>JAREIS010000215.1:472500-1672500 GCA_030060385.1 Muscicapa striata striata
GGTTAAAATCCAGTGAGGGTTAGTTTGCTCCTAATTATTATGCATGTGGTTTGTTTTTCAATGAAGAAATATAAAGCTACCCCTTAAAATTTCTACTTTACATCCTTTTGCATCCCTTAGAGTTTCACCCAGAGTATTATTATTCTCATGGCACCCAACCTCCAGCTATGCATATTCCTCAGAAGGCAAGGTATGTGACTTCCCTGTGAGCCAATAAAATCAGTGGGATGGTTATTCAGGTAATTCTTCTGGCACTTCCCACAGGACAGCATGTAAGTTGATATGCAAAGACTACCCAGGAGTGTGGAGTAAAATTCAAAACTCTATCTTGTAACATGGGAGTCCCACAGACCACTGTAACACACTGTTGGAAGTCACTGAGTCAACTAATTAAAGACAATTTTATAGCCAGACTATTTGTTATCTGCACCCTGCAATAGCATGAAATAGCCTAAAGGGAACAATGTCTTTCAAGCTTTTTTAAAAAATCCTTTATTGTAATGTATTTTTAAATTTAATTCTTGTGTTTACATGAATATGCTGTAACAATGCTCTCCAGTAACATTAATATTGATTAACAGTGTTTTTTGAAAGTAAGAGAGGGAAACTAAACTAAAAGTATCAGTGCAGCAAGACTTTAAAAATGACTAGAAGATAACCTAGAAGATGAATAGTAAATGATAAAAGAGACCCAGTGGATTTTACCTAATACCATGATAATAAACAGCCTCCTGGATCTAAATAAGTTTTTCACTTTATCTTAATTCAGCTTTCAGAAATATCATATTTCTATAACAAACCATTCTGAAATATGCCATTTTGTAGATTATTTCATTAGTAATACTCTCAATATCTGATGAAACAACATATCAAGACTAGCTGTTAGAACCAGACATGGATTTTCTGATATATCATTCCCCAGCTGGAAAATGGTTTTCTGTGAAAAAGAAAGTACTCATAGGAATACGCTGATTTGATTTAAAATGAAAAAAGATTTAGGTTCAGATAAAAATATTCTGATCAAACATTTCCAGGCTCAACAGCAGGTTTTTTAATAATAAATGATAAAAAGCTTATTTTATTATCTATAAAATTTAAAGCAAATTTTTTTAGAGTATACTCTTCTCTTTTAAGTTTTCTGCACTGTGATGAGGAGATGTTCCATGAGATTAATTTCTATATGTCCTTTTATATAGCTGAGAAATTCTCATTTAGTTTTAGAAGAAACATTGTTGAATTTGGTGCAATTCTAAGATAAATTGCTAATGAAGCATCAATTTATTACTGTCTTTTGTTCCAGTATCATGCAACGGTCAAATATATCACAGAAAATTTGGGAAAACTATTGGGATAAAATAGGGATTTTAACAGAAGACTAGTGTAAATAAATAGAGTTAGGAGGGTAGGATATTGCTGGTATTTCAAAGTAAAAAGGAAGTCAGTGCATTGTATACTGGATAAAGCTTTATTGATATTCAATATGTTTATCAAAAGTATAAGTCTGTATCCACCTCAATTACAAAATTTAAAAAATACATTATGATGTGTCCAATAGCAAATACTAATGAGGACAAATGTTAACATTTCAAAATACTTTTGGTCATTCAAATTGTCTTGCTCAATCTCCAAAAACCACAGTAATCGCTTTTACAGTTCCTTTAATTGCAAGTACAATAATCACATTAGCAGCAGAAAATAAGCACAAGCAGGCTTGTTTCAAGGTTAAGGAAACAAGGCACAACATAACCATTCTGAACGTGATCCAACCCTCATTACGAATTGTTATGTCAAAGAATTCTTATCTGTGTGTTTAATACAGCACATATCAGCACTGAACCAAATGGCAATATGATAGTTTGGGGACTGCAGTGTCTCGGCAGAACAGGAGCTAATGAGTTGCTGTGAGAGCACTTACAGAGAGCACAGTGATAAAATAGTCTGTAAGGTATAACTTCCTCATTTTACACTGAGGGTTCACCACCTTCTGCAGCGTGACTGCGAGTAAATCAAAAGCCACACCTTGTATTTACCTGTGACGTTTGTTACCCTCACGTGTCCCAGTCTTATCACCCAGCAATCCCCTCTCCTGTGGGCAGACAGGGTCTAGAAGGTGTGAAAAGCAGGATCTCAGCCTTCCAGCCAAATCACACATGATGTGTGCTCCTGCAAGAGCCAGGCACACAGGTGCTTCGGCTCCACATCCTTGTCAGTCCTGATCATGAATGGATGATTTCCATCCCTCAGTGCACCACAAGAGTCACCTCACAACTTTTCTCTCTGTCTGTGTCTGTGCTGAAGACACTAGCTTCTCATGAAGATTATCCCTCTATTTGGAACATTCTTCAACTCCATTTCCCTTCATGATGCCAACAACAAGCATCCCAAGTTTTCTCACCAAGTATCTCACCTAATTTAGGGTCAGTTTGTCTCATGACAAGAGATTTTATTTATTTCCTTTAGGTGTTTAACAGTCCCATCTAATCTCCAGGAGAGAGAGAACTTCTTGCTTGAATAAAGATGCAACTTTCTATCTCTTTCCTGCTTCTTTTTGAGGCAAAAAGTCTTTCCATCTTTTTGCTCTTGCTTACTAGCTTTTACTCTCCCTCACAAAACCTGCAAGTAACCACAAAGTGGCCATTTTATTGGACCTTTTCATAGACCTCAGACTGGGGTTTTCCATCTCACTGGTCTTTCCATTTATTTCTTCATCATTCTCTTCTGCATAAGGTGTAATGGCTCATACCTGTCCATCTTAAAAATGAGATAATGAGAATGACTTGTAATTCTGACCTCCAAACTGCACTGCTTGCTGTGCACCTCTATTTGTACTGTCATATACACATGCACTTCCCCTTAAGCAGAAGGAACTATGAGCTAATTTTCCATTTTCAGAGCTTAGAGTTTGTTTTCCTGCTTAAATCTCCTCCTGAATCAACCAAAGCATCTGACAATGTTTTTCCCAGACTAAAAAAACAATTTACATTGAGTTCCTTGAGGTTTTGTTTTCACCTTAGCTCTAAGTACATCCAGCATTACCATATATATGCACTGCTTATATAGGAAACATCCACTTTTAGTTTCTGTAGTTCAAGATAGTACTTGGAACAAGTATTCTGCTGCTTTCAACTATCAAGATAAGCAGTTCTCATTCAGTATAACATCTCACTAGAATTTCTAGAAACCCTAGGTGAACTCTTGAACTTCTTTCTTTAATCTGTACTCCAGAAGTTGAGGTGTTGCTTTTTTATATCTTTCTATCCTTGGGCAGAAATTCTCCATATGTTTTTTTATTTCTGCTTTAACCTTTTCTCATATTCTGCCATCTTATCTTGGAGATTATTAAATGCCATCAGAACGTTTTGCTGCTTATACACCACACCTCTTAAAATTTTTATTTGAAAGAGAAAAAAATCAATGAAATAATTAAAATATTCTGCTGTACTGTTTTTTAGTCTTCACTTAAAAGTTTCATTTTTAATTTCATTATAGATAAAAGTATTTTCTCACAACTAAAGATACCCATAAAAAAAAGAAGCCATATGATAGAGCTTATCATGAATGTTCAGACCACCTGAAGACCACATTCTTCCTATCAACTTTACCCAATGAGTCTATTGAGATACATAACTTACACAATTTTGAAAAACAGCTTGCATTTTTAGAGAACAGACTGGCTTACCATGTTTAAATATCTGCTTAAATAATAATATTCTGAGACACATAATTAGCCCATGGCCAGTGCTATATTGAGTAACCACATTTTTATTTTTTATTGGGACTGGAAGTCAGAGTTTCACATCATTTGTGTTTTGTCTCTGTCCATACCTAGTATGGTTACTTTAACCTGTAAATATGTAAAGTTAAGCAATTTTCAGATGTTTTCACCTGGTACTGACATGCTAGTCTTTCAGGGTCTGTATTTCTGTTAATCAAAGACAGAATAATATTTAAAGAAAAAAAAAAACAAACAAAAAACATTTTCTAACAGATTTTCTGCAAGATAACCTAAACTAAAGCCTAGGAGGTAATGTAACAGTTGGCTGCATAATAAAGACTGCATCACAATGTGCACACAAAAAAAAGGAAACTCAGGAGACAAGTTTAAACCTAATTTTCTAATGTTAAGGCATGGTTATGTAAATTCAATGTTATATTAACACTAAAACAAAATATGTTTTTAACTTTAAAAGAAATGAACAGTCAGAGAAAGGGAAGAATGTGTCATGTAACGATGAAGTTGACCACTCAGGAGCCATTTACACCACCAAGAATGGAACAGATAGGACCAATAAAAAGCTGCTATCCTTCTTAGTGATTAGCTGATACTTGGCAAAACAGATGTATTTAGGAGTTTTGGAACCTAGTTCTGAATTCTGGAGGTCACAAGTCTCTCACTGAGACTCTTCAGAGAAACAAATCTCATTGCAGAAAATTAAAGCGTCTAAGAGCTCCCCTGAATCTAAAGAGGGGTTTGGGAAACCATCAGAAATTACATGGAGTTCTTTTCACTAAAACACCCTTCCAGCCTTCCTAATCTCCAGGATACTCCATATCTTGTTTCCTGCTCTTATTTCCTTTCCTGATGGAGGTGTAGGCACACCATACAGCAATTGATGCATATAAATGTGGGGGTCAATGCAAGCAAAGATGCTCCTTACACAAACCTTGAATTCACAGGATTTGCTTACCTTCCTTCTGATTTAATTAGCACCAAACTTCACTGAGATAAAGACAATTGAGTGAATTCATTTTGTCTTCATTCTTAACTTCAGATACGCAGACATGTTTTCTTTCAAAAACGCAAAAACAATTTTTCAGAAATTATGAGACAGTTTCTAGATGGTATGTGGCATGTAATTTCCTTTGGGTAGCATGTTAGGCTATATTTTGCAGTAGAGTTCAGTTTGGTAGTAAATTTTACTGCAGAAAAGTATTTATTTCAAACAACTGTTGCTTTGAAACCATTGTATTAGTGTTTCTATTTCACTCTAGTGGCTATTATTTGGTCTTTTTATTGCATTAACAGTAAGCAATAATAAGTCAAGGAGGTTTTATTCAGAGAAAGATGCTAAGAAGTACCCACAAAGGGACAACAGTGGAGACTGAAAGCAGAAGTAGGGACTAATTTACCTCAAATTTCTCTACCAGTTCAGGCTGCCAAAAAAATTGAAATAAAAGCCAAGGGTAAATGTAAAAACAGGTATTCCATTATTCCCAGGTTTTCCAAAAAGTCAAGCAGGTTTTATGAAAAGAAGAAAGATCTGTTCAAATAAATAAGAATGTTTGAACTATATCTTTAACACAAAATATAACAGGGATTAACTAGTAGAGTAGACTGTGTTAAAATAGGTTGATAAAATGCCTTGTCATATGGCCTATAACTGAAAATATTAATAGAAGAATAATAGAGATGAGCCTGATTTTTTTTTTTGTCTTAATGTTGTCATCATTAACCTTCACTAATGAAAAACAGTAAGCAATGAAAAAGCACCAGCAACACCAAACTCTTCCTCTCCTTCCCCCCTTATGCACAAGTCTGCTCTGTCAATCAGAAGGCAGAACCAAGCTGCCAGTTTTCAGCATGTCACACAATGGAGAAATTCCTGTGTGCTGTGCCTTCTGTGTTCAGAGAATAACAAAAAGTGACACTAGCCATTGGGATGTACAAGGTGGAAGTCAGGGGTGGGGGCTGGGGAATTTTTTGACTGTAGGCTTCTTCCTGTGTAGGTAGGATGTCTAAAAGCAGGTTCTTGAGAAAAATGCAGGTTTTCTTTATTATCTATTTCAAGTCTAGGAGTTGCAGAATTTGCAAGAAAATATCTCTTTGAAAGAGAGATGAATTTGTTTACTACATTGAAGCAACAAATTGCTGGAATGAACTTTTAGTGCCACTTTGTGTTGACATTACCCATTTCTTCTCTGAGCCTAAATGTAATGTTGCTGATATGAAACCACTGACTACTGGCTAAAAATTTTTGAAAAATTAGAAGATTTTTTTTTTAGTCATGGAAAGATGCCTTCAGTTCTTAAAGTTCACTAAGTTCCACTGCCCATTGGGTCCCTCTGAATCATTCTGTTTGAACCAAAAGCTTGGCAAAAAACATATCCCATCCCATATATTCATCAAAAAAATGTACAGAGATTTTATTTTCCTCCAAGTCAAGAATTTTATGGAATAATCTCTCAAAGGTCTTTCAACATCAACAGGGCATAAATGAAGCAGACCATAGGAAGAGAGCTGTAGTATAATGATGTAAGAATGACTTTTTCACTGTTTAGCCATCCAATACAGTTCAACAGTCTGAGCTGCTTTCTTTTGACACTGCACAGCAGGCTCACCTTTATCCTGGAAGAGTAAGCTTGCTGTGCAATCAGCATATACAGCCCTCCAAGGCTTGCATGGCCTAGAAGGCAGCCTGCATTACCCACTGGATAGAGCCCTTCGAGTCTCTTTTCAGCAATCATCAGTCACAGTAAGTTTAGGCCCACATTTCCTAAACCAAAGAAAATAAAAAGTGCATTGAATCCTCCATTTGTTAAGGATGCAACTGGCCATGAATATCATCACAATTCTGAAAGCAATTTCAGTGACCAAAATTCAGTTTGGTAGACAGACGATTTCTCATTCATAACTTCGACAGATGTGTTTAAACCACAGGCAGTGATCAGACAGAAATACTCTCAAATTATTGATGGAAAGTACATATTTTCTAGAAATAATACTGTAAAATAACCATCTTTCACAATAAAGTAAAATTGCTAATTTAATTTTATTAATGTCATTAATTTTCCTTTAAAATTCATATAATAGATAGTTCTTACCTCAAATCAGCAAAGATTTTTCTGTATTGTCTATCTGTATTTGCTCCACGTTCCATAATTAATTCTTTCATTCTTTAGGTTTTCCATAGTGTGATAGTTTTCAGCAATTTAACTAGGAATTGAAAACAACCAACCAATCAACACCATCACCAACAAAAAAATCCATAACATGTAAATAAGACAAGGCTAGATGTCCAAGTACTGTGTTTTAAGCACATTCATATATAATCATGTGCAAAAAGACATGATAATATATACCCAAAAAAAGGGAAATCCTTTCAGAGAAGGCTCTTAAAGCACTCAGTGCAACTGGCAAAAATTGCATTTATGTAAGAGAACAGCTTCACAAATCTAGTTAGAGTTCTCCAGCTTATTGCACAGCTCTTATACTATATATGCACAGATTTTATTGTGACACCTGTATTTTTGCAGTTGCCTATGTGGATTTTTTTGTGTTTGTAGACCACCATCTTTAAAAAATACATATCCCTTTTACTTTTATCCCCATATAATTTTTGTAAATAAACCCTGGCTTGTACAGCAAAATCTAATTTCTAATGACAGCAAAAAGTAACAGTATTTGCACGTGATCCAAGTGTGGGACTCTTTATTTCAGTGTGTGCAAGTCAGTGTCTAGCTTTTACTGTTGGACTATTCAAGTGCTTACAAAATACAATGCTGCTTTAGACCAATACCTAAACCACCCTTCCACTTTCAGGAAAAAAATCAGTATTTTTTGTTTCCATTCCCCAGAGCATTTTTCATTTAGCTGCCTAAATAGAGAGTTGTCTTTTTCAGATGTCAAGTTTTTCATAACATTTTTGTCTGTACTCCACAGACAGATGAGGATTAAAGCACAGAGAATTACTCCTTTCCTCAGCTGCAACTTGAAGTGATGCTGACATTAAGCTGCTGAAAACCTTTAAATTATAAAATGTTTTCACTAAACTTCCTTTTCTACAGAAGAGAGGTTAAATTGCACTGTCTTTCTGGTACCAAATGTGACAGAAGGTCACAGAACCCAAAAAATGTTGAACATTCACAACACAAGCAAACTCTACTTTCAAGAGCAAGAGTATCTGGTAAGCAAAGCTGCAGCTTCCCCACAATGAACAAGGCAAACATAAAGCACTGTAGCAGCTCAGCAGTAATAAACAGGTGGGAGTCTTCTATTTGGGTGATACTTGCAAAGTGGTCTTGCTGCATTAGATTTTGTAACCCAGACTAATGGGCTGTAAGCAGCTATGTAAATGGGTTAAATTAAGAGGAAGGAAAATACCTTTTGATTATCCTTATATATATACATCCATACACATATAAGTTAAGTGCACATATTTATAAATAGCAGATTTCAAGACCTCATCAGCAAGCAAAGAATGCTTCATAGTATTTCAGGATCAGTATTTAAAAAATTTTTTCTTTAGACACTGTCCCATTTTTTCTGGAGCAGTAGTATCATGCACAGTCTAAGGAAATTTTTCTTTATGAAAGGTATACCTAAAAGGTAACTATTAAAAAAAAGTGAGGAATCAAAACCTTTGTAACAGATGTTAGCACAGATACATGAAGTTGTGCAAGGATGTCAGATTTTAAGACCTTCAAACTTTGTAAATGTGTAATAAGTATCTGTATAGGATTAGATGAAAAGGTCATGTTTCTTGCAGAAACATAGAATCACTGGAAAGAAAATGAAAGTATAATAATTGATATAAATTCTTGTGTAACTGAACTGCCAATAGGGAGTCAAACCCTTGAGGAAAAGTTTTAGGCTTGGTACCAGGAGAGCCTGGTGCAACGTGATACCTAGGATGTCTCTATGATCTGTCCTGGCCTTAAACTTTGCAAACCTGAGATGACTAATACATCATGTCAAGATATTAATATGCACACAAACATGCTATGACATATTTTGTACCAAAAACTCAGGTCCATGTCTGAGCTCTGTTGGAACAAAACTGTCAATGAAGAAGAATTTTGCACTTTTGTGCTTTTCTCACCAAGGACTTTTTAACCAAGACAAGCAAAACCTGAAAATGTTGGCTTCTGAACATATGGAATGCTAGCCATTGAGTCAGTGCAACCTGGTACCTATTGCAGGAGTGAATTTGCCATCAGCTTTTAGAATAAACAAACAAGAATGGTGAGATACTCTACAGTCTGTGATCCAAGTATCAATTGACTGAATATCTGCACTTAATGGCTTGCTGTAGTGGATAACAGTCCACTATCCTACCCAAGCTGAACGAGTCTCTTGGCACTTGGTCATTCAGCTGTTCAATACATGAATATTCTTCATTCTTCTTAGCTGCTGAACAAGACCACTTGTGTTTTATGAGGTAGAATTCATATGCTGTAATCTAGGTATTTAGCTTTTTGACATTTAAATGCCAGCTGACCAAACTAAGTCACTCCAAATTCAGTGGTATGATGCAGTTGCCTCCTCATTGTGATTCAGCTTGACTTAAAATAACCAAACTGTGAAGCACTGAGTGAATGGATTGGTCAGTTGAAATCCGGAGATTCTATATTGTTCTCATAAGGAAAATACTGTAAAATCATAGCCATTCCTTCAATAACTTCATGTAGGCTACACACTGGCTTTAACAAGACATTTAACAATGTCTTAATCATAGAAGAGCAGTAATATATTTGAATACAACTTTAAAAAACTTTTTCTGAAAAAAAAAAGAGCACAATTAGAGAAATCATATAATGTAATCCTGCACAACTAGTGGTATGAGTTATTGTTAAAACAAAACAGCCCCTTTTATAAAACTTTAATTTCTACAATCAAGGAACTGTATTAGGTTCTAAAAATGCAATATTTAAGGTATCCAAGTGCTGTTACCAGTTCAGAGCTCTACAAATCTCATAAAATAGGCTTTGTATATTGCTTTATTCTACTTAGAAGTCTTCTGTTCCTTCAGAACAGAAACTCAAATATTACTCAAGTAAATAATGGATGCAGTTATTAAGAGTTACTAGGAGAAGCAGCATTAAAAACAGCACTAAAAAAAGTATATGAAATAAATGCTCTGAAAAACATTGTAGAAATACTGATTATCTTCATGCTGACTCATCAGTCATTTCTACACGTTCTAAGATCTCTTGGTAAACCTGCAGTTTTGTAGAACATCACCTTTAACAGAGAGAGATATATAACTTCCTTTTCCCTGTGAAATTTAGAAACCTGTGTGAATCAATGGATGCTTAATTTAAGATTTTGTGATATATAAGAAGTCTTGGAATTTACCCATAGAAATTACAGGATTCCTAAAAGCTACTCTGAACAACATGAAAGCTTTTATTGTTTTATATATGCGTGTACATGATTCATCTTTGATGCTGTAATATCTAACAAGTTTATACAAGATGGAAATAAAAGAGTAATAAAAATTAACAGAATCTTAGGGGAAAAATGGTTGTTTCTTCTAATAACATGTTTATACAAAGCACAATGTTCAGTAATGAAATTCAGTAATTCACTTTCGTGGATTATAGTTTAGTAAGTGATACAGCAGATACAAGCCATCATTTACAAGAAGATGCCATCTGCTGAGCAAACATGCAATCAGCAGGCACTTCCTATTACACTGGCATCTTTTCTGTCCTTTATTGCATTTCTAAAGCCCCTCAAGCAATCTGAGCCAGTGCAGCAAATGAAGAAAGCAAAGGACTTCTCAATGACCCCAATATCAATTCTGCCTTGCGCTTCACGCTGTCTCAAGGCTATGGACCTCATAGGTTAGTTCAAGCAAGAGACAGAAAACAGCACATAGAGTGTGTGCATGGATACAGTTCCAAGGCAACTCTGTAAAAATGACAGCCTAACCTTTGAGATTAAACATGCTTCAAAAAAGCATTACAACATTAAGCAGAGTTCGATGCAAGCATTAAATTATTCACCCCTACACCATTTAATTGTCTCACAATGATTCTCTTTTTTTTGTTCCACTTGTTCATTTTGCTTCTGCTCTTTATCTAGCTCATGAACACTAGGAGACCTTCTGGAGAATTTATGCATAAATAGATCTGTTAGTATTCAAAAGTTATTGTCCTACATCTATAGATGTGTGTCAGAAAAAAAACACATTAGTAGTTAAATACTTTCACAGTTACCATTCCTAAGCTTATTTTGGTTTTCCCTTCCAAACTCATTTTCTCATCATGTGGGTTTAGATACTGTATGGTTTGAATAATAAAATCCATTTTTAAATAGAAAATACCTCTGCTGCTTCATAAAACAATTTTCTTCTTGCAGAGAAACAAAATAAATAAAGTTCTGAAGTAAAAATATACATTTGAAATAGCTTCCACAGAGCAAAATATAAATTCATTAGTGGTTATCACTACCTCATGTAAAATACAGCTAAGGACAACTAACAAGAGGAGGAAGAAAAAACTAATATATTACAATATCTCATTTTTCTCTTTTTCATTAATCCAGTCTATTATTAATTGGCATCTCAAGAAAAATGGTCCTTGTCTACTGTATTAATTTCATTTGCATCATTAACACGAGCACCAAATATTAAACGAAAGAAACTATGATTAATACATATAGTAAGGAAAATTTTGCACTAATAAATATGCTTAAATGAATTGCATAATATTTGTACTATTCAAAGTTCAAAATTCCATCTAGAAGATATAAAAATTAATTAAAACAGGTATCCATATTTCCATTCAGAAAAGCTTTACACAATGTAAAAGTTTTCCCTGGAAATTACCACTATCTCCTGGATATCACTTGCATACAAATCTGCTTGTGCAAACTCTTTCTCCAAGCTTCCAAGACAGAACAAACACACAGGTGCAGATCATGATGAATAACTCACACCACACCTCTCTAGGTTTCCTCAGAACTAATGATGTGATCTTTGTCACATTGTTTCTACTTAGTTTCAGCTGGGGAAGGGCTAACAACATTCGTCACTGCCATTAATGCCTTGTTTTGAAAATACTATTAGGTATTAGAAGAATCTTCTTTCTTTTTTAATTTTTCAATTTGACTTATTAAGCCTGCATTAAAAATAAACTGCCACATAATCCATTATCTGAACTCAAACCATTCAACATCCCCCCATCTCTCATCCAAAAGTGGGGAAGTATTGCTGCATGCAGATTATGCCAAGAGCCCTTCAAATAGATTAACACTAAAAACCTGAAGACGATATTCCATGACAAGCTGTGTACTAGCAGTTGGATAACAGAACTATGAACCTCCAGATTGATTCTGCAAAAAAAGACCCTCCCTGCTGATACAGCAGAAATTGTTGTATCTGGGCTTTGAGAAAAAAAAATACTGCATCTAAACTCAATAGGCTCAATAGATGCTGATACTTCAATGTTCTCTAACGAGTATATGGCTTACAGAAAACTCCTTGTCTTAATTAATAGCTAGTTTTTCTACTCTGTTTCACTTATGACAGAAGACTGAAAACAAATTAAATTTTTCCCACATTTCCTGTTGCCTTCAGAGACATTTTGCAAAAGAAGAAAAGGAGCAAGCACCTCCCTAAGAAAAAGACATTCAAAAAGACTAAAGATTGAAGTCAAAAGTGTTGGGTTTTTTTAACAAAGATAAAGAAAAAATGCTAGGGACTGGTCTGAACTCAACTACTTTTACTTCATGGCTGTATTGAAGTGTATCTTTATTTCTAAATCAGCTACTTGTCTCCCAGTCTCTTCAATGCTCTTCACATCTTCATAGATTCATAGAATGTTAAGGGACCTTAAGGATCACCTAGTCACAACCTACTCTTTTCAAAATATAGTGGTTGGTGGTAAATATAACCTTTTTCAGTTTTAAATCATAGCCTACAAACATAGTTATGCTTACTGTGAGTCTTTCAAGCAGGAATTGTGGCATAATTTCTGAATTTCTATAGAATGGCACAATATGAGGTAAAGCTACAGATGTGGTTAGTAGATTGAATGGACAAGCTTCCCAGAAAACCACTAACCTTTTGATCTTTGTCGCATTTGAAGATCCCCTTCAGCTGTCTCAGAATAGAGTCTCGTCTAAACTGCTCTGTACTTTGACCATCACTAATAAATTATAGCTTTTGTACTTTCCACAGCCTTTGACATCATCATTAAACTTTGTTCTAATAGGAAGAAAAAGCCTCTTGACAGCAAGGATGTGGATGTTGTCTAGCTCAGAGAAATAAGGCTTTGGAAGAAAAATAAGAGAAAAAGGCTTAGTTGAAACAGAACTTAAAAATCATTCCAAAAGAAGTACAACATGCATCTCAAGGACTCTTTATCATGAGAAAACATGAACTACAATTTAAAAAAACCAAAAAACGTCTTGGGAACAAAATTTACTTCCAATTAGGAAAGTATCCTTTTTTCTGTTTGTAAAAGGAAAAAAGTGGGCTGAAAATGCCTCTCAGTATCTTGCTCAAGAATCCAGTGAAGAGAAGGGAACCTTTTCGTTTAGGTCAGTAATCAAAAAGAATAAGTATTGAATAGAGAAAAGGGATGAAGATGTTTGGAATCAAACCTATCACGCTGTGTCAATCAAGCCCAGAAATGTTCCCTTCAGCCTTCTCTAAAGAAATGCCTGAGAATCAGAGGGAAGTTGTACATCAATCACAAATACATGTGATGGACACCTTGTGCATCACCAGGCTTAGAAGAGGAACATTCAACACTTTCTGCTAATGTCTTGGACAAACAGGAATTTCAGGGTGTCTCTTAGGGCTTATATTTCTATAAATTGGACATGTAGATATCAGATTCTGTTCTGAGTTCTTGCACAGTTCAAAGTCACAGAATGGAAGGGAACAAGTTTTGTAACAAAAGCAAATGGAGATTGTCACTGTTCAGAAGAAAATAAAAAAGGTTCAGACTTCTCTCTCCGAAAAGAGGGGAATAAAAATCTCGGAAGGACTTCTGGTTATCACAGTAAATCCAACATTCTGTTCTAAAGAAAAATAGCCTTTGACAGCTCTCAGAGTAAATCTCTCCTATCTGAGATCACTGCAAAAGGACCCAAATGGGGTTCTGACTCAAGGACTTACAGTAAAAGACTGAAATGCCTCCCTCCAGTTTTGTCTTGTTCTTCTGATCCCATAAGATATTGGAATCCATCAGAACACTCACAGCATGAGATTATTCGTTTCAGGATGAGCAGGAAGGAACAATGGAGCCAAAAAAATCCTTTATTTCATATTGGTAAGTGTGAGAGTATTAATAGTAAAGATATTTCTTCCCAGAGGTATTATAGGTCTCCTTTAGAGGAAGAAAGAGATGGTGAATCTCAATGTCACTCACCTACCAACCAACTGTGAGAAGGCTCTCAGGATGCCTTACACACTAGTGTGCTAATAATGCATCACAGGAGATCTTTCCCAGTCATTAGAAGCAGTTTGGATGAGAAGAAAGTATTTAATTTTACTGTTTATCTGGTATCAAGTTTTATATAAGAAAAAGGCCATGCTTTTATGTTGTGCAAGGGTTCTATATACAGCCAGTGTTGGCTTAAGGTCTGAACAGCCATTATCACTCTATCCTCCTCATCTTTCTCACAGAAGATGCACAAAAACAGCAACTGGAAATCTACTGCCTGCCTACAGCTTGTTACTGGGCAGTCACCACTAATAACACAGTCAGTTCAGCAGCTGCTAATTTTTCCAGGTGTGTTGGGTTGGTGTGGTCAGCTTCTGGCAACAATGGGGCTACAAAATCACAGAGTGAACTGACAATATAGGAGAACAACAGCTCTGCAAACATCAAGGTCAATGGAGAAGGAAGTGGAGAATGTAGTCCAGGTGATGGAGCAGAAATTCCCCTACAGCCCATGGAGGTTCACGTTGGAGCTGATGTGGAGAACCCCATGTTGGAGCAGGTGGATGCTTGAGAGGAAGCTGTGAACCTGTGGGAATCCTGCACTGGAACAGCCTTCAGGAAGGACCTGTGGAACTGTGGAGAAAGGGGCCCATAACAGACCAGACTTGCTGACAGGATTTCTAATTCTATGGAGAGCCCACCTTGGAGCAGTCTGCTCCTGAAGGACTGCTCCCTGTGGAAAAAGATCCCTGCTGGAGCAGTCTGTGAAGAGTTGAAGCCCATGGTAAGGACTCATGCAGGACAATTTCATGGGTGACTTTGTCCCATTGTCTGTTGTGGAACATTGTCTACACTGGAACAGGGGAGGAATGTGAGGAGTCCTCCTGCTGAGGAGGAAGCAGCATCAGAGACAACATGTGATGAACTGACCACAGTTTATCTCTCATTCCCCATCCCCTTGGGCCACTCTGGGAAGGAGGTAGGGAAAATCATAAGTCAATCATAAACCCAGGTTAAAAAATATGTTTAAAGAAGAAAACAGAAAAGATCCTGAACTTTGCTTATTTAAATATAAAAATGCAATCAGGCAAGATAAATAAGAGTATTTGGAAAAGCCTGCAAGAGACACAAACCAAGTACTTTTTCAAACACGTGACAGGAAGTCTGCTAGAGACAAAGTAAGCCAAACAGATGATCAGAAGGACTTAGAGACAGACTTACCATGAACACTCAGAAAAAAAAGTATGACAGAGGAAAAAAGAACCCAAATTCCCAAACAGATAAAATTTGTAAAGTCCTAAGAAGCAATCTCATATTATTGAGTTATTATTGAATAACTCATTAATTACTGAATTACTATAAAAAAGAGAATTTCCCTCCAAATGGAAAACTTGATCCACAGGAGAAGAATCAGCATGACCTGGCAGCAGTGCCTCAAAATTCATCAGTTTTCTGAAGGATTCAATTAGAATGTGGAAAAGGATATACGGGTGATACAATCTACCTGAACTCCTAAGTGGCATTTGATAAATATATTTTAATAGAAGGATATAAGACAGGAAATAAGCAGGGGCTTTATCTGAATCACCTCTAAAATCCTAATTTCTAAGACTAATAACTAACAAGCCTTAAACACTTAAAGCATAAGATTCCCTGATTGTACAGTGGGGCATTCATTTGTGTAAATATTTCAGCACACAACACTGGCCACCAAATTGACCCTGTGCCACTGAGCACCAGCCTCTGGGCTTGGCCACTCAGCTAATTTTCAATTCACTTCACTGTCTGCTCATCTAGCCCTTGGATCAATAGCTTGTCTATGAGGATCTTATTGGGAGACAGTGTAAGTCCAGGCAGACAACATCCACTGCTCTCCCTCTGTCTGCCAGGCCAGCCATTTTTGTTTGATAACTGGTCAAGCATGACATTTCTTTGGTGAATCTGTGCACACTAATCATGATGACTTTCTTGCCTTTTAAACGTGCCTGGAAAATGTTTTGCAGGATTAGATGCTCCATCATTTTTCTCTGGATTGAGGCAAGGCTAACTAGTCTGTAGATCCTTGATTTCTCCTTCTTGCCTTTCTTGAACACAAGGTTACATTTTCCTTCCTCCAGTTCAGAAGAACTCCCAGTCATAACCTTCCTCAGCATTCCTGGGTGCATCCCATCAAGGCCCATGGAATTATAAATATCCAGTTTGCATAAGTACTGCCTGTTCTGATTCCATTTCATGAAGGGTATGCATTCCTTTCTCCAGCCTTTCCCCTTGGTCTCTGGGACCCTGAAGGCTGGTTCTTGCAGAACAGACTGGAGCAAAGATGGAATTCAGTACTGCAGCCTTTTCCTATGCCATCAGGTTCTCTGCCCCAAGCAGCAATGGGCTCACATTTTCTGTATTCCTCCTTTTGTGATGTCTGCACTACAGAAGTCCTTCTTGTTGTCTTTCATATCTCTTGCCTGATTCAATTTCATTTTGGCTTCAATTTTTCCAACTGCATCTCTGCATGCTCATAGAATGTTGCTGTATTTCTCCTAGGTTACCTGTTCCTGATCCCATTTTCTATATTACACCTTCTATATTCTTCCTTTTTGCATCTGAGTTTTGCCTGGAGCTCTTTGCTCATCCATGCAAGCCTCCTGGCATTTTTGCCTGACTTCCTACTCATTGGAATGGACGGCTCTTGTGTTTGAAGGAGATGATATTTGAATACTAAACAGCTTTTTTTGGCCCCTCTTCCCAAATATAATATAAAACTATCAATTTTGGATGAGAAGAAAGTGTCAAGGACAGCCCTTTTATCTGAAAGTGTTAAATTGGTCAAAGAGTCTCAGTTCATCTCTTTTATGATAAATGGCCATGTATAGGATATTTCATACCAGTGCAGTGGTATGTTAGTTAGTTATATATAGTAAGTTCAAATTACAAGTTACTATTTCCAAAATTCTTATGTCACGTAAAACACTTTATTTGCATAAAAGCAAACTTTCAGAAGTGAACTCTTCAACAGAAGCAAACTTAAAGTATCACTCATCTACACTGTCAGACTGCATGGAAAAAGCCCAAAGCAGCTTAGCTGCCCTGCCCAAAATTCAAGCAATAAAAAGCACAAAGGAAGAGAACAAAACACATTGCCAGTGCATACCTTGGTGAATCACACCTAGTCTGTGATTCAGACACTGCACTGGCTGGCAGCTGGGAATTTTCTGTGCACCAGCTGGGAATCAAACCCAGGTCACAAGAATGGGAACCTTGCATGATACCACTACACCACTGGTGCTTCCTTATAGGTACAAATTATTCAGTGTCATTTCACTTAATCATCCCAAGGCATCTTCTAATAAGAACCTCCTGCCTTGGAGGTGGGTCATAATAAGGACTATGCAGGAAAAAGAGTTTTCTACCAGAAAAAATTACCTGAATAACATAACACATATCCTAAAATACTGACAAAAGGTCACTGGATAATTAACTACTTCCTTTTTCTAGGGATATTTTGAAAGAGTAAACATGGAAAACCCTAAAAAGGTCTTCTGTTTATTTCTTAAAATATGTATAGTCAATCTTCTTTTGGCAAAGGCGAACACTAAATGGCTCCACAGATTCCTTCCAAAATGTCTATGGTTATAAAAAGACTTAAATTTCAAAACAAGTAAAGCCAAGACAGTAATTCCTCTCAACAGTGTAGAGTAAGCAGATGTGTGCTGAAGCTGGAAAGAAATTAAAGTGACCAGACAATAATTGTTCCATTCTGACTTCCTATACCTTTCATGTGGAGCAAAATTGTTTTGATGCATACACAGCTACCCATGACTCTGCAAATCAAAGCATTTTAGGCATGGATGCAAGAAAAACATAAATATTCCAGTCAGAAAAGGAAGTGGACAGCAGCTGAAAGAAGTTCTTTGGTGCAATGTGTTCCATGGCCCACCTCATGTACAGGTGTTGAAACTTTTATCACAGCTTCTGCAGCTTACTCAGGAACTCCACCCCATTTGAGAAGCATACTGTTTAATTTTTAAAATTAATTTATGATTATTTTAAAATTTTTAATTATTTAGAATATTTTCCAAAGTTTTCATGCATTTAGCAGCTGGGCATGGCATGAGGACCTGAGATTTCCTGATCGAATAGTGTCTGTAAGATATATTCAGTTTTTGTGGGAATCGAGTTAATATCAGGTTAAATGCACTGCTTTTCCTCAGCTTCTTTCATTCAAGATATCTAACATAATATGAAGGAAGGTAACACAAAGGAAGAAATTAGTGGCAGACCAAAGAATTTAAAGGTTTCTGAACAGAACCAAATATCTTGCCTCTCTCATAGCACTTAATGCAAATTCCCAACTGTATTTATTTACAACCCTTGTTTAACAGATATTTCTTATTCAGCCAATAAGTCCAGAAAAGATAAAAGGAGACTTTCAAATAGAAAGACCTACAAACAACCCTCTTTCTTTGTCCTTGCACTCAGTAACACATAAGAGGGATGGACACAACTTCTAATTTTAAGGAGAGATTAGCAATTTTTTTCTTCCTAAAGATCTAGTATGTTAGATGCTAGATTGGTGGTTTTGAAAGTAGAATTGAGAAAATGTAAAGCTTCCATAAAATAGCATTCCAGAAAGTCCACCTAAGAGTTAACCTAAATTATGATAGGAAAACAATAAACAGAAATCTTGGATTGTATCAGAAGAAGAATCCTGTTTTTACACTAAAACAAGATGTTGAATGCATTTCTTCTGAATTGAATACTACATTTGCTATACACTCATTATTTCCTCTGACTAGACTAAATGGCAGTCTGAAAGGATATTTCCTTCTCAAAGGATGGTTTCAGACCATCCTTTGAAGATACAAATAGAGCTCCTGGAATCCCTCATTACTGGGAGCTTTTTATAATTTGTCATTCCCTGGGACTTGAATCTGAACTTTCACATGCACTTCTTGAATTCCCAAACATGTGGAAGGACAATGACCAGGACACACTCACAGCAGTAGTAGTTATATATGAGTTAACAATACTCTAAGGATTTATTTTGTGAATGTCTCCAGTCTTTCTATGATCTCTGTAAATTTTTAGTGTACAACATGCTCTCAATGTTTCTCAAATCTGCTTTCTGAGAATTCACCTCTCAACGCTGATTCTCTCTATTTGTGTTTGCAAATTCTTGCAAACTTGAGTTTCCTCTCTCATCTTTTTAAATTAATAATACTTCCAAATTAATACTGCCAAAACAGGTAAGTTTTCTCTCCATTATTACAGGTATGATGAAATAAAAATTCTGTCGATCAAGAAAGATATCAATTAAATGGAAAATAATAAATTTGGAAAGCTGTCACTAATTTTAAAATGTTCTAATAATCCCAATAAGTAGATCCATCAACATCAGAACTAATGAAGCCTGGTTTATTACCCATTTGTGTCCCATCATTGATTTACATTGGTGTGTTAGGGTATGAGCTCAGACTTGGACCATTAATAAGGACTCTGGACATAACTCCTCCTTCCTTTCATGTTTTTATCTCCTCCCTTTTTCCAGACCTCTTGTATGGCATTTTTTGGATCTGGCAAAGAATGTTTTCATGCTGACAGGATGCGTTTATTCAACTCAGTCATCAATTTCTACAAAACTCGTGAGAATCTATTTTCAAGAGCTTTTTTTCAGATTACTTTGTTGAAACCAGACAATAAAATCCAAAGTTTCTCAGGGACTAAAGATGATAACCAGTCAGATAAATAAAACCAGCATACAAGCAGATTTCAAAGGAACAGGGAACTAAAAAAATGTAATTTCTTTTTCCTGCACTGAGAATATTATGTACTGTGTTGTTTAAAGTATAATATTTGGAATTGATAAACTGAAAAGCTACAAATACATGTGCATATCTTAAAAGAATTCACAGAAATTAGAGTAAAATAGTATTTGATATTCTATATTTATAACCATCATAAATGAAAAGAAAATTTCATAAAAGCTTTTACCAAAATGTTTTGGGGACTGAGATTTCTGTTAACAAAAAATAACCTCAGAATCTTCCTCATTTTCAAAGTACCCATTTTCTTTTTTGCATAATTTTAGCTGTTTTTCTTTCAAGTAAAATGAAAAAAAGCTGATAAATTTCAGCCTGAAACAATTTGAAATTGTTGAAATGTGTTTTCACATATAGACTTACATTAAAAGTAAAGTTCATTTTGTAGGCATGTTTTAAGTGGAAAAATAAAGTTTTTGTCCTATATTTATATTGCTGGCATTACCTATTTCTTATTTTTTGCACAAGTTCTCTATTTTTCCCCTCATGTTCTTAATTTTTAAATTTCAAACTCTCCAATGCTTCATTAATATTTAGAATCCTTTGATTAATGGCCAGTAGATTGCTTTCCTTGATGGATTTCTGATGAAAATTAGACCATTAAGATACCCTAACATAAGCTGGAATTATTTAAGGCCAACACAGAAGACACAAGTATGGAGGTACTTTTAACTGATTTACATTGCACAAAATAAAAAATAAAGGGTACTGGTTCTTCCACAGCTTTTATCATTTAAGAAGTAGAATCTGATAATTTTACGCTCTCATCTCCTTGGCCTGTTCTTTTGTTATTCAAATATTCTATATAAAAATCTTTTATTAAATAAGCAATACAAAATTCTCATATTTCTTTTTGATAATTAAACAATATTTTTTAAAAATAATTTTAAAATGAAGACCATTAAAGAACAATTAGGGATGTTTTATGCTATAGTGTACATTTGTTCTTGCAGTGTATCCTAGCAGAATATTTAGGCTTCACAGTGGGCTCAGAATGTGAGGGAACATTCACAGCCTGCTAATTTATTTATGACATATGTGGTATAACTAAGCAGAACACCTCAAATTTTTCTCAGTCTTAAGATTTTCCTTAATATCTCAATATCTTAATTAATTTGAATTATGCAGAGATTCACAAAATCACAGAATGGTTTGGGTTGGGAGGGACCTTAAAGGTCATCTGGTTCCAAACCCCTTTGCCACAGAAGGGGACAATTTCCACTAGATCAGGTTGCTCAGGGCCCCATCCAACCTGGCCTTGAACACTCCCAGGGATGGAGAATCCATAACTTCTCTGCTCAAATCAATGATGGATCAATCACTAGAGCTTAAGGAAAAATGAGGATGTTGGGGAAACAACCATCTAGAGGATAAGGAAACCATTCAAAGTGGCTTTAGATGGAGAAAGGCATAACTGTTCACATGAAGCCAAATAAACTTTGTTTTCTTCCCTCTCCATCTTCTGCAAAAGTTGAAACAACATCACATCCTGGCAGAACTTACCTATACAGTTCACATAGTGATGGGAATTCAACTGGAATATGACCAGAGAGCAAACATATTGTTTGGTCTAGCAGTATCAAGGTTGATAATAGTCTTAGAGAATAATATAGGTGAGAAAAATCAGGATTAGGATGCAGGTACTTTGAATTACATGTAATTTCCTACTGATGTCTCAAGCATCTGATGAAGAACAGATTTGCATAAGAGGCTTTGTCACCATGTCCCAGAGCTAAGGAGGGACTTCTCTTCTTGACCAGAATGTCACAGCTCTGTTGTGCTTCTCTAGGGTTCTGGCAATTGTCCGTGGATGGCTGTACCCTCCTAAATAGTTGGGGACTGAAAGTCCTACCTGAATGATTATGTATTTCAAAGCATGATCTGAGAAAAAACTGTAGTGAAGCACCTTTACTAACCTAGAAAGAGGAGATAAAAACCCAAATTGCTCAGCCTCCCAGTATGTAAAATACTCTGAGAAATATAATGTCCCAACCCTGAAAATGTTCAAGGCCAGGTTGGATGGAGCATTGAGGAACCTGGACTAGTGGAAGGTGTCCCTGTCCTCAGCAGGGGGCTGGAACTAGATGATCTTTAAGGTCACTTCCAATCCAAACCATTCTATGGTTCTAAATATAGTTCAGGTGAAGGACAAAGAGTTGGCTATATCTACAGGAGGGAAAAAAAACCCAACTGATTAAGTATGAGTAAAATGCCCTAGTTTTTAAATTGCTAGTGTATAGGAAAAACATTATTCAGAAATGTTTTTCACTCTTTCAATGCTTTTAGAGCAAATATTTTGACAGGAATTACTTGAAGTAATGTCACACTGTGCAGATAATTAATGAAGACAAAAGAATAAAAGAATAATAGTTAAGTATGAGAACAATTTTATAAGAAGGGCTTCTTCTAATCTTTGAGAAACAAAGCCCATGTAGAAACAGAAAATAGGTTTAATCCATACAGATAGCTTTTGTAATGTAAATCTGAGTAGTATGATAAAAAGAAAACTCTGAGTTGTTCTTACAGTGTCAAAAGTTGTAACACCCCTAACAGATCACATATAACATTTAAAATCAGCATGAATTAACACAAAAAAAAAAAAAAAAAAAAGAGCTAAGAAAAAAAGTGCTGAAAAGCATTAGTTCACATCACTTATTCTGTCTTCCAAATTACCGGTGTATGTGACAATTGTCACATTCTAATTTGGGTCTGATTCAAACCCCACTGAAAATGCTGAAAACAATCCCAGTATTTTCTCATTTCCCCAGATAACTAAATTACCTCAGAAATATTTCAATGGCAAACTTTGCACTTTGCGAATATCCACTGTTATTTATAAAGATGCATTCAGTCTGTTGATTTAGCCATGTTTTTGAAGGAAACTGGCAATAACAAACCACATTTTTGTTAAACTTAAATTGGCTCACCTTTAGGTGATCACCTAATGGAGCAGTTCCGTGCTCTACCTTATCCCTATTGTGCATGTCTGTCTTTGTCTTGTCTTGGTCTTAATAACCAGGTGGTACCTGCTGAAGTATATCTGGTCATCAATCCCAGACAGAAATATATCTGCAGAAAGAAAAATAAAAAAGACAAAAAAGGCTCATTAATAAGTACTGGCTCTATTTGATAATAGTTGTGTTCTCGATATCTGCTGGTAACAATTGCTGGTAAGACTAATAGAAAAAAAAACCTGTAATACACAGCTAAAAAAAATAAAGCAAGAACATGCCCATTGTGGTTGTAATATGACTGTATTTTTGCTTTTGCAGGGGGTGGGGGTGCTTTGGGGATTTTTTTTTTTTGTTAAATTCTGGGCATGCTTGATACATTCAGCTGCTCCATAGTGTATATTTTGAATTTCACTTGAGCCTTAGCAAGATCTGCTTATCAAAATGGACAATCCACGATGGTACTGAGCGAGTACAAGAGAATAAAATGCATATTTATATACACTTATATATATACACACACATATATATATATACATACATGCAAAAAAACCCCAGATTCTGTTGTGGACATCTACATTTTCTAAGCATTTTCTACTGGTTCAACAGGAGCTCTCACTTAACTGAAAACTCACAGCCAGGCTCCGCGAGGAGCTCCAGTTCAGATTTTAGACTAAAAAGTACAAGATTTCAAAATTAATTATAGGCAAATATAGCAGAAAACAGCGAAATTTTAAGTAAAATAGGGTATCATTATGCATGGTGTAAAAGTGTATCACGTGTTATCTCAGATTAAAAAGTCTGCTAACTTCAGAGGACATTTATGCTGTCCCACTACCTGTACACAGATGGTTTAAGAAAATAAGAAATATTAGGCAGATATGTGCCCAAAACCAAAAAATATCCAGGTCACTTATAGAACTGATGGTTATGATATTTTTAATAATTAAATTAGAAAAACAAGAGACCTCTATGGAATCTATCACTTCTAATTTTAAAACCTGAATTTATATTTTTACTCTTACAGAGGATCTTAACTCTTAAACATACAAAATATTTAGACATTCATGTACTTTTCAATAAAAGATATTCATTTACTTGCTTGTTTATAAATATTCAAAAGTCAATTTGCTGTTCCAACATTTTGCATCTTCCTGGATTTCTGCTTTTTACTTCACTAACTCCTCAAGGTGTTTTTCAACCTTTATAATCTTCTCTTCTGTTTCTTTTAACTTCATACAGTATTCAGTCCAAAAAAATTCAGAATGCTTTAACTCATTCCTAATAGAAATACACACAAAGTGAATGCATCTATTTGGAAATACTCCAAAGTAGTCCCTCTCCATAAAAGAAAATGTAAAGCAGGTCTGAATTAGTAAAGATTTATTTTGATTCTCTACTACGTTCCTTGAACAGGTAATCATGAGATAATTCCAAAATATCCACCCTGGGAAGTTCATGCAATTTCAGCCAGACAAAAAAAACTACTCATGCTACCAGTTCACTTGCACTTAAACATCCTGCCAACATTACAACTTCTAATTGGACCTCTGAGCAGGCACTGTTGTAAAGGCAGGGCTTTGTTTCATACCTCACTTGTCAACTAAACAAAATAGGAGTCAACACTCTGCAAGTGGCTGAATCTAGCTCAGAGCCATCCTCACTTAGTCAACCCTCTGCACTGTAATTTTATGGACAAATGTCATTTGTGAATTAAATTTTTCACTTGTACATGCTAAAAGGAACTTGAAGACAAGTCAAAGGAGGGGTTAAGGACTTTACTTTCACTCTGAATAGCAGATTTAAGAGCATTATAGGAAGGAAAATTTGCCATAATTACAGAACAAGATACTAATAACTACAAAAATTGTCAGGAAAACACGCCCATGAGATATGGTTATAGGCCTCATTATAGGCTGCAAAAATGTCTTTTTTTTACATTTGTGAATGGGTTTGACAAAAAGGCAAAAGAAATAGAGGCATATCAGGTAAAAATTTTACAATGGCTGCTGGTGTTCATTCATTATTTTTATTATTATTTCAGCAGGCAGAAAAATTTCTCCATGGCCCGGGGAAAACTGTTTTCGTCAATAACATATTCCAAAGTGTGCCTTATAACCAAAATAAATCCAGCACTGCAGAACTAAGACCAACAGTACCTGAGTTTTAGAGACAACTCTTGTGGTATAACCCAAAAAACCCCCTGCAATAAGAGAAAACAATCATAAAGACACTTCAGCACTAATTCAAGAGCCTTTTCTGCATGATTTTTTAAGATACTTTCTTCATTTGCTTGCTTCCAAGATTTCACCTAATGCTGAAGTAAAGACTTACCTTGCAATGGGTCACAGGCTGTGTACAGCATGAGCATGAAGCCCAGCATTTTGAATTCCTCCACTTCCTTAGGCCCCACCACCCATGAAAGAGACATATAAATACTATTTGGCATTATTCTAACAACAGACATGTAACAGTCATAGGCTGCAATTTTCTTCCCATATTGCCTATCAGCTACAACTTTCTGAGTCGTAGCTGTCATGAAAAATTACAGCACCATCAGCCACAATGCGTGTGTGTAAGCCACAGACTGCTGCATGATTTATAACAGCCTCAGTATTTTCAGTTTCGTGCAATCTTCATCATTTTCTCAGTGATGGCACTGAACATAAAGAAAAGAGTATGAACTGCAGAGCAGTCTTTCAAGTCCGTGCCACCACAAATCTGTCTCTCTCATGCCTATCAACACTACGTTATTCTAGTCCTCCTCAGATAGCAGCTGAAGAGATCTGTTTCCTCTGTAATGTAAGCATGACTTTAGCTACCACTTTAGCAAATAGCTGCAAAAAATTAAAATACACAATAAAAAAAAAAAAAAAAAAAAACAAAAAACAAAACTAAAAATCCAACCAACAAACAAAAAAACCCAAAAAAATAAAAACCCCGAGAAAACAAAAAATAAATGTTTCACTGAGTGATAGAAAAAAAGAGTTTTCTACTTGACTTTTTCCTGGAAGTGCTGATATTCCTAAAACCACTTGTCAGTTTATCAAATTACAACATTAGGATTTCCAGTTTATTTCACAGTCATGCAAAACAGGTTACAGGGTGCACCAGAGTCTACATCACTGTCATGTGATATGAAAAGGAAATCACGTAGCTAGGTGAAACAGAAAACATACTGGCATATTTCTGTCAGTATAGATGATTAATTTTGGTATTATTTACATATAGATATTATCATGGGGATTTTACTTATATAATGACTTCTTTCAAAAGAACAAAAATTTTAAAGCATCTCAGAACAAAGGTTAATTACAGGAAAACACCACACTTCCTTTCCTGCACATAAAAAAATCTCAAGCACCCCAATTTCCACC
This sequence comes from Muscicapa striata striata, assembly GCA_030060385.1. Taxonomy (NCBI): domain Eukaryota; kingdom Metazoa; phylum Chordata; class Aves; order Passeriformes; family Muscicapidae; genus Muscicapa; species Muscicapa striata. The sequence continues at coordinate 498,760 of JAREIS010000215.1, forward strand.
AAGACTACCAAAAACTCCAGGAAAACTGTGCATACTGTCCTACAACTACTAAGCAAGCTAACAGCTCTAACACAATGGGAGAATTTAGAGGGAAGTGAAAAAAATCTTTCACAACATTTAAAAAGCGGTCATACGACAAGATGAAAAAATATATAATATTAATAAAAAATGAAGAAGATCAGATGATCAATTTTCATTGAAAAAATAGGTTGGAGGACGGTATCTCAAAATCCCATATCTGTTGTTTTTGATATATTTACACATTATGTGAAAAAACAGGAGTAGTGAAATTCAAAGTCTGCATATAATGTGATTACAGTAGGAAAGGTCAAAACAAGCTAAAAACCTCAGAAAAACCTCAGGACAGACTAAGCAACTGGGGAATAAAACAGCACATACCATTTAATGTCCAAACTCGAAGTAGAAGATCAGAGAAATTAAGCACATCTTAAAAATCTAAATTAACTGTTTATATTTGGGAGAAACATGTACTTATTTCCACAAACACCCAGAAAGTCTACTCAATATTTAGCACAGCTAAGGAGGCCAAGAAGGTTAAATTAAGCAAGAAATAGGATGGAAAATATTAGAATAAAAATACTCTTTGTATTCGAACTCTTGCTTCTCTATAGTTTCAGAAAACTATATCACATAAATGAAAATAAATCAGAAGGCATCTTAGAAAGGTCCTAAAATACAGAATTCTTCTTAAAGCACATTGGAAATAATGAAAATTGCTTTAGAAAAAAGAAAGGAATAATGAACAAAGAAGTCCAAGGTCACAGAGAATATTGCCTAGTGAAGAAAGTTGAGAATACATTGAAATATTTATTATTACATACACCTTAGATTTCAACTCCTAAACTACAGCAATTTGCCTACAACAGGAAAAAAACAAATAGCTGCTGATCACACTCTATAAATACAAATCGGTAAGGAAAAAAGTTTAATAATAAGTGTATGATGGAATAGTTAAAAAAAAAAAAAAAAAAGAAAGAAAGAAAGAAAATAGGAAAGAAAATATACTTTGAAAAATATTTTTTTCTGGAGTTACATGATAAAATCACCTCCAGCAATGGTTACTATAATCAGAGTATCTGAATGCATTCTAATAAACCACGTGACATTTTGGTAATACATCTTACTCAGTACCTGATCTTTACTATAATTAAAATCAACATGAGGTTTGCAATGAACTTAACAAGTTACAGAATCAAGGTCCATGCTTTCTGATTTCTCTCAGCTGGAACCCACAAAGGAGCTAATGAGTATTTGATCAGATCATCTCCATATACATATTTAAACAATAATTGAAATTCCAAACATTATGAAGACATTGTGAAGCTTGCATTCCCAGGCTCATATACATTAAAAACAAGTATTATTTCATGCTCTTCACACACCTCTCCTTTTACTTAGACATACATAGGGATATTAATTGAAGAATTACATGGCAATTTTTAGAAGTCACTCCAGCTTTGTCAAGTGCTACTACAAAATTCTGATCTCAGGTTTCATGTAAAAAATTTCTTCCACTTTAGCTATATGTCTGACCACAACTTTAATTTTTCATATACTAATATTGTTTTCATAGGGTAAACTAGGTTCTGAAATGGAGCTAAATCTTAGTTAACTAAAAACAAATGTGTTGACTATGGATGTATTTTAGAGGTAATAAAATATAGTTAGCAAAAATAGCTGTAATAAAATGTCACAATTATCCTAACTCAATAAAACTAACACTTAGAAATTCACTGTAAAGGTTAGGATCCAAATAGGAATAGAGAGCTATGGTCCTCCTTTAATTCTGCTGTTTAATGCCAATGACAAAGAGATCCACAGTAAAATGATATCTTAAGGAAATGGGATTATTGCATCTAAGCAACCTCTCCTTGCTCAAGAATGTGGCAATAAGGTTTCTGCTCTCACTTGCAAGCACAGATCTCCCTGGATAGCAGACATCAAAATATCAATATTAGCCAAAGAAATGGGTTCCTGATGTTGATAATACCTAGGTCGAAATATACTGTAAGAGTGTCCTGTTTTTCAAAAGTCAGGGTTACTTTCTGCTTCAAGGCTAAGTAACTTGTAAGATTGTGAGGCAGGTAGCAAATACTCCTGTGGGACTCAAAGGGGTCAAGTCCTGAGTACTAAACAGTGTTTGAAATAAGGTTGCTGTTGTTTGTAATCTAAAAAACTGAAAATGACAGCTAACATTATTTTAATCAGGGGCAGCTCTTAACTATGGTATATAGAGTACCATAACCAGTAAGAAAACAATCACAGGTGATTCTAATTATTTCTTGAAGAAAGAACTTAAAATTTAAAACCAAGAGAAATTGTCTACAGCTACTATGAGTTCTTCTCTATGTATCTCAGAGAGTGAGCCTTTTCACAGAGATGACCAGGATACCTTACTCCCAAATTCTACTGTGTGTCATGTTTTATTCAAATATATCTATCTCACTAAAGAAGTTGACATACAGTTTAAATAGATTGTGAATTCTTCCTATTTTGTACATCAAATGAAAATGTCACTTCTGGTACCTCTACTCTTTCAGTTACTTGAAGATTTTGTTTTGGGCTTCATGGTAGACAAGCCTACAAAAGGGATTTCACAGGCAGAATGCGGGCATTACAATGGGCAATGTATAAGTATACTGGTTTGGGCTGGGATCCAGTTAATTTTCCTCATATTATCAGGTATGAGGCTATGTTGTGGTTTTGTGCTGGAAATGGTGTTGTTTCCATACAAGGATGTTAGCAGGGCTTACACAGAGCCAAGTCCTTTCCTGCACCTCACCCCACCAGTGAGCACGCTGGGGGTGCACAAGGATTTGAGGGGGACACAGCCAGGACAGGTGACCCCAACTGACCAAAGGGAAATCCCACACCACTTGGCATCATGCTCAGCATATCAAGTTGCAGGGAGGAAGGGGTTGTTTGTCAGTGATGTTGTTGTCTTCTCAAGAAACTGTCAGATGCAATGGAGCCTGGATTTATGGAGATGGCTGAACACCTGCCTGCCCATGGAAGTGGTAAATAAATTTCTTGCTTTGTTTTCCTTGGGTATATGGCTTCCTTTTTTTTTTTTTCTTTTTTTTTCTTTTTTGTTTTGTTTTGTTTTGTTTGTCTCTGTCTGTCTGTTTGTTTGTTTTTTCTCTTAAACTGTCTTTATTTCCACCAATGGCTTTTAAAATTTTTACCCTTCCGATTCACCACACCATCCTGGCTCAGAGGAAGTGAGCAAGATGCTGTGTGGGACTCAGGTGCCTACTGAGGTTAAACCACAACAATTATTCACATTGCTTACTTCTTGTCTTTTTAGAAAGCCTGGCCATTCACTGCTGGCTTGTAAACAATGAAAATGACAAAGTTTATTTCTGCTATTAACAACCTCTGGAGTTCAATGATTTCTTGGCAGAGATGGCTTGGCCTGTGGGGTAAGATTCTTAGGCATGTACAGATGAGAATGACTCTTGGCAAATAGGCATTCACTGAGCAGAAGTGAATAACAGCTCTTACAGGTATTACACCTGTGCTGGTGGTAAGAGTAGCTCTTGTAGTTCACAGTAGTATTTAAATGCACAAAGACTGTCACAGCATTGTGGAATCACCCAGCTGTCTCAGACACAGACAGCCCATCTCTTGGAGGAATCTAATGCTGCTGCCAGGAGCCTCATGAAATTCTGCTGTTAGTCCAATAAACAGAATTCCCTTCTACAAATTATCTCCTCCAAAAAACATCAGTACATTGCATTCACAGTACTTCCTGTAAGCTGAATGGATCAATGTATGGAAACAGAGATCCAGCAGTAAGAGAACTTCAGTGTCTGCATTTTGAAGAGATATGGCAGTAACCTGAGATGATAAATGGATCTGTAGAAAACAGAAGTCCTCATTTCTTTAAAAAATAAAAATTCAGTAACAAGAAACATTTCTTCAGCTCTGTAAATGCTTCTTTACAGCTCTTAGGTAGACTAATGAGGCCAACTCTACAGTGATTCAAATGAAAATGATCCTTTAGAAGAAAGACAGAATGGGAGATGGGACAATCCCTTGCAATGATTGTACTGGATGGGAAATTGACATTTACTGAAATGAAGTTACCAAATACACCAGTTTGACATACAATTCAACCATTAGCATTAGTCTTAGCCTTGAATGAAGCAGCAGTGAACAGAACAGGTTTTCAACCCCTGCTGTACATGAGGAACTTTTTAACATCAACTCTGGAATATCAGAACAGTGTATGCTGACCCAACACAGGTAGTGCAGTGCACAACTTGAATTATGAAACTTGCATATAAATTCCTAGTGAACCCAGGTAGTGCTGAATGAATAAGATGGACCTAATTTCACAACTTACTATGAAATTTATACACTCCATAATGACCTAGCAGTTTTTAAAGTACCTAATATTTGAAGGACAGGTGCTGTCACATGGCTGTGGTACAGAAATGTCTGCTATGGACACTCAAGATATTTCAAAAATTTATTGCTGCCTTTCAATTTTTCCTGTGATCCTTCTTCATCTCAAGTGAAAAAGAAAAGGCCCCTGTGTCACTTGCTACTTTGACAGATAAAAACTGGCAATGAGCCATGGGCATATGCAGCAAAGTCAAGTGTAACCTCCTACCAAACATCAAATACTTGATATTCTTGTTCTTTGGCACAGTTATTCTTGCTGCTGACTCTCTGTCTGTATATTCAGATATAGAAAGGAAGATAGAGATAGAAAGAAAGAGATAGAAAGGAAGTTACTGGTTTTATTTTTCAGTGACTGGCCATTAGTGGTGTCTAATTGTTATTATAGCTCTGCTTGATAATCCAAGGGTTAATAACGTAACAAGAGGTTAGAGCAAGGAAACTCCAGCATGAATCACTGCCATATAGAAGATACCTTGCAATCCAACGAAGTAATTTTGTTGGTTCACTTAAAAAAAAAAAACCAAAAAAAAAAAAAAAAAAACCCAAAAAAAAAACCCCAAGGTATTTAGATAAATTCCAGTAATATGAGCAAAAAATGGCATGGTTTAGGAATTGATTCATGGAACTTCTTATCTGGATATAATTCTGGGCGTTGTGTCTTCCTTATTCTGCTTATGCAAGATAAGACAAAAGAGGCAAACACGTATAATTCCATTATTTTAATTGAAGAAAAAGAACAAGAGAATTTAAAATAATTTCTAAAAGCAAATTTTCTATAGTTTTGTTGCCACTATTAAAACCAACAAGAAATAATAATGCCATAGTGAATAGATCTTACTTGTTTTGACTCAATAACATCTCAACATATTTAATTTTCTCACACATATGCATCTTGTTTTTTCAGATTCTTCATCTATCCTTTTCATTGTCTTTTGTGTTTCTATGAGTTCACAACAAACATCACTGCATATTTTTGATGTCAGTAAACAAGTTTTCTGAAAGATTTTATATAAAAAGCATACATAATATTTGAAATACAAAACAATTCCAAGATCTGTCTGATCCTTGTCAGTTTAAAAATTGATGTTTAAAATTGAAGTTCCAGGGAAAGACAACGGAATGTGTTGTAAAATTGCATCATTCAAAGAAATGCTAGCAAGAGGGCTTTCATTCTGTTACAGAACTTTGGAGTTATTTTGAAAAGGTGGCTACTTTCATGGGAAGATAGTGACCTCTGGAGCAGAAAGAAAGAAATAATGTGCAAAGAAGCCACTGAGGTTTCACTCAGTAACCTGACAAATTCATTACTGAAACATGTCCTAGAGGCTGTGCAGCCTTTGCAGACAATGCAATGGCCATATTTTTTATAGGATAGATGATATTGGGGCACTCAGTTTGTAACAACTCTCAAATAGAGATACGCATGTCTGTTGTCTCTGCTTTTTAGAATATTACAAATATAAACAAATAACATGCTAAAAATCTTTATTAGAATCTAGCTTAACTTCACTGCTTAAACTAGTTCTCTGGATATTAAAAAACAGAGATTCAAAATTAAATAATTTTTTTAATTGCAAAGGTAACTAAGTATCAGCTGCTTTTTAAAGATCATGGCAGGAAACTCCAAATCTGAGTAACAGTGAAATCACATCACAATAAAAGTCACAGATAATTTACTTGATATTTAAAAATTCTGTTGTAATAAAATATATAAATACATATATATAAAGACACATAAATACAGTAACAATAGGTCTATCTTCTTGTGATATGCAGTGCCAATTTTTAGAAAGAAAGAAAAAAACCCTCTGGAAAAAGAGAGGGTTTTAAAATAACCTTTAAAGATATTTTAAGTCTACTTCATGAGTTGTATTTTAGTACATCTCAATATTTTAGCTGAATACAATATTTATTTTAGGATATTAACATGAAAAAAACCCCACACATTTAAAAAAAAAAAGTGTTACCGACTTGATTTTTAATTAGTATTTCAAATACATATCACTGATAGAATGGTGATGTGTTTCATAACTCAGAACTAATTCATGATAATTTGTATATTATTTTTGTAATAGCCAATTAACTTTTCCATTTTAGAAGTATTTTGACATGACTGCTGAACTTCCCAAAATTGAATAAATAAATAAAACCAACAAAAATAACAACAAATGGAAAGAAACAGCATTATTAATCATTTACCATAAAAAGACCATTTTAGACTTGAAGTAAGTACCTTGAAAAAGAGATTGTACTCTAGATTTGTACTTAAAAGTTGTGACAGACAACATATGGAAAACATAGTAATTATTCCTAATGTCTGAACTTGAAGTAACACAGTATCCCTCCAGTTTCAGAAATCAATTTTAAACTACCTGAAGCTTTGTTCTACTTTGATTATTTAGACTGGCATCCTCCACAGTAGGCATAATTTGTTTAAAAAAGGAATATATTTTCAATATTAAAATCAATAAATTCCATAAGTAAATACATTAGGAGAAATGCACATCAGCACTACAGAATAATTGAATCCTGCAAACTTTTTTTGATAGCTTCCTACATGTCCATATTCTGAAACACAAATATGTGTGAAAGTAATGAAAAGAATCAATGAAAATATCAGATATGTGGCTTCTGCCTCTCAAAAAAAAAATCCCATATGAATTTAAATCTCACAAAATTAGAATTATGTTCCATGTATACTTCAGAGACATTTAAGGGCTAACAGCATTATCCTCCCTGGACTCTGTGGTACAAAATGTAAAGTGGACTTTTCCAGCACTCTAAAAGGGCACCTACATAGTGGAAAGAAACGAAAAGAAACCTCTGTGTATGATCTGGATTTACCTTTTCATACATCCTCCACAGCTTTGTCCTTGGATTCAGCTTTTCTTCCAGCAGAGGGCTGTGTTTCTTCACAAAGTCTGTTTCCTCACGAATCTCGTCTCTTTCTTACATATTTTGTTCCGTACCTGCGGCAGCTGGCAGCTTTTACAATCAAAATGCCATCATAGCTCCAAGGTATCTTAAACACACATTTAATATTATGTTAAAAATATAATTAGCATAACAAAATGTGAGTATCTGAATGACACCATGAATAACTAGTGAGATTAGGAAATACCTTGCCATAATGCTTAGACTTGAAAAATTTTGCTATAAGCTCCTTTGAAGGCCGAGGAAGGACATTGATGAAAAAAGACCAGCAGATATTGCATTAGAGTGGATCTGGTTTACAAACCCATACTTAGTTATCCTAGTCTGTAAGTCAAGCAACTGTTCAAAGCTGGGGTGGTTCTGTTTTTATGAAGGGAATGAAAACACCTTGCCTTAAGGCATATGTAGAGGAGGCTATTATGACACAAGAACAGCCCTACCCAGCTTCCTAGCTCCCAGCTATGTTGATGTATGACATATGTTGGTGCACAGAAAGAATAGGCCAAGCACAGATCCTACATCCTCACAATACAAAAACTATTTTCAGTTCATGGACACTTCCCGAACTAAACATGGTTTCAGGAAAGTTAAACTAAAGATAAAAACTCAAAACCAACAACAAAAAAATATTCTTCTTGCCACACAGATGTATTATCTTGTGACTGCCACACGGTCAGTCTTAATTCGGTTTGCTGCATTTCCTTTTCTGGCTTTGGCATAAATTTCCTATGGGTCTTTACAAGAAAATAGGTGATAACACCACTTTTTGCTGAATAGCAACATGTATTTCATCTTACTTTGCCTAGGGAAAAAAAAGCTTATTACAGTGGGTGTTCTGCAGCAGATGGGAAATGTATTGGTATAAAACTACAGAAAGTAAAGTAAGAATATCAGATGAGAAAAAAAAAATCAGATAATAGCTCAAGAGCAGTAAACTTTGCCATAAATTTGACAGAGAAGCACGTTTTACTGATGTAAAAAACACTCTACCTCTGAGAAGTAGCTGTGAAACATTCAATGCAATCCCTTAAGTAAATAAATCTTGCTGTGTCAACGAGTCATAAATCCAAAATTTGCAAAATTATCATTTCATTGCTACTAAAAGAGATATTGCAAGAACAAGTGGCTTTTCTACATTGTACAAAGTGGTACCTAACATTAAGATGAATAAAATGTGGTTTATATTGGATTTTTCTTTATTTCAGAGAGAGTAATTTCTGAAGATTGGTTACATCAATGTAATTACCTGAGTGTGCTACAGAACATAGATGCAGCAGGAATTAGGAATAATGGAAATGAAGGTAAGTCTGAAGAAACAAAAGGATTCAGTGTCTACTCTGAACGGGTCATGCAAACTCTTAATTAATCTCGTGGGTTTGTAATACTTAGGTTAGAGTTAATTATAATATCCCTGAGGGCCTTTACCCTCAATTCCATGTTAGCTTTTTTTTTTTTTTTTTTTTTTTTTTTTTTTTATCTAAAAGATATTACTACAAAAAGTTATAATCCTGAAAATTACAGAATTTACTCCAAGGACATGACATCACACTGACATAGCCCACTGATAAACCAGGGGAGAAGAAATTGGTCAATATTCACAGCTAAACTTAATACTGTTTTATTTCATCTTTAAAAAAATTCTGCATCATTGCTTACATTAATGGAACAGAAAATGTGCTAATTATTTTCTACAATTCTAAATGTTTGTTTTTTAAAGAAAATGCTAAACACTAAGGAAAATTAAACAGAAATGTGTAGCAACACACAAAGATAATTTTATCTACATCATTATAGGTAAGAACATCAAAAAGTAAAAGGTAACATCTCTGCAGCTCAAATCTTGAGCTACTATGCTTGCAGTTCTTTACTGCTATAAAATTGACCTTTCAGTGCCACAGATTTGCTCCTGAAAGCATTCTCTAACCTGTCAACAATTTTTAGTTCTGAGTCTTTGTTCAATCTCTTCCGTTTCTTTCAGGGCATCATAAAGAGGCAATTGCTTTTTAGATGAGCACAATCTGCAGACTGGGAGCACCTTAACAGGTTTCTAATTTCCAAGTCAAGAGTTAGCCATTGACTAAAGCAAACAAACAAACAAGCATTTTTCTTCTACGTTGTTAGGGCTGTGTACAATTGGAGGTAGAAGGCATTTGGGACTAAACAACTGGCTTGCCTCCATTACACACTGATCTCCATGTAATGCTTACCCATCACTAAACACACCCATGGAGGATTCCTGCACTGCCACCCCACTCTGGACTGTGAGATGCTGGTCCAAGACCCAGGGGTCATGGGCACCAGAATATGTATGCAAGTAAAACCTTGATTTTACATCTAGCAACTTACTGTGACAAACTATGCTCCTTCCTAAAGCCTACATTCAGGTAGTACCTGCTTTTGCCCATGAGCCAGAACACAAACAACAAACTGCTAAGTAGCTCCTTTTTTTGTTTTTCTTTGTTTCTTTAATTTTATTGTGCAGATACCTACCAAAGGCAATGAAAAAGTCCTCAGAATCTGGGGGTTTAAGGATACATATCAATGGTTATGTCCAATAATTTGTATTAAATATGTGAAAAGGTTCAAATTTATCACATTTTCATTTTTCTCAAAACAATTTTTTTTAATTTCTTGTTTAATCTGTAGTTTAACTCAAATGTACTATTTTATAATTATGTTTCAGCTTCTCATTTCTTGCCCCAAACTAAGTATTTGTTATCATCTTAAGTGTCTTGTCAACTCTTATGTTATTTCTCAGAAAATGCTGAACATTTCATAGTACTTCTCATTTTTTTTCCCAGATATGTATTCAAGAGTACCAAGTTCGGAAATATAAACATTGTAATCCTTTTACAGTAAATACAACTATAGTCATATCTGGATTTTTACTCTTGGTAATGAGCTGACTGAAAAATTACAAATATTCTTAGTTTCAACGTCAGTACCTTTTTGCATGGCTGTTGGGAGTTGCTGGAGCCTCCAAAGTGACATACAATCAATTTTCACGGCAAGCTTGTTCCTTCACTATTTCTCCAACTCCAAAGATTTTTCTCCCTCATGATCAGTCTTCAGCTGCTTAATTAGCTCAGTAACTTTTGATAGCAAAGCTTCTGTTTCCTGCTTCAAAGTTAACGTCTTTGCCATCTTTAAAAATACATCAGAAATATTTTTTTAATGAAAACTTAATCACATGCTCTTTAGTTGAGCTTCCTTCTCAACACAAAGCTGGCCTGTTCACAGTAAGCACAATTGGTTACATTTCTGTTTTAAAAATAGATCATAATTGTTCCTTATGAAGGTTTAAACACACTCTGAATTCCAGCTCCTTTCTCAGGATAAAGCTGACTCTTCAATTCTATCAAGGCAAGCACAACTGGTTACAAACACAACTTTCACGTTCAGTAGGATTTTCCTCCTGCTTATTTCCAATGCAAATCACAACAAAAATGTGTTAATATAGATGGCACAAAATTTTCATCTTTGTGTCTTTGCTTGGGTAAGTAATCTCCAAATAACAGTACAAGTTCCTAATTATCTTAATTTTGTCAAGAATAATTATTTAATTTAATTTTTCTACCCAAACTTCAATTAATTCATTAGTGTTTGAAATGTTAAGAATATTCATTATAATATCTCAACAGCACTGTTTTACTGGTGATACACCAAACAATCATTCCATTCTGTGACATTTGGATAGCAAAAATGGGAGGTTTTCTTTGAGATTTTTATTTGGCAAAAAGATTCTTTGAGGTCATCACCCATGGTCCTGATCTACAAAAAATGAGAGTTATATAAGCAAGGGTCCAAGACACTTCTCTTTTGATTTCACAGTCAATAATTCCCTAAATTATTTCAATTAAAACCTGCAGGCATTTGAAAGAAGGAAAATTACTTAAAATCTGGAGTGAAATTTTGGCCTTACTGCTATCAACAAAAATTTTATCACACAATTTACTGCAGATGGGATTGCCTCAGGCTAGTAGTACTTAAAAAGGTTGCACAATGGTTTAAAAAAATGCACACAAGCTCTTTAATATTTAAAACTTAATTTAAAAATGCATATTCTGACTAAAGATGGAAACGATACGAAACAGAATTCTTTGTCGGGAGTATATTACAAATATCCTGTAACACCAATGTAGTTATTTCTTTTACAAAAGAAACTAAATGAAGAAGAATTCTAGAGTTTTCAACACCCAACAAAACCAGTTAAGTTAGTTCAAATCCAAGAGGAGTTAAAATACAGCATGGATCTAAATACAGACATGTAAATTATCTTCTTGCAAATAGGATGACTTAACAGTACTTAATATATCATTTAAATGTATGTGACTTTCAGCTTGACAGATGATACACAGGATGATGATTTCAAAGGATACTCACATCATTTACATAAGACACGGAGCAGGGAACAAAACTAATCTGAAAGCAAGAATGGGAAAGAAGTAACACAAGAAGTCAAGAACACAAGCAAATCATTGCAATGAGCACTTGAAAGATTCATTAGCCTAATGGAACTGAAAAGCAGGGGAGGAAAGAAAATTACCACTCACTTATGCCCACATATGAGGCTTAAAGGGCACATATGGGTCCTTCATATGCAGCTAGGATGGAACAAAACCTGTGGTCCCAGGGTTACATCACACACACATCCATAACTTGAGCACACATAAATTTGAAAAACTCTTGGAAGAACCCCACAAAAAATCCCTTTGTCCTGAAGACACAGCAGACAAAAAAATGCTATGCCAAAAACAGACCAAGAGAAATACCATCGAAGCCTTCCTAGCTCAACACAAAATATACGGAATTGGAAAAAAAGACCTGTGCAAGGAAACAAACATCTGAGCAGTAATGGAAAATAGTGGTATGGTAATGGAAAAATGGAAGACATTGGACAGGAAAACTGGGACCTGAAGAGGTATTGAATTAGTTACAGAAACAGCAGTTTGATAGGCAAGAATTAAATAAGTAGGAAAACACAAAATAACTCAAGACATGTATCTGATATGAAATAAAAATAGTCAGGGAAATACAGGGTTTCTTGAGCAAAACAATCAGGACAACAAGCTCAGTTCATGAGATACAAAGATTAAGAGAGGAGTTTGAAGAGGAGAATGTAACTAGAACTACACCATAAGGTACTCTGCATCATGAAAAATTTAAAGTGACAGATTCAGGCTTACTTTGTGGGTTTTTTCTGCCTTTTTTTCTTAGTTTCTGCCTTTGAAATATACCTGTATTGTATTGTATTGTACCGTATTACATGTCTACTGGACTCATGGCTAGAAAGAATTTATAATCAAATATATAAATAAATTCATATGTAAACAATTAAGATCAAACCCCTCTATATTTGTAGCATAGTTATTCAATTCTATATGTCTAATTCTTAAGTGCATTAAAGAAATATTCCTACTATAGCAACCTTACCTCTTCTCCTTTTAACTTGTAGTTATAATATGGTCACCATCCAAAGACTTCAGAATATTTTAAATCTCTGCATATTAAGTAAAAACAATTAGAAGAGATGTGGAAAATATACACAAGACTAACAGAAACAATTTAAGCTAAAAATAAAATGAATTAACATCTGGACCTGTCAATGATTATCCAATTAATATATATTGATAAAAAACGATGACATTTAAATAATTTCACTGTTCTTACATTATTTCAAATAAAGGTGAATGAGGCAATATAAATTTTCCAGTCAAATTAATGCCTATACTGTAAATCTAGATGTAGTTCATGCACCTTAGATTCTTGTAGCATCTCTACTGCAGTTGCAGAAATTTCCCTGCAGAGTATTTAACAGCATTTGTGGAATACTAATCTGAGACAGCTTTCCTGATGTGCTGCTATGATGACATTACTGCCAGTATTGCAGATAAATTATTTAAATATAACTTGTCTGTGCAGGCAGCTATCAGAACTTCTTGCTGCAGTGTAGACATATGCAAAATTTATTAACATTTGGAAAACACTTTTCCAGTAAAAGTGAATTATTTAAATTACACTAATCGTGTTCTCAGAGAGGTTAATGGGAATATTTTACAACACTTTAAAATGATATATATATTCGATTGTTTCTTCCTCTACCTACCCATTTTTTAGAGTTTCCTTTATTCTTGTTTCTATTCATTTCTACGAATCTATACAGACTAGGAAAAAAATCATGTGCTACTACAGAAAGAATCATAACATTTTCAATTTTGTCTTTCTATAATAATGAGACCTTTCAATCAAGGAATTCTTAAGTAGTGTCCACGAAAAAACTATAAATGAGAGAAAATGGCACTCAGCTCCATTTGACGCTCTATTCAAGATTAGTAACAAAAATTATTTTACAGATGATATCACTGAATCAGCTTGACTCTGACTCATTATGCGTGAATCTATTATTCTTGATGATATATGGATATTACATTATGATATTGTGCTATACTGATTGCAATAAAATATTTTCATTTGCCAAAACTGTTAAGTAGATGAAAAACATAATGACTAGTAAATTAATTTCTCAGGCACTATTTCGAGGAGTACATATCATATGAAATTAAAATTTTTATAAAAATCAACATAGTAATCTTAATTATCTATATATCTGATCCTATAAGGATAAAAAAATGTACCAGGAATGTTACAGTTGGAAGCATTTTTCCTCCTTTATTTCTAATTCTTGAATATGATTAATAACTTTGTTAATACAGGATAACGTAATATTTACAAAAGCACAGCCATGTTGCCTTGTGGTGATCCACTTATTTTTGTCTGGAGAAAGAAAAATAATACAGAGGGCTACTAAGCTTCATATGGAGGCTGATATCAGATTTTTTCATACCTGATTTTCTTCCTTTAATTAGCAACTTTGCTAGTTTTGGTCTTGAAAATTACTAGTGCAGAATGTAACAGCTACATCTATTACTTTGCACACAATTTGCTCTAACTCTTACTCCTTTTTTAGTACAATGTCAGCCACAAGGAGAGAGATTAAAAAATGCTTGAAGGATCCAAAAGAATAATTTTGAAGAAATGAGATATGATAAAGAGGGCTAGGGTCAAAATACTATTCACTGTAACTAGTTTTACGTAATTAATCCCAAATGATTCTTACGGTTTTTACATTAGTCCTCAGCAAGGATTTTGTCCAAACAGAAAAAATATCACAATCCAAAAAGGCAAATGTGGCAGCTACTATAAAAACACCCAGAGCAAAATCGAAAAGGTCACAAGACTTAGAGACAAGCTTAGACTACTCTTATGTACACAATACTTAGTTCCAGCAAATGTTTGCTTCCACCTTATGAAGGGGTGAAGTTTCAGAACAGTAATTCCTGTGCTGGGAATTTAAAGCTACATGACATAAATGAACTGTTCTATGAGAACAAGCGGATTTCAGAATTATGCTTTCTTTAAACTCTGTTAGCCTTGTAGCTGCATAAATAAATGATGCTGTGTCACACTATTGAATGTTAACTATTGAGTTAATACACAGCACAGGAATTTGATTGCAGAGGTCACTAATGAGAGGTGTCAGGAACCAGAACAAGATACTGAAACCTAGCACTAGAGCTATTAAAAAATCTAAGAAGCTGTCCTACAAACATGAAACATTAACCTAATTAAGTTCAGAGGGATACAGTGCTTCACTGTGCCTTGGAGATGGACCAAAAATAACAACAGTAATAGAGATTAAACAGTAAAAAGGAGCCAGACAGCCATCATATACAGTCTGTAGATTTTTTTTGTTGGGGTTTTTTCAAAGAATAATCTCAGTGTTTTAATTAATTAAAGTGCCAGCCTAAAACATTAACAGCCTATATGTTACATAAAGGTTTTTTAGAATAAGTTTATCACAAACAGATGTACTGCAATGGAAGAAATGGTTTGCAATATTTTGTTTAAAAAGGCAGCTCACAAAAATGGATAAAAAAATCCATTTTCTAGACCCTTTCTCTCCCTGTTTTTAGACCCAGAAACCTCCACAGGATACACTGCACAGCACAATCCTAACAAAGCTTATATAGACTTTTCCCAACACAGAAGTTCAGATCTTAAAACCAGCATTAATTTCACTAAGTTTCTTCTACTGTTATATAATTATATTGATACTGTTTACATCATTAGAGCAACTAACAATATAGCCACTTTAAAAAACCCTAGATTTTTGAAAAGCTTTAATTAAAAAACATTGTTCTTCTACAATTTGGTCTTCCTTGGAAAAGGCAAGCAATTTTACATGCAAGTCTTCTAATCCTTTTATAAAAAAGCTACCTGGAAATATAAAGTGGAATACATCAGTGATAAGTATCAGATATATTTTTAGAGGTTAGCAAATCCATTTTCACTTTTTCTACTAAGAGAAATGCAGCAGTTAAACAGTTGATGTCATTACAAATTACAGACTGGACCCCATTTAAGTAATGAAATTACAGCTAAAAAGCAAACAACCCAATTTTAAACTATATGACCTGGCTTTTTAAATTATACATGCTTTTTGGGATCCTATTATAACAGTGGTAACCAATATTATCTGAAAAAATGTGAAAACAAAATGAATAGCCTCTGAGACTAATTTTAACTAAGAAACTGTAAGTGGAAGGGAGGTTCATAAGCTTGTAGTCTGAAACATTCTCATTTCATTGGACTGGAGACATGCAATAGAGGAAAAAAATTACTTATTTGCATGTAAATGTAGAAGTCTTAATTTACTACAACAAGAAACCCCCATATTATTTATTTATAATTTACATAATTCAGAAAATAATACTGGCTGCAAACTTAGGTAGTTAAATCTCAGGACCACAAATTGAAGTAATTTACCAAAATACTTTATCACCTTTATCACCAGGCAGGCACCTTCTGGATGGTAGAATTAGCATATTAGGAGTTCCAAGTAAATTGTAGTTTCCAACTGAATTATAAACTTACAAAAATGACTAGTAAAAAAGCAAAAAGACCCCACACATATATTACAGACTTCATCAACACAAAATATTGGAAAAAAAAATCTAGATCATAGATTTTAGCAATTTGTATTCTTTTAAGTAATACTGTGAAAAAATAGAGGTATGTTTATTCCAAGCTGTCTGAAATGGAAAATAGTTGCCTAAGAAATGATTAGAGAAAACAAAGGGTGAGATCAAAATATGCACTTCACATTCTTCACAGCTCAGTTTATTGATCCTCCAAACTCAAACTCAAGACTGTTCCAAAGAAATGTTAGAGGGATGTAAGCGTGCCAAGCTTGCCAGAAGAAATGCTGAATCCATGGCTGACCTTTGACACTCATCCCACACACTGCAATGCAGAAAGCATTATTGTTCTGTTACCATAACAAGCTAGCTCACTTGGAGGCTCTGGGCAATACCAAGAAAATTAAATACCTTTCAAACTAAAGCTATGGAAAAGGTAAATTTATAATGCATATAACAGAGCTTCAAGTCATCATATTTTCAACTATACAACTCTCCCCAGGAAATTATGGAAAATGAATGATGTGAGTCACTCTTGGATGTCATTTGCACATTAATAACTTTTTTTCAAGTTTGATGGCTTTTTAAATTTTATGAATCAATTATTTTCAATGGCAGGATTCAATGCTGTTCAAAGAAATGAAATGATTTGTTAAGCAGGAATTTTCAACTGTATTTGTGACAGGGTGTCAGCTTTTTGGACTCAGCAAAGTGAAATTGCAATCTCCTAAAGGCTCATCCTGACAGTCAGACCAGATGGACCATACTAGCTCCAACAAAGAGTACAAAAGAATCTGAAATAGTAAGTAAAAGAAAAAAAAAAAGATATTGATAGAACGAATGGCTCTAGAGAAAGGAGGGGAAAATGAGAAAAATACTGTATATGAAAGGTTAAAATCCAGAAGAAAAGCTTAAGATAACAGCCATTTGTTTTTCCTTATAGAGCTGGTAATATATCCAGGACAAGGAATGAATAGATCACACCTGATATGTCAGCATGTGTTAAGAAAAAGGTGAGAACTTGCCTGATGAGCAGCCAGTTACACAACACAATGATAGATGCCACTGAGCAAAACAATACACTGAGGAAAAAAAATTGAACAAATCCACAGTTGATGACAAAAACATAATTTCAATATGAGGAATTAAAAAAAATTAGACAACACACAGCTGTTGACAATCTTAGCCTCAATATATATAACACTATTTCACTGCTGTAGCCTATCAAAAGAAAAAAATTGTATTGTCTTACACACAAAAAATAAGACAAATTCAGTGAGTTAGCATTCATAATTTTGTAGCATATACCTGTGACCTTAGGGAATTCTGCACATAATTCCAACATTTTCACTCTGATGAATATAACCAGCACTTTAATAATTTTATTACAGTACAACTTTTATGTCATTCCATACAACTCCATAAAGAAACAAAAAAGGAGTTGAGAATCTTTCATCAGATACACACATTTATGTATTTTTCAAAATCTTTGTACCTCATCTATATTATTAAATATAAATATAACTAGAGCAAATACATACAACATTTTAATTACTTTCTTGGTACTTTAATGTAACAGAAATAATAATTCAGCTGCTAAAATTAATTTACAATACCGACATCTTAAACAGAAGGATGAGAAATAAAAATATTTGTTAAAAGCAAAATCTGTGATAAAAAAATTTCCAATGAAAGGGAGCAGCATCCAGATGTTAGTATTTCTATCCACCTAACAAAGCTAGTATTATTATTCTTCAATCATAAATGCCATTCCCAAAGCAGAGACTTGGGATATTCTCAAATATACTTCATAAAAATCTTATTCTGTAAGAACCTTTTTCCCATCAATTCCCATACTTACTCCTCACCAGAAGTCTAGTTCATCATGAAGCAAACTCAGTGAAAATTGAGATAGTCTACCTCATAAGAACAATTAGATATGGATTAATATTTGTTGAAAATGTTCTCATTGATTCCTCCTTCACTGTGATTACACAATTTGTGTTCAGTTTTTTGTCCTTCCAGAAAATTCAGTCAGCCTAAATAGAAGTGATAGACTAATCATAGTTAAAAGGAGCTAACATTTCCTGACCGCCAAATGTTCACCTTCTGAAAATGCAGAAAGTGAACATATTTTATTGTTTGATTCTAGGTTCCTAGAATTTATTGCACAATTTTGCCTGTCCTAAAGTGATTCAGTGAACCCTTTTAAACACTGAAATGCAGCCCAGAATACACAGAAGAAGACTAATCTACCTGAAATTTTTGCCTCAAACTACATTTGGTGCAGATATTCCAAAATAGTACTTTGTGGTTTTTAAATAGCAATTTTAAGCATTAAAAATATGGTGATAGTCTGGTCTCCCACTTGAAAACAAGCCTTCATGTACAGTATTTTAGGGGTTAAGATAACCATCAACTGTAAGAAAACTATTAGAATAACTATTAAAATCAACAAAGGACAAGAAAAAGTTGTGCTTTCTTCCTTTTGCAGGATCAAGATCCCAAGAACTAGTCACTTACACTAGCCACTCTAAGCTTTAAGGGTGGAATTAAGACTAAATAATGTACTCTCACAAACTTGTTATGATATACAAAACTAAAAATATTACAGCTGACATCTCACTGCTGTCATGCAAATACCTTAAATAGTTCTGTATCAAAATAAATTTTTTTTTTGTCTGTATTCCAGTAGTCTTGTGGCTCTTTCCAGCTAGATAATCTGCACTTCAAGTAAACTTAAGACCTATTCCTCTTCCACATACTGTAGCACAGCTCTAAATTCTAAACAAACAAACTAACCCACAGACAATGACATAGGATGAAAATCAAGAACAGTGGAAATTTGTGATATATAAGGGTACTAAACCCAGGCACTCTGTGCCATAGTCACGAATGTCCCACTTTTCATTCTCTATATATTCTTGAGTTCCACTATTCTGTCATGAATTAGAAAAGAGAAATTATACTTCTACTCAGTTGTACAGAGAAAATAAATACTTTAAGACACATTCTGTGACTTGGGTTCACATAAAACATAACAATCTCTGATTAAAGAATCTACCTAATCCAAGACCAGAAACCAAACAGAACTACTGTCCTCTTCCTCATTCTTGTGAGGTCAAAGAGACCTGACAGTAGCAGGAGAAAGCTCTGTGCTCAAGCAAAAAAATGTGATGCAATTTTTAGAAATGAGCATTGAAGATGCCATTACCACAAGAATCACCCAAATATGTATTAAAAATGTTCAGATCCAATATTCATGCTACTAAGCATGTTAGTTATTTGATCTATCCCCTTATACATAATCAAAATATCATGTAGTGTCACACAATATTTTTGAAAATAATATTAAATCTTAAATCTGCCATCTTCTATTGTATATGTCTAAATGAAATACAGTGAATTTTTTGTTACCATAGTAACCACAGAACTGAAGAAATTTAGTTTTGGCATAATTGCTGCATATGTTCATACAAATCACATCTCTTATTTTGAGCATTACAAATGAAGACACTTCTTAATTCCATTTTTTAAAAATAGAGTAATGAAGAAACAAAAAATGAGATTGAGTTTTTATAGATATAACACAACATATTCTTGTTTAATTCACTCATTTGCTTTTCTTTTACAATTAGACTATATTTTCTTGCATTCTATTAAACCATTAGCTAAGTACTGTTTAAGTTATCTTTTTATGTTGACAATTAAGCCACTTCTGTTGTAGTCATTAAATTCAAATTATTATTTTAGAACAATAAATATGTTATTAGTCAAACATCCAGGAAGAGCTATAGAAAACCTAGCAAAAATAAACATACCCAACAGTCTGGAATCCACTTATTTTGTTATTATCATTTGCAATGACATTCACACTGAATAAGTATAAATTTATGTGTGTCTTTAGTTTCAAGAAATAGTAGAAAAGGAAAAAACATTCTAGGCATGCTGACACCCAGTCTTACAACAGCATAATTTTCTCAGCAGCATTAAAAAACATGCATTCAGCAGGAACAAATTAACTCAATTCAACCAGCCTAAGAGTTATCTACAAATTCCTTTCCACTTCCTTATCAGCTCCCAGAATGAATCTTAAATGTCTCATAAAACCTCTACCCCAAAACAATCCCATAACTCCATGGGACAAATGAACAGTAGGACAGGGGAATTTCTGTGTTTTCACTTTCAGCTTTGTTTGCTAAATAATTTAGTACTGATTGTGCTGTTCCAGAGCTACCTTACACTTACCAAGTTTATTATCATCCCTACCTTTCATTTTAATATTCAGAAATGCAAACAAACAATTTCAGAGACAGTTTGGTCATACAGAGCAGAGACAAATAAGTCATAGTTAACATCAGCATAGATCATGTCTGTTTGAAAACTTTAAGTCTTGGAAACTGAGAAGTTTTTTCATTAAGCCATCTCATATATTGAACAAAATCATGCAATCATGCAATGCATTACAACAAATAAATGCAAAGTAGAAGTCCAATAATTTGTTTAGCAGACGGTGTAATGCTTCTAACTTGAAGTACCAACAGTATCATTTTCAGTTTACCTTATCTCCTCAGACTTCCCAGCATTAATGGACCAAAGTTTTCAGGTTTTCATGAGGTTTTCATGAACTTGTGGAATTGATCCACACAAATTTTAAAGGATACAACAGGTCCTCAAAAAAAAAAAAAAAAAATCAAGAATAATGGATGGATGAATGAAAGTTCATATTATGTGGAAATAAAATAATCACTGCTTTTAATGTAATGTCTCACAGGTGTTGCAAATACCAGAGAAACAATGCTAAGAAGATTTTATAGCATTGCCATGACCATTAGAATCAGTGAAGCCTGGTTTTCCAGAGATACCTGTGCAATATTCCCTCACAGAAGCCCAGTGCCACTGAGCCTAGTGTGACTGAGTGTGACCATCCCAGATTCCCCTGATATTCCCTTCTGGGCACGTGCATAGGACTGTTTTGGCTGCCTATTCAAGATGTGTCAATCAGTCATCTGACTGCTACCCTACAGAATAGGCACAGGGCAAATTTATAACTTCTTCCTTTCAGATAAGGAAATAATTTGGGCCTGCCAATTTTCATGAAACTTGGAAGAATTTAACATCTTTGAGAATCCTAGCCATCTGTCAAATCTGGGTGGAAGAGACAAAAGCTACCAGAGTACAGGCACTGGCAGACCATATACAATGACAGCATATACTTTGTTTTTTTAGATATACAAACCCCTCCTCTTTATTTGAAGGGTCTCTACAGTGACTGCTGTCATTTGCTTCAGTACCTTTCCATCAAACTAAATTTTGTCAAACCTTACTATTCCATCAGTAAAACACATACAGGTAAAAGAGAAAAGGATCAGATCTCATACATGCTAAAACTAAAGAAAAATATGGTAAAAAAAAGAGAAAATTGAGAGACCAAAGCAGGGGGTGCTGTCATAGTAAAGAAAAGCAGATGGGATGGTGCATTCAAGGAATGAAAGGTGCTTGCAGGCAAAGCTAGAAAACACGTATTACACAGAGTAAACACAAAGATACAAATGTGTTAAAGTAAATGAGAGCTACAGTGAAAAAAGAACCGACAAAGCCTACCTGCCAAAAGTGGAATGGGACAGTACAAGCAAGTGACAGAGCATCTGCAAGAATAAAAAATAAATTGATTACTTAGTTAAAGATTTACAGAATTCCATGACAGAGCAGAAGGAGCCAAACTAGGCTGAAAAGTTATTTTTTCTCTAGTGATAACAGAAGTCTAGAAGAATGTTAAAACAGATTCTATTTGCAAAATAAAGCCTCAATGAATTGATCAATACCTCAGTAAAAAGATCTAAGGCAATTTCAACTAAATCATAACCATTTCTGGCAGATGCATGTCAAATCTGTTTTAATATCTTTTACTGGCAGTTTCTACCAGATGTCTAGGCAAACTTAAACCAAGATTTTTAAACATCTTTGTCATTAGTTAGATACCCTAACATATAATATACTCTCCTTGACACATCTACATGGACACAGAAAATAACAGATTGCATTCATGGTGTAAACAACTTCCTCAGGATTCAAGAACTGCTGCTGCTTTCCTTCTCTACACTAAACAAACCAAATTCTTCTAAGTTTTTGCACACACACCCTTCTACCCCAGAGATTATGTTTTCCAAGTTTTGTCCTGATCTCTTTCTCCAATTTTTCCCCATCTGGCCCAAGTCCAGACATTTACCCTAAGAGGGCCACAGCCTTCCAGCTGATGCCTCACATAAGAGGAGTGGGAAATGCTTTTGGTTTCATATCCTGATAAAGCTCTTGTTTCTATCCCAAGAGCATGACATGGCTAGCTCGTCAGCTTACAGACACTTTCATACCTTGTCTAGAATTTTCTTGTCCTTGGTACCCATTATTTCTGCTTATGGATAATACTTGGTACTTTTTCTTCCTGGTTTATACCCTATTCTCTGACTTCTCAAGATCATTTCACATTTAAAATGATCCTGTCTTTCAGAATGCTTGCAGCTCCCCTCCACCAAGACATTGTGTCCAAATTAAGAAAGAATCATGCAGTAAGTGCTTGCAGTCAGCATTATTTCATTGTTCTTCAGTGCCATGCATGACATGGCTTTGCTGGTTCTGTGTTCTTTCAAAGAAAAAAAAAAGAAAAAAAGGAGAAAGGAACATTTTAAAATGCTGATCCATGCCTATTTGATTTCTCATTTTAAGCTGTATGTATTTTATTACTCTATGTTTCAGAGAGGCTTGAAGTTAAACAGTAATTTTAGCCATTATGTATATTATATAAATAGTTCACTTGAAAATATTAGAGAAACAAAATGAGTTGAAAATTTGGCAGGATCATGCAATCTATTTAAAATAAGAAAAGGGAACACAACACACCATCAAATAACATGAAATTTCATCTGTGTGTACTCTAGCTTGAGAAGATCTTGCCAAATTCCAAATCGAGTGCTGAGTAACTATAAACATATTCTAGTTCAGCTGGAATAAGATGTATTTTGTGGCACTGCTCACATCTTAGCAGCTAGTAAAGTCTTGAGGTTATATAGAAGAATTGTTTAAAAAGAAACTTAATAGAAAAATATTCAATTGAGTATAAAAACCTAAAAAAAAAAACAAACAAACAAAAAAAAAAATTGCTGCTCCCTCGAGCAAATACTTACCACTATCCAAAGTGAGACATCCTAAACCATAAAATTTTTTTTATAGGAAATATGATCATTACCTTTACTGGGTGTTTGTTTTCCATAATTTAGCACTTCAATTTGAATTTTCAAACAAAGCTAAGAAAATCACACAGTAAAATTAACCCAGAAATAATTTTTTGAAACTTTATATGAAATTTTGCTACATATTTGAGGAAAACAAAAAAAGGAAGAGAGACTTTTCACTAGATTCACTCTCTCTAGAAATTTCTTTTTTATCACAGATTTGTTCTCAAATACATAATAGTTCACTATGTACACAATTCAAAGGTCATATAAACATCTATTTTTTACTAAAGAAAGTTTTAATTTATTATCCATAGGAACAGACTGGCATAATCCTCAGTGTCTTTACTTTTCTTGATGGGAATGAAGCCAGTGCAAAGGCCTTTTAGATGCATACAGATAGCCTACAATTCAACACCACCCTTCCTTCACAAGGGGATGCCTTCCCTCATTATGTCTTCATATCAACAGTTTCAGACCTACCGGTCCTATTATGCAAAATATTAAACCTGAAATAGTCACTAGAGTGCAGTTACTGCTACCATGTCCTCAATTTATTTAGCTCCATCTGAAAGTTCTTTACAAAAAGGCATATATATGTGTGTGTGTATGTGTGTGTGTATGTGTGTGTGTATATATTATTCTATCATATCCACATCTTAATACCACACCTTAAAGTTAGGCAAATTCTAGTCACACAGAGCCCATATAATCTGTATAATCTGAAAAGATGAGGCCATTTACAAAATTTGAGAGCCCCTCAGTGGGGAGGCAGGCTTATGAGACAGAGGTATCAATTTTGTACATGATAGTGGCACAGTCACTAGAGGCAGTCACACTGCAGCTCTAGGAGCAATAATCCTAGAGGACTACAAATCAAACACCTTCAAAACCTTAGTCAATGTCTCAATTGCCAAAAGCATACTGAAATTAAAAGTTGTCATTTAGCAAACACACACAGTTTTCCAATCAGGGCAGTTTGAAAGAACATGACCAGTCCCAAAATAATCACATTTCATTTGGGATCATAACCAACCCCTCAACTCTCAATGGATATCTCAATATGATCAATACAGAAAAACAAGAAGGAATTTCTACTCAGGGCATGTTCTGATGAAGCACTCAGCCCATGAGCCCATCCCTGGCAGTGTTCAAGTCCAGACTGGATGGGGCTCTGAGAAACCTGGTCTTGTGGAAGGTGTCCCTGGCCATGCCAGGGGGGTTGCAACTGGATTATTTTTAAGGTCCCTTCCAACCCAAACCATTCTCAGATCTGAGGAAACTCACAACCTGCTCCATGCCCCACTTCTGCCTGATTAATGCTTTCCAACTTCTAGTGCTTGCACGGCCAATGTCCTGAAATCACCTTGATTTTTAATGTCTCCAGATAGAACTTTGCTGCTGAGATTGATCATGCAATGAAAATTTATAATGGTAAACAGTACTCCATCATCCAAAATTTGGAAACTAATATTTTAGAGCATAAAGCCAATCTTTGCCTCTTTAATTCTTTCATATATACATTATTAGTTACTAATAAACCTGCTTCAGAGCAGTTTCCATGGCTGCTGCCAGTCCTAATTATTAAAAAAAAAAATCCTGGAAATTCTTGCATGATGTGAAAAGCCTTTTCACACAAATTTAAGTTGAGACTATGACTCACAGAGAGCTCAAATGGCACTCTTAATTAAATCTAGTTCCCTCATGAGAGGTATATGCTCAGCCTTCCATACTTCTCCTTCACTTTAAAGATAGGAGGTTAAAATTAAGTCAAAAGAAAAGCAAAAGGTGTCTCACTTCTATTTACTCCTACATTGCCCTTTTGCTTCCACTTTCAACACCGTTTACCGTATCAGAAAGCAAAAGACTTAGGGGACAGTCCAAAAATAAAAAAATCAATTTCTCATGTATTCTGCGTCCTTCTCATCACTTCTTTATGTAGACCTTATGTGAATTCTAGTATATTTGAATTCAGACTGTATGTATTGAATGAGGGTTGGTGAAGTCTTTAACTGCACTTTACTTCCTCAGTATAATCTCGGTGAAGACAAGATGTGGTACTTCTAAAATAATCACATAAAAGCAATGAGTTTTAAAGTCTTCCATTTATTAAATCCCCTCTCTCTCTTTACATACATATATATATCATATGAAGACTAACTATATCTGCATTCTGTTGTCCTGGCAACATCTGGGTGACTGCTGAAATACCAGACACAAATGGCTCACAAATATCAAGGAATATTGTCCAGTTTCTGTGTACTGCTACTATCATGCCCATTTACATATCAAAAGGATGAAAAAATTATAGATGTGTTATTGTTACTAAAATTATTTTTAGTAAACATATACATCACGCTACAAATCAAATCTGAGAGCTATTGGGACAGCTGTTACAGCATTATCTGGAAAGAATGGCAATATCAGCTACACATCTTCCTTCATCCTTTTGATGGGCTCCATCAGGGGCATGGGCCAGTGCCACCATTAATCCCTTGTACTGTGCTGTAGGTTCAACATTTGCAGCAAGTATCACTGAACAAAGGGGCCTGTAAAACAGACACTGACTTCAGAGCCAGCTCTAACAATGATGTCTTCAATGCCAGCTCCTCCTGGTAAATAGAGAGGCAACTTGAAAAGCAGACAACACTTCACTTTCCTCTCCAATAATGTTGCATTGTGGTAAATATCTCAAAATAAAAAGCCTTTTATAAAGAACAAAAAAAAATAATCTTCAGTACTCAAGAAAACTGTGGGACAGCAGTTACCAGGAGAATGAATACCACATTCTGATGTTTTATAGGCTTTGAAATCACAATTTTAACCTTTGCCAAGGCTGAACAAAGGAGATGGGTAAAGGAGATTTCTACAGACTGCATTTTTACTTTTCCAGGCTAAATTCAGGACTTCAGATCCCCAAGCTGGTTCACATATTTCTCATATTTTGATTAATCTCTTCTTATTTTGCAATACAGGTTTTGCTTTTTTCTGTGCTTTCCCAAGAAAAAAAAGGAACTACTCTTAAAGCAAAAAAAAAAGTCACTCTTTTGAGTGACAAATATATAACTACTTTCATCATTACTATGTTTGATCTAGTGCAGTAGTTATTTATCTTGGTAACCATTGTGAAACAAAGAACATGTTTTCTAATTTTCTGATCACTATAAAATAGTTCTGTGGCCATCCTTAGTTTTAGATTTCTCAAACAAATTAGGAAAAAATAATTTAGATAGCTGCCAGCTAACTGATACTTTTGAAATTTTAGATGTTGTTAGTAAAAACTGGATTTATCCAGAGTCTGAGTGTCTTTGTAGTTAGCTGCATAATTTATTAATAAATGGGAATATAGCTTCAAGAGTGTATTAATATATTCATTAATCTCATAAAAAGCATTATCTGGTGTCATTTTTTTTTTGGAATAGCATTAAGATTATTCTTGCAGTTAAACACTACAAGTTATGTTTTAAAAGTTGGTGAAAAGAAGCAGGACTGAACACATAATATTTTAATCACGTATAGGTATCTTAAGGAACATTTTAATATTTTGCAATTGTGGATTTATAAGCATATAAAAGATTCAAAAAAACCCATGTAGATCCTCATCTCCTAGTTAGCATATCACCAGCTAAGTATTTCCAGTGAATCTCTTCAGACCTTTCTTATAACCTTTCACCCTCATTAAAGACCAAGACTTTAACAGACCTAAGAAAATCCTGAACATCTGCTATATCTTGCTGTTTCATGAATTTTTTGCAGATTTCTCTCATAGACCAGAGAATGAAAAATGACACCATAGAGAATATTACAAAAGTACACCATATACTAAAATATAGATTATTTTACTTCTCTGTAGGATTCTTCTGAACCTGCTTTTCCCCCCTTTGTTATTGACAGTAAAATAAATGCTAGATCAGTCCATAAAGAAAGTGCAGATGGTGTGTATGGTGTGTGTTGCAGAATAGGAAAATCTGAAAATGTGGGACCAATTGTGTCTTTTTTCCCAGCCTACACACAAAGCACACACTGCAAACAGAAAGCTCCAAGAAGCTGAGCTTGTAGCATTGAATGGTGAATTGTGATATCAAAATTCAGGGTCTGCTTATTTAATCTTCCCTTCTGCAACACAAGTGAGAAATTTGTACATGAATTACAAAAAAAATTACAAGAGCAAACATACAATTATGTATCTTCTCGAACAATAAAGACCAAATATTGGAGGGATGTTAAGCCACATCAGAAGCAGCACCAGGCCAGGAACCATAGCAGTATTTCTACACCTAGCTGCTAACTAGAGACTTATCTCAATGCTTTCACTTAGAATGAGGTGCCTAAAATCATCTACAACTCAAAATTTCAGCACCTGAGTTTACACTTCTCCTGTGCCACCTCTCTGGTCTGCATCTCACAAAATGGAATGGAGCTTCCCAGTCTCAAGTTGCCTTGGACCAGAATGTTGCTAAAATAATACAGCTTTTATTCCCTTTCTTTTTTTCTTCCTTTTCATACTTCAGCACAAATAATTATTAGATGTCCAAGTTGTGCCTTTAATTACATATATGGGAGTGTAACTGACTAAACACAAATTTTGCATAGCTTAAAACAATAAATAATACAAATTCTGGTAGTGTATAACCTGCAAGAAAGTCCTACTAACCCTGCAATGCTAGGTGTAACATATAAAGTTGACACCCTGCCTAAATTGCTTGCTAAATGTACTACAAATGTTTCAGCAGATTGAAGGAGAAAATTTATTTGTTTAGCAGTGCACAATTTTTATTAACTACATTTTCAGAACAAAATCATCCTGAGGTTTCCTTTTAAAGAGTTTTTCTATTTTCAGCCTTTATGCAGTATTTTAATAAGCCAGTATTGTCTTATGCAGGAAAATAAAATGTGTCTCCCAGCTTCACTTCATAATATCTGCTTTCTTCAAATCAAGTGGTGCAAAATTAATTGTATTTAGCATAATGAGTTTCCCCTTCTGCAGCTTTGAGAAACACCTAGTGTGATGGAGGAAAGTTTCAGTTCTTCCTGTATCACATTGAAAACTCATCATCTAATATATAGGGTGGGAGAAAATAAAATGCACTGAAAGATGTACTACTGCTGCCTCATCCCCAGTTTTTGCAATTACATTTCAGGGCAAAATGTGAATAGCCCCCACAAAGAAGCTGCATTATTGGAGAGAAGACTAAGCAGCAAGACTGTTTCATAAAAGTTCATGGAAAAGCATGAAACAGAGATTTCACTGAAGGATTTTTTTCATTGCATCTTATAGAGGATTTTATGAAATATATTTGGAAATTTTATAATGTTGTGATACAATTATTCAGACTGCATTCATAACTGAAAAAAAACTAGTCAGATGTAATCAAAACAAGCCACTTCATACCAGTACTCTAGCAATGGATAAGAGCTTCATTTGAAAACTGGAGGGATAAGATTTTCTGGCAAGTTAGAGAACTCACTTTTTTTTATTATGGTATCAATTTGCTGTATTTGGCCTTGATTAAGCAGAGTGTAAGAGGAGATGACCTCCAGAGATCCCTTTCTACCTCAACTAGTCTTTGATTCTGTGTGAAATGCTGAAGTATTTGAGTTAAATTTCGTGAGGCATAGTTTTAATCCCTCTAGGAATTGCACATGTAAGTCAGAGAAACAGTAGGTATTGGTTTCTTGCACCTGGATTGGCTGCTTCATTACTGCATTTCTGAAAGGGGGCAGTCAGAATGTAGATGTCTATAAGCTTTTATTTTCTTTCAGCTGCCAGAAAAAAAATAAATGTTACAGCACAAACAATATGTTTAATTTAGCATAATTTTTTCTCCTAGTGTAAAAAGCCACAAATTTGGTTCTTTATGACTCATTCCCACCACATACATTTTTCACTTTGGCAGAGAAGGCAAATATTCTATTATTCATGCAAGTCTCTTTAGAACACACTGCAGCTATGACAATGCTGGAAAGCCAAATATTATACTTAAAAACAGTGTCTTGGCTGCCTAAACTAATATCCCTGAACATGATTGTTATCATGGCCTGTCACAAAACTGCAACTTGTCATGTGTTAAAATGCAAGAGACCATCAGGTACTTTTTTCCAGGGTTTGCTTGTCTATGTATATAAATGCTGTCTCTGTTCCATTCTCTAACTGTAGCAGGGATTCTGGGTGATACTTCTATATCTCTTTTTAGGTAACTAATTTCTTTTTGATTCCTGTAATCCTAAAAGAAAGCATTACTAAAGCAATAGTTCCTCACTTGACTCAAGTAGATTTGCACTGAACAGCTGATAAAGATGATATCTGGTATCAAAATACATGGTACAGGGAGACAGACATTGTCTTCCAAGCATTATGAGGTGAGAGATGCAAATTTTTGTGACAGAGCTGTTGATAACCTAGAACTAGAAGCTAGAAGCTGCTGCCCTGAATTTAAAAAGAAAAATATTCCACTCAGATCTGAGCAGGAAAACAAGGTGAAGCATATGAAGATAATGCACACAAAACACAGGCTACAGGCATAATACACACAAAGTAATTTAAAGTGGAGGGTAGCAACCAAGGCATTAATAATAGATATGGAAGTGTTTCACTGTGTGGAAGAATATAATACTGTTTGTAAAACTATGTTTGACTTTATATTCATTTAAAAGTAAGTTATGGATTGAAAAATTCTGAACCAAAGGCTTAAGAATGGCATAAGAATCAATCTCTGAAAACAAGCAAAAACAAAACATTGACTGAAACCAGCTGAGCATTTCTTCCCATGAAATACATCTGTGTATAAGAAATCATAAAATATGGATCTGTGTTTCTACATAATCCAGAACATGTACATTAATACATGAATGTCAGCATTCCTAACTAGAAATTGCCCATTAGGGAAACCACTACCTATAGCATTGATTCAATGTCATTACTTCCCTTTTTAAATTCTTACTTTGCAACAATGTAGATCACGAATCTTTATCTGCAAAGGAATATGAAGCCCACCCTGGACAAAGACAAACCTTTCACAGGCTTTAGCTGAGACTAATGTGTGAATTAACATATACACACCTCCAAACACAAAAGAATGCATATCCTGTAAATAAATTTTTAACCTAGAGGATCTCATTACAGTTAATGCCAAAAAATACATGTATTGTTTCCCTTTTGTTTTTTTTCTCCCCTAAGATCCCTTCCTTAACTAAGCAATCCTATAAGATGATACTGAGCCAGGAAAGGCTCCAGAATATATCTTAGATTACCATAATTATACACAGCAAGTGGCTGTGTGGTACTTAGTTCCCAGCAGGGGTTAAACCACGACAATATTTATATACAATATAAACATAACAGCAGCAGAAGGCAGTGGTGTAAATTTGAGATGCTTTTCCATTTTTTTACATGAAATTTACAATACACTTAACAATGAGATAAACAGCAAATATAAATACCTCCCAAAGTGTGCTCATGGCAACAAAAAGTGTTTATTCACTTGGAAGCTGTCTAGAAGCTGAAGTCTTGCCAATAATTTTAATCTTATCTCTCACATATGGCAAATTATAATATTTTTCATTATTTATAATATAGCTTAAATGAAGCTTAAGGAAAATACTTTAAGATAGATAAAAAGAATAATTGTCGTCGTAAAATTCTTCAGTTTTTTCAGACTGCAGCTGATACACTCAAATATGCATGTCTCCTGTCAAAACTGTCATTCCAAAGTTGTGTCACAGAAACTCTTAGGTCTCAAAATTTCATAGTTTTGATTGACTTTCCAGAAGAAAGCTGATTAAACAGCTTACACTTTGGTGCATTTTGAGAAAGCAATTGTCTTTCTAACTATCAGCATGCTGCCTAGATAATGCAAATAATTAAATTACATGTACTGACAATAGTCCAGATATTCACAGCAGAGATGCTCTTAGACCTGTAATTAAAATTTTTAGTTTGAATTCTTATTAAAATCTTCCTCATAGGAAAAGTTTTAAGGAATCCAATAATGAAATAGACTGTTTTCTGAATTTTGAAAATCTACTGTGAATGTAATGAATTTTTAATTCACTAAACATTTCAGATAAGTCTAAAATGCATGTTATCTGCTAATGTTTATTTTACTTGGAGAGAGTGGCATTCTTATTTCACATCATTATCTTCACAGATATTACTGAATAATAAAATCATGTTTTGCTATTCATTTCTATTTTCATGGTGCATTATCTAGTGGGAGCACAAAACTAAATAATATATATGCAATGGATTTTGAGAAAGCATTCTAAAAGGTTTTGCTACATTGTGAATAAACAGCAGAAGAATTTTTTTTTTAAACTTTTATGGACATGAATGCTCACAGTCTAAATTGTCTAGAAGTATGTGTAATAAAGGACCAAAAGAGAAAGTAAAAAATGGATACTTTACTCATATTGGTGTATTCGAGAACTATTAACCAGCTATCTTACTTTCAAGACTTGTAAAACATGTTAGATATATTCAGAATTAAGAACATATGTTTATTTCAAAGGTGAAAAGGAATCCATGCAAATTTGTCAGGTAAGAGCTCATTACCTGTTAAAGAAATGTTTCATTTCCTTATGGTAATTTAAATGCCCTCAGTAGCTTGAACATACCATTGCTGTAGTTTCCCCATATTTCAAATATAATTCCTTTTCTGGATTCCATTGCAAGATCCTCCGAGGACCTTTCATTTTAAAAATACTGCAGCAGATACAGATTAATTAAAAGGTGTCATAGATTGAGTAAAATAGAATTATCTGACAAAAAACTATGGGTTTTCAGAAAGTGCTAATATTACTTGGATTTTGACAGTGGAAATATTTTTCCTGAAGTTCTCTAGTGGTCCACCTAAAATTTTAATTCCATTAAGATACATTATTTTATTATCTGGATTTTTAACTACTTCATTGAAGCACTCAAGTGAGAACTCAAAGGCATCCTGAAGCTTCAGTCTACAGCAAACATAGCAGAGTCTTGGGAAGAGGTATTTGGCTGTTGAAGGAGTTATCTAAAATAAAAAGGGAAACTAAATGCAGCTGGAATCTCATATTTTCATTTCAAATAAAATGTAAATTGGGGACGGTGAAAGAGGGGGAGAGAATGTCACTTTAAATCAGAATCTATAAATGCAGTGTTCATATTTTCAGCAAAATGGCATTTAAAAATACAAGTCAAATTGAAACATTTTCCTTTGATAAAGTCAATTATATTCTGTTGATGATATAGACATCCTTTGCTTCAATGCTAAAATGATATTAAGTAAGTCTTCAAAATATTCCATTCTAAATGTATCTTTTCATTTCTCTGAACAGCTCTTCTGTAATGTTGTCACAGTCTACAAAAACAATATCTACACAAAAGTAATGCTCTACTGGTTACATGAGCATTCAGAAAGAAATGCATTACCTAGCACATCTTCATTTGTAGGTCTCACAACTTACTAGTAATATTTGTTCTGCAATTTGTTTCTGAAAAGGCTGCTGTTAGTAACATTGTCCCTGCTAATTTTTAGAGCTGTTATATATATGAAAGTAATCTAAAACATTCACTGGTACAGGAAATTTATGTTTTTCTGTATTTGATGCATGAAGTGCAGATACATATCTGTGCTGCCTATATTTCTGTTACATTTAAATAATGATCATTGTCCCAAATCAGAGAGTCTCTTCTATGGTTTTCCACAAGAAAAAGTTCTATCCAGGGACAAAAAGAAATAGAAACAATTTCTAACACATAATTATGTTAAATATTCATAAGAAAATTAGTCAATATTCCCTGTCCTGCCAGATTTAGTAAGAGTTCTATTTATCAAATGGTATCTAACAATGACAGTAGTCCCTCATTCTTTTATATATGTTTTATCTGAGCAGAAGCTTTAATCAACAATCAGACACTGATTATTCCCTTAATTCTGTAAATAACCAGGTAACTATTACAAGATATATTTAACAATAGTCAAGGTTTTTAAATATTCTAATATTATTGGAATATCCTTGTTAATAACTGAAGGTAAGCCAGTATTCTCTTATTATAAAAGAAAATGAGCAGTGCACGAAAACAAAAATGCCAATCTTTATCTGCAAATGATCTGCACTTTTATGTACCATTATGAAACAGTAATTTCATAATTAATGCTTAATTTTCATGAGGAATTAGTTTAAATAAATTATT
Source organism: Muscicapa striata striata (assembly GCA_030060385.1). Lineage (NCBI taxonomy): Eukaryota > Metazoa > Chordata > Aves > Passeriformes > Muscicapidae > Muscicapa > Muscicapa striata. The sequence continues at coordinate 532,503 of JAREIS010000215.1, forward strand.
GATGGTCTCCTAAAGAAAACAGTCAATTTAAACCAAAGAGAGACTGTTAATTAAGTTGATTACTCTCAATAAAAACAACAGAGATATTTTAATTATATTTTCAGTTACTCTGCTCAGACAACATGACAAATCCACTAGTTTGTAATGAAACTTTTAGAATTAGTGTTTTCATGATGTGAATAGTCATGTCTGTGCTGATGGAACTCTGCTCCTAGATCATAATGAAACACATGAATGTAGGTTTATAGAATGTTACATGTGCTGACAAGTACTTGTGCTTTTTACTTGTTAATATCGCTACCCTTGGAAATTCTAAAGCTTATGGAATGATGCCCATGAGCTACGCATTATGGAAAAATTACTTTCAAAAACATTTGTAAAATCAACATTGCCAGGTTATATAGTGGGGGCTGGAAAAAAAACCTCGATCGCATGAAGTCAATAGTACCATTCCTACCAATTTTCTTCTCCTGAGTCCAATGCCCCATTTTAAAATTTCCACTAATGCCAGTTGAAAGTTGTCTGTGTTGTTCATTTAAATACTTTCTCTCCTTCAACATGACTGACATTTTTAAAGATTAAAACACTTGCATAATACAATCATAAGGAGAATTATCACCACTAAAGGGGAAATAAATGCATATCTTTGTGTACGTATTTTAATTGAGAAAATTAAAATCTGAGAAAATTATGACGTAAGGCTAAATGTTTGTATAAAATTTGGCTAAGCTATTGAAGATTTAATTCCATATATGTACAATGCTCCCTATCACTCACTTCCTAAAATAAAGCACTTCATGCATTTTACATCTGAATTCTTCAGAGGCTTAAACAGATTTAAATAATGATTCAGTACAAATTATCATTTGTGGTCTCATACACTAAGAACAAAGGGTAGAAATGCAGAATTCCTTCATTACTAACTAAATGTCTACTGTAAAGGTCTCATGGAGAAAGTGAGCTCCAAACAGCTGTTTTACATTTTTAATGTATTTGTCTGGAACGAATTGCCTGTCTTCATTCAGTCTGTACAATACACATGAATTACAACAACATTGTCAAGATGTATTGGAGGAGGACAAATCAAAATGTAGGGAACAGACATATCCCAAATATGGTCATAATTATTCCATAAATTACTAGAAGGCATGTCAACAGCACTATGAATAGTATTGACTTTCATTCCTGAGTTACAAAATGTAGTACATTTTCTGAATTATTTATTTGGAAGAACAAAGTATCAGTTTCCAAACAAAATGTAAGGAAACTGTTTGAAGCATTGTATTGAGTTTGTGTGGCCAGATTTTGGTAGCAGGAGGCTGCAGGGATGGTTTCTATGAGATGCTGCTAAAAGCTTTCCCCATGTCCCAGAGAGCCAATGCCACCCAGTTCCAGGACCACTGTCCCAAGGCCAAATCCATCAGTGGTGGTGACAGCACCTCAGGGATACCAGAGTTAAGAACGGGGGCAAAAAGCTGTTCATTTGCAGTCAGAGGGAGACATGAGAATATGTGAGAGCAACGACTCTGCAGACACCAAGGTCAGTGCTGAAGAAGGGACAGGAGGTGCTCCAGGCACTGGAACTGAGATTCCCCTATAGGGCACGGTGAGGCAGGTGTGTTCCTGCAGCCCATGGAGGAGCACAGGGATGCAGAGACCCACCTGCAGCCCGTGGAGGAGCACAGGGATGGGGAGATCCACCTGCAGCCCATGGAGGATGCCCAAAGGAGGCTGTGATCCCGTGTGATCCCGTGGGAAGTTCATGCTGGAGCAGGTTCACTGGCAGGACTTGAGCCCCTGTGGAGAAGGACTGTCCCCCATGGGAGGGATCCATGTTAGAGCAGGTGAAGGGTGTGAGGAGGGAAGGACTGGCAGAGGTAGTGTGTGATGAACTGACTGTAGCCCCCATTCCCAGTTCTCCCTGTGCCCCTGCAGATAAGGGAGGGACAACAGAAAGTTGAGTCTGTTTTGCCTGTGACAGTAACTGATGAGAGATCTCTCCCTGTTCTTTTCACAAGCCATGAGCTTTTTGTTATATTTTCATTCCCTTGTCTGACTGAGGAGGTGAGGGATACAGCAGCTTTGGTGGGCACCTGGCACCCAGCCAGGGTCAATGCACCACAAATATAAAAACCATAAGTACATAAATCCAAACTAGCTGCATCTCAATCTTTTTACATTTTTAATCAACCAATTATGGGACACATTGAGACTGTTTGTTGGAACAAATATACTTTGTGGATTACTGAACTCCATAAAGCCATTGAAATCTAGCATTTAGAAATAAAGGTCAAAACCTGTAAGTTCCAGATGGAATAATATTCTCTAACCTGAAATCTCCAACTGTAGAAGATTACTGCCAGTGTTCAAAGAATATTGATATTTTGAATCTTAAAAGAATAAAAATCTGGGAAAAAAATGAAAGGGTGGTAGCTAAAAGAGTCAATACATTACATTTTACATATAATTATTTTTATGCCTTTCTGTTTGGTCACGAAAAATATTTAATCTAGAGAGTGTTTTTTACCTTTTGACGGTCTCTGCTGACCGAAAAAAACCCCATCTCTTTGCATAGCAAAAGTGCATATATTTACTTGAGGACAAAACAAACAGCAGGAATAGTGTTGGAATCACATAAAAAAAATGTAGACATAATCATTACCACAGCTTGTGCAATCTTAATGTTGGAAAGCAAAGGCATAGGAGTTACACAAGTAAGGCAAACCATGTTGACTCCACAGTTTCTGGTAGTGAAAGTATGACAATCTATGGCTAAATTTTTCTTCAGTAGCTCATATTTGAAGCAGTAAAGAGTAATTTTTGAAGAGCAATTTTCTCCAAGTTAAACCTGACCAACTACAAGTGAATTTAAACCTTTTAACAATGTTTTACAATGTTTGGTATAGTGGTTTTCAGTCATGAAATTGCAAAACCTGAGGAGATTTGAATTTAAGGAACCTTTTGAAAGTGAACATAGGTATGACAATTTATCTCAGTGTTCTCAGAGCCTCAAACTCTTCAGAAAATGGAATTACTAAAAAAACCCCAAACTTCCAGGCATACAAATAATATTTCTTATTCAAAAATAAACAGAGGAAGAGAATTATCCTTAGAAATTATAAACAGCCACTAATAAAATAATTTATTCTTATGTTAGCATCTGTGCTGAAAACACCTTCAGAATGGCCAAATTCATTCAGTTTTGCAGTCTGATGAAATTATTGCTGGTTCATATCTTTGTGATGTTCCATTTGCACAAAATATCCAGAAAGCTGCTCTTATTGGCCAGCTGACAATTTTCTCCCCCTCAGTCCACAAACTGGATTGCTCCCCTGCAACATTTCAACATTTGACATTCCTTAGAAATCTTCATGGAAAAAAAACTGAGGCAATAATTTTTCATTGGAAAAATTTATTTTTATATATCATACAACTTACCTTAATATATATATATATGTATGAATTCCTTCATATGGTAGCCTGAGAGACCAAACCAAGATCAGGTTTCTTCTTTATTCCATGATGTATACATACCAAGAGATTTTCAGTGCCTGTTCAGACAAGCTTTCAATTTGAATAAGCAAGGAAGACAAATGGAGGAAAAAATTAAATATTAATATCTCTAGTTTGAGTTGGAGAACTGTGTTAGAGAAAAAGCAACTGACTTCCAGGGATTCAAATAAAGAGCAGAGCCAGGATCCAAGCGTAGAATTTCTGCAATAGTGCAGCATCTCAATTTGAACATTTTCTTTCTTCTGTGCCTTGTAGATTTCACATTTGATACTTTTTAAACCAAATCTGGTTTGCAGTCCTGACTACAGCAACCACAGTTTTGCTTGTTCAGACCAGAATAACCATCCTCCATTTATTCTGGAACCTGAAACTCTTGTTCCAACCTCTTCCCCACAGAAGAAATGCCAAAGGAAAAGAATGTTTTAATAATGTATGGATAACCACAAAAGCAAAGCTAGAGTAATTTTATGTGAAACTTGATCTTATGAAAGAAAATCTGTATATTTTAGCTAGTTTATTCACTCTTTTAAAAAGTATAACTACAGCACTGAAGTAAGCAAATAAGAGAATACTTTCCTATTTTTCAGAATCAGAGATGGAGTATTAGGCACCTTACTAAATTCTTTGACCACAAGCAGACTGTTTTCTTCCAGCAAATCACTAAATGTAACCAGATGCCCCATCACACACTGCTTGCTGCCTTTAAGGCAGAGTTTCAGGTGCCTTGCCTGCTCACAGGAGACATGCACAGAAGCAGCATGGTATCAAGCATGCATGGAATGGGCAGCTCAACAGGGAGGCTCCATGGGATGCTGTACACTTCCAGGCAAAGAAAATCTAGGGCAAAAGTGTTGGAGTTTGTGACTTTGGATTAAGGCATTGGTATCTGACCCTAATTCAGGCATCTCAGTCTTTTCTTGGTTTGTAAGCATGAGAAATATTTCTTAGGATGCATGAAATGAATCCTCCATGTAAATGTTTACAGAACTGGTCTTCAAAACAGTTAATTAGAGGAACAGCATTGTATACATCTTAGTAGCCTTAGACTAATCCTGATGTGGAAAGCTAAAAATGAACAATTTTTCCTTGAAATTGCTAGGACACATTCACTTATAGGCTAAATGGACCTGGGATAGGATGTGTCTGCAGCTCATGTGGTTAGGCTGCTTAGTGAGCACTAGTCAGCTGAAAAACAGCAATGATCTCTATCACGTGGAAGGTTAAAAACACATCTTGGTATTTTCACTGTAGTATGCTCCTGCATTATAGGTAACATAGATGGTCAAGCATCATGTAAATGATGTATAGGCTGTGAGATGGCCCCTTCCTCAATGGCAAATTTCCATCTAAGAATTTAGCATATGTTGTGCAAGGAAATTTACAGTAGGTCTTTTGCTGCTGAGCTGTAATGTTCTAATTTACCTACCAAAAATATCACTATAAATGGACTGGCATAAGTGATGTTTTATTCTCACAATGTTTATTAATATAGAACATTGTCATATGCTCTGAAAAACTGCTTGCAATGCACTCCTTGCTTGTTTATAAATAACCAATTTAGATTTTTTAAATCAAATAAAAGCAATTTCTTTTTTAGAAAAAGTCGTATTTTTGATGCATGCAAATGGCTGGCTTTATAAAGGCAGGGTAAATGCTATGCATGCAGAATATTATTCTTTTGCAAACACTTTCAGTAATTATGCATAACTATTTTCTTTCCTTTTTCATAAGTTGTAGCAGGATGAATGCAGCAAATTATAAGGTTATTTTAATCGTCTCTTAAATGCAAATTGAGTAGAGAAACCAAGTCAGCTATAAAGGCAGTTATCAGAAATTATACTCTCCTGTTAAAAATATGTGTTAGATTCTTTCATTTCCCCAAATAACTTCCTTACAGGTTTTCCCCCTTATAATTGTTGAGTATAACCCAAAAGGCAGCTGTTTGAAATGATTGATCTAAAAAGCTTACAGTCCACAAACCTTCATTATGAATTGCACACACACTTATAATCCACCTTGTAACCTTTACTTCCTGCCCCTGCCCTAGCTTCAGGCTCTAAAAAGTTATTTGCCATGCAAATCCTTACATTTTCCAAATTAGCTTTCCAGTAACTTACCATAATTTGTTGATAGGGTTTCCTGCCTTCACTTCACAAGGGCCATATAAAACCCAGTGTAGTTATGCAGTCAATGTCCAATAATGACAATGAACATCCATAGGTGTTAATTCCTCTAGAAGAACATCCAAGATCATGTGTGTCTGTGTTTAATTAATTTTAAATGGTTATTTAAAATTAACTTTCTTAACTTCATAAAATCACATATTTAAAAGGATGCTTTAAAATAAAAATCTGGAAAATAAAGAATTAAAACATTAATTTCTATATGTTATCTCTATATCTTAGAACAAGATCTACTGGGCATAGTAGAAAAGTGCTACACTCACTTTTGATTTTTTAAGAATTTATAAAGAAACAGCAGATACAGATATCAGAGGTATGTGTCTCTTCCATCTGCCCTCTGCAATCCAGCCAAATAGTTTCCAGTGTGCATATTACATGCTGCCATGCTGGGAGCCCGTTCTACTAATGTTTCAATATTTCCTTAACACAGCTAGCTGCATGAACTTCAGTGGCTACACATATTTTAAATTATAAAAGGTATAGAACTGGGAATAGAAAGGGATTCAGGCTTCATCTCACCCTCCTTTAAACTTTGAAGTATCACTGAGTGGGCAAATACATGCCAACTAAACTGTGATGTATCATATGTTCAGTATTGATACTATATTTTAATTTAGTTTTGTAGCCCATAATGAACATGATGAACTGTATATATGAATAGAAATGAAATTTTTACTTCTTAACAATAGTGGGAAATTTTTTCTTACAAAAGGAAAAAGGTGGTATCAGATACTGATATTCTTTATTTCTTTAAGGTCTAAGTGATCTCCAGTTGAATGGCTGGAATATAGAAAATGGATGGCACAAAGGAATAGAATTTTCTAAGCATGAGCATAAGTTTTTCTGAGATATTGCAGAGAGTAGCTGAGAACAAAACCAGAAAGATGACTGAAGAAACCAAGCATTGAAAACCGACATTAAAAATTTTAACCTCACAGTTCTAACTAGCAGGTTTGTAAGTCTTGGTTTCTTGTGTGATAGTCATAGAATATTTAAACTTACTATTTATTAACAGTTTTTAAAGAGTATATAAGTCAAATGTGCATGACTTCAACTTATACATATACATATATATATACATATATATATATACTTATACATACAGATATATATGTATCTACTTTTGCTGTTATGATGCCTACAAACTAATATCTGATGTGGTTACCACATTACATTCATTCTCCCAAGGACCAGTCTCTGCTGCAAATTACAACACATTCCTTTTTATGGTTAATGAAGAAAATATTGTCATTTTAATAACTATGTTATTTGGTCATTATTTGGCTTCTATCATATTACACTTAAATAGCTAATATAAGATAATATGTAAAACAGCACTGGCACTATAAGTATTGGTGTGAATGGGGTGTCGTGCAGAGCTGGGGCCTCAAGCAGCAGAATTACAGAATCACAGACTCATTAAGGTAGGAAAAGACTTTGAAAACCTTTGAGTACAATCTTTGACCAAATATGACCATGCCAGCTAAACCACAGCACTGAGTGCTGTGTTCAGTCACTTCTTGAACACTGTCAGGGACTGGCAGTGGTGACTTCACCACTTCCCCAAGCAGCCCTTTCCAATGCTTAACAACCCTTTCTATGAAGAAATTCTTCCTAATGTCCAACCTGAACCCTCCCTAGTGCAGCATGAGGCCATGTCCTCTTGTCACTAGGTGACTGGGAGAAGAGACCAACCCCCACCTTGCTACAATCTCCTTTCAGATGCTTGTAGAGAGTGGTAAGGCCTCCCCAAGCCTCCCTTCCTTTTCTCCAGGTTAAACATCCCCAGCTCCCTCAGCCACTACTCATAGGATTTACTCTCCAGATCCTTCACAAAATTGGTTGCCCTTCCCTGGGCATGTTCCAGCATCTCAGTGTCTTTCTTTGTTCCAGGCACTCACAGATTTGTCTGCTAACTTCAGAAGAGATGGTGTTCTTCTGGCAGAACCGGCACAGCTCAAATAGAGAAATATAATATAATACATCTAGACCAGATTTGGTTAACAATCTGTGCTGAAGCATCATATGATATGTGGTGTAGCTGATGGTTTTCTCACAGCCATAAAGGAGCAGCAAAAGAGAAAACCCACCATCACTTATGCAGCAAGAGCTTTGACTAAACACAAAAAAAGAATTCCCCAGACTGAATGCTTTTCCACATTAGTGCACCAGAGAAATGCCCTCTGCCAGCACTGCATCAACCCCATTCTCCTTCTTAAGAAGTCTCTGGTGTTAATAAACTAATATTTTATTTCTCTCTTATTTTTGTTATTGTCTAAAAGTTGCAGATGTATGTAGGTAGATACCTGCAAGTAGCAGAAGGCTGAGCAGACTGTGTTGTTCATTTATCTTGCAATGCAAAGAAGGAAAGGGAAAGCAATCCATTATGCACAAACAATTCAAAATATTTCCAAGTTGCCCTTGGCAAGCAGGTGCAAGCAGGTGTGTACTTATCCCAAAGATAGCTTATATGTATGTAGTCCTGTAGTCCTTTTCCCCCAACAAGGTAGAGAGACAAATTCTGAATTCCCTTTTCACAGGTTTCCTTTCACAGCCTTTTTACAGGCTTTTAAACTTACAAATTTGAATTGCGTATCTGCAGTACAACCATGATCTTTACTACTTTTCATTATGTTGGACTGTGTATTTTGTATCTGAATCTCAACACAGCAACATTTAGTTCAATGTGTGTAGGTCTCCAGGCATTAGTTTCGCAAATTATTTAAGTGATTACATGCATGGCATGTTACTCCCTAAATTTGTGATTAGTCCATTGAGATGCCTTCAAAGTGGGTTTGGGTTTTTTTGTTTATTTTTTGTTTGGTTGGGGGGAGGGAGGTGTTTGTTTGTTTGTTGTTTGTTTGTTACTTTTTTATTTTGGTTTGGTTCGGTTTAGTTTGGGGTGGGGTTTTTTGTATTTTTTTCAGGTCATCTGTGAATTCTCTTTTAAAATTCTAGTTCCTCATCACCTTTACCATAACCTGATGATGACATTTTTTATATATTCCCAGAAAAAAAAACCTATTCATTGTAAGAAGTTAAATGGTATTAATTCTTACAGCTTTCAAATGTGGGTGAAAACATCAGAAAGTGAGTGTAACAGTAGCTGTCCCACAATGTAAATGCTCTTTTGGGTCATTTTATGGTTGTGTATTACAGAAAGATAGCTAGATAGTTGGAATAATTGCCAAAAAAATATGTGATTGCCAAAATTGACTGTGATATCAGTCATTCACAAAAAAATTGCAAGGAGTAGGCTGTAAGGGTACTGCATGAGTCACTTATCCTAATTTTGATAAGTAGTTTTAGTATTAAGCTTCAGTACTTCATATCAGGTTCTGGATACCAGTGCTTGTCCTGCAATCATTGGTTTGTTGTGACAACTTGAGACTTATCATGAGCATGTTGTATAAATTTTGCCTGTAACTCCTCTGGGACACCTTCATAATTCCTTTAAATTCCATATAACTTGAGGTGATATCACTTGTTAATCTTGTGGGTGAAGTTCATTCTGTGACACCATTCATAGGGCATTAGAATAGCATCCATACATCTGGAATTCTGGAATCTCTTTCTAGATAGGAAGATACGTAATTTCTGTTAAATCAGACACTACAAGTAAACAGTTTTAATTTTTTTCTCTTGTAATTGCATATTTATAATCCATGCAGGAACTTCCATATAACCAACTAGATAAGCATCTAAAAAAGAGCAGATGAGATAAACTTATCAGCTGCTCTGGTTTTGATTTGACTAAACTGCATCATATAAAAATGAAAGTAATCTTGTGAGCCATCTGCAGACATTTCCTGCTCCTCTGAGGTTTACAGAACTGCCAGGAGGTGTGATCTATACGCAGTTGGAGTGCAATGCCTCTGAGGCAGGTTCTCTACTCTTCTGTTGTGTATGTACAAAGAAACGTTTTCCTTCCAACATTTTTATGGCAACTTGTAAACTGCTCATTGTTCAAAGACAACGGTCTTCTCTCAGAATTGTCCCTATGGATTTGGGAAAGGGTGGTTCCATATCTGTAGCACGAGAAATGATGGCCAGCACGGCCAAGGGAAGTGCTGCCTGGTGGTAGTTTGGAAGGTGACTGCTTGGGAAGCTCTCTGTGCTGGGTTTATCACTTCTCACATATTGGCAAAGTGGACCACAGCTTAACTGCAACCACATTTATTAGATCAGCTGCAGCACAATAAAAAAGACCTGAGTGTTTATCTGCCTACTGGAGAGCTATAGGAGGGAGAAAAGGAAATAACCCTACATTTACAGTACTTGGCCATTTCTGGTCTGAGACAAAAATAATGACAATTGTGGTGAACTCTAAAGCCAACAGAATAAATCCTCAATATTTACAGTCAAATCTTTCATTATCTGAAAATTTGCTATGGTGAGATAGGTCTCAGGTAAACTTTCCATTTTACAGTGCACTGTTATTAACAGTTTTGCACAGTAAGGAATAAATGTAAGTAATTTAGGTGTACCTAAATAATTTACACCTTGATTTGAAAACTGGGAAAATGTGGTTGTGATTTTTTTTTTGTGGGTGGGAGGCAGGAAGGGTGAGCTCTTCAACATATTCTATGACCTTTACCAATCTCAAAGAAGAGATGGCAGGCTCAGGAAAACAATGCTCTGTGTATATCAGTTAGTATTTTGCAAACTTTACCTTTCACCCTCCGGTGTCAAGTACAGTCTATAGGATCTGGGTTTTTTCATCAACTTCAGGAGGCTTTCCAAATACAGTAACATCATCCTGATAGTATTAGATTATGAGGTTGTTATTATGACATAGCAACATGTTTGAAAAACTTGGGATGTTGATTCAGGTCCATATGGCATATGATTAAAAAGGTTCCATTAAGTGAAATAAATGCTGTGAAGCTCAAACTGTCTGGATATTTGGACATAGGCATTTTAAAAATCAATAGTATAAAACACACTCTACAACTATGACACCAGTATCTGTAATGGTTAACTGTCAGTTGTCAATCCCAATAGTTTTAGTTTCCCCTAAGTCCACACAAACCCAAATTTTCTGGTTTGCTTTTCATCACCACTGTGCTAACACTAATTTAGGAAATGCAGCGACTCCATTAGTATCTTCTGGGATATTTTCTTAATTATCTTGTAACTCAGCATCTCTTGTTCAGTTGTAGAGAATATAATTTCCATTGTAGAAGTGGCACACTAGATTGAATTGTCATGCTGTGAATAAATCATTCTGCACACATATGGCATTTTTATGTAACAGCTGATACTAGTTCTTTTATAAGAGCTGAAACTGAAATTTGTATTGAAACAGTGTTTCACTGTATTGAAGTACTGCATATTTATATATATATAAACACTTGCATAAGAAGTGGAGGTCACAGATACCTGCTCAACAGAAGTATTACTGCAAACAAGAATAAAAATTGGCAGTAGATATCAAAAGTAATTTTTCTATGCAGGAAACAAGAATAATGTTCTTCAGGTGGCTTACTAGATAATGTCAAGCCTAAAACTTCTATAGCAGTTCATGTAAATGCATTCACTGGATACTGAAGCTCAGAAATCAGCCTCCCATGTTATTTTAGTATCATTTGACCACTCTACGGATGCAAGAAAATGTAACTGGACACAAATACATGCATAATAAACAACCACTTCCATCCATGGTCAGAACAGCAACATCTGGTGGTGTAACATCACATAAATATTGCTTAGGTAAAAATTCATTATGTATTTTAGTGCAACATCTTTCTGCAGTATTTGCAGGGTATCCAACCTGGTTTACAATATGCTGTAAATATTTACACACAAACACACACACATATATATATATACACTTAGACATGTTATAGATGCTGAGCTTTTAGCCATAATTCCAATGGTTGCAATTTGAAGGCAGTTCACCATTTCTCAATTTTCCTGTTGCCAATTCAATTAGAGAAGGAACAGTTATGATGTCCTGTAGTGTCAGGTCCAATTCATGCAGTAAATAGTAGCTATAATCAATAGCAAATGCTTTCTTCCATAAGATGAACTTGACGTTTTTCTGCTGTGCTTCTAGACTTACACATGATTTTTAACTCCCTTAAAGCAAAAGTGTATTGTTCTGTTGAGGCACTTGGTTTCTCTGTATGCTGGCAAACTTTATTGGATTCAGCTACAACATTTATTGCAGAAAAAAAATCTATTTCAGGAGTGCAGTTTACTTTTTTTTCTTCCCCCATCATGAAACATTGACAGTACCCCCCAGCTCTCTGCTCTGGTGGGTATTCTCCAGTGGGTCCTCCAATACAGCAAACAGCATAACAGGTTTTCTTTCTCCAGCAAAGGCAGCACAACTGTCACTATATGATTCCCAACCATTTTCATGTGAACAACAAGACGAACTTTCAAGGCCAGGTTGGATGGGGCATTGAGCAACCTGGTCTAGTGAGAGATGTCCCTGCTCATGGCAGAGTAGCTGGAGTTAGATGATCTTTAGGGCCCTTCCATTCCAAACTATTCTGTGATTTAGGAGCATCTGGACTGGGTAAGAATTTTACAAATAAATTAAGTTACAGCATGACACTGTCATTTAACCATTGTAATAGAAAGGATGTAGAACTAAAAAGATTACTCTGGGGTCCATGAAACACCAAAAAGAAGTCTAATCTTGACTGCAGCAGACAATATTAGAAACCAACCAAACCAACCAAAAACCCACAACGTCAGACTAGCTTTAGGGGCTGACTGAACTTCTTTTCCCTACAAATGTCCTCTTCTGTCCAACACCACCACTGCAACATCAGAGGTCTCGTAACAGACGTTCATGTAACATACGAGAAGCAGCTACCTATGAAGAGATAGGAACTAATGCAGAATATTTCTTTCTGTCTTCCAACAGCCAGTTATGATGACAATGACTGATAAATGTCCCAACATTTTTTTATTTAGTTGCATTTTCAATACTGAGAAAAATGAAGGTATTTCAAAAGCAGTTGTAATGTACTCAATTACTACAGACTTAGGCTTTTAGCATTGAGGATCAGATGTGAATAAAATCTGCATGATTTGGAACAAAAAGTCACTAAACGTGAGGAAATGCAAAGGTTAAAAAAGCTGAAGTAGGACAGAGACATAAAAAGGTGAAAATGAAGTCAAAACTACAAAACATACAGAAGTGATAGTAACAGCAAGCATTTTCTTCCTAAATGTTACTAAGGCGACAAAGACAGCATTCAGTAAATAACAAAGGAATATGTACCTGTTTCGACAACTGGCTGATTGTAAAAATTTTTGCACAACCTCACTGTCAAACCTGAAACATTGCAGTTGCAACAATATTTTTCTCAAGAACATTTCTGAGGCATACTGGAATCCTCTGCTTAATGCTATATAGACTGGAATCAAAACTAAATTTAGAAACAGCTGTTCTAATAGAATTTTGTTTTGCTCATATTTATAATATTTTTTTTATTTCCCAATAAAATGTAAGTATGAGGAGGAAGAGCCAAAACACCGTACTATGTGAGTGCTCATTTAGAGTATTTGGGGGATGCTATCAGGTTTTTCTGTTTCCTTGAGGGGCTGAAGGTCCTCAGGGCTGCCCTGGTCCTTTTCTTGATAAAACAGGCTAGGCATTGTGGTAGCTGGGCGTGATTCTTTTCCCCCACCAAACTGTGTATTTGCGGAGAAATAAGGTTTAATGTTACCAAAGGAATAAGGCAAGGCGTAAAACGGGTGCTGCTGAGAGGACAAAGGAGGGGGAGCAGGCACTGAATAGATGGATATAGAAAACCCTGGGTAATTTCTAACTCGTTTCAATCCGAACAAAAAAATACCTAATGTATTTCGATAATATTCCTAATGCAGTTTGATATCTGGGCGAAGGGAGGAAACACCGGGGAAAAAATCCCCGCATAACAATATCCTGTAACTCAGGAAGGTGTGCCAAGTCCCTTCGCTCCGCATTTCGTGGGTATCTTAATCCTGGGTCATCCAATTAAAGAAAACCTCCTTCGGCGGTTTTACGAGCGCAGCACATCAACTCCCTTTGTTTACACACTGGAACAAGATGTTCTTTCCTGTTCCGACAAGAAAAGGAGCTGAATCGCTACCGCGGGGTCCCTGCGCGCCGGCACCGGCCCGCCCGGCGCTGCCTTTGGCTCGGCAGTCCCGCAGCGGCTCCGGCCGGAGCGAGGAGGGCGCGGGGCACGGCCGGCCCGGGGCTGCCCCAGCCGTAAGTAAGAGCCAGCGAGCCGCTCGCACTGCGGGGAGGGCGGGCGGCGCGCCGGGCCGGCTTTACGGAACGAGGCGCGGCGCGAAGCGGGCAGAGGGCGGAGAGGAGGAGAAGGGACAGGGGGCCGCCCTCGCCGCCACCTCCGACCGCCGCCCCGCCCCGGCAGCGCCCCAGCGCCGCGTCCCCGGGGAGCCGCCGCGGAGCACCACGGGAGTTGTAGTGCGGCGGCGCCGGCCGGCCCGCCATCCCGCTCCCCTCGCCGCCGCCCCGGCCCGCGGCCCCGCTCTCGCGAGGCTTGGGGGCGGGCGCGCTCTGGGGCAGGGGCGCCGCCGCCGCCGCCGTGGGGATGTTGGGCGCGGGCGCGGTTCCCCGCGTGACGTCACAGCGCATTGTTGTGAGCGCGGCGGAGCATCCCTCAAGCTGTCACAGCTGTGCCGCCGCCGCGGGGAGCCTCTGCCCCCACCCTCCTCCTCCTCCTTCTCCTCCTCCGCCCCCGCCCCTCCCGCCCCGGGGGCTCCACAGCTCGGTGTCACCGTATCATTGTCCGTGCGGAACCCCTCCGGGCCCCCCCCCCCCACTCCCGGTCCGCCCTCCCCCCGCTCCCCCCCCCGAACCACCTCAATGAGATGCAAACATGAAAGACAAGAGGAAGAAGAAGGACCGCACCTGGGCCGAGGCTGCCCGCCTGGTAGGTGCTGCGGTGGCAGCGGCAGCATTGTGTGTGTGTGCGGGGCGAGCGCGTCCCGCCGCCGCCAGCCCGGCGCGCTGCCCGCCCGCCCGCCGCTTTGTTGCCGGCGGTCGGGGCCACTGTGAGGCGGGACGGGAGGGGGAGAGACACAGCGGGAGCGTGTGAGCGAGTCTGGGGGAAAGAGTGTGCGAGCACTCCGAGTGCGAGGGAGACGGAGCCGGGGCGTGTGTGCGAGGGAGCGGGAGGCAGCGCGGGAGTGCCCGTGCGGGAGCGCCGGGAGGGCGCGGGTGCGTGAGCCGGGCTGAGCCGGGCTCCGGTCCGGGCAGCCCGCGGCTCCACCGCCCGTCCACGCCTGCCGGGAGAGGAGCGATACCTACGTCCCTTCCGCGGTGTGTGCGTGAGGAAATGCCTCTATTCTTTTCTTCTTTCTGCATGTGTGTAAATACCCTGGGGTCGTGTCTGTCTCCGCGAAGTTCGTGCATCAGATATCCCGAGAAAATCCCTCCTTTTACTCGAGAGAAGTGAAATAGCCTGGATTTGCCTTTCCATCCCTTTAGTGGGGACAGGACAGGGGTGAGGGGCGTTAGAGACAACTCTGACCCGGGATTTCGCTTCACCCTCTCTACTTCCACCGCGGAGCTGGGCAATGTCCAGGGCAATGTAACCCGCTTCTGGAAAGGCTCCGTGGCTCTGGAGACCCGGTCCATTCCCACTTCATTAAGAAACTGTCTCCCTTACCCTACTGTATCTGTTCTCATGATTCCGTATTACTGTTTGCTAAGTGTAACAAAGTACATTGTTTATGTTGTTTTCCCGTTTCGGAGTACGTCTGGGTTCTCTCTGTTCGAGGAATTTTACAACAAATAGTTACGCACGGTACAGCACGTATGGTTGTACACGTCCGTATGCGTGTCTTCTGCAAAGTTGGGTTTGGTTCAGCTCCAGCCGAGTGCGTAGAAAGATGACAAAGCTGGAAATATAGGCTGCTGGCTGCGTTGCTTTTTTGTATCTACGCGAACTTTATCTTTTATTCATCTCCGATACAGACTGAATTGTTTAAGTAACATTATCTGTTTCTTGTAGTGGGTAATGCTATCTTATTACTATTATTTGTTTAGTGTATTTGTGAAGCACTTTCCTTGTAAAAATGTTTCCACCTCATTATACGAATTCCTAGATAGGAAGTTCAGCCTCTCTCTCCTACGTAAATAATTATAAGGTATTAGACAGACACTACCTATAGATGTCTCTGTAAGCTGTATCGAGGTACTCTCGTAGGCTTGGGCAGTGCTAAATTCTGATGTGGCTCGTTTTACATCCCCCAACATTTTGTAATAATGCAGTATTAGTGAAGACGTTCTGCTGTGGTGTCGCTACTGTACTCTCTGATTTCTCGTGATTGTAGCGGAAGTTTTGCTGCAGTAAAATACTCGCTCACCTTTGCCAAAGTAGTTTTGGCAGCAGATGTTGCTACGGTACTTGTTTCTCCGTGTTCTAAGCTGACGAACATGCATTCAGAAGTCTATAACATACATCAAATTGCTATCCTAGCTTTACTCTTTCAAGCTGCTGCTGCAGTTACCATTGTAAGCTGTATTTTGTTTGACAAATGTGCATGAAGGAATTTATTGTGTATCGAGTAAAATCGCTGTTCCCATGTGGTCTAATACATGGAAAAGTTTAAAGCCTCTGGAGAACAAAGGCTGAGCCACTGCTGTGGGGAAGGGCTGAGAGTCTTATTTTCATTATGTCCTACTGCTTCATGTTTCCCCCCAGAAGAGTAATGATTTGCTAAAATCAAGTAGCATGTAAGATGATACTCTGCTGTATATAAATGGTGGTGATGCACAAGGTCTACAGTGTGGTTTTGTCCAGCCTCCTGGGGTTGCCAACTTCTGCAGAGCTTGTCCCAAGTCTGTTATGTGAATGACATGTGCTGCTGCTCAGACCAACTACAGTCTTGCATTGCTCTTTGCTACTTGTATATAGTCACATATGCTTGCAAATCACAATGAAAGATTGAAGCCGAAATTGCTGCTCCTTACAATGTTTTATGTTAGGACCCTGATGGTTCATTATGACTTTGTTTTCTTGGACTACATCAATAATGTATTACTGCAAGGTTTGATTAAATCAATTTCTTTCCACAGACAAGTAAACAATGAAGTGATTGATACCTACTCACAAAAAACGACTCACGACTTACCTAGATCAATATGTTGTAAAATTGCGTATTGCTGAATTATTTTTAGGAAAAGGAGAGTGAATTAATGCATAGAGAACTGTATATATATTTATGTTGTAGATTTTCTATAAAAGCCCTTACATTGCAACAATATTAGGCTTTCAAAGTGAAGTGCTAAAAAGTATTAAATGATAGAGATAACATTGCTGGCATTGCTTTATCACTCTGTTGTTCAGGTACATATATTATAATGTACACTTTAAATGATGTATTTGCATGCCAGTTTCCCAACTATTGTAAGTTCACTCACTAGAGCTGCAGAATTGTAATTATGTTTTCTTTGTTGTGAGGTGCCTTACTTATTTTTTCATGCACCTTTCAAACAATGCTGAAGCAGATTTTTATTTTATGTTTCAGTTTTGCATATACAGCTATTATTAGCAGTACCCAGTAGCTTCCCAAATGCAAATGTTTCTATACTTGCAACATGCCTATGAGGTTAAGTATTTTGACCTCTGCTTTACCCATGCAGAGTTGAGACATGGAAAGATTAAGTACCTCACTCAAAGCTGTTCAGGAAATCTGTGGGAGAGGTAGTTATGATAGCAACAGCGTCTCTGTAGTAGTTCTGTTTCACAGTCATAAAATCATCTTCCTTCTGTGGCTACACTTTTGCCTCGTTCATTCTCTGTTACTACTTCTCTCACAGTAATTATGACGGAAATTGATATGGTCTTGTCTCTGTATTCAATCTATATTGAAACTCATAATGTACCATATAATAGTTATGGATAAAAAGGAGCACAAAAACTGGACTTGAGCCTGGAATTGTTTCCTAGCTCTCTGTTTCCCATATTCACAATGAAAAAAGCTGAAGTACTTCAGAAAAAATGTATTACATGGCAGTCTTAAAACACATTGTAATGTGTAAGTGCTGAGACTCCAGATTAACTGTCAGTGTTGTATTTACTCATTTTCAGTATTTGATTAAGGGGTTTTTGAAAACCTCCCACAATGCAGTGTTTTTTCAAGCTGTCCTCTTAATTTTAAAAAAACAAGCAGGAAAGGTCTCCCATTATATTAATCTCTTACTGTAAATACCACATATGTGATACAGGCAATAAAGCAGGAGCCACTGGTGTGCCCTCTATCAGAACTTGTGTTTTATGGAAGAAGTCTCCTGCAGAGAGTCGAATCTTTCTGTCTGTGGCACACTGCTTTTTTCTTCATGCAAGTCTGCTTATCTTAGGGCAAGGCATATCCCAGCTTACAAGCATTCCTGAGAAATGAACGCATGTGCATGATCAATGGAATGGTGGCATACCACTAACAGTTCATGTTACAGAGCCCATTTTGTAGAACACACATTTTTATGGACAAAATTGCAACTTGTCTTTACAACCTGCCAAAGGGCATGTCTTTTATGTAGACCTGGTGTGTCGACTCACTTTGTAGTTTGCAGCAGACTACGGCAGTGCTTATGTATGACCTGGGCATTATCTCCATGCCAGTTTTCTGCTTTTTGTGTCTGATAGACTAAGACAGAACACTTAAAAGAATGAGAACAAAAGGAAACCTTTCAAGGAAGGAGGAGAAACATCTCTTTCCTTTGTCTCTTAGTTGATCCTCATTTGATGTAGCCTTATTGTTGTTTTCTGATCATACATGGAACTCATTAAAATTGTATAGAAAGGTTAAACACTTGAGTAGTTAAAGCAATTTGTAGTGATTCCTTTCAGCTGAAAAATCTTCTATCTGTTTGCCTTCACAAGGATTCTCGAGCTATTGCTGGAAGTCTTGAAATAGTGAATTCTGCCTCTTAAAAATTTAATGTCATAAAATTCTGCATAAAAACTATTGAAATGAAAAATACTGAGAGCAAAACATGCCCAAGGATACTCTGCCACGTAAGAACTGATGACAATTTTAAGTAGGCAGCAGTGATCCAACTTTCATCATTTGACTTCTAGACATGATCTGTTGTTATTTGTAGAACTTTGAACCAAAGGCCTGAACAGAATAAGTGGAGACTGGTCACTTTGGGAATGCAGAGCTCAGAAGCATAGACCATTTGCCTATGAAGGGTGATAGTTTATGGTAACATTTTAAAAGTATTTTTTTTATTAATAGCTTGCCCGTATTATTGTTCTTTTCTGTAAGTGCTATTTTGAAATTTAGTTAAGTCTCTGCCACAAGCTGACAATAAACCAGAAAAAAATCCCAAGAATGAGAACAGTAGTTCTTGTTTGGTTATTTGTGTGCTAGATTGCCTCTCTAGTATTTTGCTCTTTCTTCTCCATGTTTTGTTCTGAAAGAAAGGTTTTCTTGTGTTACTGAAGACTTATGTGCTTTACAGTTCTATGGAGAATCCTTGTGGTTCAGATGACGTGTGCATATTGGGTGAGTAATATTCATATCTTAATTCACGTGTTTCTTGCAGTAGTCTCTTGACAGGATCCAGCTCTTAACTAAGAGCTGTTTGTTTCCTCTTGTAAACTTTATGACAATTATGCTAATTAATTAGGGATAGTGATGCTGGGGAAAAAAAAAAAAACAAAACATGAAAACCAGCCATTGGAATTCTTAGCTTGCGTGATACTGTTTAATGTGGCTGGCTGTCCAAAAGCTGATTGTTACTTCATCTGGTGTGCTGAGATAGTGTAGTTGAAACAGATCGTGTTGTGGCATGGAAGTATTTTTGTATTGCATCTTCATATTTGAAGACCACAAATGAAACAGAAAAGTAGAAGAGTAACTTCTGCTTAACCATTGATGATAATCCCTTTGACTTTCATGTTAAGTCTCTGATTTTGTTACTATAAATAACATTTAAAAGTACTGTGCTAAAGGAGCGTCGTGTATCTTTAAAATGGAAAATTTGACATAACTTTGTTTTATGGTATTAAGAATTTCTTTGTTGTTGGCTTAAAAGAGACCTGCTATTATTTCCATATTTGTTCCAAGTTAATTCTTTTTCAGACATGCAGAAACATTGTGGCTTGGGAAGTTTTGATGGCCTTTCCCTTTGATCCACAATCAATGCTGCTTTGAAGAGCTATATTTTAGTTTGGTTGGCTCTAGGGCTTCCTCCAGTCTGTTTTATTCAAAGAAATGTTTGCAGTTGTTAGACAAAGTTGAACCTGCACTTATCTTTTTTCTACCTTTTGTGATTTTCGTTGTCAATATTTTATTCTGTTAGTGTGAAATACTGTTAATAAATGTGGGTTTAGTATTTTTTATTTAAAAATTAATAAAAAAGCAGCTACAAACAATGTAATCTATTTCAGCTCACCTTTTGCATTTTTCTAGGGTAGATTGAGAAAAATGAGATTCTAACTCTTTATCTTGAGACAGCTCTTTAACCCTTGGCGTCACAGACGTTTAGATAGGCAAGAGCCTCACCCAGGACTGGGACCTGTTCTCAGTAATGTCACATTTTTTCTGTCAAAGCAGGGTAACATAGGAGAAAGCCCTAATAGGAACCTAAATGTGAGCATTCCTCAATAGTGTGAAGGTGTTCTCAGTGCCTTAAGATATGATTAATGTTCCCTGTTACAGTGAATATGTCCAGTGTTTTCTGGCTTACCTTTCTCTGTAGAAAAGCCAATACTTTCCTGATGTACTGGATTTTCTGTTGAAATAACTATTCTGTCTTTTCTTCTTCCAAGGCTAGATTTGGTCAGTTGCATGTGCAACCACAGTGAAATAGTTTCCACTAACCACACTACCAGTCTTCACAGCTAGGTAGCTTTGGGTTTGCTAGCCCAGTTCACCAGTTCTCTGTATCCAAGCCATGGCATTGCAGCATCTTAGTC
Organism: Muscicapa striata striata; assembly: GCA_030060385.1. NCBI lineage: Eukaryota > Metazoa > Chordata > Aves > Passeriformes > Muscicapidae > Muscicapa > Muscicapa striata. The sequence continues at coordinate 553,102 of JAREIS010000215.1, forward strand.
TGGACCAGATAGCATGCTGTTCTCAAGGTGAAAAGCCAAACTTACTGTACTTCCTTCTGGAGCTTCTTTTGTTCTTTATAGAACAAATTATATATATATCTTTATAGAACAATTATATATATATCTTTATAGAACAATTATATATATATAATCAGCAAATTACAGTCATGTGGAGAATCATCTGCTAAGCTTGACCTCTTGACTTTTGAGTAATAGTTTTTCTTTTGTTGGATTTCTTTCTAGTGTTGTAAGCTTCCAAGTGTTTTCTGTTTTGCTAGGTGTGATGATGATGGTCTTGGTATTCCTTGCAAATAGCAGTAACTTAATAGAGGCCTCCTTTTGTGCTATCAAGACTTGGGACAAGATGAGATTAGTGGAAATTATTTCATTATCTTTCCATGGGTTCCAAGTGACACTGAGCAAATGCTCCTTCTGAGGAACTTGCAGACGGAAGAAACCAAATGTCTTAGCCTTCACTTTGGGTCAGCTTCCAATGCAAAGGCAGAACAATAAGCAGCACATCCTGGTACAGCCCATTTGCTCATCCCATGAGTTCAAGTAGCAAATCCTTGTGCTGCCCAAGCACAACAGATTGGTCATAAGTGGTCCATTTAATCACTTAGTAACTTTGAATGAAATTACTGTCCCCAAAGAGCCCCAAATTGTTGACATACTGGCCCTCTGAGGCTGTTTTCTTTTTGAGAAGTCCTGCCAGATAGTTTTCTGTTGCTGGAGTTCCTGTCTTGGGAGGAGATGTACTTGCTGGGAGTGTAAAATGCTAGAGAAGTGCCTACTGATGACCTGCAGCTAATCTTGGTTTGAAAGCATGACCTGCAACTTTCTGAATGGTGACAGGCGTCTAGCACAGACATCATACGAGTGCCAGGAGACAGGAAAGCCATCTGGCAGTACATGCTGTCTTCCTGGAGCTTCTTTGATATCAGGGCACTGATTGTGGTTAGGGGTGGCACTTAGTGTTGAAGGGGTCTGGAGGATCTCCATTACCTTTGGTTCAAGCAAGCTCTGGTATTTCTGACGTTAGAACAGGAACGTCTGGGTGATTTGATGTTTTCATCCTTTGGCTTGAGTTCAGCTATCTATAACTTCTGCAGGACAAAAACTGTGGACCCTGGCATGTGACTTTCCTCAGTACTGGAGGACCTTTTACTGGAGTTTTTTAAATGTATGGGATCCAACTTTTGCATTGCACCTCATGGCTGATGTGGCCCCTTGTACCTCAGGTGTCTGAGATTTTCTTTGTAGTGTAGCATCACGTTTTGTTTCTGTCTGACAGCATTTGCCAGGATCAGCAGCCACAGTTCAGTTTGTTGCTCTGGAATCATCAGATTCATGAGAGGATTGGGCTATAGTTCTGCGTAGAAGATATTCTAGGTGACATCCCAGATTATTGTTCACGATTTTGGATCATCAGAAAGCAATTTGTTTAGAAGGTACATATTACATGCTCAAACTTGTTCTCCTATATGCATAGATTGGTCTAGACAAGTCTGTGATGAGAATCTCCTCACTGCTTGCAGTGGGCCAGCACTAGAGATCTGTCCTGTGGGTGACAGTTGCATCCTTTGGAACATAGTCTGACTTAGAGATAACAACATTTCCTAAACTTCTACAACTTCAGAAGCGTGCCTTGAGAGACAAGATCCTGAGCTACTAGGTTATTTGCTTAGAAAAACTCAAGGTTATTTTCTTTAGTTTTTGTGATTTTGTTTAGATCTTTTAGAATTAGGAATTTAATTAGTCAATCAGGGTTTATAATTGTTTTATCCTAGTTAGTTTCCTGTGTAACTTGACGTCTAGAGAGGGAAGAGAGCCTTAGCCAAAGTATATATCAAACATTTGAAGGTCAAAGTTTGATTCTATTTCAGCTAACTCTTCACAGCCTGGAGAACCTGCCTAACTGTGTAGTGGTTCACATGTTTGGTGAGATGCCTTGTGAAATGTCTTAGAGTCTAGTAAATCACAGTCAAATTCATGTCCCATGTGATTTGTTCCTACTTTTGTGAATTGGACCTTCTTTTTATATAAGATGAGGCTTTATCACTATTGTTGTGTTGCCAACGTGTTTAACTGTTTTTCATTAAGTGGTACCATCTGGTATCTGGTTTATTTCTTTTTTCTGTCCCATAAATTGAAACTGAATGTCTATTGATACCTATTTTTAGATAAATGTTAATTCTTTTTATAACTCAAAATTCTCAGTTATCCGTCACCTGCTGGCATTGCTGTATCAGCGAAGCATGTGACATTCCATGTCATTATGCCTGCCTGCCAATATTACCTAGCAAGGGTAATGGGAAAAATAGACCCTTATTGTCCATAGCCTGCTGTCATTCTTCTGGACCAAGATTCTGGCAGTTATCTCAAAATCATTGCATTCTCTGATCATACTAGCTTCTTTAATCTCATTTGGCACTTCTGTCATTTAGAAATTCCAGCCTGGTAAGACCAATGAGAACCTCTTTGGAACTTGGTGTTTCAATTGAGAAAAGCCTCTTAATTAGAGCATTACTTTGATAGAAGGTGGAGTTAGAAAGGGCCTCAAGGTCACCTTGTCTATTTACACCTGAAAAGAAGTCATACAACTCAAGTTAGTTTTAGTTTTGTGAAATCAATAAAATTACTAGCTTTTATAACTGATAGAAACTATGAGTTGTCTGACCTTCCAGAATCTGCTCTTTTAGTGAAAATTTACATTCTGCTTTAAAAAATGGAAGAACGAAGAAAATAAAATTATTAGGAAAACTTGATGATGCATGATATAGAATTTAGATGCATTTTTCTGACAGTGACTAGACAGAAAACATCAATTTTCTATTACAGGTTGAGAATTCTGTATCCAGTTAATGTTTCTCATTTGTGTTTTCGGCTTTTTTTGAGACATTTGGGGCTTAGTCTCTTGATTTCTTTTGGGAATTTTATGCGGCAATGCTGCAGCAGGTTTGTACATAGAGCAATAGTGCTTAATGCATTCTAATCTATTCCATAATTTCTTTCATTCATAACGCAGATTTTTGAGACATTTTGCAACTACATGTGTCTTCTGTTTTAAAAATTAAATTGTAGAATAATGTAGTGAGGCTCATCATCTAGGTGTGGAATAAGCTCAGAATTCACTGTAGAAGAAATCTTCAGATGATGTACTGTTAAAGAGATGTTAATATTTTTTTGTTACTGGTTTCAGGATGACCCATGGCTCATTAGATATGTACCTCCTGAAGGTGCCCTCCTGGGCAACACCTAAAGTGCTTTTTGCTAGATATCCCAGGAGGAAATATTTGGTGGGAGGAAAGAATAAGGGCTAAATGTTTTGATGCAGTCCCTTGGATTCCTGACTTGTAGTCCTAACCATATATACATAGATACATACGTATGTATGTGTGTGTAGATTTTCAGGTATTGGGTTACAGGCTTGTGAAACTGAGTGGGAAAATCACAGAAATGAGGCTACATGCCTGGGACATTTGATCTGCCCCTAATGAGCCTCAGCATCCTTTGTGTAGACAATTATCGATAGCAGGAAATGGATGCTGCTCCCAGCTCTTGGGTCGGTCCAGTTTTGTGGTTGTTTTATCTTCCAGTCAGATTCTTCATGCTAAAATGTGTTCAGTGTTCAGGGATCAGCTGACTGAGTGCCAACTTCCCCTGTTGCTTTTGGAATGAGAGCTACCCATCCAAGTGGAATGTCAGGGATAACCAGCCCTATGACTTTGTCTTGGACTCGTGTCCCTTGTTTTTAGAAAAAGTCTATTGCTGAATTCTGTGGTTTTTAGAGCATGGAATTGGCTCTCAAGGAGCAAACATTGAAAGACAGTGGATTTACTGCTTGGAGCCATCTTGAATGCTGCAGTTGTCTTATGGGGGAGGATCTTTCCTGTTCTTTGTAATAGCAGTGAGTGAGTGAGCCCCACTAAGTGTTGTGATGTTAAAACATGCTCTGGCTTGGATTTCTAGAAGCAATTTAAAAGTAGGGGGCTGTGGCTTCACAAGGTGGGCTTGGAGGTTTTCATCAGTGTGTTTGTGCAAGTTACTGCATGCCTTTGATGCATGTGTCAGTGACGATTGTTGCATTTACTGAGTGTACCTCTGCTCTTCTCAGTCAGTACCTGTGCTGCTGATCAGCCCGTGGCTGTGAATGTCTGATGTTCACTGCAGCCATTGTGGGTTGTTAGTTTAGCCTCCTGTCCCAGCAGCGTTGGCACTTCAGGAGGAGGCTTCAGAACTCTGATATGGCTGTCTGGAGAGTCTTCCAGTGAAAGGGAGTATAAGTATGGGAGAAGTGTGAACAGAAAGTTCCATGGCTGACTGTAGGATGCAGGACACGATGCAAGAAAGGAACAATAATGTGAGTGAGCAGAGTGAAAGGCCTTGAGAATAAAGTCAATGTCTGAGCAGTGATTTTAGCCATTGTGTTTCATGGACTCCAGAAGGGTAGTCTTTCAGGTGGTCTGTGAACTACACAGTGAAAAATTCAGTAGAAGATGGGGAACTATAAAAAAAATTGGAGTAATGGAGTCAAAACAGTTGATCAAAAATGTTTTATATGGAATTTGAAAGTTTGATTAGAAAAGTGTTGTCTTGCTGATTTTTAATCTGATTGATAAAATGAACCAACCAAAAAACAATCAAAGATATCTTAGTAAAAACAAATAAAATAGTAATAAAAAAATTTTTTTCCTTCAGGGACCTGGGTTTTTTTTTTTTTTTGGTTTTTTTGTGGGTTTTTTTTTTTCTGTTTTGTTCTGTTTGTTGTTTTCCTTTTTTTTTTTTTTTTTTTGGTTGAGTTTTTTTGTAATTAATATTTAAATAATTGCTATTTTGCATAATAGAACATTTCTGTCTCCAGCAATTCCTATGGTTTGCTACTTCACTTGGAAATAGACTGTTTGACACATTATCAAACCTTTCTAATCATACAAGAACAGGTTGCCTGGAAAAGTTGTGAATGCCCAGTCTGTGGGAGTGTTCAGTGCCAGGTTGGATGAGGCTTTGAACAATGTGGTCTAGTGAAAGGTGTCCCTGCCCAAGGCAGGTGCATTGAAACCAGATGATCTCTAAAATCCCTGCCAACCCAAACGATTCTATAGTTCTATAATTCTCAGAATCTGTAACACTTCCATTAAATAAAAAAATAACATGAAAATAATGTGTCTGTCATTGTTAGTCAATTTTAACTGTCCTTGATGAGGACAGACTCAGTTTCATACTGTAATTTCCTTGTGCTAGTTCATTTTACTAGTGTCTGAGCTGTAGGAAAATGTTTCAAGCTATTTAAAGTAATGTTAAATAGAGTGAAATAATGCTCCTGTCTTCATTTTGAGCCAAATCCACAAAAGTGGCAGCTTGGATAAGTGAGGTTGGTATATATGTGTGGTGGTTGGGAAATGCTTCTGAAAGAGCTACAGAAAGAATAAAAGGTTTAAGAAAATTTAAAAAACACTGCACTTGTTCACTGTTATCTGCATTGTTGGAGCTGTTATGGCAAAAAACTTCATGTGTGAGTTCAAGTGTTGTTAAATGTTGAAGTCAATTTTATAGAAAGATATGTGTGTGGAGGAAGAGGGAGGGGATCTGGGAAAAGCATTCCGAGAATTAATGTTCTGAAAAAGAGTGAGGTTTTAAATGCTCCATACATGCATAATAATAATTGTGAAGCTTACTACTTTTAGTGCTTGCATGCAGTTTCGGGGTTTAGTAGGAGAGAATGAAACTGGGTTTATGTCTCTTGGCATGTCATGTCACCACAAAAAAAGTGTGTGCCAGGGTGATACCGATGTAATCCTGCCTAGAAAAACAACAGTACTGCATTGGGGAGCAGTGGAGAAAATGGAGGTGTTCTTGTACCAATGAGAAGTAGCAAAAATTATGAAGGAAGTAAAAAAATAAATCTGACCGACAGTGAAAAAAAAAAAGGAGAAAAAAGCTCCACTCTCTCAATTCAGTCATAAAATCACATATATTTTGTTTATTTATTAATTTTTCTGCCATTTCACTTTAATAATATAATCAGCTAAAGTCCCCAAAATTTCATCTTTAAAATTGGAATTTTTCTCTGACTTTAAGAGTTTCAATGAAACGCTGAGATTTAAAAAAAAAAAAGTTTGTCTTCTCTCCTTTATAAAATACAGGGCCTTTGTCTTGGAAATAAAATGCTGTATTTACATTCAGTTTAATTTTAGAACAAGTTGTACTATAGTCTTATCTTCACTAATGAGTGTTGTCGAAATTACAAGTAGTGCCCTTGAAATAATTGAAAAAGAAAACCAATTTGTCATCTGAAATATTTTCTCATTCATTTGGTAGTAAGATCTCCTATTAGAATTTCAGAATTGGTTTGAAATTATCTTGCCCATATTATTACTAGAGCAACAACAATAAAAAAAATAAATTTCTACATTCTCCCATTGGAGATTCTCCTAGAATCTCCCACTGGAGGCTCCATGTTCAAGACACGGTGGCCACTATATGATGGAGTTTTCAGTTCTCAGTGAAGCAAGGAAGGGGTTCACCAAAACTGTATGGGACTTTTGGAGGACAGACTTCAGCTTTTCCAGGACAGTGGTTCAGAGATCATCTTGGGAAACAGCCCTTAAAAACAAAGGGGTCCAGGAAGGCTGGACATGCTTTTAGAAGGAAATTTTATAGGCACAGGAGCAGGCTATCCCTAGGTGCCAAAAGATGAGCCATCAGGGAAGAAGACTGGCCTGGCTGAATGGGGAGCTTTCAGTGGAACTTGGGGAGAAAAAAATGAGTTTATGACCTTGGGAAATAGGGGCAGACAACTCAAGAAGAGTACAAGGATGTCATTAGGTCTTGTAGAGAGAAAACTGGAGTGGTGAAAGCTCAGCTAGATCTGGTGGTCACCGCTGTGAAAGATAATACAAAGTGTTTTTATAAATACATTAACAACAAAGAGAGGACCAAGGAAAATCTCCCTTTATCGATACAGAGGGGAACATGGAACCAAGGATGAGGGAAAGCCTGAGGTACTTGATGCTTTCTTTGCTCAGAATTCAGCAGAAAGACCCAACATCCTCAAGGCAGCCAGCCTGGGGGGTTGGTGGGCAGGGACAGGGAACAGAACAGGCTGCTGTGATCCAGGAGAGAGCAGGACAGGCTGCTGTGATCCAGGAGGGAGCAGGACAGGCTGCTGTGATACAGGAGGGAGCAGAACAGGCTGCTGTGATCCAGGAGGGAGCAGTCAGTCCCTGCTGTGATCCAGGAGGGAGCAGGACAGACTGCTGTGATCCAGGAGGGAGCAGAACAGGCTGCTGTGATCCAGGAGGGAGCAGGACGGACTGCTGTGATCCAGGAGGGAGCAGGACAGGCTGCTGTGATCCAGGAGGGAGCAGGACAGGCTGCTGTGATCCAGGAGGGAGCAGGACAGACTGCTGTGATCCAGGAGGGAGCAGGACGGACTGCTGTGATCCAGGAGGGAGCAGGACAGGCTGCTGTGATCCAGGAGGGAGCAGTCAGTCCCTGCTGTGATCCAGGAGGGAGCAGAACAGGCTGCTGTGATCCAGGAGGGAGCAGTCAGTCCCTGCTGTGATCCAGGAGGGAGCAGGACAGGCTGCTGTGATCCAGGAGGGAGCAGAACAGGCTGCTGTGATCCAGGAGGGAGCAGGACAGACTGCTGTGATCCAGGAGGGAGCAGAACAGGCTGCTGTGATCCAGGAGGGAGCAGAACAGGCTGCTGTGATCCAGGAGGGAGCAGTCAGTCCCTGCTGTGATCCAGGAGGGAGCAGGACAGGCTGCTGTAATCCAGGAGGGAGCAGAACAGGCTCCTGTGATCCAGGAGGGAGCAGGACAGACTGCTGTGATCCAGGAGGGAGCAGAACAGGCTGCTGTGATCCAGGAGGGAGCAGGACAGGCTGCTGTGATCCAGGAGGGAGCAGGACAGGCTGCTGTGATCCAGGAGAGAGCAGGACAGACTGCTGTGATCCAGGAGGGAGCAGAACAGGCTCCTGTGATCCAGGAGGGAGCAGAACAGGCTGCTGTGATCCAGGAGGGAGCAGGACAGACTGCTGTGATCCAGGAGAGAGCAGGACAGACTGCTGTGATCCAGGAGGGAGCAGAACAGACTGCTGTGATCCAGGAGAGAGCAGTCAGTCCCTGCTGTGCCATTGACACCCACCAGGCTGTGGGGCCAGGTGGGATCCTCACTGGGGTACTGAGGGAGCCGGTGGAGGAGTGAGGCCACTCTCCAGCATTTATCACCAATTCTGGTTAACCAGGGGGGACCCAGAGAACTGGAGGCTGGCCAGTGGGATGCCCACCTGCAGGAAGGGTTGGAAGGAGGATCTGGGGAACTTACAGGCCTGTCAGCCTGACCTCAGTGTCTGGGAAGGTGCCATCTTGTAGCACATACAGGACAACCATACCATCAGGCCCAGACAGAACAGGTTTAGGAAAGTCATGTCCTGCTTTACCCAGCTGATCACCTTTTTATTACCAGGTGACCCATCTGCTAGATGAGGGAAAAGCTGTGGATGTTGTCTACCTGGATTTCAGTAAGGCTTTCGATACTGGCTCCCACAGTATTCTTGTGTAGAAACTACTCATGGCTTTGATGGATGCACTCTCTGCTGGGCTGAAAACTGGCTGGATGGCTAAGCCCAGAGAGGTTGGTGAATGGTGTTCAATTCAAATGGTGACCAGTCACCACTGGTGTTCCCCCCAGGGCTCAGTTTTGGGAAAAGTTTTTAAGCCTTTATATATGATTTTATATATCTTTATATATGATTTGGATGAGGGGATTGAGTGCTCCCTCAGTGAGTTCACAGATGACACCATATTGGGAGTGTTGATGTGCTGGAGGCCAGGGAGGCTCTGCAGAGGGATCTGGACAGGCTGGATCAATGCACCAGTGGTGTGAGGATCAACAGGGCCAGGTGCTGGGTCCTGCACTTTGGTCACAACAGCCCCAGGCAGTGCCACAGGTTGGGGAAGAGTGGCTGGAAAGTGACCCAATGGAAAAGGACCTGGGGGTGCTGGTTTGTAGTGGCTACCGTGAGCCAGCTGTGCCCAGATGCCCAAAAAGGCCAATGGGATCCTGGCCTGCATCAGCAATGGTGTGGCAGCAGGATCAGGGCAGTGAGTGTCCCCCTGTACTCAGCACTGGTGAGGGCACTCCTTGAATCCTGTGTTCAGTGCTGGGCCCCTCACTACAAGAGGGACATTGAGGGGTGGAGTGAGTCCAGAGAAGGGCAGTGGAGCTGGGGAAGGGTCTGGAGCACAGGTGTAATGAGGAGCAGCCAAGGGAGTTGGGGGTGTTTATCCTGGAGAAAAGGAGGCTCAGGGCAGACCTTATCGCTCCTTACGACTGCCTGAAAGGAGGGCTCAAGAAACCAGCAACAGGACAAGAGGAAATGTCCTTATGCTGCACCAGGGGAGGTTCAGGTTGAAGAGTGGAAAGAAATTTTTCACTGAAATGTTTAATCATTGGAACCAACTGCCCAGGAAAGTAGTGGAGTCACCATCCCTAGAAAGTGTTAAAAATATTCCTGGATGTGGCACTCAGTGCTGTGGTCTGGTTGACAAAGTGGTGTTTGGTCAAAGGTTTTACTCGATGGTCTTGGAGGTTTTTTCCAACCTCAGTGATTCTGTGATTCTGATTGTTTCAGAGGTAGAGTAGGAAATCAGTAGTTACACCACAAACCCAAGCTGAGGCACTGTAATTTTTCCCTACACCTAAAATAGATTACTCTTCCATACAGCTGAAATATATTATTGTCAACTTCTAAAACATTAAATATAAATTTATATGCCTAAACCCCATAGACATTGAATTTATTTGCCAGTAGCATTTTCTAGAGCTGGCAATTTTTAATCCTGCATTTGCTGAGGATATGCGACTTTGGAAAAACTCAGATCTTCATGCTGGTTCTCATAGAAAAAGCTAAGAACCCATGAAGAGACCATGGCAGTATAAGAGCCATGTTTTACTCTTTGTTAGCTTTTCTTGGGTTGCAGTTTCCATCCTGTAAGGTAACAGTTCATCTGTTCTGTGCATAGTGAGGGGTCTTAGGATAAGAAATGTACAGTGATGTTAGGGACCCCTGAAAACAGAAGCTCGTCTTGAACAGGAAGCCCAGCTTTATGAGAAGTCTCTGCATTTATACTCCCTTATAAAATCCTCTGTGATTCCACTCTGTTGACCAATTACTTTGCTGTGATTCTGGTGTTTGGTGGTGGTAGTTGCATGACGTGTGGCTGATGGCTACTTTACACTGTAACCTGGTCAGTCCAGTCCATCTTGCCTTGGAAGGGTCAGCCAGTCTTGCAGCTTGAAATAATTCCTTTAGGCAGAGTCAGGAGTTTGGAACCTTCACAATAGTTGCAAATTATACTGAACAGTTTCAGGTTGTACCCCCACAGGCAAAGACATGTTCTGTATTTTGTTTCAAGATCTGATTGCAAACTGTTGGTTTAACAATCAGCATTTTGTCTCTTCATGAACTCCAGCCATGAATTCACTGTTCACTTTTCTCCTTTATAGAGTGGAGGTCCTATTGAATTTGTTCACCTGTGCCAAGTGATTGCTCCTATTGGTTTTAATCTCTAAGGAAAATCAGCATCCAGCTGGTAGACAGTTGTACTGATGAGGACCCATTGATTTTTCTCTCCTATCCACTTACCATCAATAAGAAATGTCCTTAGCTTTCACAATACTTTTTTCCTGCCATAATGTTGCCCTGTTACCTGACTGTCAAGACTGGTCTCAGTTGCTGTTCACATTGAATGTGGATGTGATTAACAGCCTGATAAAAATGTTTAAGTCAATATTTGAGAAGCCTAGATAAAGATAACACTTTATCATGAGAGCTTTTTAATAATGTGTTCTGTTTGATGTACGCCAATGGTAAGGAATTGCTGTTTTTAACAAAAAACCCTTTTTTATCAAGGGATTTTTTGATTAAGCAGTATTCAGAAAAAGAGATTTAAGAAAATGCAGAATGTTCATGTTCTGGTTTGGGGGAAAAATAATTCTTCCCTTTTTAACAGAACCTTTGCTTATCATGTTGATGGTTTTTTGGTTTGGTGTGTTGTTTTGTTATTCTTTTTTCACTACAGTATTATTTGAAGTATTCTCTTTCATAAGAAGAAGTGGGCAGCATGTAAACAAAATATCTAAAGTGATAAGCTTTTGAAAAATTATTACCTTCAGTTTGGGATGGTCAGATTATTTTACAAGGTCCCTGGGAGGAGGTGAGCATATAACTTCTCAAGTCTTGACGAAAGCTGTTTATACATCTTATGCAAACTTAGATACAGAGCCATTATATACTCTTACTAATCTGCCTGTGTTGTGACAAATGTTTATTGGTAATAGTTGTTAAATAGTATATGTTTTAAGCCTTTAAACAGATGCTACCAAAAATTGATATAAACCAGCAGTGTGGACTTCAATTTTACAATAAATGATGTGTTTAAGAGGACAAATGTGGGTGGACTTAGGTTGTGAGTTGGGGGAAGGGACTGTGTGGAAATACTGCTGAGAAGGACTGCACAAATAAATGACACAAAGTGGATGTGAGTTAGTGAACTGCAAAATATTCTCCTATTTTTGAGAATGTTAGATGACTAATTGTCAGCCGTGCCATATGTAAGTGATGTGGGCTTCCAAACTTGTGGCAATTAAAACTGCTTAGCATCCCACTCCAGCCCTGTATTATATTCTGTGTACAAGTCAGTACTGAAGACTAATCTCTTATGACATTAATCGTCTCATGAGGAGAGATGGAATAAATCACAGTAGCCCTTCCTCTCTTCACTCATGAAGATAAATGCCATAACACGATGGCTGATCTTCGTTATGACACTAACCATTATATATTTAACAGAGATAGCAAAATCTCACTGACAGCTAACAAAAGAATTCTCTCTTTATACATTCTTTGAGAAGGCTGTATTTCTTTAGTTCAAAAACATGACTTATCATATCTATTCTCAGAGCAATTTAAGCAGTAGATCTGGATTGTGCCAGTGAACTGTACTCTGTACATAATGATGTAATGATTCAGACTAATAAAACCTGATTTGAAATAATTGTGAAGGCTTTGGAAGGGAAAAAAGGTGCATAACATGCAAGGACTCTTAACTCTGCTCTTTTCTATTGTCTGTTTGGACAAGAAAGAATACTCTCCAGTTTAAAACAAGCAACCCTTCTTCCCCCTCCCCAAAATAAAGCCATTGGTTTTGGATGAAAATTTTTCATTTTGTGAAAATTTTAGTTTGCTGTTTTCATTTTGTGGAAATTTTGGTTTTCCATTTTCCCTTAGTACTTGAACAGGGGGACTGAGGGAACTTAAAGAACTGAAAGTGGATTTTTGCTGTGTGTGTGATTGCAAGGGACTTGTTGTTTTTTTGGTTTTTTTTTTAGCTTTATCACTTGCTGTACATCTCTCAGGAATTTAATTCTGTGTTTTCCATGCATTAGACACAATGTAGTCTTTCTTTCTGGGATACATTTATTAGATAGGGTTCTTAGTTATGTTCTACTTGTCCATTTACTTGTTGTTTTGAAGGGTGTATCATCCTGTGAGTGAGATACAGTCCAGGCAAAGAGTAGTGAAATTTATGGACTTCCCTTCTGAGGTTAAGAGGATCAGTGTGACTTATCCTGGTTGTTCACCAAAACATCAAAATATGCTGTAAATTTCATGAGCTGGTTTCTTGCCATCTATCCCACACAATTAAAATGAAAGTATAGTTTTTATGGTTTTATGTTTGCTGTCATTAGACATTCTGTAAACATAAATATATTAATGGTGGATCAGTGGAATCAATGTCACTTGCAGCATTAAACTTCTCCTTTTAGTGAGTCAATTTTACCAGGATGAAATGCTTAAAATGGTCAAAACTAATATGTAAGGATATTTATGTAGAATGCATAGTTTAAAATATTTTATTTGTTTTCTGTTTTCTCTTCTGTTTTCTCCTGGTTTTTTTTTCCTTCTAAAAATCTTATGTCTGTATCTTTAGGACACTGTCTAACAAAATAAGCTCTGATAGTAAAGCAATGGCAAGAAAATCAGCACAACTGTCACCTCCTATTAAATTTGGTACATTCAGAGAGTAGCCAGTAGGAATTTTATTTCTCACATTAAAAGTAACCCTTACACATTACGATCGCCTGAGGAAAATAAAGCGATGAAAGCTTCTGAAACAAACATATATTTATTCTCTCTGTTATTTTCCTGTAAAGTTTTGCTCTTTGTAATTATTTTTTTAATCCTACTATGCTGAAACATAACTTATGCATCAAACCTTTCAGTGCCTCAGAAAAAAAAATGTTATCTTCCAATAGAGAAAGCATATATGGAAACAAATTCGTTTAAGGTTTGGTATTTCTTCGTTTTTTAGGGGTTTTTTTGTTCCTTTAGTAGTGATGAATGTATTCAGACTGATAGTAGTTCTTTCCTCTGTTATCTGTAATGTAAAGAAAGCTGACAGGACACTGGTATCCATTCAGCTCCATTGGGTCCAGTCACCTAAGCAAGGCCTCTCTTTATTTTATACCAATGAGGTGTCAGAAGAGAATTTTTATCCCTGCCACAATTAGAAGCATTTCAGGAAAATGGCCTATGTGATCACTGAATGAGTACAGATTTCAGTAACGCAGAGCTTTTTTTTCTATTCCATGTCTCTTCTCTGAAATAATGGTTTGTAGCTTTAAAAGCTTTGACCCAAGTTTTCCCGCTGGTTCAGTGCTGGTGAAACTTCTGCTCTAAACTAAGTAGGCAAGAGACTGTGGTTCACAAGCCAGAGGAGGTCTACATCACAGTTTGTCCTGTCAGCACCTAAGAGCTGCCAGCAGTGTGCTGCCAGCAAGGTACCAGTGCTGATTACCTATGCAGCACTTGTGTGCAGGTTTTGGGGAGCCCATGGCATGAGCTGCATCTCTATGAATGCACTCATGTTGGAGGGAGTAGAGGACATAGGAATATCCTATAGGCTTGTACTGTGGTAAGGATTAGGGAAGAAAGATATTTGGGTAGGGCTGTGGGCAGGTGGGAGATGCACAAGTTAGGGTTATTGCAACACCTCAGAAGATGAGACTATCAGTTTGAGAGTAGGGAAAGGCTGGGCACAGTGAGAGGCAATGGAGGATTGCAGTAGGAAGCCAAGAGAGCTATGGCTTGCAAGGCTAAGCAGAACTGGCACTGAACTTCAGAATTGGCACTATCAGAACTGAGTAGTCATTCTGGGAATCTGGATGCTCCATTGCTTGAACTGAAATCATTGTTAGTAACCCTGCTGCTAAGTGGAGCCCATAGTGGGATAGGAACTTTGACACTGTGCTCATTGGGGTATCTTTGATCCTGATCTTAGGAATCTGATAGGATTCTCTGTGTTCACCAGGTTCATCCTGCTGCAGTCACAGAGGTGTTTATGGATCTGTCCTGAGAGAGCCTATAAGGGAAAGTTCCAGGTTGCTTGGACAGGCTGATTGTGTTAGCAAATAGAGAAATATAAAGGTTTCAATTTTTTTCAGTGTGCTAGACCAGATCAATAAGTTATTATAATAAAAGTCAGTTTAGAGCTAAAAATTTTACTCTACATTTTCTGTTGTGATGTATGAGACTGCTAGCAATGGCAGGATGTCACTGCTCTTAGAGCTTGTGCCTTTTAAAGGAATAGCCCAACTGTATGTTAATTTTAACTGAATTGTAATCCAATTTCTTTTGAATTCAAAATGTCAAGAGTACAAGTATCTGGAATTTCCAAAGCTGCCTTTATATCCATTTGAAACATGACATTATAAATAAATTTTGGAAAGAACAATAAAAGTTTCAGACATCTTAGAACAAGCCTCAAATGATCCGGTTAAAGGAATGGCATGAACAAAGAAACTATTCAGCTTCTTTCTTGATCTTTTCTTTCATTCAATATTTTAGGAGATGATGATAATGCCTTATATATCTCGCAGGTTAGCAAAGCTGGATGATTTCAGACCAACTTGCAAATTCTGTAATAGAAATTCTCTTGTGGGAAACACTTGCCCAGTTGTTCCCCTATAATTCATGCCACAGGAACAGTAAAATGCTTTTCACAAAAAGAGAGCTGGGGAAAATTACTTTATGGGTGTACTTTAAACCATTTGAGTTCTGTTGGTCAGCAGCATTACCTCTGAACCTAAAAAAAGTGTGGACTAGCAAGTATGGACAAAACTGATTCTAAAACTTAATGTATTTCATTATATTATGGTATTGTTTTGTGTTCCTTTGTTATTCGTGTGACATCTTTGTCCCTTTCCTTGCTTGGTATTTATTTTCTTGCTTATCTGTAGTGTCAAGTTGATTACAAAGACAAATTCATAGTATGGAGCACACTGAGAGTGACATGTCTTATGGAATGCACCTTCTACTTAGATCTTATTATTTCCTTATTGTCATTTCAACTGCTCAAAGACAAAAGTCCTATCAGGAGAATTATTACTCCTGTTTCAAGTTCTTTTAATATTTTAGCACCTGGAAACCACTCTTTACCTTTCTCTTGATCACTATCAGTGAAAGTTCTGTGAGTACCTATTTGAGAACTTGCATTATAATAGGTCATAGTGCACCTACTCTTATATTCATCCCTCTTTTTCATATCTCATATACCCCTCCTTGCTGCTCATCTCTTCATCCATCTCTATGCACTTCCTTTCTTCCCCCTCTCTGTACCCTCCCCTCCTCTCCAAACCGTTTACCCATCTTTCTTCACACAAAGGGCTTTGAACTTTTACCAAGCTGCTGATAATTCCCCAATGACTGAAGCTGTTAATCAAAAATGAACACAAAAGATTTGAGTGGGGCATTTCCCACAATAGAAGTCAGTCCTCCTGTTAACCTCACATAAGCAGCTGTAAAAGACAATGCTGGATTTTTTCCAGGATACTGTTATTTCTTGTACCCTGTTTGATACTCCATCTTTCAATTCATTAATTTAGTAATGGGTGGCTAGAAAATAATTTATGTTTTCTGCTTAGGAGAAAGAAAGTTTTTGGGGGGTTTTGTTTGGTGGTTGTGATTGCTTGTTTGTTTGGTTGGGTTTTTTTGTTCTTTTTTGCACCCTGCTGTCTTTGGGCAGTGAAGATTGTCCATTGTGTAGTTCAGCCTGACTTGTCTTTTAGCTGATGAGTAGGAGCACTGGGAATAATTGTACTGTTCCTCTTTTTCCTCCTCCTCAGTTTTTTAAAATAATGTTCTAGGGAGAATTGCTTCAGTTTCTGACTAGTGGCTCAGCCTATTACTATAAATGATCCTGATTTTTTTAAGCTACCTGACCTTCAGATCCCTGCCAGCAGCATCCAGAAGTGGGAGAAGCTCTGGCTGGTTTCAGACTGTTTGGTCACACAATCAAGCAGCATCAAGCCCACTAGGCTGATCTGCCTGCTGCTTTTGAACCATAGTGCAGTATCAGAACACACTTGGTTCTTGTTTAGAAGAATTATTTTCTGTCAGTGTGATAACTGATAGCTGCAGGCAAAGCTTCCCACATTCTGCAGGAATGTTTAGGGGTGGCAAGAGGGCCAACTCTCTGGTTTGCCTTTCTTCACTTTGTCCCTCTGTTGTGTTCTCTTCAGTGTCTGAAATGCAAATGATTGAGCAGATCTGATTTAGGTAGTCAAAAGTATCTGTGTATATAAATTAAACTAATAATTCCATCAATTACAGAGAAGTCTTCCTCTGATTTTGTAGGAAAACTGAGCATTCAGGATTTCTCTTTTACACAGAGCTGAAAGTCTTGACTGTGCACTAGAGTCTTCCTACTAACAGTTCACTGGAAGGTGTTTTTCCCTCGTGTGGCAACTGATATTTTTCGAGTAGTTGTCAACACACAGATGCTGATGGATACCATGGTGAGAAAAGGAATTGGTATTTCTTCTTGTCCCATATAACTGACATGACTTTTCCAATTAAACTGGAAATGCATGTGTTTGTGGCATCTGTGTGATTATTTAGTATCTCTGAAGTTGTGAGTTGATACCTGTGGGTGACACAAATACTACTATTTGTCAGACTGCTACTGTTTGTTGGGAGGTTGGATTTCCACTGTGCTTGTATGATCTGAGCCTTCTTTCCCTTGAGCTATTAACCAGGGTTTGAATGAACACAAGAATGTGTTCTGTGCAGTGACTACTTCTGTTCTCTTTCTGATTGTCCTGATGGGTTTCACATTATTTGTCCCAGTTATTTAGCGGCTGTCTCTTTTTAAGGCTATGGTTGAATGGCAGGAATAAATAGAGCATATCTGATCCTCTTTGATAGAGGCTGCAGTCAGTGCAAACCATTCTTCTGCCATTGTCCTTCTTAACAAAATATATTGAAACAGTCATGTTCTTCACAACAGTACTTTGGCGTGCTTTAATTTCAGCATTATTAGTCACTGCCCATACATGATACGAGTGTTGGTGGAGGGAGTGGGAGGAAGAAGAAAGATATTTAAAACAAATTAGGGCTTCCTCCCCTGATGAGCATTACTGTGTGTGACCAAGAAGCCTATGACTTAACTATTCCTTTTGCATTTGAGTATGTTGTTTGCCTTAAGGCACAGTTGTTCAGTTTGAATTTCTAATATTATTTTTAAAAGTCTCAGAAATGCAAAAAGAAGTGCAGACTTTTAGCAGTGTTAGTGGTAAGATACAGAGGCAAGAGATACTAGTGTAATAACAGTTCAATGTATTCATTAGCTCACAGAATCTTAAATAATACTCTGATGCTGTTTTCCATAACTGAGAGAAGAAAATTATATTATCATTGAAAGGTTTCTACAAGTAATTATTTTTGTTTTCTTATTGTGATAAATGGTTAGGCTAAAACTGGGGGGAGGGGAGGAGCAATGATGAGGATGGACAGCATGGTGGGGGGGGGCAGAAAAAGCCCATCCTTACTAAGGTTCTCAGCTAATTAATTTTTGCTATGATAAAGAACATTTAATCATGTATGTAATAATAGGATTTTCAACTTAAACAGTGTTTAAATCAGAGAATCTATGCTTTTCAGTTAGGGTATGAACAGTTCTTTAAATCACGGGATTTAAAGGGTTAGATGAACAGAACTAAATTTGTGGGGTATATGAACTGCAGCCCACACTACATATCCAGTGTAAAGCAAATCCACACAATGGGCAGTTATTTACTCCAGTTCTTTCAGCCCTGTCTAACAGTCTGCATTTCAATTTGTCATTATACCCTGAATGTGTTCACTTCATACTGTGGTATTTGAAATCTGCCCTGTGGGTTTCATTAAACTTTACGTAGTGGTGTTGCACATCCTACTTGTTGGTTTCCTTGTTGTATGGTGAAGATGATCTTCCATATCCATATGTTTGGCCATTGTTTCCACAACCAGTTCAGTGCAGCTTCTTCAGCACAAACTGCTCACCCTTCTCCCATTGTCCAGGACAGGGTGACTTCTGATGTTTGCTTAGCTTTATTGTTTCTTTCCCATTATTGTCAAACTCTCATGGTAATACTTGGCACTTTTACTGACTTTATAGAGTAGGATGTGATATCGTAGAGGAGGGGACAGGGCTACCCAAATTTTCTCAATTGCAGGGAGGAGCTGTCCAGGTGTGCTGAGGGGCCTGTACTCAGGAAGAGAAACAGGGAATCCTCCACAGTGAGTAACCCCGCTTTCAAGTGCACACAGTTTCCTTCATAGCCGTGTCCAGTACAGTGTAGTATCCTCTCCTGTCCTTTCCAGTTTGCACTCTGAAATGTTCCCAGTTTGGTTCTCTTTTTTCCCTTTATTTTCGTGTATTCTCGTTTCACCTTGTACTTTGTCTTCTTTCTGAAGGTTAAAGTTTCCATTTTTGTCTCTTCACACCATTAATCTTTTCTCATCCTAGTCTTAATCTTTATACGCATTGTCACTTTTCCAATGTGTCACTGTTGTTCTGTCACTAATATATCATATCATTTCTCTTCCCTTGTGTGCAATGGCCCTTTTCCCAGCCCTGTGCAGTTTCTTCTGTCCTTACTCATTGCTGTACTTTTACTCTTTCCAACCTTCTCTTCTTTCTCCTTTCAAATCACCTTTTGGTTTTCCTTTCCTCATGGGTCCTTTTTGGATCTTGCCTATTGATGTACATAAGACAAGCTCAGTTCAGCTCCCTGACCTTTCTAGTGCAACTTTCACCTATACTTTTTCCTTTGTGGAACTGAAAGGTAAAGGATACAAAGCACATCTCTAACAAAGAATTGAAGGATTTGGTAAACTGCGTTTTGGCTGTGAAAGAACAGGAAGGAAATCAGAGCAGTAAAATGGCAGAAAAGGGCTGAGCTGGTCAAGTTGTAGTGAGTAGGCAGTCTTTGGCTTTAGGTGGGCTACTGAATTCCAGCCCTGGCCAGCACCCTTTACAGTTGGACTTGTGTGATATGATGTGGTGTTGTCTCTAGTTCCTAGTGGGCAGGTATCCACATAGTAGTAGCTGCTTTCACAATTACTATTATTTGGTAACTATTACAGAGAAGCTCAGGGATTAGACCAAACTGATTTCATAGTTACAGAGGGTAGAAATGTGAGTTCTGGCTGAGATATGTTGGCAAGGTGCTCTGGGAAGCTTGATTGCTGTG
Organism: Muscicapa striata striata; assembly: GCA_030060385.1. NCBI lineage: Eukaryota > Metazoa > Chordata > Aves > Passeriformes > Muscicapidae > Muscicapa > Muscicapa striata. Next base: position 572,687 of record JAREIS010000215.1, read on the forward strand.
GCCTGTTCTGCACCTTTTACTGCTGATTGAAGGGTTTCATTTTCCAGGGCTATCAGTCTGGCATTTTACATGAGCAAAAGAGTGGCTGTTTGTTTCACAGCATAAAACTGATGGGGACAAGAAGGAAGTGGAAAATCAGAAAAAAAATCTTACAAGATGGTTCTATCTGTAAAGGGGGACTGAGTTACTTTGGGCTCAATTGGAAAAGGCAAAGGAGTGGAAAATGAGCTGAACTGGAGAAATATACTGCATTCTGTCATATAGCATCTTGTGTGCTGTGACTGTTCTGACTGCTTCATTTTTCATTGTTTTTAGAATAAAAAGACATTTTAAAATTGAAACCCCACTGTGTCAATTCTTACAGTTGCTCCTGATCTACAAATGGAAGGTTTTAGCCAATTTTTATTCTGAGGTCATGGCAAAGCTAAGTCTAGAATAGTCAAATGGCCTCAAAGAATTCTAAAGTAATAAAAATCAAAGAAAGTGCTGGTAGGTTTGGTTATTTTTCCCTTTGGCTCTTGTGTTTTATGTATTTCCCCTCATGCCTGAAAGAAAAATCTGTTGCTGTGTCATAAAACCATTGCGTATTCCAACTCTTTTATTTGTAACCTGGTAAGAGTTTTCCCAGGCAGATGTAGCAGATGATGTACAAAAGCAGCAAGGAAATCTTTTTCTTGCTGCGGTTTCCTGGGTTGTATCTGGCCTTCCAACAGACAGAGGACTCCAGTCTCAACACTGTCATTTCCTGCCTTTTACAAATAACTGCATAAAAACCTGCATGATCACAAAACCTTTCAGATTCACAGGACAACTGTGTCTTGTCACTTACATTTACTATTTCTTTTTAGGCATTGGAAAAGTATCCCAATTCACCAATGACTGCAAAACAAATACTGGAAGTCATTCAGAAAGAAGGGTTAAAAGAAACAAGGTCAGTGTTTATATGTTCTGTATTTCTGCTATCTCTGTGAAAGCAATCTAGGAATGGTGTATAATCATTACAAAACTTCAAGTGCTGGCTTAATTGATTTTCAGTGTCAAAGTGGGAAATACAGTTGATGGGTTTTGATTGTTAGTTCAAGGCTTTTAAAAGGATTAGTGACTGTCTTAACTTTGTATCTTACCAAAGGAGTCTGTGGGCCAGCTCCGGTACAGTGGCCTGTCTTTAGAAAGACAGTGTCATTTGCTCAGACAGCCCAGTGCTGTGTCTCACTTCTCACTTGGGTTTATGGTCTGGCACTTAAATCACTGTCAGGAATTGCTGGTTTTGCCTGTGGTAACAAGAGATTGTGCTGATAAAGGACTGGGAATGGAAGGAGAGGGAGGTTTGGACACTGGGAGCTCGTCTGTGTCTGCAGAGTGTGGATACAGTAACTGATACAGCAACTCAACTTGCTTGATAACCGCATACTTTGGGTGTAGATTCAAGTGATAATAATTACCCTTTTAAGAGGATAGCTGTGTTATCCAGAGACTGTGGAAATCAATCTGTTGTCTTCCATTGCTGCCTGGTTCAGATGTACACGCAGCTTTTTTTTCTCAAAGGTGACTGTGTACTTGCTGGGTCCTCTAGTGACCTTCCAGTGGAAACTTGGGCAGGAAATGAAAATAAGGAAAAACTGGTTGACTGGTGGGGGTCTCCTACAAGATGCAATTGCCTCTTCTTCAAATATTATAGTAAAATTTTCTGGTTTAATAAATTCATACTTGTTGCTGTCTCAAAGCACAGGGAGACATGCTTTTATTTTAATTATGCTCTTCCAATGTGGAAGCTAGGGTTTTCAAAACAAGAGAACTTCAAACTCCATGTAAAGGTGAACCAGAACTAACCATGGGACATTTTTTTACTGAATTCACTGTTGTTCCTAGGAAACAGAACAGTACACAATCTGCGTGATTGTTTGCACAGCATAACCATGCACTTCTTTGTTGGCAGCCTCATAACATGCTCATAATAGCTCTATTTTGATAAAATTGCAGAAGAGATGGTATGGAAAGTGAAATTGAATTTGCCATCTTTTACAGATTTAAAGTGCTCTAGTTCCTGTCGAGAAATTGCTTTGAGTATATTTGGCAATGATTCCAAGGAAGCAAGGGGATGAAAACTTTTGAAAATGAGTGTCCAAACATGTGTTATACCGCAATGATTTGCATACAAAACCAACAAAAATGCAAGAAAACAGTTTTGAAAATCTGTTCTATTAAGATACTGGTTCTCACAGCAGTGAATGAATTCCTTTCTTCTTATGTCTTGTGATATGAGAATTGCCTGGGAGGGGCCCTAATGCCTCTAATAGTATTTCTTTGTAATTTTAAAAATCCTTGTTTTCATGATGAGTGCATGAAAAAGATTTTGAGTGGAAAACCTATGGAAAGGAATGAAGGCAGTGTTTTATATTTTAAATATAGAAAAAGTCAAAGTCCTTTTTAATTGCTGCAGAATTAATAGTAAGAGAAAGATTACTTTAAAGAAGTTCCAAATGAGATGATATTTCATTTCTTCAGTTACTAAGAAACTGAGAATTGCAGAGAAATAGGAAAGAAATTCAGATTAATTCTGATTTTTATTCATGGTACGTGCAGGTATATGTGACAGTGTAGTAGATTGCAGGATGCTCATGAGTTCTAGAAAACTTAGAAGGATAAAATTCATTGTTCTTCATACTTGAAATATTTAATCCTAAACTCCTTAGCCTAAGCATTCTAAGTTCTGCAATTGTAAAATGAGAAAATGTTGATTCTGTATTGATTTCTAAATATTTGAGTTTTCATTTTAATTCTGATTTTATGTAAAAGTTGTTAATGCCTTTGCTGTTACTAAAGGTGGTCTTTCCTGGTCTCTCTGCTGCAGCCAGCTAAGATGAGCAAGGGATGTAAATTTATGATGTGCAGTCACCTGGCCATAAGCAGCAGAATGACACTAGCATATTTTATTCTGTATCGATTTGTGTATTCTTGCAAGTCTGAACTTATGCCAGGAATATATTACTACTCTCATACACTTTACTTATTCCTTTTTACTGATTATCATTGTCAGTGGAACCTTGGCAATTCTACATTAAGTTCTTAAAAAAATCCCCTCTCTACTCTTCCATTTATAGATGAATGAGGTTAATTGTCATAGTCATTTTTCATATATCTTTTAGCATTAATTAATCTAAAGCTTTTTGCTGTGATAGTAAATCTGAAAGAGTAATGTATGATTTTCAGCCATCTCATTGTCATTATGTGTAATCTTAAAAAAATGGTGTTAGACTATTCAGCCTGTTTTTCTTTTTTGCCATAAAGGGATCAAGTTGCACATTTATTTTTGTATTACTCATATAATTAAATACAAAAGGATGAAATTTCATATTTATAAAGCAGATATATATTAGAAAATAAACCAAAAGACTTTACTGATATACCCTGTGAGAGATTAGACACCTACCTCTTTTTTTACATCTTGGGGAAGAAAAATTCATTTTTGTTTCTTAAATATCTTTCCTGTTATGCTGGTTGGTTGTAAAATAGTCAGCAGGCAGGCGCTTCTGCTACCTAGAAGGTGAAAAAAACATTTAAGGCAAACCTTTCAGGGACATAGAAAATGTATGGCTTTCTTTTGTGGGAGGTGGCAGGGAGGGAGAAGTATGTACTTAGCATTCATACTTGGGCTGATGGTGAACAGTGTCAGACCAACACACCTGGACACTGAAATCTCTTTACAAGGGAAACAGACAGCAGCTTTCTTCAGAGCACAGTACTTTGGATTTTCTGTCCTGAAAACATTTCCCTGTCCTGCTGTTAATTTCTAGGCTCTCCACCTGCTGTCTGTACACCCTAGCATGAGCTTTCTGCTGGTGTGACACAGAGTATGATCCACTCTTGCCTCAGTGCTCCTTTTCCCCTGTGCCTCACTAGTTGTTCTCCATCTTGCATTTCTTTTGTTACTTATTCTTGTTAAGCTCTAAAATTTCCCTTACTGAATTGTATTTAGGTTTTCTGCAGGCTATTTCTCAAATTCAGTAAAATTGCTTTAACAATGTACTCTTGTCATCCAGCATGCAGGCAGCTTTTCCAAGCTTTAGCGTCATCTGCTTAGTAGAACTTGTTTTCTTTTGTAGAATTATATTTCTCTTTGCTGATGGAAGCCTGTGAGAAACAGTGACCAAAAACTTACTAAGTTGGATTATATGATACCTACTGCTGCTTCTCTAGCAACAGGGTCTGCTGCTATGTCACAAAGAATATTTTGATAGATTTGAAGTAACTTATACTCAACTTCATATCTGCTAAATATTTCCAAATAGTTTTTATTCCATATTTTGGGGAAATTGAAATTCAGTTGCTGCATCTCTACTTCTTTGGACCTGTAGTTTTTAATTTTTTTTTTTAAAGCTAATTGTTTTCCATTCTTTTGCAATCACTGATATCCTCTACAAATTCTCAAAAATTACGATTGATAATTCTAAGGCTGATCCAGTCAACTTTAATTACCTATGGTGAATTTCAGCACATTTAACTGATGTGAGAATACGTAATATATTTAATTATCATCTAGTCAATTTTCCCATGTTTGTTCCTGGTGTTGGTTTTAGCAGCTGTCTAATCATAGACAGGTTTCTGATTAGTCATTAGAACTCCTGTGCTTTGAGTGTAAGTACTCAGTGCCAAGCCCTTTTTGGAAGAGCAAGTCAGTTTCCTTTCTGCTGGTGTGCTTACAGAAATTTCTTTGTGCATGTTGTGTGGGCGAGTTTGCTGAAGTTTAATTTCCTGAAGCCCTTTTTCTTCTTTTTGTGTTCTCCTTTGTTTTCCTGAAAATGAAGAATGATCCTTTCATGAATGCTCAGTTTTTTTAGCTGCTGCTTCTCCACAGGTTCGAGTCAACCTAGTACAGTCCCAGAAACTTGCCAGATGCTTTTCTGTCCCTGTCTTTCTTTTTTCTTGGTTTTGTCATTACCTGGAAATTGCCTGTAGAACCAACAGAAGTAAGCTATCTGTTCAATTCTGTTTGGAGGGCTGCACTTTTTTGAGGAGTAGGACCAATTGACGACCACTAAAATTATCAGGGAGATAAAAATAAGACAGAAGCTGGTATGAATTAGTTGTTTGGATGAAGGAAGAAAAGATTGAATATAGGCATAATAAATCTTCAGCTACACAAAAGATAGGAAAAGAGTGAAGGAGTAAATTATCCTGAATGTCTGCTATGGACAGAACAAGTAATAAGGCCTTTAAATCGTAGAAAGAGAATATGCCAATTAGAAAGTACAAAGTTTGGATTTTTTTAAACAGGAACCAGTAATTCCTGTCACGAGCCATGGAAGAGATGTGAAAGGTCTCACCACAACCCAGTGTAGCTGTAGATATCTCTGTCAGGAGTAACGTAGATTTGGTTGATCCTACCTTGAACTAGGGAGATGAACTAGTATATCCCTTGATCCATATTTTTCTATGAGTTTTTCCAGAACAGTTTTCAGTATTTGGGCCATGCACGTTGTTTGAATCCTAGGGGAGAATATCCAGCCAAACTCTGTTAAGTGTTTGATGCTAATAACCCTAGATTATGTCTTGACTTTCTGTGGTTTTCTTTCTCCTTTGCATGGTGAGGCTGGGAAATTGACTTGTCTGGATAAGATTAAAGCCCAAGATCCTCAGTACAAGTTAAAATCCAATAAACTTTCAAAATGGAACAAGCTGCTGAATTTCTTGGAGTACAACTTTAGCCCACAGCTATGATAGCTATTTGCTTTCCTCCTCCACTAGACTCAGGACTGTGAATGCTGGAATGGGATAATTTCGTAGAGTTTTTGCTATTCAGCTGGTGTAATTGATTTCTGTATGGTCAACTAACTTGACCATGACCTTATTCTGTTCAGGTAATGCATAGAAGAGTTTTTTAAAAGTTGGTTTGTAGGAATCCTCAACTTCTTTCGCTTGATGTTTCTTTGTTGATCTTAATTTCAGCTATGGGCATCAGAGAATCTGTCGTATCTCCTCCTCTTCCTCTGTTTTTTCCTCTGCATATTTTGCCTTTTGCTTTGCAAGACTAAGCTATTTATTGATTTATTGTTGTGACAATTGTCTTTCAGAAGACAAAGAATGCTTGCCACTGGCACTGGCCGTAGTGCTGTTTTGTTCTGCACTCCACAGTGTTGATAATATTTATCATGAATGATATCATACCATATTAAGTCTTCTGAGCCTAGGAAAGCAGCGCAAAGTATGACCCTAATAAATTTCAAAGACACTCTTACTCGATTTACAGTCTTTGTGCAGAAATATGAAACTAGTGGGTTAGTTAGAATTAAACCCACTTTGAACTGTAGAGTGGAGTCATCAATGGAATAAAACACATGATCCGTGAAGGGTCTGTCTTTAGCTTTGAAGTTAGAGGGGTCTCCTGAAAATGTTACCGTCACTTGTGAATCCTTTGATCTTTTTGACAGTGTCTCTTTAAGCCTTTGCGTACTTCATCCTTAGAGCTATTGACTTTAAAAAAATCCCTTCTGAATGCTGCTGTTTCTGTAAATAAGCTAAATGAGCTGGCAACTGTCTTCTGTTGTTTATAGTTTTCAGGTTCCTTGTTTTATTGTATGCATATAGACAGAATTTTTTACTTTCTTTCTCTGTAAAATCATTCCAAGGTATCGTTGTAATTCATAATTATTAAGTCACAGTTTTTATCTTTCACTTAAAAAAGAAAAAAAAACCCAAATGCTCTGTAATTACCAAAACCACTTAAAAATTTAATTGAAAGAACCACAGTTTTTGTCTTAATGCTGTGGTTGCCAGCGGAAGAGCGCAGACAGTTAGGAGGCTTCTGTGGTTGCATATGTCTGATAGAATTTATTTGGGAGCCTCTTCAGCTGAAGGGAGTGTATTGTTTTGTCTGAAGGTAGTTATTCCCTGCAATGGACTGAAAAGAAGCCATGATGGAAAGAGAGGGCAAAAGCTATTCAGATTCTTTTGCCTGGCATTATTAGGTTGATTTTCATGCTTCTACAGATGTGGCTTTTGGCTGTAAAGCAGTGAAAGAAACAAACTTCAGTACAACCTGTCTTTCTGCATAAATTCACTTCAGACATGTCTTTGAAATGCTGTTTTTTTCCAGTGTAACAACAGACCACCTAATTTGGTAGGCAGTTCTGATGCAGCAATTTGCCAGCTGAAAATCTCAGGCTTGCTCCTTCTTGCCTAGACAATTCCCAGCATTGTTATGTGTGGTGTAGTTTAACCTGGTAAAAACCGGTGGGTTTTCTATATTACATTGCAGCACTGGAACTGTAAACTTGCATAATCACACCTCTGTCACCTCTGTAATAATTATGTCAGCTTTTGGTGATGTAGCTCTAGAACAGCTAAGGTATTAACTCAAGCCTAAGATCAGGGTTGTGAATTCTTGATTCCATATTGCTGCATTGTGATTATCCTGCTGTTTAAAGCTTGCCTATATCTGGACATCAGTAATCCCACTTTTGTATTGATTTGGAAACTGGTTATGGGTGAGATGTAGAACAGATGTAAAATAATGAAATCTCAAATGTTTTCCCTCAGTGAATTATGAAGGTGAAGAATTTTTTAGTCATGGTGAGTCAGTCTTCCATTGCGTATAACTATGTAAGATATATTTCAATATAAGACATTTAGCTACCTTGAATGTTTTTGGCTTTTTTTGCCTGAGTCATCATTATCTTAATTTTTTTTCTCCATATTTTAGTATTTTAGAAATAATCTGGAGTGTTTTAGTTGATTTTAATGCTGCTTTTCTTTCCTTTACAGGACAGTGGAGTCTCTGTCTAGGGAGTTTAATAAACAGCCCAGTAAAATCAGTCTCCATATCAGTGGTTCTTACAAAGTTATCTTTATAATTAAGGTGTGATTTTAATTTTGAGTTTCAGATGATAAATGGCATAGCTTAAATTGTAAGTACCTTTTGAATATGACACAGAATACTTTGGAGGATACTGTTCTTACTGATAAGAGTATTAACTGAGCATATGTAAAAAGAGAATGGAGACAGAAGCAAAGTAATATTTATCAAAGCTAAATGTAGAGCTGAGAATATAACCTGGTCCTTGTCTCCTCCACTCCCAGTGTCCTGTCCATGAAATTGATGTTGCCTGTGCAGTATCTGCTAGTTCCCATCTATGTGCAGTCCCATGTCCCATGAGTTTCTGCAGGATTAGTCTTCCTGTTTTCTCATAGGGGATCACCCACGCCATGGTCTCCACCTACCCTGATCTACTGTCATCCTTTTTCCCTTTCTTTGTGGACTCAAACTCCATTATGTATGCCTGAAATTTTCTCAACTGTTACAAACATCCCAGTATTTATTTCGTGTTCTGACTTGGGGCCAATCAAGCATTTTTCCTTAGTTTGGTTCTAGGACCAATTATGAGAAAATAAAGCTATTCCATTTTTTTTTACCATATCTGGGACCTTCAACATGGTTTATGAAAGTTCATATGGTTTCCTTTTTTGTACTTAGCCCTTGATTTGTCATCATGTTGAAGTTTGTTCCTGCATTCTTGCATTCTTCAACTGAGGTTTTGTAACAGTCAGTTCTCTTCTCTTTAAGATTAGTGTGTTGCTGTTACTTTTCCATATGCATTTTTGCCCATTTAGTGTTCAATATTTTAATTTTCCATTTGGTACAATATTTCTCTATATTTGGGTGCTAAAACATGCATGGTAACCAGCATTCCTTCTTTAGTATAAATTATAGGATAGAGTCTTGCTTGATTTTTTGAAATATTTTTTGAAGATCTGCTATAAACCTTTTTGCTTTCCATCTATTAGCAGTTCTGCAAAATGTATCTGCAAAGATTGGGAAAACAGGTATCCAGTCTGTGTGACATACTTGTCTCCTAGGTGCTATTAAACTATTTTTATTTTACTTGTGCTATTTAGGTTTTTGCTCCTTCCACACAAGCCTAATTTGTGTATAAAGCACTGTTGAAGCTTATTAAAATTTGATTGATGCTTTTTTGGTAAGTGAAAGTGACCTGTGCAATTGTTAAATATTCAAGTTATAATACATTATATCAAGTTATAATATTAAGAGGATGTGTAAAAAATGTAAAAGTTTGGGTTTTGTACCTGTAAGGTAAAAAATAAGGAAAAATTATGATAGTTAGATTTTGTGATGTGATAAACTTTTCAAGTTCTAAAGATCTATAGTGCAAAATTTTTTTTAACTGCACCCAAGTCCTTCCTCTGTATCACAGCCTAATATTCTGAAATTAAGACCTCTGTTAATTTAATGTTAAAGATACTCCTTATTTTAATACAAGTGGAAGTCCACCAACTTAAATGTAAAAAAATAATGTACAGAAGTGCAGATCTTCTAAGATTTACTAGTTTTGTGCAGTCATGATATTACTTCCTGTTAAAGATTGTTTTATTTTGAAGTGTGAGATGGACATCAGCTGTGACTAGATAATGTAAATTTGTCAACAATTCCAATGTTGCTTTTCATGGTGTAGTGGCTCCTTTATCAATATATTTTAATATTTAATATAAGAATTTAAATTGTGTTGGCTTTTTCCTATGTTGTGTCTCTCTCAGTGCAGGCTACTATGGAAAGAGACTGAAAAGCAGCAGTATAGTTAAGGCTGATAAAAAGAGAAACCTTCTACATTGTAAATTGGTGTTACCAAAAGACTATATTGTGTCCTGTCTGTCTTCCCATATTTCACCTAGACAGTGTAACTACACAGCATACTGCAGATTTTTTTTTTTATGTTTCAGTATTTTGAAGAGTAATTCTGCATTAAAAATAGTGTTTCTTTTTCAAAAAAAGTAATTAAATAAAAATATCCAAGAGACCTAAATGCATTCAAAACAATCAGATACTTTCTGAAGTTACATCAGGAAACTTTCACCATATCTTCAATCCATCCTCCCAGCAGTGAAAGTTTTAGGTTTGGTTTATTTGTTTGGGGTGGAGGTTTTGGGTGGTTTGGTGGCTGTTTTGTTTTGTGTATGTGTAGTATGTTTCCTATAGTGTGGTGCATTAAGTCTCTGTGTTTAAAAAAAAAAAAAAAAAAAAAAAAAAGATGGAAGAGATGCAGTTTTCCAGTCTGCAGACTGTTTTCTTACCTTTATTTCCAAAGTCTGGCTGAGGTTCTATAAGCATGACTATGTGAAAGGTATTTTAAAGGTTAAGATTCAAGATTAAATGCATTCTCTGATTCTACTGCCTTAATCAAACTCTTTTGCCAGCATCACTTTAAGAGAAGCAAGGACATAAAAAAGCTTTCCAATAATTGTTGTCCATTGTTGTCCAGACACAACATTTTCAAAAATAATCTGGGGAAACTGAAAGTTGGCAGAATGTGTTTTTCTTTCCATCATTGTCCTGAAATTAATATCTACTACATATTACCACTTAAGTGCAGAGGTAATAAACCAGTGGTTTTGAAATAAAAATGGGAAGGAAGAATGCTTAATATTGGTGCAATTGATGTAACTAATAGATATAACTGATACTGCCTAGGGGCAAAATCTTGTGGAGTAGCCAGTGACCTTGCTCAGCTCTCTTGTGCTTGGAAAAGGCAAGACTAATCTACTGGATTTACTTTGGATAGTATTTGGACAAATGCAATTCAAAACATAAGCCTGTCAGGACTAGCCATATATATATAAAAATTTCAAACACAGAAGGATACAGACAATTCAGCTTAAAGGAGTCACCTTTTGAATGTACACTCTGGTAAAATATACTTAGGAAAAGAGTTTAATCTGTTGAAGGCTTAAAAACCTGCAGTGAAAATTGAAGTCTGGCTGAGAACTTGAAGACATGCCTGCGTTTAATGGATTTATGAGCTTTTGTTGCACCCTACAAGTAACCTAAGATGCTGCTTTTCCTTGCAGGTGTAACATGAATTACTCTAGGTTTCAGCTTGCCATTGCTGATTGAGATTTATTTGTTGGGCTTGAATTTTTTTGGCATTTGTTTTGTTCTCTGTATTTCCCTTTTGCATTGAAAAGTTAGTATTTAAGCCTTTTATTTATTACTGCTTTGAATTTCATTTATCCCACAGCTGACTTCTGTCTTTATTTCTAAGCATTCTGTCTTGAGGGACATGCACAACATCCCACAAAATAGTATAATCTTCTTTATGCTATTTCTAGTATTCCATAGCAACTGAGGGGGGAAAAAAGAGACTAAACTGAGCACTACAACACAGGCAATTCATTACAGATTTTCCGCTTAGTATTCAGTAAATTGTCAAGTCCTTATTTTCATCATTAGCATATTTTTCACAGAGCAGAAGCATAGCCATTTCTGGCAGACTGAATTAAATCTGTTTTACTTGAATGTGAAAGAAGAAAACATTGTCAGGCTTTCTATGAAAGCATCATTTTCAAGTAATAATTTATTTCTCTGGAAGAGTTTGCTGTGGATGTCTTTATGTTGCTATTAAGATATGGGTGTGTATGTTTCAGTCTACCTGTAATTAAACCATTCCTTAGCTGTAGGGGGAAAACCACAGAAAAATCAATGAGGTTTTTGTTGTTGTTGTGAGCTTTTCTGTTTTTTTTTTTTTTTTTTTTGCTTGTTTGTTTGTTTGTTGGGTTTTTTTCTGCTCATTTTACGTGAGCTGAGAAATTTACTAGTTCTCTTTTAGAGAGATTGATGGCATGCACTGCCACATGTAATTTAAAATTTTGTAGTGCATTTTTTATAGAATCAAGCCCCCAAAAAAGACTCAGAATTTCACTGTCTGAGGACAATGAAAAAGCTCAGGTATAACTATCCAGAACATTTTTTACATATGTGAATTTCTTTTCTTTGTAAGGCTAGCTGATAGTAATTCCATTTTATTCGAGTCTCGTAGGTAATCTTAATTACTGTGAAATTAAATTACATGCATCCTTGTCATTTCAAAACAGAATTTTAAAAGTGCCTGAACATATTTTGCTTGCTTATGTACTGTCATGTGAAGTAGAAATGTTTTATTCAAGATCTGATTTTTCTTTCAGCAGTTTAGAAAGCTGTCTTTTATTTGTAATCCCAATATGCTCTGCATTGGTCACTGAGTCTTTTTTAGGATAGCTATGTGCTAGAACCAGTCACTGTGTGGCTGACAGATATTTACAATATTAAAAGAGAACTGGGGACTATAATGTATACCTCAAAGGAAAGTATAAATAGAAGAACTTAAAAACTGCATGTATGAAATTGTGTTTGTGGGCTTGAGCATATCAATAACACCTACAGACACAAAGTCACCACCATACATGTACAGATGCCCTTATATGCATATAAATTGTAAATCACAAAATTATAGTCAAATGCATCCTTTGCTCAGTTATTCCAAGAGCTGAGTATGGGAAAGAGCTCAAATGATCTTCAAGAATTGTTTTTCTGTTTGCCCGCAATAGCTGAAAGAGAACAAATTGATTTCTCCCTCATTTCCTATGGTTTCATTGTATTTGTAATATGAGGGTTCTAGTAGCTCTTTTCAGTAAGTACTACCTCCCAGCAAGAAAAAAATAAATGCATATAGCTGAGTCACCCTATTTAGGATCTTGCAGCATCCATAGCTACTGCTGCATCATTAATATTTCAATAAGCTTGCTTAAGATACAGTTATTTGCTCTCAGAATCCATGGAGATACACCATTCAGAGATTCACTGGCATGCTTTTATATTTAGTTAGTGAACAAAATAAAACAGGTGTGGGATCCAGACAACTATTCTCTCTTGCAAATGGTCCCTAATACTTGCTATTCCCTCTTTCTTTGTTTTTGATGTTACCAATATACCTGGAGTTTTTGTTTTCTGGACTGCTAAATACTTCAGGTAAGCATTATCAAACATGAAATCATAGTGTAAATATAACATGTCCTCTACAGTGACAGCCAGGAGGTTTTTGAGAAGTTACTTTAAAGAATATATGACAAACAAGAAGTTGTTTTGCTTTTATTTATTTCTTTGTTTTGTTAAAGATTGCTTGTTTTCTATCAGGGATTTTTTCCTTGGCCAGTGAAAATTTGGCAGTTTCAAAGTGTATTTGCACTCCTAATTGTCTATCCCCTTCATCCAAAGCCAGCATCTCTCAACCCAGTCCACTCATTGATCTTTCTCTGTTTGTAGTAGTAGCTGATATAAATGTAAACTATTGCATCAAAATACTATTCAGTCAAATGATACACTGAACTATATAAACTACTGTTGGTACAGGATCATTTGTACCCAAGCTACAATCCAGGAATTAGTGACATGATTGGTACTGTTAATTAATTTAATATTCTACTTCTCATTAAATTCTTATTGAGAGCAGAAAGCAATTTTGAGCTACGACTGAATTTTTTTTGTGACCCATCTTATTTTAAGTTTCTTTGAGATGTGTAGCTCAGCTCCTTCATTCAAAGGGACTTTAATAAGGACTTCAGCAAGCTTCCTTTCAGGTGGAATGCTGTGGCTATCAGAAATGACTAGTCTGAAACTTTCATTTTTGTTATCAATGCTATATTTTCACAAAATATTTGATAGTTTCTTTTGTTATAATTTGAAAACACTGTATGTGACATTTTGAAATTAGATTGACTTCCATTTATAAGTTAAATAAAAACTTAAGTTTTCCAGTTCCAGACGTAAGGACCTGTCTTAAGTCAAAGGAGAATAAGGAGATCTACTAATAGACTAATTTGCAACAGCTGGAGTAAGTTAAAACACAAAAATAAAAGAATCTGCTTGATCCTTTGAGAGAAGCAAAAAAAGTTTTACTGTGCTGTTTTGCCAAGTTAAACTCCCTTACGTACTACAAGTATAAATTAAACATTTCACATCAACACAAATATTTAATTTGACACAATACAATAAATCATACATTGCTATATTTTTAAAGGTACAAGATGCCTTTTGCCCATATTGTGTTTATCTTAAGGCTTTTCTTTTAGGCAAGGGCTCTTAACAAAAATATTTTATGCACATAATTAGCATGTATTAGTCAGCAAAGTTGTAGTAGTTACATTTATATTAATGTTTAGGGTGAAAGTATGGTCATGCTTATACAACTATTTTTCTAGGAAAAAGTATTTCTAGAAAACAATAATTTGCTTCAGATCTAATTTCATGTTTACTCCCAGCTTCCTTATTCTTTGTATCAATTTCATTTTTATGCCTCTTTTGGAGATAGAGTAAAAAGATGCTCAAGTTCTGATTGACTCTTCAAGTACAAGAATAATGGGAAAAGTCTTCTGTAAGGAAAGGAATGATTCTTTTTATTCATTTATTCTCTCACATGATATGACAGACTTTAGAATTTATTCTTTTTCAGTTGAATGTGAATTGAAGGTGTAGAAATAGGTCGTTCTTTTATGTCCTAGTTTTCTCTTTTTGGATTGGTTGCAATGTTTTGGATGTTAAAAATAAACATGTGACTTCTGCATAATTGTGCCAGAATTTGACATTTAGTTTCAAAATTCTGAATTCCTTCAGTTGGAAGTTATGTCTTAATTGAAAACTGGAGAGAAGGAACAAAGAAACTGTGGAGATTTTCCTGAACTTTGGTGAATAAGAGGGCATAATATATGGTGCACTTTCTTTGGTTTTGAATAGAAATGGACAAAACTAAAATTAAATTTAGGGTTTTCAATTGTTCTTGCTTCATAAAAAAGCTTTAGTATTATTTTGTATTTCTGCTTTAAAAGAAATATGATTATTTTATCAGAATGGGAAGTTTTAAGACGAAGGTGGGGAGGGAAGGAGAGAAAGTGAGAAGACACTGGGAGAAGAATGAGGAAGAGAGAAGAGAAAGGAAGCAAAGACAAAAGTTGGGAAAGCAGAAAAATAAAGGAGAGAGGAAAGGGAAATTAAAGAAAATGAAAAGACAGAATGAAGAGGTGTTCATGATAATGCTCTGGCAGTGTGAGGCTGCAGGGACAGACACAGCCTTGTGGCTGAGATAGTGGTGCCTCTGGGGTAACATTGAAGAAAAGGCAAAACCAGCACTCAGGCAGAAGATGGGGGTAAAAACAGAATGTGGAACAGTGCTGTGAACACCAAGGCCAGAGAAAAAGGAAGGAAGGAAGGAAGGTCTTTGCTTCTCTCTACCCCATTTTTTTTAATTGGCAATAAATAAATTTCTATCAAGTCGACTCTGTTTTGCCTCTTATTGTAACTTGTAAGCAATCTCCATGTCTTTATCTCAACCCACAGGTTTTTCATCCCCTCTTCTCACTGTTTCCTGTTGGGAAGGGGGAGGGAAGGGCGAGGTAGGCATTTGGCTGCTGGCCAGTGCAAACCCACCACAGGAGGGAAGAAAGGAAAAGCAAGGGAGAAAAAGAGAGGAACAAATAAGGAAAAGAGAAGAGAAATGAGAGGAATAAAGGTAGAAGGAAAATAGTAAAGAAAGGAGGAGGAAGAGAGAAGCGAAAAAGGACAAAGAAAAATAAAACTGAGAAAAAAGAAAATAAGAAAGGAATGAGAAAAGAGGGAAAATGAAAAGAGAAGAGAGGAAAGGAAGAAAGGAAATTATAGAAAATAAATATAGGAAAATCAAAGAGAAAACAATGAAAAATAAGAAAGCAAGCAGAAAATAAAGAACAGAATATGGAAGAAGAAGGCAGGAAAGAAGATAACAAGGAAAGAAGAGAGAAATTAAAGGGGAGAGAAAAATGTACAGTGGGAGAGAGAAGAGAGAAAAAATGAAGAAAGAAAAATAGAAGATTGAGAAGAAAAAGAAAAATAAGGGAAAGAACTGAAGAAAAGCAGACAGAAGAGAAAATAGGAGCAAAAATAATGAAATTGGACTTGGAATGAAGTCCACTGTGGTTGAGGAATCTGCAGCTGAATGCTTTTAGCAGCAGAGTTAAAATTTTTAACTGACAGAAAGAGCTCATATGTGGTGACCACGACCTTGGAAATTACTTTCCATCAAGTGAAAGCGGTAAAATCCATATATTGAAATAACCTAACTTTGGTTTCAGGATTGCCATTCAATGAATAGATACATTATTTCCAGGTAAAAATTTCCAAAGAAATTGCAATAAGGATTAAGAACTCTGTTACTGATTTGGACTGATTACTTAGGTGGTTTGGTGGTGTGGCTGTAGTGACATACTAAACTCTGGCAGGCTGGTATGTTGCATGCATCAGTTATTATGAAGAGGCAAAGTTACTGAGCCAGTTTAATTGGGATAACTGAGTAGGATTTTTGATAGTAAAAAAGAAATCAGTTTAAGTTCAGCATAGCAATTTACTTTCACACTGTTGCTTGTATCAGGAAGAAATATTGTTTAATAAAGTCATGTCATATTACAGCCTGGTAGCTCAACATTCAGTAACATATTAAAGATTTTAAACATATTAAAGATTTAAAGATTTCTGATATGAAAAAATAAATCCATAATTCTCATAAAATACAAAGAATAGTTTTAAATTGTATAGTACTTAGTAAAGTTCTTTATATAGTACTTTGCTTGGCAGTACTCTTTTATTATTTCTTTAAGTGGTTAAATCTTGCTATAATTTAAGCATTTTCACTGACATACATCACATGCCTTTTAGAACTCAATTTGGATAGGTCTTAACAGCATATTGTGCTTTGCCTTGTGTGTTTTGTTTTCATTACTGGGGGAAGGTAGAAGGAGACGTATTCTCATAAGCCCATCTTTTGAGTTTGTAAATTTAGTTGCAATTGGTTTTAGTGGCAGAAATTGCATTGGAATCACGTGAGAGAACCAGGAACGTGATAAAAGGCTCCAGCAGAGCAACGTGTGGGCGTGTGGGGCTCCATCAAGCTCTCCCCCAGCAGGGTGGTACCCCCAGCTCCCCTCCTCTGCATCCTCTGGCGCCAGATGCAGGAGCCCAAGGGGTCATGGCTGAGACGAGCCAGCTGCATCTGGCACAGGGCTTCGGCTGGAGGGAGCGCCGAGCCTCCGCTGACAAAAGGTGAAATGCAGCCCTTGCTCTGAGGAGCCTGAAATGGGAACCAGTTGTGTCAGTCTGAGGCCATCCTTCTCCAGTTACTGTAAGCCAATATTGTAGTAAAGAATAATCCTGTTCTCTCCAAGCTGCTTTTCCTGTTCTGGGCTGCCCACCTCCCTGGATGCTGGCACAAGCATTCGCATGGCTGTTTAATAATAAGTTTTAATAATCAAGTTTTAAATAAAGAAAAAAGGAGTGTGGGGGCGAGCATATCATGGAGACATGAACACATGGTCTGCCTTATTAGGGAAAGCCACTCAAGCTGCTGTTTTGAGTAACAGAGCTGATAGAAAGTGACATGAGTCCAGTATTAGTCCTGGTGTAAACCTTGCTGGTGAAAGCAGAAACTGCTCTGTGGCCTTACAAAAAGGTACAGAAATGCACTATTGCTGGCATAACTGCAGGGTGGTGTCCTGTAACCATTACAGCTGTGGTAACAGAAGTCCCTGCTGTGGATGATAAGAAAGGCTGGAAATTCTTCTAATCAATCAGGGGAAGAGTGTGGCTGGAAGCTGTGACTTGCATCAGGATTATGGTTCTGGTACAGCATGATAAAGTAGGAATCCTACTTAGGCTTCTGAACTAGGCCTGGTTCACAGTGGTTTTCTGGCAACACTTTGTTCTTCCTTTTTTCCCCTTTTCATTGTGCAACAGAGTTAATGAAGCCACTGTCAGATGCTGCATGGGCTTCCTCTGTGGGTGGTGCAGCAGCTTAGAAGTCCTGTTGTTCTTTTGCAGTATATTTTGTCACTTTGTTGCAGATCTCCAGCAGAGGCAGCTAATCTGAGAAGGAACAGTTGCTGTAGTTTTCAGGCTTCTTGAGCAAGCTTCAGGGAAAATCTCCTGGGAGCTCCTGTTTCTGGGAACTTTGGTGGTACACTGCAGCATGTCAGGGCCAGCCTATGGAGGCATTTGACTATGTCAGTTCTGACAGACAGCTTTTGGTGTCTCACTGGTTGTGGATTGCCTATGTAGTAGTCATAAGGTCACTGTGGATAGAGAGTGCTAAGATTGGGAAGATGGAAACTTAGGACTTCTAGCAATAGAGGAAAGCTTCTCTGCCTACAGAGAAGGATAGGTGCAGTGCACTGGAGGGAGGTCTTATCAAGACAATCACCCATCTTCCAACCTGGTATATTTGCTGTAGCTGGAGGTTTACTTCTTGTTGGGTACTTGAATCACAGGTGTTGTTGATGGACATCTCTAAGGGCTGTCCAACCTTCAGAATTCACCCCTTGGTGTTCATCCGTGTGGTTTCCATGACACAACTGGGGTGAGCCCAAGTATGTTAAAAGTGACTGCATGGCTCTGGTGGCAAGGATGAGGAGCTCAGATGGTGTTTTTCTTAATCCTGCCAGTGAGGTGGAATTGCTCAGGTGGCAGAGGGCGCATCCATCAAGTCCAAGTTCTGGCTGCATGATTGGTATCACAGGCAAAGCCATAGCACCCTCTTTGAGAAATAAGGATTATTGGCTAGGGACAGGATTCGTAAGATAGAGTGTGGCAAAGACATCTTTGCTGACAGTGTCAGTCTTTTCTAGAGGGCTTTGAAGCCCCTACTTGACGTGAAGGTTGCTGGAATTTGAAGAGAGGTGAAGGCATGGGGAGCATCATGGAGGTGGCTGGGGAAAAACATAATTGGAGAAACGTTGTACTTTCTTTATGCAGTGTCTGCATGCTTTCTGAGCACCTTAGCCTTACAAACACCTAGAGGGATAATGCGCATGATGGGATGCTACTGTGCATAGTTGGAGGAATGCAGGCTGGCAAAGAGGGGCAGTGCATGCAAAGGAGGGGTGGGAGTGCACAGTGCTTTACCCTGGAATGAACACTGAGCCTGAGGCAGAGCAGCATGAGTAGTGCTGGGGTAAACATCTGCTACTGACCATCTGGCCAAGCAGTAGATGAGGCCTTAAAGTAACTGCTGGGTGCCTTGCAATTACTGCAGACCACTGCAGTTGTGGGGGATACAAGCAAGCCAGGATGTTCCTGAAAGACAATTTCTTAATGCAGGTGATGTGCTTCCTGGACTCGTTACATGTGGGCAAGGAAGATGGGGTTGAATATATGAAGGCTGGTGACTGCCTTGGTCAAACTATGGACAAAAGGGTCCAGGAAGGCTGTTTTATCTTCCTTGGTGAATGAGAATGGCTCATTGTAATGAAAAAGAAAAAAATTCTAGCTGATGTGGCAGAAAGCCAATATGAGTGAGAAGAGGCAAATCATGCCTGGCCAGCCTCTTCACCTTCTCTGTTCAGATGACTGGTTGTGTGCATGAGATGACAGCAGTGGATATCTTTTACCTTGACTTCAGCAAGACATTTGACATCATTTCCCATAGTATCTTCACAGCAAATTGATGATATAGGAACTCAGTAAGTGGACAGTAAGGTAGATGGAAATTTGCCCCAGTGTTTTGATCAGAGGTGCTAACTCGAGTTGGTTACTAAGTTGTTACTAAGTGATGTTGCTCACACATTGATACTGAGGATGTTACTGGCAATGTTGCAGTTAAACACCTAGAATATGGGGCAGAGTGCACATTCAGCAGGTTTAGAGGGAGCAGTTGGTACGCTGAAGACTGGGCTGTTGATCTGTACAGCAGAGAACTGTGCGAACAGGGGTCTTGTGAAATTCAACACGGGCAAGAGCAGACTTCTTCATCTGGAACACAGTCATCTGTGGTGGTTTAGGCTGGGGGCTAACAGGGCAGGAATCAGCTCTGCAGAAAATTACCTGGGAGTCCTGCTGGGTAACAAGGCAGCTATTAGTCCATCAATGTGCCCTTGCAGCGAAGAAGGGCAAGCCCATGTTGGGCTGTGCTAGCAGGACTGTGGCCTGCAGGCCAGGTGAACTGATCCTTTCCCTCTGCTCAGCACTTGTGGCACCACATTTGGAGAGCCATGTCCAGTTTTGGGCAGAAAGGAGATTGATACATCAGAGTCCAGTGGAGGTTCACCAAGATGGCGGAGCATGTGGTACATGAGGAGAGGCTGAGAGCTGGGCTTGTTCACACAGCAGAAGAGAGGGCTCAGGGGATCCTATGGCACCCCACTGCTGATGGGACTGTGTAGGGAAGACAGAGCCAGGCTTTTCTTGGAGGGTGCATAGTGACAGCATGAGAAGCAAAGAATGAGAGGCAGCAGACACAAGCTGGAGCATGAAACATTCTGATTTGATACAAAGGAAAATACTTTCCCAGTTGGAGCAGTTAAGTGTGGGGGAAGGTTGTCCAGGGAGCCTGTGGAGTCTCCATTCTTGGAGATTGCACAAAACTTGAGTGGGCAAGGCTGAGATCCAAGTGGCCCTGCTTTGAGCAAGAGATTGGACTAGATAACTTCTGGAAGTTCCTAGCAGTGTAAATTATATGAGGGCATGAAACTTGGTGGAGCTGAATGTTTTTAAAAATAGCTGTAACTTTTTTGGGGGAGAGGAAGGGTGAGTGGGGTGGGTTGGCATGTATTTTTTATTTTGCATTTGGCTAACTGGTTGTATATCAATAATACATATACACATACACACACAAACAAGATATTCTTAAAACACTAAAGGGAGAGTTGTGGAGACTGGCCAATTGAAAAGCCAAATTAAACAAGAGAACTTGGGATAATTTCATACAGGTCCCTTGTGTAGAGTGATTAAGTTTTAGAGGCCAAAAGGCATTCAGTGATTATAGACTGTGTCTTGTTCAGCATAGTCACTTTAGTTTCCACCTTAACAATTTTTTTTCCTTGAGGAATAAGCTTCACCCACCTTGAAGCCAAGAATATTTGGAAGGGTGGGGTGCATTTTTTCATTTTATACATTGCACATTTTATGGCAATGTTTTTCTTGGGTTTAGTACATTTTTTGACTGTAGCACAGTCATTACTTCATTTTTCTAAACATATGTATTTAAAGCCCACAAGGGTCTGTGAAATCTGATACTAAAATAAGACATCATATATATAAAAACCATAGTTTCTTTAAGAAAGCCATTTTTTAACCTCTACTCCAGAATTCCTTTAATATGGTAGGAATTCATTTTTTTTCCTGTATTTATAGTTTTGTCCTTCATGGTGATTATTGATGTTGGAGTAGAAAATGAAAAATGTACTACTGTATTTTAATGAAATCAGTTAAAACTGTTAAAAGGAAATATTTTATTAAAAGAGAAAAGAACAAAAAAGTACATTCTTGAATAGGAAGTAGCTGTTAGAGAGAACTGTGTTATTTAACCAGTATAAGAACTTGTTACACAAAAATAAAATTAAAAATCAAATCATTTCTTTTAAGTGGTGTTCAATGAGGAGGCTGTTTTCAGTCCAGGGGACACCTTAGCTGTCGTGACTCTCTCTGATGCGTGCTGATTTCTTGTTCTTTTGGGATGATTTTCTTTCTGAAACACTTTTCTTTCAGGATGATTTCAAGAGGTACTCTTTAATATTTGCCTGTGTATTTCAATAACACCTTCAAAGTGCCCTTTTCTGTTAGCATTGCTTTTTTTCTTGTATTATTTGTACTACATCTAATGAAATGATAAGGATTCAAAGTGCAGAGATGCATTTACATATATCTTTTCTTTGAGATTTTTCTTCACAAAGAAGAAAAACCTGGGGTTTTCCCAGGTGTTAGGGAGCACAGAGGAGTGTAAACAATTCTCTATAAAATTGTATTCTCATTTCCTTTCTGGTTGAGGAATGCTTGTTGCCATATGTGAATATCATTTAAGGAGGTGTCATGGTGTTTCAAACATACCTTATGGAACATTCAAAGTATTTGAGACCAACTCAGAGGCTTGGCTGGCAAAGGGTAATCAGCAAAACTAATGGCTAGGGGTATTTGAATTTCAGGAAAACTGTTAATATCTTTCAGCCTATAATATATAATGGTGCATTGGTACTGTGGGTTTGTGTGCTTTTTTTTTTCTCTTCTCAAATTTACCTGCTATACTGAGGTTTTCAGATACATTACTAATATTTTCGAAGGAAAATCCATAACAGTAGCTCTATAAAATTTTGTTCAGGAACTCTTAAATTGTACACAGGTTCTGGAACTTTTATAAATAAAGGTTTTCTTGTGGCAGAAAATGTTAAAAAAAAAAAAAAAAAAGGAAAAAGCCTGTCTGACTTAAGGGTCCTGAGATTTGCAGTGAACTTTAGTTCATGGGACTTTTCATTTTATTTAGAACAGTCATAATAAAGCTTCCTTTCAGCATGGATGAATTCCATTTGCTGTTTTTTTCTGAAACATTTCTGTGGCTATTGTCACCAGGTTTGACACCATCAGAAGTTTTCTCAGGCTGCCGGCACCATGAGATAAAATAGATTTTGTCTAGATAGCAAAAAGATTCATTACCAGTGTTGTACATTATAGAACTTTATCTACCTTGGCCTCAGACCACAGAGCACTTAAAAGGTAAGGGTGGAAATGCCAAACCTGATTGAAGTTTCTATGAAAGGCCATTGCACAGAGCAGAGGGCAGGATCAGATGTGTTTTCAGTAATCTTTATCCCTGAGGGAAAAAAAGAAACATCAGATACATGATAGTGCTGCAGTACAGCTAAAAGGTGAAAAAATGCCTAAGTATGCCATCATTTGCAAAAGTGAGCCAAGCTCTTAGCTACTGAGAGGGAGTTAGAATTAAAATTTATGTGTAGCCATTCATGAGAGCTTTGCTTTCCAAGAAACATCTTTGATTTTGGTGGTCAGTTAGTCACTTGTAACTGACTATGGGTGAATGCAGCCAGTCTGGCAAACTCTTAAAGGAAAAAAGCCACATTTTCTTACCAGCATCCTCTGCCTTTCTGCCCTGTTTGCCTTCAGATAGCAGTTTCATTCACTTGTCCACCTTAGTTTTGACGTGTATGTTTAGATGTATGTTTGGAGATTTAATACGTTTGGGTGAATGCCCTGTAATCACTGTGCACAATGACTGTATCTAGATGTACAAAAGGTCCAGAGGGAGATTGCTTCATGCAAGAGGATCCTAGAATTAGTAGAAATAGGTCCTAAGGGTAGTGGCATAAACTACAGTATTTGTTTATTGTGTATATTCTTCACAGAAGTCTTGAATAACATTTATATATCTCTCTTCCAAGGAGAGACAGTGTTGTTTAATGCTTCAAAGGTAGTAGAGTGAGGAAACCTGTTCTGTGAAAGCAGCTTCACTTCTGACTCCTTCCCTGATTCAAGTTTGGGTTCATTCAAGACATAAAACTAGACTTAGGTGAGATTGTAAAAGACATTTCCTGCTGAGAATGCAAAAAAAACCCAAAAACAAGCCACCACCTTTTCATAATACCTAGCTTGAATTTAGGATCCAGGTCAAATTTTTATACATTGTTGCTCCAGATCATTTCATATTTGAAGGGCATTGATAAGGTTCAGTTTCTTGGTGATGTATCGCTTTAGTCAACTGCGATTCCAGGTGCTTGTAACTCCCTCAAAGCTGCAAAGGGCAGAGTTCAAGTTCATTGCCAGGTTCTTCTGGTTTGGAATTCGGGGGTCAGTACTTTTGGTTAATTTCAGTGAAAACTGCTATGTAAGTTCTGCTGGTTTGTGAGACAGATGTGGGGTATCTATGACAGACGTGTTACATCTGTGTACATCTGTATTGGTCCTTGTTTTTGCCATCGTACTACCAATAATCATGCCTCTATCTCCTCTATCTCTTTCTCTGATTTAGGAAAACAAGAAATCTGTATGACAGCTGAGGATGAAGCAATGTCAGTACTAAAAATAATAGGTCTTTTTCTCTAGCATCTTATGGTAGTTATTTGCAGTCTGTGAGACAAATGAGATGTACCACTTTGTCTTGTTGCCCGATAGCCTGGCTTATTTGCTCTGCCCAAGAACAGTAGGCTGTTGGTGATATTTGAGGGCTGAAAGTCAGGTACCATGTGTGAAGCATTGGTAGGACAAGAGATGTAAATATTTTCTTCAGGGTGCTGCCCAAATGAGAACAAAACTGGTGTTAATTCTGGTTTATGTGGATAAAAATGATTGAAAATAAACTTTAAAAAGCATTTATTTTAAGAATTGTCTTTTAATCCTTTAAAATATATTTAAGTATTCAAGTGGGAGAGCTTATGTTAGGACTAAACCTGGGGTATGATTTATTCACTGTATAAATAGTATTCAACCTGTATGTGCTTCAATTCCTATAAAACTTAAGCAAATAACTTAAGGCTTAAGACTTTATTTATTATGACTTTATTATTTAAATGGATAAGACTTCAGAACATAAATAGTTTTGACAGTCATGTCGACTGTTCATATTGAGTATTCTCTGTAGTTCTCATTAGCAGTCCCTTTAAAATTAAAAAGCCAATTGGAAGCTCAAAAAGAAAAATGCTTTTTTTATTGCTCCAATTTATGAATAAGAACTTTGTGCGAGAGGCTGAAATCTTCCAGCTCTACAGTTTCACTAGACTGTGTATATAAAAATAGTAGATGGTTCCCTAGCTACCTACTACCCACATATTAAGAGATGGTTTTATTGTTTAATAAATCATGTTGGATATGTGATATTTTGGAAAGTCTCTCCTATTTTCCTTTTATGTCCTGCACATCTAGTGTATTTTCATTCAGCATTTAAAAGTCAATCTCTTAATCAAATCGAGGTTCTGTCCAGAAATTATTTGACAGAAACAAGTACACTTGTAAGGTTTTAGTAAATATTGTGTCATTGCTATTTTAACATTGGAAAATACGACATGGATTAATTTCTGTACAATAAGTTAGATAATTGATGAATGCATTTATAGTCTCTGAATTAATAAGAAGTGAGATTACATTAAAGCTCTAATTTTTGGCTGATTCGGGTATTTTAATCATTTCAAGCAATGAACAAATTAACCTTGCAGCAGGAAAATAAATGGAAAAAATCAAAAGCAAGATTTTAATTGATTGTTCAAATCAGGTTTTCTGTTTGATAATTTAATTTGGTTTAGTTTGGATTATCATGTTTAGTCTTATGATTTTGCTACTGAAATAAGGATGGTTAAGTGCACGTGTACCTGGAATGCACAGTCTGTATATAACAGTGGCTGAGAAAGGAAATATACTGCTTGCAGTCTTCCTGTGGGTTTTGAGTTTTCATGGCCAGGTTTTGATAGTGGGGGGCTGGAGGTGTGGCTTCTGTGGGAAGCTTCCCTCATGTCTGGTGGGGTCAATGCCAGCTGGCTCCAAAGCAGACCCACTGCTGCCCAAGGCCAAGCCCATCAGCCATGATGGTGTTGACTCTGGGGGAAAACCCCTGCACAACAGAACTACAGCTGCAGAAAGGAGTGAGAATTGTGTGAGAGCAACTGTGCAGACACCAGGGGCACTGAAGAAGGAGGGAGAGGAGGTGCTCCAGATGCTGGAGCAGAGATTGCCCTGCAGCCTCTGGTGAAGACCATAGCCCTGAAGGACTGCACCCTGTGGAAGGGACCCACCCCAGGACAGGGGGAGAGTGTCAGGGGTCCCCACCCTAAAGGAATGAGCAGCAGAGTCATGAACTGACCTCAACTCCCATTCCCTGTTCCCCTCTGCTGCTGGGGAGGAGGCAGAGAAAACCATGAGTGAAATAAAGCCCAGAAAGGAGGGAAGGAAGGTGTTTTAAGGTTTGGTTTTATTTCTCATCTTCCTACTGTGATTTAATTGGTAATAAACTTGATTCTTATTTCCCTAAGTTTTGTCCTTGATTGTTGCTGATGATCATTCCCTGTCCTTACCTCATGAGCCTTTCCTTATGTTTTCTCTCCACAGCCCAGCTGAGAAGGGCAGTTATAAAGCAGCTTTAGTGGGAAGTGTTGTCCAGCCAGGGACAACTAGTTGGTTTGTTTAGACTAAGTTGATGATGCGTTTATTGCTGAAAAAGTTGTAGGGGGTTGGCAGGAAATCTTGTGCTCACCAACAGCTTTGTTTTCCACTATTTACCTGTGCTCTCTCTTCCCTCTGTGCCAAGGGAAGGGTCCTGTGCCATTTGAATATATTAAAATATCTGTGTCTTTTATTCAGTCATCCATTCACTGGACCTCTCCTGGTTGTTCCTCCTGAGCCCAGGCTGGTAGAATGTGCCTTGGCCCCAGCACTAACTGCTGCTGCAGCACTGCCAGCTCAGCCAAGCCTGGCTGTGGGAGGACAATAGCTCTAGAATGGTCAGCACCATTTTGCCTGTCATCTTCATAAATAGCACAGCTATCTTCTTGTCTTGGGATAGCTGCTTAGGTTCCTGGTGGTTTTCTGTGTCACTCCTGAGCTAGGTCACAGCCACAATCTTGTGAGGCAGGCTGGGACATTTTGCTGACACTGTCAGCAGGACTGTGGAACATGGCTCCTTGAAGATTGTGGGAGAGCTTTTAAGAGGAAGCCAAAGGGCTTCATCACGCCAGGCATGCAGTGCTGTGTGGAACACTTCAGCAAACAATGCACGTCTACACATCAAGTCAATTTTCCAGCATTTCTAGCTGCTATATATGTTGGAACAAGTATACTTAGGGTACATGATTAACCTCAGTCTTGACCAAAATTTGGATTTATTGAAGAGATAAAGAATCACAGGTTGCAGTGATGGATAGATGCTCTAGAGATCATTCAATACAAACACTGGGACAGATTCCATTCTGTGTATCAGCCTGGACTGGTGTGTTTATCATTTTCTGAAGAAGGTCATTTTACAAACTCTCCTGCTCTGTTCTGGTGTTGATTAAAACATCAGCAGCTACATTCACACTTTTAGGCTATCCATGAACTTTCATTTTCTTCCCCCAGTGGCCATGAAGAACATTCATCTCCACTGACTTCAACAGCTTTTATGTATTTCTGGAGAATTACAATTATGCCTTCTTTTCTGTTTACTGTACCACACAAGTGGATTTTCTGCAGCCTTCTCTGACAAGTTTTATTTTCTTTATCTGTTGTTACTCTAAAATGGGTGTAACTTACATGCATTATGAACATATTGTATTCTGTATTACTTCAAATCATGCCTAGAAATTAGTCCTTAAGCCTTTTGATTTTACTTTGTTTCTAGCAGTGAGTAAAATTGTTGCTCCCCTGTGACTATTTATGGATGTGTATAAAAAGAGCAGATGATTTCAAGCAAATATATACTGAACAAATTCATGACACCTCGGTGCTCCTCTTAAAGCAGTCATCATTAGATTTGGGGACATCTTAGGAAGAGGAGGGCATTGCACATGTACAGTGGGGCTGAGTGGCTGAAATACTGCCTGCTGCAGGACCCAAGGTGCCTTGTCTGCAAAGTGTCAGGGAACTTTCACTGTCTGCCACACTAAATTGCCTGGACAAGGCAGCTTTAGTCCATTTATTTTCCATATTTAAGCCATCTCCTTTTTTGCCAAGATCATAATTTTTGTCTCTTGGCAAGCAGTCTAGCAAAGACCATTAGAATTATATAAATAACCACTGAAGTTTTTGGGTTTTCTGACAGAAACATGTGTTTGAGAAGTTTGCAATATAAAAATAAGTAATGTTTTTACTGATTTTTTTACAAATTTTTAACAGGGTTTTGGGAAGGGTGACAGAGGGGGAAATAGCTGAAATCTGTACTTCCCCTACATGTTTTAGCAGAGATTGGTGTGTGGAAAGTCTGGCATTTCGATTTAGGTAACACTGGCTATGTGACCAGTAGAGGGAGCCCAGAATCACAAAATGTTGGAGATATTTTTGACTGGGGGACTTTGGGGTGCAAAGTTTGATTTGACAATGTACAGGAATTTTGAAGGGATGCACTGAGTACTACCAGCTTATAGTGATTTTTGGGAAAGAGAGTTTATGAAACATTGAAATGTCTGATGTCTTCTAAATTATCAAGTTATATTAGCAACCTTTATATTGGAAGGTTAATGAGTGTTTTCTTTTCTTTCCTATGTTGCTGGTTGGTATCATCATCACGTCACTTTTACAGAAAGTAAGTAACTTTTCCTCTTTTATACCTTTTTAAAAGTGTGAGGAGGGGGAGGTAATACTGCTTGTATTTGTGTATAGATGTATATGTATATAAAACAAACACACAAGCAGAAAAATACCAATGTTAAAGACATACTGCTACAGATTGTAACTTCTGTGTATGAATGACTTCTAGAATACCACAGTGGTTTAAAACAGTCTCACCCAAATGATGATAAATGGTATGAAAGTTCTGCATCTGAGGACAGTAAATGGTAAACATATTTCTTGTGTGCAGACTGTGGCAATAAAACTTGCAGCATATCAATTTAAAATATATTATGGTTCTAAAAATTCACAGATATTAAGTTACAAAGTAGAATATTATTGTATCCAATTTCCTTTAACTGAATCAAAGTTGAACTGATTTGGAGTGTTTCAAGAACTTAGGTCAAGCTGTGCCATTTTTGATATTCAGAGATACTCAGCCTTATATTGGCAGGCCTTGACTGCTGTATTAATACATGCCAGGAGCTCTGAGCAGAAGGAACATGTCCTCAGGCAGTAGGAGAATTTAGAAAGCAAGCAATAAGTAGTACAGATCCCTCAGAAAGTGCTCTGTGATTCAGACATCAATCTGCATCATGGGGTCTTTGCTGGCTTTTTGAACCACAGTCCCATGTGTTGTAATAGCATGTCTTGCAAGTATTTCCAGCATCAGTTGTGTATAACATTTGGGATTTTTTATGTAGAGTTTTAAGGGTGCCAGTGCTGACAGAAGAATAGGCAAGTCATTGGTTGACATGGTCAAAGCAACAGTGACACAGGACACCATGGAACTTCAGTTTGATCTGTTAGCTCAGAATAAATCCCACCTCTCAGTGTTCCCAGATTATTTTCATTTGCAACTTAAGTGTGTTCTGTATGGTTTGTTTTGTGCTCCTTATGGACATACCCGACTTCAGTTTTCAAGAAGGGTGGATATGGCCCTTTGTTGCATGCCATTAGGAGTTGCAGATATCTGTAAGAAACAAGCATAGCAGTAGTTAAAGTGCTTCTTGGCTCAGTAGCCGATAAGGGTTTCTTTCTAAGTCAGAGAGTAGTTTCTTTTGTCCACTTGCCAGTTGTCTAGACTTTGAAGATTAAGATATCTGCTGTGAGCACAGTAGTGATCATGAGATGTTGCCAAAGCCTCTATTTTGGGTTCATTCATCCTGTATCATTTTAATTGGTTAATGATATCTAAAAATAAGTGTGGAGTCCAGAGTATCTCCATCAGAGTAGGAGGAGAATACAAATTGTGCATACCTGCACACACAGTTTTGTTTTTTGTTGACATACCAAGTTTGTATTCTGCTGCAGAGTCAGCAAGTTCTTTCTGTCTTGCAGAGAAAGCCTTAATCGGTCATAATGTTTCACTAAAAAGATCCAAGTCTGAGAGAGTTGAAATTGCTTCACATTATGTATGTTAACATATGGAAAAAATTACACAGCCATAACTGCTGTATTAAATGCTTTGTATCTTTGCTTGTCAAGCATTAATACAGTAAGGAAAATGTGTAAAGAGAAGTATCCTACAAATTACAAACGTGTTTAAGTAATCATTAAACTCAATGAACTCTCTTAACGTCTTCTGTCCCACTGCTAGCAGTATCATTTTATTTCCAACATGTTTCACTTTATATTTTGTCAAAGTATTATATCAAAACCAAATGTGGAATTAGTTTTATTTGCAGGGAAGCAAAAGAAACGACAAAAACTTGTCAGAATTTTCATATTGTGTGATCATATTTAGAATACCCGTAAGATAAATACCTATTGCATATCTGTTTATAAACAAGAAGCATTTTTACCTGTAATTTTTTATTTTAGATGTAGTGACATGATACATTAGATGACCTGTAGTAAATAAATTATAATAGACAGGACCTCCTGGCCTGAGGGCACTTTATAGTTTAATTTTTACCAGAAGAGCAATTACCAAACTATTGATCTTGCCATTAAAATAATGATACATGTACAGTAAGGATTAATTTTGTTGTAACAAAGCTATGGAAATCAACAGAAAACATAACCATATGAAATACAACAATTTCAATCCATTGTCACGTATTAAAAAAAAAAAAAAAAACCTGACGTGCAATTTTCAACCAGGATTGGATGTTGTGTTATAATACCACAGAATAAAGAAGAATAGTTTCTGATGAACTTTGAAGCCCTGTTCCTGGTTTATAGTTGAGTGTATAATTAATCCTGAAATACTTCACAGCACACTTAATTTAATGCACAAGCATTGTTCCACTTAACCAAGTGGAATATATTTACGTGGCTAAAGATAAGTGTGTGTGCAGACTGGGGACCCCAGGGAAGAAGCACAGTTTCAGATTCAGTCCCCAAGTACACCAGGTACAGTAGCCAGCAAATGGGGACAAAGATGTGATAGTACATCTATAGATCTTGTACTTGTTTTTTAAATTCAAATTAAATAAAATAATTTATAGCTGCCTTTTTCCCCACCATTTTTTAGATCAACTTTTCAAGATAGTATACATCTAGCTAGGGTAGAAATATTCACTTTCTTTTTCTGACATAAACATGTATATGCCACAAAGATATCCCTGTCCAAATACTCTTTTTTTTTTTTTCTTAATGTGTTGTGTTTCTTTTTAAATAATCCTTTAACATGAATTCCACAGTGGTATTAAAATTATTACCTTCAGAAGGTCAGTCTCATAATCTCTAAAACAATTCTAATTAGAAAAGATAGAGCTTCATAAAAGGCACAAATGTGCTTATATTTGTGTATAATAATGCATGCTGACCATGTTGAGCCAGAAGAAGCCTTTACTATATATCACTTTTAATTTTAAATGTGTTCTTTCTGGGCTCTTTATTATTCTTTTGTTGCCTTTCATCCTATGGGATGCAGCTGCCCTTGAACTTGGTACTGTTTTGATCATTCATGTGCAGCAGCCACATTGTCTGTAACATTTTAAAAATGAGGCTTCATGGTGTTATTTATGAAGTAATTTCACATAAATATTTGGACTTTGGTTCTTTCAGAATGTGGAGCTGGTTGCTGTATGAAGAAAAGCATAATTATAATTCACAGACTTTTTGCCTCAAGCCTAGGGGACAGATGCATATGATTAAGTTTGAAACTGGCCTGTTATTGTAATGTAGATGTTTTCAGGGTTGAGAGAATTTAAAAAAAAAAGGGGGCAAAAAAAAAAAAAAAAAAAAAAAAGAAGAAGAAGCCAGGCAAGCATGAGTTTTTAAAAAAATAGACCGAGGGAATAGTTTTACAAGAGGCACTCAATCTTAGACTGCACAATTTTGTTTTTCAGTGGAACCTCTCCATTAGCTTGCTTGAATGCAATGCTTCATACTAACACTCGTGTAGGTGATGGAACATTCTTCAAAATCCCTGGGAAATCAGGACTCTACGCTCTCAAAGTAAGTTTAAATTTTGTATATAGATTGTACATACAGCTATTAATCCATTTTATGAATGTCTCAATAGATATAAAAGTAAACAGATTAGATTCTTTGGCGAGGAAATGACCTGATAGTCCTTCTAACTGCTTTCAGATGTCTCTTAAAAGGATTTATAATGAAAGTAAACATTGAATGTTTTATCCTAGAAAGCATATACGTGTTCTTGAATTTGGCACATATAAAAAACACGTAGCTTAGTTAAAATGCTGCTTTTTTGGAGTTGTTCACAGTAAGGCCTTTGTTTTATGAGTAGTGATCTCAAGAGGATCACTGACTTTCTAATTAAGTAATTGTATTAATGTTTGATTTTTAAATAGTGAAAAATTATTTGCAAGTCTAACATAAATCAGCTTTTAATTCAAAGGTTGCATCATTGCTTTTGAGAAGAGATACAAATACAGTGTTAGAATTTTGCCTTTATTCTGTTTATTGTTTTTACATGAGCATGATGTTTAATGTGGGTGGAAATTTTTTCTTGTAGTACATGATCAAACTTAGAGGGGTTTCACAGTAGAAGTGGAATAATGTGAGAAAGAGATGAGAAAAAGAAAGTGAGATTGGCAGTGTAAATGTAGTCAACTAAAATTTTGGGCTGGGGGGAAGGATTTTTTGTAATTTATGACAGATGTATTTGATGTAAGGGTATAAAAATATAAAAGTATATAGATTTGTCTGCTCCTGCTAACTAAAAATCCTGTACTTGAAATTGAATTAATAGTTTTCAGAAGCTGTCTTTCCTAATTTACTAGAACAAATGCTGTTGTTTTTCTTTAAATCGGGAGATATTCTTGGCACAATTCCAGGAATTCACAATCACTCCCATGCTTGTGAGCTCCAGGTTGCTTCAGCTATTTGAATTCAGGAAACAGGCAAAGGCAGAAAAGAAACATTAAAGGATTTGTGTTTTGCTGCAGTGTTGTAGACACTCAACTGGAAAACTAGGATTTTTAACAGCCACACAAGTCTGTTTCTGTTAAAAAAAAAGAAGAAGAAAAAGCGGAAGATCTTGCATTTTATGTTACTTTTTCAGTCTTAAAAAGAGCATGTTATGACCTCACAGAACAGCTTTTTTGCTTTTAGTTTGCAAGTTTTTTTCAGAAAAGTCTGTTTTTTATGTCTCTCTCTCTAGATTAACTCGCAAGCATATTTTATTTTATTATTGTTTTTTTTGAAATGTAAGAATGAGTACACTGCAGTAATCTATTTTCAGAGATGCAGCAGGACCATGACTGATTTTTTTTTCTTGTTAATTTTATTTTTATTTTTATTTTTTAACTGTAGAAAGAAGAATCAACATGCCCTACTGATGGAACATTGGATTTAGGATGTGAGTCTGAGTTAGATGGCACTGAAATGGCTGAGACAAACAATAATAATGGAGAAGAAAATGGTGGTAGGTGATTTAATCTCAATATTAGAGGGCATATTTTGGGAAAAGAAAAAGCATTGTTTTCTTCAGATTTTTGTGGTGTGATTTCTAAGCAGTATAAATAATATTTTGTACTTAGTGGAACTATTTTGAGTGACTGCCTCTCTTTTTTTGGCCTTATGAAGGAATCAGGATCATTAAGTGCCTTTATTTAACTTAAGGCTTTAAAAGACAAAGAATAGTAGTGTTGGGTGTGTTTTCAGTAGGTAATTTTTTGGCTTACAATTTTTTTGTTTAGGGCACAGAGCTAAAGAATAATTTGCCTTTACCAGAATTCAGACTTGGCAGTTGTCAGATTCAGACATCTCACTAATTTCAGTGTGGACATGCAGGGTTGGTCCCTCAGCAGAGTTCTTGGCAAAGGACAAAGGTTTGTATTTTTTTCTTTCAGGCAGAGGTACTCCTGTTTGCCATTGTGACATAACAACCTCTTGAAGTATGAAATGCTGTGCATTTTTTTTTCCTCTTAAGATAATGGCAAACTGAAACATTGAAATAACTTAGAAATGGGAACCTTAGAAATATTTTTTTCCTTTTTTTTGAGAGTTAATAATTAGTCATAGAGAGAACATCAGTCAGCTAAAATTACTTTGCAAGTAACAGAAGTGAATATTATCATAACTACACTCATGTAATGATTGTAAAGTGAATGCTTTATAACAAAGAAAAAATCTGACTGTCCAGGACTTCTGAAATAAACCTTTCCTTGGCCAGTTCTCTTCTGCTGCCCCATCACAACCTGTCCCACTGCTGGACTGCAGCCTGCTGTTTTGGCCTACTTGGTATATGGTGAGAGGGTGTCCTGTTTACAACTAGGACATGAAAAGGCTCAGCTTATATTGTTGTTCTGCTACAGACTTCCTTTTTTAACTTGAGCAACTTACTTAGCTCCCAGGCTGTACCTTTACAGGACTGATACTGCAATTTTTGTATTGCTCTCCAGCCACACTGGAAAATCATAAAGTGTTCAGTGATAGGAGTAACAGAACTATCCAAGACACATGGATCTGTCTAGGACTGAAATTTTGAAGCTCTGTGGAAACAAAAGTCCAGAGTTATTAAATATCTCTTCTTCATTTTCTTTGAAATATTATGTCTATAAGTTAACAGACTCTGCATGTGCAGTGGTTTGATGCTTATGTAGTGCATGCTATGTATGTAAGTGAACTTACATGCTTGTAGCTCTTTAACAATTCCTGTTGGATATCAGAAACTTTGCTGATGCACAGTTCCTGAAATTGCAGGAAGTATAGAGCAGTAAAAAGCAGTGTAAATACAGTTGCAAATACAAATCAAAAGTTGTTGTTACTTGTTATAAACAGATAAAGATCATGGCAAAAAAAACGGGCAGTTATTTAGGAGTGTTAGGATGTAAATAGGATGTTATAGAATGTAAATAGGATGTCATAATTCCAGAAGTAGAAAATTGCTGGGTTTTCACTGGGAGCAGGCTATGTACTATTTTCACAGTTCACAGTAAGAAAAATAATTATAGCACTTGTGATGACATAAAAGAGAAGCTGCGAAAATTTAACATTTTTAAAAGTGCATTAAATTACACCTAGATTGCTTTTAAAGCTGAGAATTTTCCATCATTTGTTATCTTTAACAAATCTTGGAAAACTGCAATATATTTAACATTTTGAGAACAAAATGTTTAATTTTTTTTTTTTTGGTCCTGCAATGGATATCAATGGATATATTAAAAAAAATAAATGGGATGGCAATAGTGATATTGCATATAGAAAGGCCAGTGCTGGATGTGATCAATTAAGTATTAAATGCAGCATGTATTTCATTAATAGCATGTCAATCACCTAATACAAAACATAATTCTGCCAGAGATGTTTGATAATAGCTTTTCTTGAGACTGCCAGTTTGTTGTTAAAGATATCATTTATATACACTTAGAATTCTGATTTTGTTTACAATATAGAAGGCTTGGCTTAAAAATAGAACCATGCCCAAAAAATACATCCAGTTTTTGGTAGATTGAAATTGCAAATTATTTAATCTGCAAAGGCATAGGAATGACCGTCAACGATAGGAATTTTGCCCTGGAGAGTGTGATTTGACCACTCTTCATTCAGTATTTTATTATGTCAATACTTTTTGAAAACTATGAAATCTTTCTAGCTTAAATTTATTGATAATAAATAATATTTTTGAGATTTCTTTTGATTGCCTTGTAAATTATTGCAGTTGAACAGCATGAATTTTTTTAGACTTCAAGCAAAGAAAAAAGGTCATATTTATGCAGTAGAAATATGTATTCAATAAATCAATATATCTGAAAAGCATTTAAGGATCACAACAGAAAATAAATTGAACATGAATGAGATGCTTTTGCTAATTAGTCCAATGCAGTTCTTAGACTATAATTCTGATAGTACTGATTAAAGAATATAGACACAGATTTTCCTTTGGGCATAGCACTAGTTAAATTATTACCAGTGTATTGCATTCATTATAGCTGTAAGAAGAAATTAAGGTAAACAGGAAAGAATTTAGAAAAGACACATAAGAAGTCCTGAGTGAACAAATGCCCCCTTTGTTCTGGAGGATTTCATAGGGATGGTCTCATTAGTTTATGAAAGGAGAGGTGGTGACTTGATCGGTTTGTAAATATTTGAGAAAAGTTATTTCTGTAGAAAATATTTGGTCTAACAGACCAATTACACTTTTCACACTAAAGCTGGGGTTTATATTTCTTTCCAGGAAACCATTCTGTGGCATAAAAGTAGCATTTAGTTCAGTGCAAAAAACACTTCATGAAATTCTCTGATTTGTGTTTTAGAGTATGTTTGATACATATAAGGATGGGCGTTGCTTACACATTGAATTCTAATTGCCCAATTGATTGCATTTTTATTTGCTCCTTTCCACTCTGATAGAACCCAGAAGCTGCAGTTCTGACGGAGTGATCAGAAATTGTTTAGCAAGAGTTTAAAAAATGCCTCTTTAAATGTAGCTGGAAGCAAAAGGATGAAACTGTAAGCAATAGCCTCAGCCCATTTGTGGGCTTTTAGACCATAGTCTTTGGGAATAAAAAGTACCAGCTGACACTCAGACAGAGAAGAATCACATCATTCCTCAGCAGGCACATTTTTCGCAGTACAAGTGCAGGCTACTGAACAATTTTATTAGCATAATAATATAAAAATTCCTAACCATTATAAACACATGACTTGGCAAAAGCTGTTACAACACATCGGTATTGCTAAGTGGACAAGTGAAATGGTCACACTTCAGGATTTTGCAGATGCTGTGGAGAATTTTTCTTTCCCCACCTTCTCCAAAGCCATACGTTAAAGGAACTCTTTACGCTACAGTTGATTTTGTTTGGAATGGGATTTCTAATAGAAGCTCTGTAACAGTCCCATATCTTTAAAATTCCATTTTCCTCAAATACAGGGTTAGCATGTAAAGATGCTGTGGGTAAAAGAATTAAAATCCCAATTACTGTTGCCTGGGAAAATGATGACTATAATATCCTTTTGCCCATCAATAGGATGTTCAGTTCTCAAAAAGCATTTGTCCCTAGGGTTTCTGAAGCCAGGGCTAATCCATCAGCCACGGAGTGCAGTTGATTAAAAATGGTCTTTGCCCGTGCCAGTGGAATGCACAATGATGTAAGTGTGGAGGAGACAGCAATTCCTGCATAGCATGACTTCCCTCCCCACCTCAGCCCAAACAGGACTTCTGATGCATGCCCAAATATGAGCAACGTATGTCTCCTCTTGAGGCACTTTGGTTTTCAGCACTTCCTAGAAGTGTGTGTTCTTCAACTATGAACATGAAATGGCAGATTTAATTCCTTAGGCAGTTTTCTTAGAGATAGTTGACAAAATGATGGACAGCAGAGGATCATGTTCATGCTGAATCCTGAAATTTTGCTTTGTAGCTACTGTGTTTTTGAACACCTTGTGCCTTTTCGACTAGGAAACTCTAGGATAATGGATGCAAGGAATGTTCACCACTGTTTGAAACCTGAGTCCCCATTTGGATATTCAGTTGCTTTCCAGGAATGGAATTCTTGGCAATTCAGTGAAACCTGTTGCTATTAGCATCTTGTCTCTTGGGAATAATATTGGATGATTCTACTGAAAATGTTAATGACACATGGCAACATCTGGATGTGAGATAGACTCTTCTAAAAGCGGAAGAGCAACAAAGGAGTATAGCAGCTCAAACACAGAGTTTTGGGTGACACATCAGTGAGAGGTAGTTTTTAATTTTGCTTCGGTTTTTTTTTTTTGGTGTATTTTTCCTTCATCTTTCTGCAACTATAAATAAAAATATGGTGTCTGGGATCGAGCTTAACTTCTTTTGTTTCATTACTGCTTGAAGGGAGTCATAAGAATAACAGAAGATACTGTGAGGCTTGAGGATGTTTCTCAACTGGTTTTTTTGGGGTTTTTTTTTTTGTTTTCTGTACAGTAGTTAATGAGGTCTAAGGAGTTGGTCGCTTAGTGATGACAGGCTGTATATTTTTGGTGGAAAATGTTGACTTGCTTTGGAATAAGGATTCACAGTTTTCTAAGCTTTGTGAAACATTTGGGCTCAAAAACATGCTGTTAATATAATGGGATTCAGTGCAGGCTAAGAAGCTGGTGTGGTATTTGATGCCTTTTTCCAAAAAATACTATTGAATACTATTTATTAATTCACAGTGCTAGTATTGCTTTTCAGAAAGAATATTGCAGTCACCGTAGTACTCTTGATGTATACATCTGGTTTTGCTTGCTTTGGCAAACTCCTACAATTAACTAACTCCCAAACTGGTTTTCATTTTCAAGAGCTGATGGCAACAGCCGAGTTCTGAATTGTTCAGTTTTGGCAAGTTGGGCTCTAGAGATCCAAGAGTGACGGAGGTGAATTAGTCGATACATCTGTGTTGGCAAAGTGCAACTGTTTATGTCGCTACAAGTATAGATCTGTGTCACCCAAAGAAAATATTGAATTTTATTGATATTTTAGAGAGAGAGATTGTGTGTATGTCTTCCTGAGGGAATTCTCTCTGAAATTTCATATCTCCAGAGTGTGTGCATACATTTTATGCTTGAGGTAGACTCTAGTCTTTAGCATATGGTAACAATATTAATTTATGCTTTGCAATGTGGCCATTAGTAAACAATCCTTCTCATCTGCTGTGGTTACTTTAATAAAAAGGGAAGTGGACGACTGTTGATTTTGTTGGTTTGATTTTAAATCAATATGATCTGACAGAAATCAAAATTAATTGTGCTGTTAATTTTGGGAAAATGAGCCCTTTACTGGACAGGAATTTTTTTGTCCATCTAGTTACATAAATCTGTTTACAGTTATTCCTAATAACATTCAATGTCAAGGAGACAGAATAATTTTTTGTTGTATTCCTCAAAAAATTGTTTCATTGAAGAAACATGTCTGCCAATATGTTTTACATAGGTGTGATTTCTTGGGTGGGTAAGGTAAAAGGTAATAAAAAATAACTCAGCCTGTAAATTTTGAAGTTCAAAGACAACATTGCTGATTTTTATAAATCATAGCCTTTTATAATAATTAACAAAGTCTTGGAAAGATGGAAGAGAGGAAGTTATTTTAAATGGAGTTTGCCAAAAACATTTTTAACATACTCTTTTTGCTAAGTAATTCTAATTCTATCGTTCATGCTAACAGTCTCTGAACACTCACTAAGGAGGTCTTATCTTCAGAAACCCAGCTGCTCTTCCAGCTCATAACCTAACAGTTTACGGCTTAATAGTTGCTTTTTCTTTATTCCTTCACTCGGTCCTGGCCCTTGAGGAAGCCGATTTAAAGAATGGAGCGTAATTATTCTCCACTAAATGGAAATGCCTCCTGTAGGCTTAAAACCACTCTTGTTTCCTTTTTCTACGGCAGCAATAATGGTGAATCCTCTTTATTTGCTACCCAAATATTTTTCCTTTATCTGTCACATTCTCTCGGGGTTTTTTTTTCCCCTCCCCAGCACCCAGTTTATTTTTAGCATTCTTTTCTGATACATATTTTCAAGGGAACATGGATCTGATAATATTCATGGATCTTCAGCGCTTGTGGAAAAAGTGGTTGCAGCTTTCCAAAGTTGTATATATGTACAAAGAACACTTGAAATTTGCTTTTCTGTTAGTGTGATCTTTGGTTTCCGAAGGAGAAATGCCTCTTTTGTTCATAAGGCATTGTTTTTTTACTAGGATCATCAGTGTTGACTTCACTTATATATCTTTCTGTCATATTTTTTCCTTTCTTTATGTCTGACCCATTCAGAGAAAAGCGGTTGGACTTTATCCATAGAAGTTAAGAAATAAATAATGACAGTTTTATGTGGTCACAGGCGTTTTAATACAGTCACACTTTGGCACACATTGATTCAAATTACTAAGTAGCAGAACATGTTTTAAAGATTTTATTTATTAATGGTTGCATATTTGTATTTAATTTCCTGCAGAAAACACAATTCATATTGTTTTTAAACAGTATCCTGATTATCCCCTAAATCAAGCCTGTATGTCAATTTTAGTATTACTTTTTGCTAATGAAGTGAGTAGACTGTGTAAGTTATTAAGCAATTGTATAATTTAGCACAATGTATTTAGATTTTTAATGCTTGTGTCTTCTACTTGTGGAGAATAGGCAGTGACATCTCTTATTTACTGCATGTTTAGGTTCATAGCCATGTTTTGTATCAAGCTGTTTTTAAGTGGACCTGGAAATTTAATTAAAACATTAACAGTAACATTTAAAAGTTTCCTACTATCTTACTATTTTAAGCTACAAGGTATATGAAGAAAAATACAATGTGCAAAATAAGTTTTAGAAAGGAAGTATCATTTGTTCTAAATAAATTGCAATGAGTTTCTCTAGTCACAGTGTCATTTTAAATATTTTTAGCAGCAGATTTCAACCATGTATCTATTTCTTCAAACATGAACAACAGGAAAATTCAGGGTTTTCTTCAAAACTCTGAACAAACTGGGTTTGGGTTGCACTAAAGAACCAGCCTGAAGTGAGGTGTTCTTTCTGTATCTGCAGGAGAAATTACAGTGATAGAAAGCTATTTATTATTTCAGTGGGTTTCAGTTCCAGTTGTTTCACCCACTTGAACAGTCCCTGTTTATTGGTTTAACTTTCTTGTAAAAGATTCGAAGGAACAGAAGCAAAACAAACCAATACACTAATAATATTTTATGCAAAACTGAAGTAATGATAGAAATAAGAAGTGTGGCCTATTATATATTCTCACAGCTCCTGGTTTATTGTTAAATGAATGTAGGTACAAAATTAATATAGAGCTGTGGTTTGTTTTATTCCTGCTGTATCATGACTTTGACGTTAATGGTTGTGGTGTTGAGTATCATCAGATAGCTGTCAAACCTCTTTAGGAGGAACTTTATCACCAAAATAAATAGGGGAGACTCCTGGACAATATCCTAGATCACCATAATGAAAATCTGAATTTCCCATGTCAACCAGAAAGTGATAGCAGTTGCAATCATTCTGGGGAACAGGAATAGGTTTATCATGACAGGTCGTGTTGTATCTATCCTGTTTCAGAAGGGCCACTTAGGTTTACCAGTTTCCATTTTTTAGGGATTTTTGAATGTGTTCTCTTCTTAACTTTGGGGGTTGTGGGCACATGCTATTTCTGAGTTTTTTCTTCAATTCTTTGACTCAGAATTTGCCAGAACACAGTAAAAAAAAAAAAAAAAAAAAAAAAAAAAAAAAAAAAGGTTTCTTTGAAGGAGAAAACAAAATCTGGGCAATTTGAAATGTCGCGTTTTTATTTTAAGTAGGTGTTACTTGTCTCCGGAGCTTAGATGTTGCAGTGATTTGGATTATATAAACCAGCTATTGTTTGTTTTCTGTGGACACTTTGCTGCTCCTTTACGTTGTCTTATTTGATAGTAAGCTTTGCTCATCATGTGGAAAAGATTGATCCAAACCAGGTGACTCTGTAAACTCAGAACTTGTTTTGTGTTGCAACTCTTCTTTTTTTTATTTTGACAAATCCTGCAAGTATATGGGGGGAAAAAAAGACAAAAATCAGTTATAAATCTTGTGACAAAGTAGCATTTCTCTTATCTGGTAATGAAAAATGTTAATCTAATATGACAGTTATCTTGGTATAACAGCAGTGCCACAGAGTGTATTCTCTCTTACTGAGGTAGGTATTAATTTGTTTTTCTTCCACTGCAAAAAAAGGATTTAATATCACTTGCATCTTATGATGACCATTAATTATTGATAGCTAAATTGTCTGTGTCTTTTCTGCTTACAAACACAAATCAAAAAATGTTACAATGTTTTTTCTAAGAAATATTGGTAAAGGCATGGGACTTAGCTACTTTGGGTGTCTCCTCATCCCGCTGAAGGATGGACAGGGAAAAAAGATTAACACTGGGCTACATTATTTCTGGCACATGTCTGTACAGCTTCGAGTGTCTTTAGACTATTCTGGTAGTGTGCAAAGTATGGCAAATCTTGGAAAACCATTTACTGCCCCAAAACTTTATAAAGAAGGTATGTCAACACACAAACCAGCTTTTGAACACTGCTGGAAGGCAGACTTGAATTGAGTCAGCAGAGGATGTAAGAAAAGCTGCTTCATTTCTGGATCCATGCTAATTCTGGTTTAGCTGGGCAGCCTTAGGTTACTAGTAATAGTAATAGTAGTGCAAGGCATTAAGAGTGGAAAGGTTTCTATGGCCCTTTTAGTTGAGCTTGCTGACCACCAAGACTAATAGGCTCCTCCAGCTATTCTTACAGCTTTCATATCTGTTTAATAAAACTTAAAAAAAAAAAAAAAAAAAAAACAAAATAAATCATATTTTCATTTAACTAGGAGAATTTTTCCGTGTCGCACACATTTATTCAAGAGGCTGTTTAATGCAAGTACTGTAGTATTTGTTCATGAAAGGATGTATTATTTAGAAAGCTGACAAGTATAGCAGCATGTATTACCTGAGAGACCAAAATTCATCTTGCAGGATATTCCCATCTACCCATTAAACAGCAAAGTGTGTTCTTAGCTTTACCAAGAAGTACTTGTAAAATAGGTGAGTCTGCCTCCTAAGAAGACATTACAATCTGGTATGAAGTTATATATGTGTGAATCTTTCTACATACAGGGGTCATCAGTGACTCTTGTATAAATGCTCATTTAGATATAATCCATTAAAACGTGTTGATGAGGAAGATAGTTTTTACTAGCTTCTACGTGAAATCTGTTGTTAAACTATTTCAGTTACCTTTCAGGACTTGAAAGGCAAAATATGCAAGGCCTCCTGAATTGCATAGAAAGGGTATGATGAGGTACAAATATTTGTGAAGCAGTGCATTTACTTAGAATATGGCTGGATTTTCAGCTGATGTGGACCTCAAGATCAGCTGAATTTTCTGCAGCAAGCTTTTTGGTTTTGAGGCATTTGTTTGTATTTGTTTATTTTTCCATCCTTACGTCTCTTTGAGAAATACGGAAGATAACCCCCATAACAGTATTCTGATTTTTTTATTTCTTTTTATAAAGTTTGCCCAAAGCAGACATCTGAGGAAATGTCTTCCAATCGTGATTCAAGCCTTACTAATGCACCGGTGCAAAGCAAGCTAGTATCTTCCTTCCAGCAGCACACAAAGAAAGCACTTAAACAGGTAAGCTTGTACTGACTGATCATCAGTTGGCTTCCCTTTAGCATCTCTGTCATTCCTATGTGAATGGGATGTCAGCAGAACTTAAAGAGTCTTCTAAAGACTCTATGTTC
Source organism: Muscicapa striata striata (assembly GCA_030060385.1). NCBI lineage: Eukaryota > Metazoa > Chordata > Aves > Passeriformes > Muscicapidae > Muscicapa > Muscicapa striata. Next base: position 615,174 of record JAREIS010000215.1, read on the forward strand.
AGTGGCCTTTTTTTTGGGTTTTGCTATGGTTTTAGCGAGGGTGCAGTCCTATTTGTTATGCATTTAAAGGGGGTTTAAGTGCAGTAAGCACTTAAAAGTCAAGTTAATTTCCAGTAAGCAGAATTCTTTATATGATCACACCCCTGATTTTCCTATGTAAGCATTTTTGTTGAAAATTTTCTGTGAGGTTAAATATAAATTTAGAAAAATATTTTTAAAGAAGTGCTGTGGATAGGAAAGACTCTAAGTATACTTGTTTAGTTTTTCTTTATGATCTGTTAAAGAATTTTTTTCATACTGTATTTGCTACTACAGGGTATAAAAGTGGGGTAGGGTTATTTTTATAAAAAAAATTATGATCTGGATGGTTTAGGATCCATGACAAGTATTAAGGCTTGCAAAAGCAGCGGATTATTCAAAGTCACCTATTAGCTGAAAGCACGATAATGTGAAAATTATTTTCCAGCATTGCCAAATTAATTCAGCTCGCAGCCAGAAAAATGGAAAACTAAACTAGAATTGATAAAACCCCCTATCATTACCTCTTCTTCATTTTGAATTGTGATGTTTCTAAAGTGTTAGGATAATGAGGTGACGTTGTAATATTTCTCACAACTGCTCTCCTGGTTATGGTTAATGGAGGTGTTGTATTTCATGGGGTAGTTTATTGCTGAGTAGTTTGTTTAGGCTTAAGTTAAGCAAAGCCTGTCCACATCTCTTCTAAACACTTTAGTTTTTCATGCAGACTGAGTTTAAATCCAGTAAAATTAATAGATGTTTATCATTCACACAAGGTTATGTTGTATTTAGAGGCTTTGAGGACTGAAAAGGTTTATTAGATTGAGGTTTTACGTGTGTTTACGTTCTGGACAATTGAACAGTGGGCACAAAACAGCTCACTAACCTTTAGGATAGTTGTGAAAAATTTACACTCTTTGGAAACTCTTCTATACAAGTCTTTTGTGATCTGTGAACTTCCCTAGGGGTGGAGGGAGTAGATGAAGGCAAGGGTGAAGGGGGAAGAAAGGGAAAAAAAGAGCAAAGCCACAAACATTTGAACTTCTCTAATTGTTTAAACTCTACCATTTGCCACTTAGCATATATATAGCATTGCAAATAATTTTAAAAGGCCAAATTAATCAGAATAGCTTAATTAATATAAAAAGTCATAACATTTATGTGAATCTTTGAAAACATTCCCTAAGGCAGTAAGGTTAAAGCAACATCAGAAAGTTAAGTAATCGATAAAAAGAAATTAGTTTTAATTATGTTGATGGTAATTAGATCCTATGCTTCAGAGTATGAGAGTAGCATTACAGCTATCAGCAAAATGTTTTCTCTGTGCATGGTGTGAGACAAATGGACATTTGTATGGTGGAATAGTAGCTTTGTTTTCTCTTAAAGTTTCGGGCGTTGGCCACATACATACATATTGCAGGTTTGATTTGTAGCAGAGGTGAATAAACCTTAACAGTGATATTATTTATAAAATTGCTGTTGGAAATTTATTTTTTAGCTTTCCAATCTTTCCATTGCTTTTATGGTGCATAGTACCTAATATTCCTACAAAGAATCTGTCAGACCTTTGAATACAGAAGAAACTTTTAGACCCACTATGCAACACTTACAGCTGATACAAACTTACTGATTCCATGCTAAAGTAACAGGAAAAGCCACCATCATACTCTCAGCAAGTGCTTATAATATATAAATGTATATATACTGTATATAATATATTGTAATGGGGTCTTCCTTAGCTATTGCTTTTTATCTACTGTGAAGAAGTCTTCAAAGAATGAAACCCTACAAGATAGTTTTCAGTTTCCTACTCAATTTATTTAAAACCAGTGGGTTTTTCATATTACTTTGGTCTTGTGTGTATTTGTTTTGTAACCTCTAAAAATAAAGTAAGAGGGAAGTTGATAATGTGTAGTTCTCCTTGAAGATCTGAGCTGGAAATTGAAGATTTTCTCTACTGTTCATCTACTTATTAACCAGTCATATGTAATTCTCTTCAAATTATTTATTATGTGCTGGATTTACATATGACTTGCTTTTTAATGAATTCTGGAGATACATTCCTGGTTTAGATTGCAAAGAACAATCTCATATTTGGCTTGTAACAGCCCACGTTTTAGGATGTTCTCATGAATCAAATTTGTCACAATGCTCTATTTCATGAGCTCTGCAAGGAACGGGGAGGAAAGGGCATTTTTTGAGCCCTGGCTCTTGGTTTTGATTTCTCTCAGTTATCAGTGGATTTGGGGTGCTTTGCAGGGACCAAGGAGGTTTGCAGTTGCAGTGGATTTTCATAAGGTCTGTGTCACAGATCAGCCCATATGTCTTCACCTTTCAAAGGATGTGCTGCCATTTTGGTCTGGAGACTTTCTAGCTTCACTACCTTCCATGGTGTTCTTGTTGGGAAAGAGATTTTGAGTGTTTTGCCACTGAGTGTGTTTCGTGCTTCCCTTTGTTTTCTGAGCGAGTTTCAGTTTTGCTCTTGTAAAATGCTTACACTTTGCTCTGAGTGTAATGTCCCACAAACCGGTCCCTGTATATGAGGGTATAGACAAAAGAGCCTATGGTTTAGAGCTGCCTTTTATGCTTGGCTTTCTGATGGCAGATTTTACAGATTTCTGTTTCCCTTGTGCTGTTGGAAGTGCTTGGGCATGTGTTCCCAGCTGTTGCTGGTCTTGTACCTTTGAAAAGAAGGTTTCTCGCACGCTGTCACACGCTGATTCCCATCAGCACTGATCAGTTCCTTACTGATTTACCTCATTTTCACACTCGAGAGTTTTGGCACACAAACCCATGTAAGGACCTCTTCCTGGGAAAGCACTGAACTACACCTGCATCTGCTAGCAGTGGTACATGGTCACACTACTGTGTGTATTATTCTTGCTCTGGACAAGGCTAACTCCAGTATGGACATCAAGTCATGGCATAGTATCTACATGCTTCTGTCTGGTCCATTTTCTGTTCCATTGACTTGAGGTGATACTTTTTTGTGGAAGTCTTCGCTGTATACAGATTTATCTGTATCTACCAAGATGTTCTTGGAACATTTCCCAGAAGAAAGGATCATACCTGCAAACTGGCCTCACATAGGTAACACTGAGAATGTGTGAATATCCAGGACATTGAGGTGGTGTTAGTGTCTGTTGGACTCTGATAGCCAAGTGTAAGAGCACCTTGCCCGTCAGTGTACCAGGTGTTCCCTGGGTCAGTACCAAGAGAGGAGAAAGAACTCGAAGATGCGCTATAATGGTGTCTGGGATGATAGTAGACCTCCCAGACATGGAAGAAAATCCTGCCTCCCTTTTGGCACTTTGGAATCAGCACCAAGAAGGGTACCCATAAATTTTCTGTTGGGAGAAGAGAAGGATACTCCATTCAGACTCAGGATCTGAATACAGAACCAGGACATGTCTGAGACTGTGCTGGGCATCCAGATCTCTTTGTAGAGACAGAAACTCCAGAGACAGCAGCCAAGTGGGTTTGGGAGGAGAGAAGCTCAGGAAATAAGGGAATCAACACAAGGTATGTCACTGCCATGGTTTGTTTTGTTTTCCTTAACTTTGGGCTTTGTCTGCATGCTTGGTGGCTGGGTTCATATATGTGCCACTATTTGATTCATAAAGTGGGTAGATGCAGTTTTTTTTAATGAGAAGGAAGGCACCCATTTGTAGGATTTGTTCTTATAGTAGAAATGGCAAGTCCACCCCCTTATCTTTTTTTGGTTTTTTTTTTTTGTTTTTTTTTTTTTTTTTTGGGTTTTTTTGTTTTTTTGGTTTTTTTCCCAGTGGATGCTGTCACACCCCAAGCAGTAATACAGCTATGGGGAAGTTAGGGTTTAGCTCATGTGTTGCTTCTGAATTGTAGGACATTAGACCTGTACAGCTCCAAATAACATTTCAGGCTGACATTTCTACCACAACTGTAATTCTTATTAGAAACCAACCTACAAGAGACTAAATTTCAGGATGGTTAACACTGTAATTTAGCCCTGACTTACCCAAATTCATAGATCTCTTTGGGTTTTTGTTTGGTTTTTGTGTTGTTTTTTTTTTTTTTTTTGGACAGAGGTGTCCAAGTGCCTAGGTTGGCACTGAAGGTAGAACCCTGATCTCCCATGATGCTGGTGTGAATTTGCTTTCTTGTCTTCAGCTCACACTGCTTACCTTTCTTTCAGAGAAGAGCAAACTCACCAATCTTGCTCCCTCCACACTCATTCTGTTAGGAATTCTTTCCTTGACTACAACCAGATGCAGGTTATCTTGAAGCATTTTGCTGTCCATAGGAAGTGATCCAGTATGAGTCTGTCTGTGGTGTCTCTCCTTTGACTCATTTGATCAACTGCTCCCTCACATGCTCTAATATAAGCCTGCCCTGCTTTCCCTTCCTCACCCCAAGGAAGCAAAGGTGACAGAGGAGATCATTATGATTTTGTCTTAATCACTTAGAATTTAAGTGCAGGGTGTCTTCCTGAAAGGCTCTGAAAATCCACTGTGAACTGAGAGGTATTTTTTGTACTGAATTCCTCGTAGAGAGTTTGTTGCAGCTGTCTCTGTTAACCACCTTCTTATGTTTCATTTCAGATGCAACAAATGTACCAATGCCACAGTTGGAGAATTCTGGCTCCCTAGCTGAAGGATTTGATCAGATGTCTGGCAACACAAGTGACGATTCTTGACAAATTTTCCTGACAACAAATGGAAAAGAAGGAAAACATGTTGCTTTTTGACTTCTAGAGAGATATGGGAAGGGACACTGGAGTTTACAAAATGCATTCTGGAAAATGGAAGTTTGAAGATGATAAACTAAACTGATTTTCTGATTGTCAAGACAAGTCTAGGGAAGAGGACAGAGAAACTATGGCAGGGAGACTGCATAATGGGGAAAAGAAGCTGGGAGAGCAAGAGTTCCAGCAGAAGCTGTTCAGGGAGTACATGCATTGCCCGAAGGCTGGCTGCACGGTATGTCCCTCTAAAGGTCCCTATGCATGGGCAGCATGTACCAGCTGCTCAACACAGTGCTTTGGTAAGACACAAGACTATGTTTGTGAGACTCTCCTCTGGGTCATCCCCGTGGTCCTCAGCCCTTACCTGTGATGGAAAGAAAGGGACAGGAATCCACACACAATCCTTGCTCTTTTTTTATACTGCTTTTTAATAACTACCTCCCAGTTGCTGGAGCGTTCTGCTTGTTTCTCCTCTGAGGTTGTTTGCACAGCATGATTTTTACAGCACTCCTGCACCTTTTCTGTTTTAATAAATGTATTTTGCAGAATTTCTTAGTCTGAGAAATAACTAAAGAATTTTAAAGCAATTTTAAGTGTTGAAGTGTAGTTGCCCTTTTACCTCAGTGTAGGACAGTATCCCTCTCTTAAAATATGTCCTGGCATGAGCATTACCTTTGCTTAAACCTGCCACTGCAACACAGTGGAGTCTTCTTTCCAAATAAAGTGTTCTCTTTCTTCTGTTCTGTAGATGCAGTTGCTTTTTCCAAGTCTCAGGTAATCAAGCTGAAGATAGCAGTCTTGTTCTAAGCATTGCATTTATCTGATAATGTGTTTCTTTAAATAGCCTGGGGAATTCCCTTAAGTAGCCTGGGGAACTGTTTCAGGTGGATTGGTCATTGCTATTGTATTAATGAAAATATAATCACTAGAGACTGGAGTCACAGTTAAGCTTTTCCAGTGGAGTTATGTGATTTTTCTTTATACTGGCAGTGAATATCTAAGTGAATATCTTCTTTTGGGCATGTGAAAAGAACACCTTTTGATTTGAATAGTTTGTAACATGAAATTATATCCAGGTGACAATGAATCATGCCTTGATTTTGAAGTGGATCCTAGAAACTGTTGGCCTTTTCAGGAAAAGGCCGGATTTGGAACAGCTCACAACTCTTCAGAGCTCTAGGAAGCCTCCTACAAAATGTTGACAAGCAGTTTTCTACAAATGGTGTTCCAGGAGCGGTTGAGTAGGTCCCCAGAAGTCTGTGTGCTCAGGATGTGTGGGCAAGCTGGGGTACCGAGGCTGAAACAGGATGTCAGGCAGAACGACATTACATTGCTTACTTTGGTGCAATGTAAGTTGTCTGAGTGGTAATATGAGAAGATTTTTTTTTAATCTGGGGAGTCTAGCTATGAAGCCCCTGCTGTATGCTTTGGCTCCTGTGCAGTGTGTGTTTGAAAATTTGACCTCATGGAAAGTGTTGATTAATGTTTTAAGATTTTGTATTGACACTGCTATCTTTATTTTAATTTGTTTTTCATTCAACTGCTTTCTACAAACTCTTTCCTTACCTATATGTGCTTTGTTGTGCCAAAGAGCAGATTGCCCCATAAAACACTTTCCAGCTGATGGATGTTGTTAATTTAATACTACACAAATTATTTTAAAACCCACAATTCTTCTCTTTGTAAAAAAGCTTTCACTGTGTTGATGCATATGCCATCATCCTTCCCATTCACATGGAAGTCAAAAAGACATTGAACACATCATGTGTTTTTTTTCCTTTTTTCTGTAGTTGGGAAAGCACCAAAAACATTTCCTTTGCAGTCTGTCGTGACCTGCAGCAGCTGTAGCCGTGACTGCATTATTGTAATCCCGTAGAAAGTAGTGCTGGCTTTCAGGTGTACAAACACATGAGAACAGACAAATCTCCTTGTCTCTGCCCCACAAAAGTCCAAACACTTCAGTTCAGTGTTGCTGTACAACAGATTCAGTATTAATGTATACTGTAGTCCTACAGAAAGACCCTGAGCCCTGCAGAGACCTAAAGAACAAATTTGCAGCAAAACATTATTTTTATTCCAAATATAGATGTGACTATCACAAGGTAGGAGGATGGCACGGGACAAGAATAGATGCTTATTTGAGAAGGTATTAGCATTTGTTTGAAAATAAACCCCAGGTTTCCAAACTTCCATCCTGCTGATTCTGACTCTACTGTTCATCTCCAGATGACCAATTGTGTACACTTAGCACCATACTGAAATGTTTAGAGTACTAGTCTGGTTTGAAGTAAATTAATTTGCTTTGGAAATGGTACTTGTGCTTTGTAGTTGTTTCCATAGGACATGTTAATTGTGATTTAATCTTATGGTTGCATATCTATAACTGAGTGCTTTGTGTATGTTTAATATAAGAATTAGTGGCATCCAAGAAATAATAATGGGTTTACTCTTCATGATTTCTGGTGCTTACTGTTTTAGTTTAACTGCTCTGTCTATCTGTGAAACAGGTTGCCACTGAGAAATTTTAATTTAACTGAGATGTGGGAATTAAAGACTCTTAACTTTACTAACAAAATGAGGGTGAAAGAGAAGACAAAGACTGAATTTTATGGTGGTGTTAAGTGAATCAGTGATAAACCATAAACCTGTTTCATCTATGTCAATTTGGGATCCATAACCATGATGTAGAGTTGTTACTTATTTTGTGCAAGGACATTGCCCAGTATATCATAGCTTGTGTTTTCACATGGCAGAATGGAGGAATTCCATAGCTTTACATTTCTGATCCATAATGTGTGAAATTTCAAAGGTTATGTTTCATTACATGAGTTTCAGAATGTAGTCTTGACATTTATGGAACAAGTAGAAATCTGGGACGATGTTGCTTAATGCAACCAAGTGTTACATGTCTTTGTTGATAATAACTTTAATTTTTAACATTCTCAGCATGTCACGCATTTAAGCTCAAATGAAAGCAGTGTTCTGCATTAATGGTTTATCTATGTGCTCCATTTTTTCAGTCTGAGTTGAAAAGATGTGGGAAAGAAAAATAATCTTAAAAATTACTGAGCAGCAGTAAAATCAGAGCAGAGTCTGACATTTTGCTTCTGGTGCTCTTTTGGGAGGTCTTTTGCCCTCATCTCCAGTTACCTTTTAGTTTATATTGTTGCCTTTCATTCCTGCTTGATAGATGACTTTATGAGTTTTTACTGAAGACAGTCAACCATTGCGTCACATGGGTGAAGAAGTCTTTCCTGTGTTAAGATCAACTAAACATGAAATTATTATTCTTAAGAGCATATAATGGCATTTAAGAAACCTCCAAAATACTGCTATACTCCAATACGGATAGAAACTCCCTAGAAAAAAAAGAAGGAACCTTGCATTTGTCACCTCTTAATAAAAAAAAAAAACCAAAAAAAAAAACAAAAAAAAAAAACCATTTTGAATTAGAAGTTCACTGTTAATTTCATGGTGTTTTTCTTTTGCCATCTATCTTCAGAGTTTATGTTTTCTTAATTCTCATATTTTTGTTTTATTTTGAATTCTTTGGATGAAAAAGGATTGATAGTTTACTTAAAGATTTTGGCAATAAAAAATAGCTTCATTAAACCAAATAATTATGCCAAGCACTGTATAATGACCATGGCAGTGTTATTCAACAGATGGTCACAGGTTCATTTTTATGAATGGGAATACTGGGAATTCTCCATACTCATTATGTGCGAGAGATTCACAGATGTCCTTTGCAAATCTGCTTGTGAAAGGCTGGATGTAAGTATTATATTTTGGTGGTAATTTTAAGCGAGCTTGTAATGTTTTAACTTGTATATTACATGAATTTTAATTTCCTTTCATTTTTTTAATTTATTTGTTGTACAAATAGGATGGTAGTAGTGTCTTACAGAATACTTCAGTGGTGATCAGTTCTAGTATTTAAAACATGAAGCTTTTTAAACTCTTGCATTTAGCATGAAGCGATTGAATGCATTTAAAATATAAACATAGAGTCTCATTAAAGAAAAATATTCTTTATGTAAGCATAAAGCATATCATATGCACTACATGTGTTTTTATCTAATTTTCCATAGTGAAATTGACACCTTACCATTTGGTAAAACCATCATCTGTTTCTTGCAGTTCTGTAGGAAGTCCAGCTAGGAGGTTATATATCTCTAAATATGGATGAGATGCAAAAGGCTGTGTCGGTAAAAGATGACAATGTGTTAGTTAGAGTTTCCATATCTACAGTGAATCTGGAACCATTTTCCCGTGGAATAAGTTACAACATTTCTCATTTTCTTCAGGGCTAGTTATAAATTTGATTTATTTGGTCATGGTGACTAGGAAAGCTCTAAATTAGCTTGGCGCACTAAAAGCTCAGTATAGCAGGCATTTGGTGCATGTTTCACTTGGAGTAATCTCATTGACTTCCCAGCTAAGTAGAATTAATCTTGGGTTACAAGATTCTTGTCTTATCCTGCAGTAGTCTTGTATTCTAAAATGAATATCCCTCAGGCTAGGTCTAGGAAAGTTATATATTTGTCCTCAGTGGAGACTACAGAGGTTGTCCTTCCTTTATACTTAACTCCTTCTGGTGTTTGGCTTCCCTTGTAACTGGGTGTCAATCAGCAATTTCTCCCACTGCTGGGTTGTTTCTAGTGTTGTCTTGCAAAGATTTGTCTGTCCAAAATTTCAGATCCTGCAGCTTCAAATTGAGGAGAATTTAACACAAAATTGTGATTAGCTGGGCATATCACAATAAGAATGTCTGTGCAGAATCTCAGCCATCTCTTTATCCTGCAAATCATATGTTAGATTATTTACTTGATACCTTTGTACCCTCTTCCCCTGTCTCATATCTTTAATTTGACAAATGAAAAGGCAGAGAGGCATGGGAAACCTTATGTGTATATTCTCTGTATGCAAGACAATTAACTGGTAATTCAATAACTTTTTGTTAAAAGTTTTGCATAGATTTAATGTCCTCATTGTGGGGGCGGTTGGGTTTTGGCGGGGGTTTGGTTTGGTGTTTGGTTTTTTTGTTGTTGTTTTGGTTTGGTTTTTTTGTTCTACAGCCTGTCCTTCAGGTGTGTGTAGCTTTACTGTCCACTTGATTTTCAGACTTGGGCCCTTTTTGGTGATCAGTTCCTTGTGCTGTGAAACTGGAGGAGCTGGGGAAGGGACTGGCAGTGAATCAATGTATGTTAGGGAAAAAGAAACCTTGAAAAGCAAATGTTTGTCAAATGTAAATGGTGTCTTTAAGATTTGTGCTTGTCCTTCACATGTAGAGGTGCTTAGGCTGTAGCTGGAGAAGTGTGCTATGCCTTGAAGTAAATAGTTCTGTACCTTTGTCTGCTCCCAGCTGTATTTCCTCATCTTACTGTCCAGGGAATGTCTTGCTTTAGTGCTCCATGGGCATGAGTTGGCCTGTGCTTCTTGCAAATACCAGATCATAAATATGTACTTAAGGACCCCAGGGGGCTTGCCAGTAACAGAAAAGAAGGTAAGTGGTGCTCCTGACAAGTATTGGGTACTGCTGCCCTTTCTCCAGCAGCACATGTGCCACCTGAGATGTAGGAACACTGCATGCCTGTCACTGGTGCTGGGTACACTGCTAGTTCCTTTCTCTCCTTCTGGGAGTTCAGTCTAAGCATTGAGAATCAACTGCAAGGCTTGACAAAGAATCTGCCTCTGCCACAGTGACTGTATAAATCATTGAAATGGTATTTCCGTATGGATGCTGGCAGCAAGGCTATGGACCCTTGGTAGAGGTGGAAATTGTCTTGGAAAGTCAGGAGGAGGCAGGAGGAGAACATGGAGCATTGTTTAGGTTCTTACCATTTGCCTTGGGTGGAGGAAATGAGGATGACATGAGGCAACTCAGGCTGTGGGGCACTATGATACAAAGTTTGGGTTGTGGTTATATTGGTGTATTGGTAGTGCAGACATTGCCAGACTTTTCAGTTAATTTTTAGTGAACTGTTCCCCACTGTCTCTGTGGTTCATTAAGGATCACCTGATTTGACACTTAGGTTTGCAGGGTCATTCTTGGAATTTTGAGGGATTTTTGAGAAATGTTGACACTTTAGAAATTTCTGTTCACAAGCCTGGCTGTGCTTGCTCGATACCAGTATGAATTTTCTGTCTTAAAAATGTTTGAAGTATAGGGTGCTCATAATGGCTTTCTGCTGCTTCTTTGGTTCAGCGCAGATCTGACCAGCTTCCTCTCTTTGTTTGATTTCAGGTCTCCTAATTTGCTTTTTATTGCACAGTGCTTACATGTCTTTTAAGAAGTACAATAAAATGGGTTAATCCATGAAACAGCTTCTATGTAGCCTGGTGTATTTTATGTTGTGTAGAGTGTTATTTAGAGGAATAGGCCAATATCGATTTCTTTCTTCTCAGAGTTTTTTTTTTTTTCCTCTATTTAGCTATGTGAACAATTTGGAAAGGTATTACAGTCCATTAAAGTTACAGACTTAAGCCTCATAAGGCATCAGTCATTCATGCTCATAAACCTGTAGGGATAATTCATTTCAAATATGTTCCTTGTTGACATGGTATTACTTTAATAAATTCCCGAAGTTCATAACACAAATCACAATTGTAAAAATAGAGTGCACTGTAAGAATGGAGAAAAATAGACAGGAGGCTAGCAGAGATCTGTATTAAGCCCAGCCCCTTCTGATTAATTCCAGAATTTTAATGCTTGCAGATGTATTAATTGGCAGGTATTCGTATTTGTATGTTATAAGACCTTTTGAATGAGATATCCTTTTCCATATAAAATAGTCTGATGGGTATTTGCTATTTCTAATCTGTAGATATTTTATATCACATTATCAGCCCTGTATTTGATATATTTCTGAAACACAAAGCACTACCATATGTAGAGATTTATTCGTGTATTATTTTTCCCCAGATTTGCCAGAACACCATCATGTTCGTGTTCTGAAGGTTAATGCCCAAAGTCAAACAAACAGAAGCCAAATGCTGCAAGGTTTCCAAGATTAGGACTGATTCCCTTCACGAAAATAAATGATTCCTGCCATGTTCAGTGATTTTGTGCAGCACTACTCACGGCTGAGTGAGTGCATCAATACTGTAGTCCTTACATGCTGTACATACTGATGACACTCTGTGTTAACTTGATTGACTGAGCAGTATACTGGAGAGGATGCACCTGCGAGAGATGTGCAGACATATATATTTTTATTCTGATTTTGAAACATTTTGGGTTTACTTTTTTTTTTTTTTTTAAGTCTTAGCTTCACATTTCATGGGTTATCACGTTGTGCTGTTAAGGTAGAGCAAACAGTTACATGTTTCTTTGTTGTCAAAACTGGATTGGAAAATGATCTAAGGTGCATCTTCTTTCTCTATAAAATAAAAGGGAAAAAAGCATGATTTTGTATTTTAAAAGCAAATGACATAAAGAGGACGAGTGTGAAGTCTGGCAAGTCAGTAGCTGTGTAAATTATGCTTATTTTAGGGGATTCAGTTTAATGGTAGAGAAATGTCATATGTAATTCACTTATAAGCATTATTTTTTGCTACAGTTTTGTGTTTTGTTATCGTTTTTGTAGGCTTTGAGACAACAGCAGAAAAGAAGAAATGGAGTCTCAATGATGGTAAACAAGACTGTTCCTCGTGTTGTTTTGACACCATTAAAGGTGTCCGATGAGCAGTCGGATTCACCTTCAGGTAAATAGCTAAAGGACTGTTAGCAAGATCAGCTCCAGTCACAGAGCCTTCTTCTGAATCAGATGTGTAGCATACAGAATTTGGAATTGCTGAAATAATATTTTCACTGGGTGGCTTTGTTTAATGTCTTTATTTCCTTATCAAGACTCATGTCTCGAGGATGGAGATTTTTCTTTAATAAAGAACTGAAGGCACACAGTAAAAAGACGATTGGTAATAGCAGCAGCTTTAAAGAAATGCAAAATAACATTTTGTTTGGCTCTGGAGCTCTAATGGAGGACCACATGCTGGTATTCGATGCCATAAAAAGAGAAGGGGGGGGAAGGCATGCTTCTCTGTGAATCTGAATTTGTGTCTCAGTTCTGCATTGCAATACTCAAATCCTTTTGTTAGCTTTTCTTCTTCTTATACCATGCTTATCACTGCAGCATAACCTTGACCTTTAGCTCTGGTGGTTAAGTTGCTTCGTTTTAAGAGATTTCTGTGTCTATGTTTAACACAATTTGACAATTTTATTTCCAAATATAGCTTTTCTTTAAATGTTTCCTCAAAAAGAAATGATCTTTTTTCAGCCTTAGATTGCTTTATTGCTCTGTAATTTAAGGTTAAAATATTTTTTAAAGTATCTCTTGGGCATTATAGAACTGTGTTATTTTTATTAGATCAGTGAACATTTTTATTGACTGCAGTGTTCAGTAAACTTTAGTTTTCAGCTCTCAATTGATTTATTGAGCTTTTACTTCCAATTCCTCTGATGAGGAGGAATTGTATTGTGACCAGAAAAGTAAATTACCTTTCAGGAAGAAGATACCAATTTTTAAAAAATTCTGGTTTTGTTTTGTTTACGGTGTAGGGGGTGCTGAGGGGATTGTTAGTAAAAGTGCAAAAGCATCATATTTGAGGGATTTTACTTTTTCCAAAGGATCGGAATCTAAAAATGGTGAAGCAGATGGTTCTGATAAAGAGATGAAACATGGGCAAAAGTCTCCAACTGGAAAGCAAACAAGCCAGCATTTAAAGAGGTTAAAAAAATCTGGTTTAGGTGAGTAGGAGAAAAATAAATATCTTACTTGTCATAGTGATATTTTTCTAAACTCTGTGTTCTCTTGAAAATTCTATTTTTCTGCTTACCTGTCCCTTTTTCAAACTCAGATGCTGACCCTTTCTCAAAAAGACATCTTTCTGTCTGCCTGGAAAATTGATGGTCAGGGTTTTTTTCCATCCTCTGTGGTTGCTTTTTAAAGTTTGACAGACCTAAGCAACTGCAGGCAGAGAGGTGATTTAGCAATTAGATTCTGATTGTTATGTAATGATTTTCTGGGGGATGGGGGTGGTGTGTAATAGATATTCTTTCATCATGGTGAATTTGCTTGTCTCATGTGCATTTATTCCCAGAGACAGTAGCATATTTGCTTACATGCTTGCCTGATTAGAAGTTAACATTCTCTTTTCTTCATTTGCATTATTGCATGTAATATAGAGATTTGGCCTAAAAGTTTTGGTTGGTTCTTCTTTAGTTGATTTAGTTCTTCATCTACATCTCTTGAGGTGGTAGATACAGTTTCTGGTTTTATTTTCTGTGGGTTTTTTAATGAGGTTCATGGATCATGTTCTGTAATTAACAAAGAATTTTCTCTGAAGAAATGCTAGAAGTAAATTCTCAATCTCCATGTGATAGGCAGATTTTCCTGCTCTGCATGAAATTTAATTGGAAAAATTCCCTAGGGGGCACAAAATGTAGTGTTCACTAAGACTCTTGTCTCTGCTTAAGTGAAGTCAAATAATGACATAACTGTTTCTTTATCTTTACAAAGTACTTTTTGCATTCAGCAGGATGCTGAATCATTTAGAGAAGTATTTTGCAATGTGGCCATATTGGAAAGGATAAAAAACAAGCTTTGTGTAGTGGCTAAATACTAGAAGTTATTTTATGTCTGTCTTTGTGGGGATAAGATTGTTCTTCTTTATTAATCATCCAGCCTAGTCCTATTTTTATATATAATCATCATGTGAAATAGCAAGGCACTTTACTTCCTAAATGCCATAGGAGAGTTGTTACATGTGCTGTTGCCAGTTCCTGGCAGTGTAACCTATAAGCTTTATTGTATCACAGCCTGCCATGAAAGTGTACTTTTGTTTCATATATGATCTTTCTTCAGGTTATCAATCAGTGGATAGCTAGTTCTCTATGTTGATCCAACATCATTATTCAAAATACATGATACTCCTTCAGTATTACAGCTTTTTCTGTGCAGTTATGTTCAATGTTAGATGATTTCCTGTAATTTTTCTCTAAATTTAAGACTGAGATACATCATTTCAAGTATAGATTCCTCCTCATCTTCAGATATGACATCAACTGTTGGCTGATTATATCAAATGAATTCATTAGGGGTTTTCTCATGGATTTTGGAAAATAAATCTACTGGCCTTTTGGAACACCACACATGGAGTGCAGGGAACTTTGTATAAGGTTTAAGGATTTCTGATCTTTTACCTGCTGAAATGTTTCTCTCATGGCACAACATTTCTTGGGATGCTAAAAGTACAGTTGTAGAGCAGCTTTGAGAATGGGTCCAGGGTCCTATATGGTGCACAATTCAGGTCCAGATGTATTGTTTGATTGTCTGAAACTCTGCTGATCTGCCCAACATTTGCTACATGTCGTGTTTGGTAGACTTCCTGAGCTCTGATTAAATATGGTTACTTTTTTTCCCCTTTTGGTTAACAGATTCTGCCAGCTGTGTGATTTCTGTCCTTTTTCTGTTTTCATTTTTATACCTTAATGTAGAACCATGGTGCTCCCATCTCCTTATGATTAATTCTCTTTGTTGAAGACTAAACTCTTGTTTTCCAAGGCTGCAAGCCTGAGTTTATCTCTTGTCTTACAGCTCCTGTTTCTGATCTGGACAGTGATACCATTAAAATATATAAGGATTCAAAATGTCTTTCTCTGTGGAAAACAACATAAAAAACATATGCACATGTTTTGTCATAAACTCTTCTCAGAGCTATGATTAATGATACAATAGAGTCATACTTCCATGCTGCTCCCAGATACTTCACTAAATCTTATTGCAAACTTGGGACCAGCTAAACAGATCCTAAAATAGCCATAGGTGTGCAGGAGAGAGAATTTGTTGTTCTTCTGAAGCAAATTTTGAGGGTGGTTTTTTTAAGTAGAACTGTGATAGGCATCCACAGTTTGCTACTGGCCTAGAAGCAATACACACATTTCTTCCAGAGGATGATAAAACCTCCATAGTATTGTAAGTGATAGCAAGTCAAATAAATCAGAAAATGTAGGTTTGACTCTTTGTCTTGGGCTTTTCATGCTATGAGGATATCTGCCACTGGAGGATGTTACTGATTTTGCAGTCATGTATCTTATTTCAGTTTGGATTATCTCTGTGTGTATGCCTTCCCATAGGATACGAAGCACTAGCTGGGGAAAATGTTACTCTAATTTGGAGTCATTTAGAAAATGTGGATATGTATTTTGTATTGATTAAAGAAGAGAATATACATACAGGCATTAAAATTCAATACATCATACAACTTGTGTTATGCTCAGGGACTGTGTTCTTTTTACATTTATATTTAGTGGGTGGAACAGATGGTGAGAATAGTTTATTGTGAAGCATTCATGAAAATGGGCACTTCTTCCATGCAATTGTCCTGTATAACAGGGCATTCATTTGTTGGTAATGGAGTCTTTGCTGTACTGAAATATAGTATGTTAGAAATATGTGTTGGAAAAGGTTATCCTATGCTGAGTGCAAAGTAGTCCTTGTCTCATTCAGTTACTATTGGCTGCTGAAAAATAAAATTACAAGAATGTTTATGGGAGGCTGTGACTGAAATGGAGCTTTTAGAATTTACCAGTCTTCATTTTCTTGCATATGTGCATTTTGTAGTTACAGACTTCCAGGGAAGAGACCACCATAGGTCCTCTAATAAATCTAAAGCATAATTGCATTCCTTCTATTAATGTTACTGTTAAGTAGCTTGTAGCATTTGAGACATTCCTAATAATCAGTATGCCCACATTTTCTCATTTCTAAAACATATTTATTCTTCTTAACATGTCAGTTTTAATTGTTGCTGAGAAATCCTATGTAAATGCCAAATGCCATCGTTCATCATAGCGGTGGAATAATTTATTAATCACTTTTTTTAGAGATTCTGGTGGAGTTTGTGTTTTATATAGTTCAGGCCCCTCATATACAATTTTTTAAATATTTTAAAGTCAACAGACTGAAACCTGAAGAAGTTTCCTGGGAGGAGTTAGAAGCTTTTGAGTTTTTCCAGCCACTTTTGATATGTTAGTATTCAGAGGAAAAAAAAAAGGATTGTAGCAGTATATAAATACCTTGAAACAGGTAGCTCTTTAAGAAGCTTTAAAAAATGTCTTCTAAATATTATCCTAGAAATACTAACAAAATCAGACTAGACAGGATCTCCAGTGATCATCTAATTTGTTCATCAGTCATAGGTCAAAATCAGATATGCATCTGTCATGACTAACAGGTACTTGTCTAACATATTCTTAAAAGATTTTCTCTGATGGAGACTGTAATACCTCCCTATGGATCTAATGTAGCATCTTGTTGTTATTGGTGGTTAAAAGCTTTCTTTTCCCACTGTCTTAACAGATATATTTCTTACTGTGCAAGAGTTAAGCTGATAGCCTTTCTGTCCACTGTGTAAAGTAAGAAGACATTATTTTGTAGAGCTGGGCATGAGACATATGTGTATTTCCCTTTCCCTCTGCTAAGTCTTTATCTTACTCATGGGTTTATATCATTCCTCACATTCCCTGTTTACTAATCTCACAATTCCTGCTGCTGCCTTCTGTGTGTTGATTATTTTAGATCATCAGTTCTTAGGAAAATTCTGAAAAATGTTTTTTTTTTTTGTGGTTAATGTTTTCAGACATTAGCATATTAAATATTCTCATCTCTTTGATCACTCTCTATTCATTCAGGTAGCAATGGGACAAGTTCTGTAGGCCACAGGGCACTGCTGATGGCAAAAGAGAAGCTGTCCATAATGATTGATTCACATCAGCCTCATCAAGCAGCCTTTTGCTTGAAAATAGATGCTTATATATTTATTGTTGATGACATGACAGGATTATTTTCTGCAGCTGTTGAGTTGAGTTGGTCTTGAGCTGGAAGTAAGAATATGTCAGCTGTGATATTGACTGGAACATAAGAGGTCAAAAGACAAATGCATTTTGTCTCTTGAATATAAAATTAAAATATTTTATATTCAAGAAACAAATATAAAATATTTGTTATTATACAAATATTTTTGTATATTTGTACAAATACAAAAGCTGTTAAGGCACCTAGAAAAGGTTGTGTTACCCTTCTCAGAGTACCATTTCTCTAGAGCTTATTGTATTATACAACAAAACTATAAACTTAAAAAGAAGACTTGTTCCTACTCTCTTCCTTTATTTATGTTTAAAGTTATTTCTGTTTATTTACTCCAGGACATTTGAAATGGACCAAAGCTGAGGATATTGACATAGAAACACCGGGATCTATTCTAGTGAACACTAACCTGAGGGCTTTAATAAATAAACACACCTTTGCTTCTTTACCTCAGCATTTTCAACAATACCTCCTGCTTTTGCTTCCAGAAGTAGACAGGCAGGTAAGTAGCATCATAAAATATTTTATTTTGAATGGGACTTTTTTACAGTGTGTCTGTATAGGCTGATTTGACTGACTAGGAAACATTCTAGGAAAGAATTAGAAAATCTTCATACTTTCTTAGGTAAAACTGCTAGATCTAGAATGACTGTAAGTTTATCTATGAAAACTAGCTCCTGCTTCTTTGCTTCCCTAATTTGTCTAAATGGAAACTGGGCAGCAAATCTTTCAAACTTGCCAAATCACTTAATTGGCTTTTCTGCCTATGGTGTTGAAGATAAACTTCTCATTCTCAAGACTTTCTTTATTTTGAGTCTCTTTACACCTGTGATCTTTCTTGGTGCTCTGCCAGCACTGTCCAGGTCGATATTAGTTCTGTTCATTCTCCTGCTCTTCACCTTTTACACATACTTGCATATGATCTCTCAGCTCCTGTGCTCTGAATCCACTCATTCACACCTTTTATAAGGAGTATCTTCTCCAGAGCTTATGTCTGTGTGCTTGAATCTGTTGAGGAAAATCTGTTGAGTAACAGACTGGAAGTAAAATTTCAGTTTCATGATCTTTCCTACAATGTCTGGCCCTTCCTGCATTTATTGGTCAGATTGCAGAGTTTCTTAGAGCGAGGAAAAAAAAATCTTTCCAGCATGTCTAGTAGTTAAAATAGAAAAGAGATTTCATTTACTCACTTGCCTCATTTAGGGATTCAAACAGTCTTACCAGTTTCAATGGGGAATACTCATGCACTTAATCCAGACTCATTAACTTGCCCAAATAGGGCATTATATTTTTTGCAGATGGTCAGTGTCCCTCTTTTAATATAGTATCTAGAGAATGCATATCACTTATGAGTAATTAAA
Source organism: Muscicapa striata striata (assembly GCA_030060385.1). Taxonomy (NCBI): domain Eukaryota; kingdom Metazoa; phylum Chordata; class Aves; order Passeriformes; family Muscicapidae; genus Muscicapa; species Muscicapa striata. The sequence goes on from JAREIS010000215.1 coordinate 634,145, forward strand.
ACCTGAATCTGAAATCAGTATTTCAATTCAGTATTGCAGGTTTTATTTCTTAAACTGTTAGTAGTTAGTCTACCACTAAAGCAGGGCAAAGAAAAAAAAGAGAATTTACTCAGCCTCTCATCAAATTAGGTACTGTATGTTGTGGACCATAATTCAGCATTTAGATTGCTTGAGAAAGAACATCAGAACAAGATCCATAGGAGAAACAATGTAAATGTATTTATTCTCAAGCTTCCACAATGCAATCAAAGTCAATATTGACAAGTTTTAAGAAAACTATTTTCCCTGCTGACAAACAGATTTTAACTCAGTGCCCAGGAAATATTTTTCTGATAGTTTTGATTTTTTTGTCCTCTGCCTACTTAATCCATCAGAAAAGATTAAAAAAAATGTACTAGGTAAAATCATATTTTCTCTCCAACCATCAAAGACCCAATGTTCATAAATTACATTTCAAGTATGGGGTCTTTATTTAGAAGTTTTTTACTTTAAGATTTATTTTTAGAAGTGGAGTATCTACGACTGACAAGCCACTTACCTTCTTATCAGTGTTCTTACAGCAGAGTTTTTTGGCAAGAAAATCAAGAGAATATTTGTTGAATTTAAACATGCCTCACTAGTTAAAAGCAGTTTCTTAACTTTTATTTCAAAAAGAATTCACATAATGCTTATAAGATGTTGTTTCAGACATAATTGAACACTGTTACTTCACAAGCAAATGTTGTGATAAGACATTTGCAAGTGTCCTGTCTCTCATCTTCTCACAACATTCTGTGGGTTTGTGTAGCATACCAGGTTTTTACCTGCATTTGGAAGGCAGGAGTTGCAAGTCATCTCTGAAAGTTTAATGGAAATCTTTGGCCTCTAAATGTGAGTGTTTTAAATTTTTTCCAGTGCAGAGTGGAATAGCCTTGAACCCTCACTTTGCAGAAGTCTTAGCAGAGAAATAAGTGCATCTCTTTTCTTGATATCTGAGAATATATCCTTGGCTATGCCTGGAGTGTGGCATCCCAGATACAGACTGATGAAAGCAACTGAATTGATGTTCTTTTGCTTCCTGTGGCAAGTGGAAAGTGCCTATGTAGTGCTTAAGGATCAAGTAAAAGGAGAGAGAATTTTAGCCAGGGAGCTCTGGTGACAGTCTCTGCTGTTGGTCACTCTGACTGAACAGGACAAGGATATTCAGCTTTCCTCTTTTATTTCTAGTTTCTAAATCAAATGGGGCATCAGGCAAGCAAAAATGGTGCAACACTATTCTTTGAGTTAGCTACACATCTCTGGGGGTTCAGTTTTATTGTTTTATATTGTCCTTTCCTTGATTCGTGTGAAAATTCTTATTTCTGCTCTTCTGGCTCAGAAGTGTTTCCTCCCTGTGTGCTGCTCTGCAGTTGGCTGCTGTAGTCTTCCCCAGAGAAAGCTGCATTTCTATGTTGCCATGTGGGTATAGTATGTGAAGTACTGTAATAAATGGCACTATAAAAATGTAATAGAGTTATGCTATTTGTGTATATATAGTGATCTGTGAAATAAATTACTAATGAAGTGCAGTTTCATTTAAGCTTTATTACTGCTTCACATAGAAAAACCCCATGATGAATGATTCTTTGTCATTTCTGTCATAAACACCATTTTTCTGGGTGGTATAACTCCTCCTCTTTAAATCGTACTCAGCCAAAACTTGTCATGCATGTGTCAGTTTGAATAAGCATTTTTAGAAACCATTAGTTAAGGGAGTTGAGGGTTTCTGCGTTTTTATATGCAAGTGTTTATTATAAATGAATGACTTCTGTCTCAACCTTGGTTAGTCTAATGTGTTCAAGAAAAGTTCAGGGACAAGTTATGAGCCTGTTGGGATGTGTTTTCTGATCTTTCTTTCATTTTCAAGTTTTGTCGTTGCTATCAGGGAGCCCATGGAACAGAAAGCCTTAGGAAAGATGTCCCAGAATAGAAGAAGTTGAGAACAATTCTTCTGATGTTCATGCTGTCATTTTTCCTACTTTAGTTAGATTTTTGACAATTGGGTCATTGCCTTTTTTTCCCCTTGAGAAAAGATAAACTGTATCATGAGTTATGATTACAATCTAAATTGATTTCAGCTTGCATATTAGTTTACATTTTATTTCAGTAGCAATGAGACCATGTGTAATTTTCTGTATTCAAAATGCCTATAAAAGAAATTGGAGCAAGTTGGCAGTTATGGTAGATGCATTTGACCAAGGATTTTATTTGTTTTTATTTGGGCTCAGAGGGAATAAGTATGTAGACATTGTTCAAATCACAGAAACAAAGAATGTCCTGAGTTGGAAGGGACCCATGAGGATCATCCAGTCAAGCTTCTCACCCTGCACAGAACAGCCTCAAGAGTCATACCATGAGTATTGTCCAAACCCTTCTTGAGGTCTGTGAGGCTTGGTGCTGTGACCACTTCCCTGGAGAGCCTGTTCCAGTGCCCAGCCACCCTCTGGGTGAAAAACCTTTTCCTAATATCCAACCTAAACCTCCCCTGACATGACTTCAGGGCATTCGCTCAGGTCTCTGTCACCACAGAGAAGAGGTCAGTCCCAATCATGGCTGAGAAGCATACCCCAGAGTTGTCTGCTTAGCAGACTGCTCCAAAATCTTGCATCACTGGATAGCAGGAACCTCATGGCTAAAATTTGAACATCCAGATTTTCAGCTCTTTATTAATCTGTATAGATTCAAAGTCTCAAAATCCTTGAAACTCAGCTAGTATAGAAGCCTCTTGGGTAATTCCATGGGAGACCTATATGACTGAGCTGGAAATATAGAAAACATGCTGGCATAGAAACTATATGGAAAGAAAAGTCTCTGCATAAGGTATTTCAGTTATCACAAATTCCAGGAAAGTATTTTTCTTTACACCTCTAATTAGAACATTCTACAGCTAAAGAACAATGGATTTTTAATCAAATACCTACTTCTGACATGGATACATCAAGCTGATAATTCATTTAACAGAAACCTTCCTGACCACCTCTCAGTAAATACTCACCTTCAAAGCAGGAAGTTTCTCTCTGTATCTAGATTGCTGTATGGCATCATTGAGTCGTTAAATATTAATTAAACAATGTATATTGTGCAACAGGTCTGTACAACAGGTTGCTGAAAATGAATGGCAGTTGGCCATGTTGTGTCTCCACCAGCTTTCCTTGTTGGTGCTTCTGGGTAGTCAAATTCCTCCTCTTAAAAATGGGGAATAGGCAGAAGGAAGGGGAACACACCCACCTGCTTAGTTTCCCAGAAGTGTAACATTATCTGAAGAGTAGGAGAAAACTGAAGTGATTTTTACTAATCCTTAGAGAGCTAAATAAAATGTTCTTTCCTCAATGCTCTGAAAAAAAGTGTGTCTTTTCAGACTCTGTGACTGCTTAACACCTTCCTGATCTTTGAGAATTTCATTCCATCTTGCATTTTCTCCTCTGGTAATACTGGGCTCTTTAGAGTCTCTTGTGATTTGCACTTGCCTCACCCTTTCACATAGGCTGTGAACCTCTTCCTACAAAAATACTTTAAAACCACCTCCTGTGTGTTAGGTAGCATTGCCATTTTATCAGACCAAATCTATTCAGAAAGAACATTCAAAACAGTACAGGAAATCCCAGTACTGGTTATATCTTGTCTCAGCTTTATTTGTATAATGGAAGAAATTTAGCAATTATCTATCTTTTATATGCAGTTTATTGATAGTCGAGTCAGTTACTTAAATTAGAAACTTCAGTATTCCTAAAGAATTACTTAAGTCATGTAGTATTGCAGAAAGGCTATGAATATTCCAGGCTGGTAGCAGGTCAGTCTACTAAAAAGAAAAACATGATGTACAAATCAAAAGATTGTAGATCTAGAATGTGTCAAAACCCACCTTATTATCTTTCTTTTGATTGCTAAATCAGCAAATCCCAAAATAATTATTGTCTCTTGGGTCATGCTAGTACTGCTATGCAATCACATCACAGCATCCTTTTATTGTAAGATCAGTGCAGGTTCTTTGTATCTGTCTTGGCCTGTTCATTTTAGGTTGGTGCAGTGTGAATCTGTCACCTTGTAAGGATTCCTTCTCACCTTGCATTGAGAAAAGGCACAGGGTGATGTTAGTGATTTACTCTGTTCTGTTTAAAATAATAAGTAGTAATTTTAGGGAAGGTTATCTACAGAATTCCAATTCAAACCTCTTTGTCTTCATGCAGTATGAATCAGCTTAATATCTGTTCCTACAATTTGAGCAATGATAGCAAAAAGTAACCATTGTTTTTGATGTGCACAAATTACCACTACTCCCAAGAACATCAGTTAGAATTCTGTGGTAGAGAGTGGGTAATGAATAATACAAAATATTCTTTTACTTAAAAGTCAAGTAGAAGTCAAGTATCTGACATTCTGAACACTTAGTATTTAGTATGTATCTTACTGTATATTAGGTTTTTTTATCAGACAAGAATAAGTGAAGCTTGAATTTCACAGTTTGTTTCTTTTAGCAGTATAACCATCTCCCTGCTTGTTTTATTAACTTCATGAGTGCTTGAGGATTGTATTTGCCATTGGATTTTTACAGAATTGCCTTTATAAAAAGACCAGCTGCAGAAATTAGTGCTGTGTGTATTATTTGCTTCCAGGTTTATTTTATGTTTCTCTACATGGAATTATTGTGTAGTAGTAGTTATATGGTTACCTTATCTTAGCTGCCTTTTTTGCTGATACTACAACCTTTTAGCTATGTCCTTTTCCATTCTCTATCATCAGTAGCTTTCAAATATTTATTATTATGTTCCTGTAAATGTTTGAGTTTTACACTGAAATAGTTTTGGGGTTATGACAAAAGCATTTAGTTCAGACGAGAACATTTGCAACTGAAGGTTAAATGTAACATATGTCATCGGCACCTAAGCAGATTTAAAAAGCTGTTAAATTGGCACCCCTGTGTGTGCAGTAATTGAAGGTCATTTTATGTCGCATTTCTCCCTTTAGCTGACATTTTTTCTTCAGTTTTACTGGTTGTGGACAGCATGATGTTGTTATAAAGTGCTTTATTTGTACATCTTTATTAGGGTAATTTTAATGCAGGTATCTTACAGACTAGATATATGAAAAAATTCCAATGATTTAATTTTTTCAATAAGATTCTGGGTCTGCCTCTTCAGGAAGACTCTGGGTCTGATTCCTGAGCTGAGCTAGCCAAGGGTTTTCAGACAGGTTACTACCCCCAGCTGGCCTTCTGTCCTTATGCAGGAAGTTAATCCTTATTTTACCTAACACACCTGTATGGATGGTGTATCTGTGTATTTCACAATCATGTATTAACAGCAGACATCAGTTTCACTTTACATGAGTTGAAAGCTGAAGCATTTTACTTCAAAATCCCAATTGTCTTTAGCTGCAAGAAATCGCCTCTTTCAGCTTCCCTAGGCAATCCAGAAAGGCTCACTGCAATTGCATCGCAATCTGGCTGCTCTGATTGATGTGGTAATGGAATTCTTGTTTGCTTCTTTGCAGTAATCCCTAGAGGTCCTCCTCAGTATCAGTGTGTCTACATATGTGAATAGGAAGCTTTACATTTTTGATTAAGTGTCATGGTTTCATATTTCTGCAGGCTTGGTCACTATATCTCAGAAGTGTGAATCAGTGTCTTCCACCCTGCCACATCCATGTTGTGGAAGTTCTTTTTTGATTTCTAGAGCCTAGTTACAAGCTCTTGTCACACTTAAAACATGTCTCACCTTTAGGAACACATTTTGCAGAGGTGTTAGCAAAACTATTGCATTTGCTTTTGTCTGTAGCAAGGCTAAACTCAGTTGGAATATCTAGTAGGACACAGCAGTGGTGCTATGCCCCCTGAAAGCTAAAAAATACAAGATCCACAGCTGTGTCTGCAGCATCCTTTCCCATAAGTCCTTCTGATGTGTGAGGGGCCATTCACTCAAGGTTGTTCTTCTGAAGCCTAGTGAAGCTTTTGTTCCCCTCTTGTTCCCTTCAAGCAAGTTTTCTAATGTACACTGCACAGCTGTTAGTGCTTAAAAAAAGAGGACTCTGTATGCAATACAAGTTCCATTTACATTTGACAGAATTATTAGTACTTTAAAAAGAGAAGTGATAAAGCAGCTCCCTTCCAGTGGGAAAGTAAGTGCCTCACAGAAGTGCCTTTTTAAAAGACTGTGCTAGGAGCTGTGTTATGAGAGTATAACTAATGTGTGGACATAAGTGGTAATGTATATGGGCACAAGAGACTGGTATTCTCCAAGTTGTGTAGCTGTTAAGGATGCACTGCGGTGCTGCAGTGTGTAGTGTTCGAACTGCGCCTCCCTTGCAAAGTGCTAATAATTAAGTGATATGAGTCGGTCTGCAGTGCCTCCAGTGTTGCCACTGGAGGGCTGTGCTGGAATTAGATGGAGAACAGAACATTCCTTACCGTTCTGAATCCGAAGACAGACAAGGACTTGAAACAGGATGTTGGATGCAGGTGCGGCAAAAGGAAGAGCAAGCAGAAGTGATCCATCCATGCTTCTGCAGCACTCTCCCCCTCTGCACCCTCACTCCCACCCTCTCTCTGCTTCCCCCCTCGCCTTTCCCTCCCCTCACCCTTTTCCAGTATATTTGTTTGGCTTAAATACAAAAGGGGAAAAAAAGTTGAGACTTTTTTCCTAATTATTTCAGAACGTTAGTGTTCTTTGAATTATTTAATCTCAGATTCCACTTAGCTTGTTCTCTCTTGTTTTGACATGCAGCCATTTTTTTTTTTTTTTGCATAGAAGGGCGGTGTTTTCTAATGCCTAAAGGAAAGGGATTAGATGCAGGATTTTTATTTTTGACAGTCATCAAAAATGACTGACTAATTTTAGATGCTTACATGTGGCTTCCCCTCACCTTCTGTTCTTGGGCTCAAAGGTATATATATCTATAATTTTACTATTAAAAGCTAAGTGAATAGACCCTGGTTGTTTATATCCCTTTTCCTGCACTCTCCACAAAATATGAACATTCTTGGATAATTTAATAATGTTTAACTTTCTCAGAGTCATCTTTCCTTAAACAAGTTCCATACATGCTTGCCTTGATCACAAACCATATATGCTTTTCTGCCTATTTTCCCCCTGGGCTTATGTGCCTTTTCTAGTATCTTTATAAATACTTGCTTTTTTCTATGTGTTCTGACATGCTTGGGTTCACTAATTACGTGAACTACGTATTAGAGAAAAGGGGTTTTAATTGTTACTTCTAGAATTTGAATGCATTTAGACAGTACTGTTTGCTGCATGTTCTAGTTTTTTTTCTATTTTGCATGGGTTTTGTTTCATTTTAAAACATGCTTTATCTTTTCATTTTGTCAGATTTATTACTTGCCTAAAATTCTTCATCTAATTTCTTGCATCTGAGCTCAAACAGATTGCATTCTATTGTCTTTTTTGACACTACAGTGTATTGGAATGAATATAGCTATCCCACTTGTCTTCTTGATTTAGACAAGGTCTAAATTAACAAGTCACATTTCATTTTGAAAACATATGTTTGCAATTCTTCAGTCTTACTCGGCATATTTCCCACTTTAGTGAAGATGGAAAAGGTCTTTGTTTCTTTCTCTAAAAGATGCTTCTTGCTTTTCTCTTCATGTCTGAAGCAGTTATTCCTACAGTGTAGATATTTTCTTTTTCATCCTTTGATGTTTTACATCTAAGCTTAATCTGGTTATTTTTAATAAGACTAAAGTAATACTCAGAATCACTTCCACCATCTGTCTTCAAAATCTGTCTTTTCATTTTGTATTTGAAGGCAGACTGTTCATGTTATGTCAGTGATCAGGCGGGAATGACAAAGAGCTTTACTTATCACGATTGATAACTTCATAACCAGAACTAAAGAAAATTAGCCGTATTCTGGATCACATTACCGTTTACTGTGCAGAGGTGAGACCCATGGAAGAAAGCTTATACAGAGTGAACATGAAAACCCAAGCTGAGATACATCAGAATTGCTGAGAAAGCCATAGGATGGGTTGGTACCTATCCATGTCACCTCCCCAGACCTGAACATGTGCTGGCTGACGTTGTTCTGGCAGCAGCTCATGAGTCAGACTCTGTATTTCTGTTTGCTGTATTCACATATGTATATAGTGTCGGATGTCTCTCTTACCGTTCATGTATTTCTCAGTGTTACTGTAGATATTTTGTGTCACAACAGCAAAAAGGCCCTGGTAGTTGCATCTTGTCAGAAGTATTTCCCTTATATTCCTGTTTATATACTTCCTACTCAGACTGCTGACTCCACTGCTGACTTTAAATACATGGTAACTGGTTTAAGAAAGGATGGATTTTTCATCAGTCATGGCACTGTGTAAATGTGTTCATTTTTCTGTTTGAGATGAGCCTCTGAGTGTTCCTTATCTTCAGGCAAAGAAGCAGTTGCTATCCTATTGTGTCTGTGGGTTTTTGCAAGGCCTGTCTATTTTTGAAAAATGTTCTATGTCTTCAGCTGCATTACTACTTCCACCTTCCTACCATCTGTGTCCTCAGGACCTGAAATCATCAATGTTTTGTACTAAACTTGGTGATTACTGACTCCTTAACTATTCGCTCCTTTTTTTGCTTCCCTCCGGTATTACACCATGCCTTTCTCTGCATGTTTCCCTTTCCTTTTTTTATGTGTATCAACTGTTGACAAGCTTTTGCATCCCTTGAAACAAAAGACAGGCAGAGAAGAAAACGGGGTGGGGGGAGTGATTGTAGCCCTCAAGGGGATCAGCATGTGTGTGGACACATGCTGATGTGTGCCTCCACCTCTTCTGTAGGGCGAGTTACAGTCTGGTTCAGATTTTAGGGCTTGGGGTCAGGGAAGAGGCAGTGGCATGAATGCCATTGTGATGTGAGTTTAACAGACCATCCCATCTAACTCAGCACTCATAGGGCCACACCTAGAGTACCTTGTGCAGTTGTAGGACTTTGCCTAGATAAGAGCAGGGCCAGAGGCAGTTTTACCAATGTGTATAAAAGGATGTGGCTCTACCAAAGGCAGTAGGTACAAACCAAAAGGCAGGAGTTTCATATGAACATGAAGTAAAACTTCTTTTAGTGAGGGCACCCGCTGCCTAGAGAGGTTTTGAGTTCTCCATCCTTGGACATATTAAAAATCTAATTGATTTTTATGTCCACCTGAAGTGTGCTATTTTAGTTCAATAACACAAATATGTTAATACTTTCAATGTGGTTCTCTCAGGTCTGGGAGATGAATGAAAGGCTTGTGCCTTAACTTGGTAGGTTATCTAGCACATGTACAGGTGCTTCCTATGGATGGGGTTTTGTGCAATCTGGTATAGTGAAAGGTGTCTCAAGCCATGGCAGGGGGGTGGAACTAGGTGATCTTTTAAGGTCCCTTCCAACCCAAACCATTCTTTGATTTAGTGTACACCAGAACATACATACACCACATTTTGTACCAGAAATTATGTGGGTTATTCCATTTCTAGTTTCTAAATCAAATTTGAAAAGAAAATATGGTCATGATTATGGACAATTCAGCAGAAACATCTGTTCAATCAACCTTTAAGCAACAACAACCCCAGCACTAAACAAAATACCATTTTCATTAAATAAATACTATTAAGTCATCATCTTCAATATAAAGCATGGCCAGTTCAGTTCAGAAGCTGTAGAAAGAACTCAGAGGAGGGCACTAAAATTTGCACAAGCCATAAAAATGTCTAAAGAAAAATTACTGGACTTGAGCTTTTTAATCTACCAGAACAAAATTAAAAGTGAAGTGCATCAAATTTAATACAATCAGCTGCTGTATTTCATACAATAGACAACTAACCCATGGAAGTCTTTTGCATACTAAAAGTTAATATTGATTGCTGCCACAGTTCAACTGACATAAATAGAAGATGGTGGATGCATATATATGAGTAGTAGCCACAGTTATATCAAATAGATTGAAATATTTATGGACATTAAAATTCCCTTTTTCAGACTTATGCCAGCTAAACTAAATAGAAATAGAAAACTTTTATTTGACAGCTTTCCTAGTAATTGGCTAGAGTATGGTTCTTTCACAAGCTTTATCTACATGATCTGTTCCTTGCAATTATCCAGGGTTAGTTCAACCTCTGCTTTGATCTGATATTGTTACCATATGGTATTACTCAGATATGACTAAATGCTGTAAAATACAGCATCTTTGCTTAGCATTGAGTTGTGTAGCAGAAACACTACCATCAGAAATGCAGCCATTGTTTAACAGAACTTACAGATTTTTTGTGACAGCTACAGCTGCTTTTCCTTTTGAACCAAGTGCATTCACACTCATTCTCTTATAGACTTGCCAACTGTTTGGGCATTCTTTTAGTTTGGTCCCATTTATCACAGTCTCTTTTGAATAGTAGTTGTATAAGTGGAAAAATGACTTTTAGATAGGTAATGGCATACTTGAACAGTCAGCAGTATTCTGTAGGAAATGGAGAAACATACTCAATTATTTTCTTACTAGAAATACATGCGAGTTCACTTAAAAGTATTTTGCAGATGGGTAGAAGTTAAGTTTTATAATTGCCATTATTTAACAAGGAGAGCTCTAGCTGTGGATAACTCCTTGACATAATTGGTTCCCAGGTCATTAGCCAAAGTAGTGAACAGGATAATGATTGTTTTGCATTACTGTAGAGAATTTAGGCTTTTGTAAGTGCAAGCAGATCTTGTTAGTTTCTGAAGAATGTGTCAGTCACAACATGAGCAGTCCAGAGACTAACAGGAGCGCATATATAGTAATAAGTTCTGTTTCACTTTTTAGTTCCTTGTACTAAAATATTGGTATGGACAAAGTGTATGGCTTTATAATGCTAGTCTCTGCAGCCATTCAGTATTTCCCAATGAGAATTTCTCTCTCTCGGGCTTAATGAGAAACCTCTTCCACAGGGTTGCCACACAGCCTCAAGGGAGAAAGTATCTACCTTGACTTTTAACATGGCTCAAGCTATCAACTGCGAGAAAAAAAGTTGTTTCATGAATAAGTAAGGATCTTTTCAGCCATCATGAAGCGTAACTGGTAGCAGATACAATGCATTTGTGTTTGAGAATGATGGTTCCAAAAACTGAGTGTAATCAAAGGTTTTAATTGCAGCCAGGCAACCTAAGGCATTATCTTATGAAATCACAGTGGTTTTTTTTACAGAAGTCATGCTGTCCAAATGCGGGGCTCTTTCAGGTACAAATCAGAAGCTGTGGTCAATTATATTAGACTGCATAGTCTCCACTAGAAGGGCATTAAGAGGTTAGAAGCGTGGAAGCCAGAATGCAAGCACTCTAAAGCACCTTTCTTTGAAATTGGAGGTTGGCAATTGGTCAGAAGTTAAATATATGCAAGAGCATATATTCTTTTTAATGATATTGTAATAGATGGCAATTTGTTATACCATCTTGACATAGAAAACATGGTAAAAAAGGAAAATTTATATAATCTTCTCTACACTAAGGCAAAATCAACAATGCCTGCTTTTCTTTATATTGGCTAAAACTTTTTTTTGGCTGTTCAGTGGTGGAGAATTCACAGCCTCTCCCAAAGAAATCTAGTGCTTCATTGTTTTCACTGATAGAAAACTTTTTCCTCAGGGTCTGATCTGAATCTCTCTTGCTGCATTTCTGACTGTTACTCTTTGTTCTTTTTGGCATCTACATGTAGAGTGTGGAGATTGCTGTGTCCCTGTTTCTTTTTCTTGAGAAACAGCCCATAATAATGCAGTCTTTGTAGACCTAGGACCTTAAGTCTGTTCTTAGCCCCATTTATCTCCTTTGCATTTTGTATGGGTTCTGAGTTGCATCAGTCAGGATTGAATGTATTACTCCAGCTCAACTAGTAAGAAATACCAAGGAGAGCAAAACTCATTTCTCTGCTTTTACACAGTACTTTTCTTTGTAACTTATGAGTGTTGTGCTCGCCTTATTTGCAATTGCAAGATTGACTTACATTCAGTTTGTGAACAGTCCACCAATACAAGTACTTTTCCACAGAACCATTGCATAGCCACTTTGTTTCCTCATTTTGCATTTCTCTAGTTCTGTATTATACAAGACTGTCAAACTTTGCATATGCCACTATTGCAATGCCCTGCTTATCCCTGTTGTTTCCAAAGTAATTCACAAAACCATCAAGAGAATTCTGATGCTCTCTTTACATGCTCTCTGACTGATAGTATTTTCAAATTACTTCCATCTTTTTATCATGCCTCTGAATATACAGACTCCCAGTTGATAATAAATAAACAATAGTTCCCTAAGTAAAGAGTTCTGAGTAGTTCTTTGGTGACCTAATTGCAATTTATATATCCTGGATTTGCTTAAATTAATGTTAAGCAACACTGCTTGTTATGATCAAGATGCACAACTTGTGCTGCTTCTCTTCTAGCACAAGGTCTTTTATGCTGTAAGAGAGAAAATAGACTGCTGTCAGAGAGAAAATAGACTCATCTGACATAACCTACTCTTGACAAATCTATGTTGGCTATTCCTCAACTCCTGGTTAATTTTCAGGCAGTTGTGTATGGTGTGATGCCTTACATGGGTTAGTGGTGGGCTTGGCAGTGCTGGGTTAATGGTTGGACTAGATGGTGTTAAAGGTTTTTTCCAACCTAAATGATCCTATGATTCAATCTTGTGCTTTAACCATTGCACATATCTTCCAGAGCATGAAGAGGGAAGAAGCAAACTATTTTAACACAGGTTTCTTGGGTCAGCTGAGCGGCTAGCACCTAACTTCTTCAAAATGTTAAAGGTCCCATGTAGATTTTGGAGTTGTGTCTGCTCAGAATGTGTCCATATCAGTATCTTAGGACAGCCTAGAGTATAACAAAAAAAAGAATGCGTTGTTTGTGCATAGGCCATGGAGTTCTGAAGCTAGCTAGGTCTGTAAGTCCTGCTGTTCCTCTTCCCTTCTTTAGACATGGGTGATACATTGGTACTATATATGTATAACTAGCATGTATAACTTTGCACTTCTATTCATCATTTCTTCAAAATCCATCTTTTAACAGTTCTGAAATAGATTTGTATCTGAGCATTTAACTGGCTAGACTATCAAGCCCAGATTTAAATGCATTTAAGTAATATTTGTTGAGCTCCTTGCCTGTTCAAGGTCAGTTCTGACCCTTTTGCCTTTTGTTGCTGGTACAATTAATTGTATTAAGCATCTCAACCCAGTAGATTTGTGGCGAAGATTCATGCCACAAAAAAAGGAACTTTTAACATTAGCTTTGTCTCTGTATTTCTCTAGTATTCCCCAGTGTTGCACAGTGGAGTTTTTCTTTCATCATCTTCTTGCTTTTAATATACTTACAGAATTATTTCTTCTGGAGTTTGATGTGTCCCTTTCCAACTGTGTCTAATTTTGGCCCATTATACCATGTTCTGCTGTGGTATTCTTGCTTAGTAAGTTGACCTCGTTTCCATTCCCTACATGCTGTGAGATCAACACCAAGATCCTAACTAAGACAATGTGGTCTTATTGTACAATCCCCATTACTCCTTTGCAGGAGGCTTTGCACTCCATGTGGTCAGCGTTGTTTATTTAAAGAACTATGACATTTTTTTGACTGCTTTTTCACTAGCACTGTGTTCTTCAGGATTCTTCCAACTAATTCTGCATTTATGAAAGTATGCCTACTTAAATCACATTTTAAAAATTCTTTTGTCTCATTTCTTTCTTTTCTTCTTTTTTCACAAACAAGCCTAATCTTTTATATTACTATCAGTCATGAATAATCAGATCGTCATTTTGCCAGTTAAGTCAAGAATGTCAATTGTCAGCTAAATCTTCCAAGTCCTCCTACGTACCATTTGCAGTTCTTGCATTGGTGTTCAGCCATCAAAGACTGAAATAAATGTACCACTTCCATCACACTATCCTCTTCTTTAACCCCTTCCTTTATAAATAAACTTATTTTGGCAGTGGATCACAGAACAGGATTTATTTGAATTTGATTTGCCCATACTATTGGGCTATTCATATAAATACAGCATTCAAGTTTTGAAGAAATGAGCAAGTCTTTCTATAGAGCAAACTCCTTTCCTCCATAAGGACTGTTTTCAATCACTGTTTACCTATTGCCATATCTCTAAACCTTCTTGGGACATAGCCATGTGTTGAAAATTACAAAGCCATTCTTCTATAGCATCTATTAAGCCACCACTTCATTATCAGTATATGTCCATCACTGCTGATAAAAATATCAACAGATCCCTAGGTTCCATGATGATTCCTACAGCCTCCTTGTCACTTCTGATCCACTCAGTCTCATGTCTGGCAATATTCTTTGAGTGAAGGTGGAGGGACATCATGAACAGTGAAAATGGTGGGTATCATACCCACCAACACCATCCTGAGATTCATTGCACAGTCTCTGTTGTCCTCGTTCCCTCATTTCAGATGATGTAGATCAAGTCAATACTTGAGCATAAAGCTCTCTAAAGTGTCTGCCTTCAGAATGTCAGTCACTAAAGTTGCTGCATCTTCAGATGCTCCATCTGCACTGTACAATAATCACAGGTCAGTGGAATGCTCGTGCCCAGCACTGGAGAATTGAATTTGTTATGAAATCATGTTAGAAAAGAGCAGTAGTGTCTCTCTTCACACATAAATAAAATGTAATGTTTCCTGTGTGTGATATAAATGCTCCTAAATTTTTCATTTGTAATATTTTGGAAGCTTTAATGCAAAAGCATCAAAATGTATTTTCTCATATCTTCCATCTTTTGTAGATAATTTCTTTTACATACCTTTGGGAAAGTATATGAATTATAGGACTGTTCTTCCCCAGAGATAAAATATAGAGTTAGTAGCAGTTTTTAGAAAGGGTATAAAAAATAAGTGGTACTGGACCCTTCATTTGAGTGAATCTTCACTTCCTTCGCTGATTTTTTGATTGCTTTTGTATTTGTATTTTTGGTTGCTTGATTTTGATTTTGTCTGGTATTTTTATTGTAAGGCTGAGAGAATTGGGATGGCAGGGCCTTTTAAAAAATGAGGAAAAACTTCTTTTCAGGACCTGTTGCTGTAGGACTGAGGGGTAATGGTTTTAAACTGAAGGAGGGTTGATTCAGATTAGATATAAGGAAAAAAGGTTTTATGAAGAGGGTGGTAAAACACTGAAACAGGTTGCCCATGGAGGTAGTAGCTGCCTCATGTTTGAGACTTTCAAGGTCAGTTTGGATGGTGAGTGTGTCCCTCTGATTGTTCAGTGTGTCCCTGCTCATTGCACAGGGGTTGGACTAGACGACCTTTAAAAGATCCCTTCCAACTCAAACTATTCTATGATTCTAGTCAAATGGCATGATATGACAATGACACATAAGCTTTCATGTAAGAAATACAGTATACTACACAAGAACTGTGTACAATGAACCATTAGAAATTTTATAAATGCATTAGGAGAAATTTGAGTTATTTGAAAGATATAGAAATAATAGATTGACTAATTCCTTGGCTTTCCAGATTCTAGCCAAAATCAGATAACCTATGAGTGCAGACCTATGCAGTAATTTCTGTATACTTACTAAACATCAGTGTTCATTTACAGGCTGAGCTAAAAAAATAATCCCTGCCTTATTTTCAGAAGAGAATTTTTGGTGAAACTTGGAGGAAAATAATTGAAGTGGTTGTTCTAGAAAGGTTACTCAGTTTGTTCTGATAAGAGTGTTTGACATTTGCTTTGTAATGCAAATAGATGCTGGGTTTTAACAGATATGTTTTGGAGTTGGGTGGGTTTTTTTTTGTTGCTTTCAAGAAAAAAAAGGAACTTTCAAAAGCCATTGTGAATTCTGCATGAAAGTATTAATTAGAAAACATAATTCTAGCATTGTGCTTAATCAGAAAAACCCAGAAATTTAAAGCTCAACAGAATAAAACATAAACTTTCCAAGAATGGTTTGTTGTTCCAGCTCATTAACACACTGTCTCTGTTGCACAGCATTTTTTAAATGCCATAAAAATTAACAGTGTATTTAAGAACTGCTTTATTGGCATGTTTCTCCAAATTCTAATTTAAAGCTAGTGGTTAACTGTGCTATCTCTATCATCAGAGCTTAAAGAAGTGAATACACTCCATGGCTTCCAAATTTCCACTTTAACTTGTTGATTGGGGTGCAAATGATTTCTCCAGGTGAAGTAAGAAAATATTTCAGTAGAGATTGTTAGCTAACGTTATAGAAGGATGACCTCTTAGTCCTTCAAAGTTTAACAGGGCATAAAAAATGTTAGCCTGATTTTGCATGACTAGGGTATTGAGAAAAAGCTTAAATCATCTTTTTTTAGTTTTGTTGTTTCTGATGGACTCTTTCAAAACAACTAGATGTAAAATTACTTGGGTTTTGTCAGTTCCAACTTGTTCAAACTGTTTTTCACTGTGTAGAATTCTTTAAATGAACTGAAAATGGCTAAACAATTGAACTTTGTTAATTTCGTTTGGGTAGTGGTATCTACTTTCCGCATAGTGCTTTATTCCTTGTATAATATTTTCAAAATTTCTGTTTCATTTGCTTTATCTCTTTGGCCATTATGAGTTTCTTTAGCGTTGTTGTCCTCATCCTTTTCTCTTTGAGCTTTTGCTGGTTGAGTAAATCCATCCTGTTCCATTCCCAGCAAATGTTTTCTTTGATCTCAATTTTCTAAGCAAGTTGGGCAAACTCACTGGGGCTGCATGACTCTTTGTTTCTTCTATTTTTAACATTAGTATCCATATGTGTACCAAGTCTAGATAATGATGTCTACTTTTATACATCCCTCTACAATGTTTAAGCCTGAAATTATTCTTTCATGTTGTGTTAAAATAGATTGTTGTAAGCTTCTCCTCTAATTAATTAGTGTATTTCCACCTTCTGTATCATTAGATGTTCTTGTGCTTAGATTTTGGTTGTTTTAGCTACATAAATCTTCCATTAATTTTATGGACCCATGAACACTGGTCTCTGGAAAGGCCCTTCTCTGCCAGTTCATCAGTGGCAATGACTATCATGTAGTCAGTCAATGACTTCATGTTTGCTTTGTTGTTCTTAACATTTCTTAACCTAAGCATCTCTAACATCATCTTTGCAGTCTTGTGGACATAGTTACCTAGTATTTGTAAACAGCTGCAGTTCATACCTGAAGTGGTCAGTGAAGAATGCATCCATTCATGCATACAGTTCACAAATGGACTGTTATTCCACTGTTAGTTGACCTATAATATTTTTTCTTCTTAGGTAACCAATATAATTCCACTCTTTTGCTATTCTTTTGGGAGTTTGTTTCCCCTTCATTTTTTTCTTATTTTATAGATACTTACTATTTGGCGTGTTTTTCTGGTCCACAAGAACTTTCAACCTTTACCCATGACCTTGCTAACATTTGCTTTCTGTTCTGAAGTTCCAGCCTGTGCTTTTTTCTCAGGTGAACTAGATCACATTTGAATTTGTTTGGACCTTTTCCTAGCATTTAGCTTGGGATTCACAGTTTCTTTTTGAAACTTTTTAAGAAATCAGCACCCAAAAACTTCACACTTTTTTCTGAAGTATATTAGCCAACAAAAATAAAAGGTGCAGAACTCTTCCTGCAAAGCTTGCTTTTCTCCTGTCCTTACAGCAACAGAGTTACAATGAAGCTAATAGTGTTCTTCTTGTATTCACATGGTAATATAACTTGGCAGTGTTTATAATGCTCTTCATTTATGCAGTCTGGTGAAATAGCTCAATCACACTTGGCTGCAGTTTCAAATTATGTTTAATGCAATCTGATAGTGGATTGCTGCTGACAAGTGGCAATCTCTTTCCACCTATTGTGGTACATTCAAGCTTTGCATGAAATGTAATAGAGGTGTGACCTTAGAATAAGTTGGATAATTTTGCTCATTTAACAGAAAATTATTGTCCACAAATCATTACTTTCCCATGAGATCTTTTGATCTGGCTGGTGATATGGCTACACCGCTTGTCATCAGCTGAACCATGGAGTTTCAGGAGGTCCATATCTTTCAGACACAGCCTGCAGTTAAATGTGGGTAAATATTATTAGAATTTAATGTCTGTATGACTCTCTTTTTTGCAAAACATTGCCAGGCTTAGAGAAAAAATCTTGAATTTAATAAAGATTGGAGTAGAACATATGTTGACAAGTGACTATTTCCATTTCATCTCCTTTTATGTTGAAACTTAAGGTAGCTTCAGTACCTTTCTTAAAGGAACAGAGTTGTTTGTTTAGTAAGTTGTGATTCATTTCTTTGTGACTTTGCATCTGACCTTTTTAGAAAATTGTGTATGTGCTGGTTTTGACCATATACTGGTTTGCTTGTTCAGGTGCTAGAGGGGCTGCTATTTAAAAATCCCTCTTTAATGTATTAATTGTGGAATTTAAGTATTTCTGGCAAAATTCATTTGTGCAGGAAGATAATGTGTCGTAGTAGTTTGATTTATACAATAAGTACATTTATTGCCTTTCTCACCTCACTGGTTTTCTTATCTTGCTGCTTCTGCTGCATGTTTCACTGTTCCTTTCCAGTTTGCCTCTAGTTTCAGCATTAGTCATAGCCTACCTGTAATTAGTATGCATGTGTTCCATAACCCACATCGTGAGATGTATAGAAATATTACATATCCAACCCACTTAAATCCAACTTCTGTGACATGTTGGCAAAACAATGCCATATAGCAGGAAAGCACAGGCAGCAGCTCTGTAGGTTCATATCCTGCTGAGGAGCTCTGTACCATGCACACATTATTTTCTTGATGTAATCAAATGCCTTTAGCAGTGCCTGTTTTTCAGAGTCCATGCTAATTTCTATTTCTCTGGTTACTACTTCACATCTTTCTGGTTTACTCCTCTGAGATAATTGTGGGACAGGATGCCAACTAGGCAACAAGTAAATTAGCAAAGACTTCTTAGTATAGGGCCTATGTTATTAGTGAAATATAGAGTTCCATGAGGTAACTACATCGAAATATCATTGAATGTTTCTGGCATACCTGTGTCTTTCTGGCTCTCGTTTAAAACAGGCACTGAGAGCTAGGGGATATTACTTAGCTAAAACATCTGTTAATATGCTGGAAAATGTGCTGGCTTTTACTGCTAGATTAAAAGTGGTTTTGTCAACATTTATCTCTTACTTACCTGGAAGAATGTAAAATAGTGAGAGTATTTGTTCTAACAACATTACCTCTAGTGCTGTTTCCTCTCTTTTTAATTTGCCTTTTTTTTTTTCTCTATCTATTTATTATGCTAGAGGTGATACCCACTGCTAATTTATTTCACACTATTTCTTTTTTCAATTATTAGAATTCTTTCAGAAACAGAAATATCCTCAAAAACCTGAAAATATACATTAAGTTTTGTGGTAAGATAGCTCAATAGTTGGATTGCTTTTTAAAATTATTGTAGAAAATACTGTGATTAAGACTTTTAAAGTTGTCTTATAATTGAATATTTGAAAGATGTAGAAAATATTAATAATTCTAATGTTCTTCCACAGATTTCACTTTTGATGCCTATAAAATTATGAATAGAGCTGTTTTCAGTTTCGGTGATCAGTTTACATCAGTTCTTTTGTTAAGGATGCCTGTCATCCACTCTTTGGCCAATACAGCTTATTAGCTAGCATGAGTATTAGGTTTATTTAGAAACAGCAAAGTTACTTGTCTTCATTGAATTTAATTAATTTGTTTTGTACCGCATTATAAGCAGATGCACAAGTACAGTAATGATCTTGATTTTTGATTGCGTCCAATGCCTCTAGACATAGTCTCAAGACAGGGCTGTGATTAAAGCACATCAATCAGTTGTAAACTGTTATCAGTAACTCTTCTGACTGAAGAGAGTGCATTGATGCTGGATTAGCTCGCTTCCATTTACAGTAACGACTGTCATGAAAATGCTGGTTTAGTAGTAGTCATTTTGTGTTCTTCCCACTGCCTACACTTCCCCCATCTCCCCTAATGGAAACTCTGCTTTGATGTGATCTTGGCTGGCGCTGTTTCTGACACTATCTTCTGCTACCATCGGCTTATTTTCTAGATGGGGAGCGATGGAGTTTTGCGCCTCAGTAGCTCCGCTCTAAATAACGAGTTCTTCGCATATGCAGCGCAGGGGTGGAAACAGCGGCTGGCAGAAGGTAACTCTGCTTGCTCTCAGGTTTGCCCAAGGTTAATTGTTTCTATGAGGAATGCCTCTTTCTCTACATTTGAGAAACACTTTTAGAATAGAAACTGCAATAGACCCGTAATTCAGCAAAAGAGAAATTGATGATTCCATTTTGAATTTAGAGTACATTTTTGCAACTTGCTGTGGCAGCTTATTTTGACAGTTAAAAAAAAAAACCCAAGTATTTTCATCGCTGTCAGCTTTGGAAACATGAATGCATGCAACTAAGCCCTGCCAATATACCTTTGAAATACTGATGGTATATGGTAAATTAAATCTTTCTATGTCACTTGCCCTTTTGGTTTTCATTATTTTCATTTGGCATTGTTGGATGACTGTATCAGAAACCACTGTACGTCATCATTGTATCCACAATTTATAATTACCTATATTGAATTAATCCTTGACAAGTTTTATTCAATATATTAGTATTTTTTTTTTAGGAGAATTTACACCAGAAATGCAGTTGCGCATCAGACAAGAGATTGAAAAGGAAAAGAAAACAGAACCTTGGAAAGAAAAATTCTTTGAAAGGTTTTATGGTGAAAAGTAAGTACTGAAGCAAATAAAAGGATTTTTTATATTTTCGTTTAGGAGGAAATGAAAATATAATTCCATGCTTCACATAGCACGGTCATATGCTGTAAAACTTAATAAAGCAGTTATCAAGAGCAGTCATTCCCCAATATAAGAAGTTGTGGGTAGAATTATAGTCGTGTGTCTGCACTTGCATTGCAATTGCATGTTTAAAGAGTCATAACTCATCCATAAAAATTCATTCCAAAGAGAGCTTAAGACACAAGCAAGTGAATATTTTTAATTATGTTTTAAAAGATAGTACTAGGGCAATTCCTCCCTCCTGCAAAATATAAATACAGCTTCTACAGATGAGAAGACCAATAGCAATATTTCTGAAATATGTTTTTATTTATTTTTTTCTAAACTAGTTACAAAGTTACTAAAATAGAGGTTTTTTATTTTTTGACTGAGATGGCCTATTGGCCTGAGAAGAATATATCACATAGAACAAATATTAGCTTGAGACAAATGAACTAATGACTAATCTAATTTTAGAAGTGAGATACAAAGAATAAATAAATACCTTTAACTGACTAAAATTAAATATAGTATCACTCCAAGTGCACAACTGGGGTGACTCAGCACAATTTCAATTTGATGATGATGATGATACAGAGATGGCATTCTTCAGGAGATTCGTTGCTTATCTTCATTTTTTTAAAAAACAAATTTAAGGAGACTCACATCTTAAAATCCAAGAATTTTCCTTTTAGAAATTATTTTTAAAAGCTAATTAATCAATATTTAGATTTTTTTCTCTGTTTTTAAAAATACTGAGAATTTATTATAAAGTATAAACTAGCTATTTAAAAATTACTGATTCTTTCTTTTTATTTTAAAGTGTTTTTTAATTATATCACAGAACTACAGAATGGATAAGGTTGTAAGGGACCACAGTTGCTCATCTGGTCCAAGCTCACTGCTCAGACAGGGTCATCCTTGAGCACATGGCACAGGGTTGCATTCAGGCAGTTTTCCAGTGAGGAAGGCTCCACACCCTCTCAGGGCAATCTGTTCCAGTGCTCAGTCACTGCATAGGGAAGTTCTTTGTCACATTAAGGTGGAATTTCCTGTGCATCAGTTTCTGCCCATTACCTCTTGTCCTATTGCTTGGCACCATTGAGAAGAGCCTGGCCTCATCCTCTTGACATTCTCCCTTTAGGTACTCACAGAAGTTGATGAGGTCTTGTTTCAGTTGCCTATTCCCAAGGCTTTTCTCATCAGAGAGATGCTGCAGCCCCTTAATCATCTTTGTTGCCCTCCACTGGACCATCTCTAGAAGCTCCATGTCTCTCTTGTACCAAGGAGGCAGAACAGGACACAGCACTCCACCTGTGGCCTCACCAGGGCACAGCAGAGGCAGGAGCACCTCCCTTAACCTGCTGGAATGCTCTTCCTGAATGCTTCCAGGATACCATTAGCCATCTTGGCCACCAGGGCACCCTGCTGGCTCATGGACACCTCCTTGTCCACCAGGACCCCCAGTTCCTTCTCCAGGAGCTGCTTCCCAGCAGGTCAGCCCCCAGCCTGTGCTGGTGCCTGGAGTTATTCCTCCCCAGGTGCAGGACCCTGCACTTGCCTTTGCTGAATTTCAGACAGTTCTATGCCCACCTTTCCCACCTGTCAAGGTCCTTCTGAAGGGCTGCACAGGCTCTGGTGTATCAGCCACTCATCTCAGCTTTGTGTTGTCAGTGAACTTGCTGAGGAGGCATCTACCCCCTTCATCCAAGTCATTGATGGGTAAGTTAAACAATATTGGCCCAGTATTGAGACTTGGGGGACACCACTAGTGACAGGCCTCCAAATACCCCCTGTGCCAGTGATTACAACTGTCTGGGAGCTGCCATTCTGTCAGTTCTCAATCTACCTCACAGTCTACTAAATAAAATGTATGCATAATACTTAGCAGAAAAATTGTTCAATGGCAACCATCATTACATAAGTTCTCTTAGTTTTGCTGTCAGATGTTTTTCACTTAAATCCAGGGCACAGGGAACCTTTTATGTAACTGATTATCTTAAAGATTAACTAAAATGTTTCTGCAGTAACAGTACTGCTTCTCACAACCCACTGCCTTGGACCACTGGGAAATGTAGTGAAAATAAGGGAAGAAACGAACAGATCCATTTAAGTGTTTTATTTTGTGCACCTTTGCTAGATGCTTTCCCCCAGTGTATTTTTTTCTACAGCACCTTATCTTTACACATAATGGAGATTCTAGGCTCTTCATGTGTCAGACTGTCTTATTGTAAAGTGCTTAATTTTTTAGTAAACAGCTTTGAGACTTCAGTTTAGTCCAGGTGTTGATCCTTTTAGTATCAAAAAAATAGGTTAGGTTTTCAGATAAGGAACATAATGGTTTCTCATTGTGCATGTCAAGAGAAGAGTCTGTGACTAACCTTTCATGTAGGAAAGGGCTGTGTAAGATACTGGTGTAGGGTCTTCCACAAGAAATAGAAGTTTATTACCAGCAATGCTGGTATTCCTCAGTCAAAAATGACTGTCACATGCACAGAGAATGATGCTCATAATTCTGCAGAGCCAGCAGTCCTGCTGGGCTGGCTGAATGCTGGATGCCATAGTGGTTGGCAGATGATTGCTCAGTCTGTGATGATACGTGTCGTTTGGTTTCGTAGGTTTCTGACATCAACATTGTAATGCAAAATGTCATATTCCACATAATTTCCATTTTGACTGAAGTATTGTATCTGGTCTCCCCTGCCCTTTCCCCTGCTTGCATTGTTTCACTTACACTTGGCTTTTATATAGACAGATGTAATTTGCTGACTTTAAGTACTTTTCCTCATTGTTTAATGTCTGAATGGAAGTTTTTCCTGTAGCTTCTACCTTGTGTTGGTTCATGGGGCAGTCCTGTGCAGGGGCAGGAGTTGGACTCAGTGATCTGGTGGATCCTTTTCAACTCAGGATGTCCTGTGACTCCATGATTCTCTTGACTTTTTTCACTTTGGTTTTAAACTAGCTTTCAGTATGATTGGGCTTTATTTCTTTTCAGCTATGTTGATTTGACTGAACTAGCAGAATTTGTAAGCATCCCTGGGCTGTTTCTCAGATGCATTGTCTGCAAAATGAATCTGTCTTGCAGTCTAACTTGCTCATTTTACAATCAGAGTAGTATCTTTCCTCTGATGTTAGCGAATTTGATCTTCTAAATTCCTTAAGTAAATTCAAGTTTCACCTTCTGCTTAGAGAAGGACCATTACTAGATGCAGAATCTCTTTAAACATTTTTATACACTCCACAGCTGATGGCAATCAAAGACTTTAGAGTGCTTTGTCCCTGTTAGCTCTACACATTGCATCTTGTGTTTGCTCTTATCTGTACCCAGGCTGTTTATCGTGGCACTGTCAGTTGCAGTTTACTTCCATCCGTTTTTGTTCTTTTTCCACTTCCTCATGTTTGTTCATTTTTCCTCTCTCTGACTTTCTTCAAAATACAAAATCTTATTCTGCAGTCATTTATCTAGGATCTGCTGACGCATGTTGCTGGGCTTGTTGCCCCAAGATTGCAAGGGTTATACTCTATTATGTTAATATATTATTTATTTTCTCACTTGTGAGAGTTACATGTTAGGATAGTGCTATCAGCTAGATCAAAGTTTTAATTTTGGATAGACCTCCTCCAAATTTTATTGCTGATTTAATCTATCTCTTATTTTGTTTTTTTGTTTTTTCCTCACAGTATTACTTATCACAGTGCTAGAACATCAGCATTCATATATCTTTGAGTAGCTTTTTGGGATTTTTTACTGGATGACTGAGTGCCCTTACTCCACCAGTTGAATCCTGTCCTTAGCACTTTCATTGAAATCTGCTTGCTGCTGATTTGTGATTTTTTTTTGCAAACTTTGGGTGTCGTTTTCTCTAAGGGAGAAGACAGATCAGCTGTTTATTTTGCAATCTGAGATTGCCTTAAACATGCTGATCTTGAGCCTTCTTCTTTAGAAAGCCTTTTTCTTCACTTTAGCTTCTTCTTCAACATAGCAGTATTTCCAGTATTGAGAAAAACTATTAAGATTCAGTATGTGTTCTGCTGGCCTCAATCTGCTTTATCTTATTTCCCTTACAGTTCTTTATCTTCAATATGTTACTAGAATGTGTGTGTTTGTATAGTGTCTGTGTGACAGTTTCATTCACCTTTATCCTGTTCTTCGTTGCTTTGATGATTTTCAATCCATAAAGATAACCATCAAGCAATATCTTTTCATGATGTAACCCAGCTAGAGAAAATAGACCATTCATTCAGTTCTCAGTAGTGGAGTGGATTTGTTTTCCCTTCTCATTTTCCCAAGATAACTTTGGCTCCTTAACACAAGGAATTTTAGAGGAAGTTACTCACCAAAACCTTGGTAAACTGAGCTTTGCTCACATAAACTTATAACCTAAACTTAGACAGTATGGGGAGCTTTTAGTTCGAAAGACACATATTCTGAAATGCATTCAGTGTAGGAATTGTGAATTTGCTGCTCTGAATTGCTCTCTAGAGGATCCTTCCTCAGTGTATTGATGGCATAGGGAGACTTTGCTCATTAGTGTCTAGTAGTAGGCAATACTAATAATTAAATGTGATGCCAGTTCCAGGCTGGGTTGTTTTTTTTTTTTTTGTGTGTGTGTGTGTGTTTACAACTCTCACTGTAATACATCTGTTCAGTATTTTTAAAGTGCACAACCACAGATTTTAGTTTTTACATGTTCTGTACTTTTATCTGAATAGGCCTTTGTATCTTTACGTCCTCTGGGTACACACTGACAAGCAATTTTGCTTCCATAGCTTCTGAATATCTTTTATGCTTGCTTGTTTCCATTTTATTCTTTATTTTCTTATTAGAATGATAACAGAGATCTGTTTAGTAGATTAGAAGATCCTTAAGACCATTAAATTTCTTTTAAGGCCTCCCACCAAGCTTTTGTGTATTTTCTAGTATTATGGAATTGCTGAGGCATAAAGTCTGCTTGGAAAATCTTACTAAAGATGCTGAATGTCTGTACTCCCACTGGCCTTAGAAGGAAAGGAGGATGTCAGAGCACATGCACTTTTTGAAACAACCCTTTTCTATTTTTCATCTCCTGGCCTTAGTTTTGTTTTGGGGGATTTTTGTAGATTTTAAAATTCTGCTGAAATAATAAAACTTTATTTAAACTAGTATTTTCAGGATGAAAGGTAGGAAAATCTTCAGAAACATGCATTGTATACATGGTTCCTTTGCACTTCATCCCTGAGAATGAATGGTTAGATTGCAAATATGTGGCTTTTAGCTCCTTAAGAATGTTAAACTGTCATATTGCTGGCTGTGTTGCCCCTAAAAGCAGGTGAAGGAGGGAAAAAGGGATTTCCTTTACAACTTTTCCCGCTTGAAGAAGATGCAGTTGTGCATTTATTCTGCAGTGGATGCTGTACCAGTCTTGCAATATTGTACTGGTAGATGAAAAGCAAACAAACAAACAAACAAAAAAAAAAAAAAAAAAAAAAAACCAAAAAACAAAAAAACAGGATTGTAAACAGAGAGATTACTTATATTTGAAATATTAATGGTTTTTAACACTTGTAGAAAAATCTCAGTAGTTAGGTTTCCAAAATACATAAAACTATATAAATTAGCCACCACTTAAGCAAGCCACTATTTTAAACTAGAAAATATGTGGGTTTTGGAAATAAAAATTGTGGATGAGAAAGGTTAGCCTATTCCTTTATCCTTAATTTGATGGAAATATGTATTTTAATTTCTGTTTTTCTTTAGGTTGGGAATGTCAAGAGGAGAATCAACAAAGCTCACTGCAGTGCAGAACAATGATGAAGATGAAAGCAATTCTTTGTGTGGACCTTCTGGCACACCTGGTCCTTCTAAGCAAGCCACCTTTGAGGATAAAAAGGAGAAAGGTGCTAAAGCTCCACCTTTACCAGAGAGAGATTATAGTCCATCTAACTGTAGTATGGAACAGGTTCCTGTCAAGGATCTAACAGCAGATTCCGAGGATATACTGATACCTGAAGAATCAGTCATTCAGGAGGAAATTGCTGAAGAGGTCGAGACTAGTATTTGTGAATGCCAAGAGGAGAACCATAAGCCAGAACACGAGTTTTCTGAGGAGTCTGTAAGTCCAGCTGGCACAAATGAGGAAACAGAGGCAGTACAGCTTGCAGACAGCACTGAGTCCTGTGTCACGATGAATGATGTAAGTGATACTGTATCTCGCATTGAAATTAAAGTAGAGTTGAAGTCAGAATGCCCTCAGGAGGAGATGTCAGTTGTGATAGATCAGCTGGAGGATTGCATATCACCAGCACAATCAGCTTCATCCACAAACTCTGTCAGCGGTACAGCTGAGAAGGATTCTGAGTCTGCAAAAGAGCTAATTGTGCCAGAAATGCAAAGTGCTGCTCTGGAAGGCTCCTTGTTCACTGGTGGAGGCATTGCAGTGGATATGGAGCTTCACAGTGACCCTGAGGAGCAGTTGTCTGAGAATGCCTGTATTTCTGAAACTTCCTTTTCGTCTGGAAGTCCAGAAGTTTGTATTGCCTCTCCTGGAGGAGACACTCAGTCGACTTCAGAGGAACCCTGTACTCCAGCATCTCTTGAAACAGCTTGCTCATCTGAAGTGTCCAGTTCTGAAAACACTGAAGGTGATATTCAGCAAAAGGCCAGTGATGAAAACTTGCACACACCCTTAATGTCAGAAATCTCTCCAATGTCCACCTCACCTGTCACCTCAGAAGCATCTTTGATGTCAAATTTACCTTTAACATCAGAGGCATCACCAGCTTCTAATTTACCTTTAACATCAGAAACGTCTCCAATGTCTGATTTGCCTTTAACATCAGAAACATCTTCAGTGTCTTCTGTTCTTCTAACTTCTGAAACATTTGTGACAAATAGTTTGCCTCTTCCATCAGAGATATCTCCAGTTTCTAATTCCCCATGCAGTGAAAGACTTACTCTGCAACAAAGGAAATCACCGTGTTTGTTGGAAGACTCCCTTCCCACTTCAAAAGAAGAAGTCTCTGTCATTCCTAAGGCGGTTCAAGAAGAGAATCTTGTTCAGCCAAAACAACTTCAGAGTGCCCCTGAAAATATGAAAGTTGGTCCACTAACAATTACACCTGACACTTCAGTATTGGAAGAGTCCCAAAGCAAAAACCTCAGTCATCAGCCATGTAAGTCACATTCTGAAATTGAGAAATCCTACATTGCAGCCATCCCAGAACACCCTCCTCCAGAGGTGATCAAAAATAAAAATCACAGTGTTCAGCAAAGAGGTGACAAGAAAGGTACACTCTTGACCTCAGAGGTATCTGTCTTATCAGAAGGATCACTTGGCAAAAATATCGAATTGCTTCCATCAAAGCCACATGATAAACTATATACCTCATCTCTAGAGAAAACTACATTCTCTGAAGTGTGCAGAAGTAAATCTCACAAGCTAACAGGCAGCACCCAAAGCCGCCTAGAGAGTTCACATTCTTCCAAGTCTTTAGAACCCACAAAATCACCGGAAACAAGAAATGAAAGTAGAGACCCAGAGATCCCAAAGAGGAAAACAGCAGAACAGCACGGCTTTGGAATCTGTAAAGAGAAGAGGGCTAGAATAGATGATGATCTGCCTAATCGTAATGCTTCATCAACAAGTCCGTCTGATAAAGAACAGCCACCCAGAGAGGAACCCCGAGTTCCACCCCTTAAGGTAATGAATAAACAGGGTGTCTTGGAAACAAAAGGTTTATTATGTCCTCTATGAACTGCATACAGGCACAGTGCATGGTGTATTTTTTGGGGATGTATAAGAGCTGTTAATACTGATGATTTTGCCTTACTATTACATTTCCACCATGCCAAATTACTTCTGATACAAATATATCTACAGTTGTTCAGTAGGGGTCTTTGCTAAAAAATTGAATTTGTGTGTCGGAGAGCTGTCCAGCATCCATGGCTTAATCTAATTCAAGATCTTCCCCATCAGTCACATGCAGCACTTGTTTTTTTAACTGGCTGTCTGTATTTTGTGCTTGTTCTTCTGTGGATGTCTTCTCCAGCAAGCATGACTAATAAATGTTGTCATAACCAGTACTTAGAAAAACAGCCAGCACCTTAATCCAGCCAGAGAACCAAGAGTCAGAATAGTTGAAGATCCTTTTGCAAGCCCAAGGCTTGGGGTAGGCTGAAATATAAGATTTCCCTGTAGAATTAACTGGAAACAGAGACCTATCAGGGGGAAGTATCTTATTTATCTATATATAGATACCTTTGTTAATGGCAAAGCAAAAGGTAAAAAAGAAAACACCACCTAAACAAACACTTATGTGTATTATTCTGCTATGTAAGAAAGTATATTTCAGTTGAAAGGAGTTTTTTTCATAGCAGAGAGTTCTGTGGATTCAGTTATATATAGGCTCAGTGTTTTGACCCTTTTAACTTTGTACTTGATGACGTCAGCCAAGTTTAGGATCCAATTTACTGCATTTAAGCCCTTGACTTTGCAATACTAGTTCCTGATTATTCAGAAATGCCCTTTTCTGCATTTATTTTTAACTGGTGCAGTCACTGAACATTTTTAATATGGCCAGGAGGGCAAATAGACTAACTGCTTTAATCACTAGTGCAGAAGCATATTTCAGCTAATTTATTTTTAAGAGCAGTGATGCAATTAGAAGTCAGCTCCATTGTGAGTTTAGTGATATTCTTTCATATTTAGAAAGTGTCTGTCTAGCCTAATAAATTCTAATAACTCTCTAAGCATTAAGGAATATAGATCACTAGGGAATAAAAAAAGGTCATTACTATAATAATAATAATAAAGAAAATAACCAAACAGTTAGAGCTCTAGGAGTTCTGGAAATGCAGAGTGGAAACTGGAAAGAGTTGCTTCTGAAACCAAAGGCAGAATGTTATGAAGGATTGTGGGCAACCAATTCTAGTGTGCTTTTTGTGTAACAAATATTTGGCTCTTGTATCATCTCACCAACAAACCCCTATCCTTTGTAATTAAAGGAGGAAAAAAGAACCCCAATTCTGAGTCATTCTGCTATATGGCTGTCACATTCCATCATATCTTATGACTACTTTTTCTACAAATACTACCTGGTTTTCCTCTTAGTTCCTTTCAGAAGATGAGTCATAGCATTGACCACTAGGTTCCTACTGCTAGGGACAGCCAGTAGACATATGTCCATTTTAAGAACTGGAATTTTTTTTCACCAACCTTGGGGTATGCTGAGAGAGTGGTGTGTGAGTTACAAAGTAGTTCCAAGATTCTTAACCCTGAAAAACTATATGCCTAATTGGAAACATCCTAATAATTCCAGTGATTTTACAGGTTATTATTTTGCTAAAAGTGGTAGGTATTTAAATTTTTAATATTTGTGGGTTTATTATTTATAGTCTTGAGGATTTAATTTTTGAAGAGCAGTAATGTAGAAGGTATCTAGGCGTGTACTAAAGGAAGTCTCTTAAAAATGCAAGTGAGTAAAGGAAAGGTGTATCCTATGGTGACTCACTTCTTTTATACCTCTTAAATCCTCCATCGTGGAAGTTGGAAAACAGGCTCAGTGTAGATATCACTACATCCTATCTAATGGAAAGATTTTTTGTCTGGTTTATAAGCAAAACACAGGCTGTTCCTGATGTCTTAATCACTGGTGACCAAGGAGAAAGGCACTACATCATTGTTACTTTTTCACATTTGCTGGAAGGGGTTTCTTGCAGGTTCTTGTCCAGTGTCACTGCATGAGGCTTGCTGATCATCTCAGGTAGATGCACTGAATATAAAACAGATCTGACAAATTGTATCTGATAAGAATAGGCTAATACAGATGTCAGTTATTCACTCTGGAGGATGATAAAATATTGAAGCATAAATATAATTAAGTTTTAGCAGTTTTCTGTCCAACTGCATTGAACAGTAATTCCTTTCATTGCCTTTCTCTGACCCTTAAAGAGACAGCTGGTTATTTTAGTGGGTTGATGATCTCATTAAAATTCACTGGGATTTTTTCTTTTTCTTCCTTTAGATTCAGCTTTCAAAAATTGGACCACCTTTTATCATCAAGAGCCAACCTGTTTCTAAACCAGAACCTCGAGTTTCCCCAAGTACATCAGTCAGCAGTGGGAGAAACACTGGGGCTAGAACTCTGGCAGATATCAAAGCAAGAGCTCAGCAAGCAAGAGCCCAAAGAGAAGCTGCAGCTGCAGCAGCCGTGGCAGCAGCTGCCAGCATAGTCTCTGGTGCAATGGGGACCCCATGCGAAGGTGGAAAGACAAGAACGCTGGCACACATCAAGGAGCAAACAAAGGCCAAGCTATTTGCAAAGCATCAAGCCAGAGCTCATTTACTCCAGACTAATAAAGAATCAAAGTCACAGTTCAGCTCAAAGGAAAGTAGTACCTCATCTCTGGAGATACCAACGACTACTGACACAAAGATTGAAGGTTCTACTGGTGTCATTATAGTTAATCCTAACTGCAGGTCCCCTAGCAACAAGTCTTCTCATCACCGTGAGACTGCCACTTTATTGCAGCAGTCCCTTAACACAGCTACATTACCAGAAACTGCTACTGAGATATCTGTGCACAGTTCTGATGAAAATATACCTGTGCCACAATTGTGTGAGAAAATTATTTCATCTACCTCTACTGAAAGTAACAGTGTGCCAGTGCTTTATAATAAAAGTTCAGTCTCTGTGTGTGTTTGCAGCACTGCTATGTCTGGAGCAATTAAAGAACTTTCTTTTGCAAGTTCTGTTGATAAATCCTCTGTGTTAATGTCTGTTGACAGCGCAAACACAGCAGTTTCAGCCTGTAATATAAATATGCTGAAAACCATCCAAGGGGCTGATACTCCCTGCATAACTGTTGGACCAAAATGTATTGATAACAGTAATGTTCCAGTCTCCATAGACAACACAGTCTTATCAAACACCATCGATGACAAAAGGTTGCCAGTACCCAGTAGCAATGTGAATAACGCAGTCTCCGGTCATTATGCCACAGTGCCAGCTTCATCTATTGCAAGTAACTTGCCAAATCATCTCTCTGGTAGTTCTGTACTGATTCCCCCAGTGGGGACTACCAACAGATTTCCTTCTGATAAGATAGCCATAAGCGGGTGTAGCGATCAGAGCGCTGTCTCCATCCACACCACCGCCAGGTCAGCTTTAAGTTGCAGTGAGGCCCTCGCAGCAGCAGATTCTGTTGCAAGGCCACCCATTTCAATGTTTACTGGTAACATGGTGACAATAAGCTCTTATGATAACACTACTAAATTGAATTCTGATCTCTTAGAAAAGAGCTCTGGAGCACGAAACCGGATGGATCTCTCTGGTAAATCTCATCCAATGAGCTTTACGCAAACTGCCATGAATAGGTCTATACCTTGTAAAGTCATTGTTGACCACACTACGAACCAGAATTCCAGTCTGTCACTTTCTTCCTCTATTGAAAACACAGAGAGCAGCATTGACCTGCAGAGCAGACCTGTAAGGACAGAAGCTGCCTTACAAAGTATAGCCTGTCCTCAGGTATCTGTCATAAGCAGGCCTGAAATGGTCACTAATGAAAACCTTGAGCACAGCTCCAGCTTTATCGCCATTACAGCAAAGCAAGACAGCAAAAACTTGCAGGCAGGTTGTTCAAGTCTTCGTGAAGTGCCTCTTGCTCCTCAAGATAAATTAATTGAGGTGGTTACTACCAGCCAAGGCTTTGCTGAGCAACTAAGAGGCCCTTCAGCACTGAAAAATGAAGCCAATGCTGCCTGTGCCAATCAGTACAACACTAACAATAGAATTTGTTGGCGTGATGAGGAGGCAATGAATACAGACCAGACAGTGGTCAGCCATCTTACCTCTGGTAAGCATAAGGAATACGCAGAGCAAAACTGCTTGAAAAATGTCAAAAGCGAACCTTCCAGTTACACACAAATGTCAGAACTGCAGTCCAGGAGTCTTTTGACAAGCATTGCCATTCCTGTTAAATCGGAGACTAATGAGTCTGACAAGTGCTTCAGGATGGACACTGAGGATTTTACAGGACCTGAAATGCCTGCCCAGGCTGCAGAAATAGCCACGAGTGTGCAGCCACAGCAGACCTCCAAGACATCCATCGTGGACTCCATGGAAGACTCCCTGTCCCTGACAACAGAAACCCTAAAGAGAGTGACGAGTGCCGGGGGCTCTAGCTGTCGCTTGTCGTCAGTGGAGGCCAACAACCCCTTAGTGACACAGCTACTGCAAGGCAATCTGCCTTTAGAAAAAGTGCTGCCGCAGCCCAGATCAGGAGCCAAACTAGAAATTAACAGGCTTCCCTTGCCTTTGCAAACTACCTCAGTATGTAAAACAGTAGTGGCTGAGAGAAATATTGTTGAACATGCTTCCAACTCTCCTAATCCAGATGGTAAAGGATTTCTAGCAGGCAGCATAGCCCCACTACAAATCAGAAAGCGTGAAAACCATCCGAAAAAGAGGATGGCCAGGACTATAGGGGAACATGCTCAAATTAAATGTGAGCCTGGGAAGGTGTCAATGGACACAGATGTTAAAGTGGCTCCTTGTGTAATTAGTTCCAGCATGAATCAGCTAGGGCATGGACAGCCATTTAAGCAGGAGTGGCTTAACAAACATGCCATTCAGAGCCGGATTGCTCACAGCCCAGAGATCAAGCAGCAGAAGAGACCGTTGCCTTCGTGCAGTTTCCAGCAGAGCTTATTTCACATTGATAAAAATGGCAGCTTTCATGCAGAAGCCAGTACCTCACATAGACAGCATTTTTACCAAATGTCCATGGCTGCAAGAGGCCCCATTCCTACGGCAGCTTTGTTGCAAACTACTTCAAAAGGCCCACCTGGCTGCAACACATTTGCTTTTAGCAGACACCTGGAACAGAAGGGTTTGGGAGACGTGAATATTTCTACGGCAGCTCATCAGCTGAGGCTAGGAAGTGTGTTTTCCCCTAATACTCAGATTAAGGAAGGTGATGACATTGCCAGTGCCTCTCAAACTCTGCAGAGTAAAACGTTAGTGCATCCCCCTGCTCCCCCTCCGCCCCTGCCACCTCCTCCCCCACCTCACCCAAATGCAGAAGTCCCCTCTGATCAAAAACAACCGACAGTTACTATGGAAACCACTAAAAGACTTAGTTGGCCTCAGCCAGCAAGCATCTGTAGCAATATAAAATCTGAACCTATTTCTTTTGAGGAAGGTTTAAGCAGCAGCTGCGAACTGGGCATGAAACAAGCTTCCTATGATCAAAACGAAGTGAAAGAACAGTTAAAAGCGTTTGCATTAAAAAATGCAGATTTCTCTTCCTATTTACTTTCTGAGCCACAGAAGCCTTTTACCCAACTTGCTGCTCAGAAAATACAGACGCAGCACCCACAGCAGCAGCAGCAGCAGCAGCTCTGTGGAAATTATCCAACAATACACTTTGGTAGCACAAGTTTCAAAAGGGCAGCATCTGCAATTGAGAAATCGATTGGGATTTTAGGAAGTGGTTCAAACACTGCCACGGGCCTGTCAAACCAGAACGCGCAGATCCCGGTTCAGAAATTTGCTGACAGCAGCAACGCCGATGAGCTGGAACTGAAATGCTCCTGCAGGCTGAAAGCCATGATCGTGTGCAAAGGCTGCGGAGCCTTCTGTCATGATGACTGCATAGGGCCTTCCAAACTGTGTGTAGCTTGCCTGGTGGTGCGGTAGGAGCCGAGTCAAAGATGCAGTATCCCTTATCAGCGTGGGAGAGCAGGACAAAGGAACAGAGAAATTTGAACAGTTTCAGCCACTAATGATTTGCAATTAGTGGATTGATTTTTTTCTTTTTTTAACTATTTTTTTTTTCTTCTACATGGTGCTTTCAGAACTTAGTTATTCTGCCTGAGTGCCATTTTCTGGGAAGAAGAGGAAACCTGTAGAAGTAGTTTAAAAAAAAAAAAGATTGCCTTGTTACTGAAGCATCTATGAGCTCTCTTGCTGTGCTGAAAAAAAAAAAAAAAAGAAAGATGCATTAATGCATGTCATTCATAACTTCTATTTATTTGCACAAAGTGCAGCACATTTTTTCTCCACTGTTTGATAGTTGATATGAACTGCAGGTTAAAGATCAGTGGAAGAGTAGCACTGTAAGAAGTGGAGTAACTATGCAGAATGAATAACACACTGAATAGCAACTGGTGTGAGTGGGGTAGTGGCAAGGTGTGGGGTGCTGACCATCGTAGCTTCTAAGTCAGTTTGCAGTCTTTCTGCTGACAAGATTGTTTTCTTTAATTGACTTTCACTATCTAGGGCTAAAATACAGTCACTTCACCTAACAAAAGAAATTTAAAAGAGGAATTTAGATTGTTAGAGAAGTTTCCTTATGTGCCTGCCAGGGACTGTGGAACTCAAATCTTACTCATCATCTCTTCTTTGTTGATTCCTTGAGAAAGATTTGTATATGTGATGAGTTAGCAGGACCAACACTGGAAACATATTGGCTTCAGTAGAGTCTGGAGAAAGTAACTTCTCTGCTGGGGATTAGAAACCTCTTTTCTCTTCCTGTTTCTCACTCAAATGGTCTTTATTTGTATTTGTCTCTCTAATCTGTCCACTAGGTTTGTCAGTCCCAAATATATATAAAAATAAGGTCAGACATAGGCCATTGGTTCTTGAGGTTGTAGCTTTTCTGTGGCCTAAAAATGATGCATTCTGCTGATGAATTAATAAGGCAAGATTTTAATTGCATATAGGTTGAATGTTGGCTTATAATTTCTTTTTCCTCTTGTGTAAGTTACTCTATTTAAATAGCATTCTGAGAGTTTTTGCCATTTAAAATCATTCTCAGAAGTACTTACAACACTGACTTTTTTTTTTTTCAAAGGAAGTCAGACCCCTTTTAGAAATTTGGAAGCAAAATGTATGTTTTAAAAGGGATACTGCATCTTTAAAGTAACATTCAGTAGTTATCCAGTACTGTACTTACCTTCAGGACTATAGCTGCATTCCAGATGTGCTAGCCACCATAAAAGCAAAAAAGAAAAACAGTGATTTTGGAGTCCTATTCACCTAAAAGGAAAATATTATAAAGGGATAAAGCACATGCAGTTCCTGGGGAGATGAAAACACCTTGGGTTTTTTTTACTCCCACTTCAAGAAAACAATATGTGGAGTTCAAGTCATCCGTCTGCCAATATGTGGTTGGGTCTGGCCAAATGTCAGCATCAAGAGAAACTTTTTTTACCATCACAGTAGAACCTCACTAATCCAAAGACCATTACAGCTTGCCCAAGAAAACTGATGTTCCTTGCACAGTTTTAAGAGAGCAGTATAGTAAGAACGGTGAGATGTAAGACTGCTTGGTTTTATCCTGCAGTGAACTGTTGCATTCTGAAGTACTAATGTGAATGATAGAGTTACATTTAAGAAATTAAAAGTATGCTATATTTTAGAGCATACTTTTTTTATCTGATCTTTGTTTGTGTACTTTTCATCAGCTGTAACTGTTTTTTTTTGGGACATTTTCACAAACATTGATTTGCCGTTTGTTGTCTAAATTACGGAAATATCAAATCATTCTGTTGCTAGAAGCTGGCTTGATTCTAACATATTGTAATTAGCAAAAATTTATGGTGCACCTTGATGGTTCACTTTGTAATGACTAACAAATTTGTTGCTGATACAATAATACTTTTTTGCTATCAAAGGCCATTGGAATGAACTAACAAATTCTGCATGATTCAAGTACTTCTGAGAAAATTACCGCAACAAAAGTGCCCTAAAAAGAATGTGAACCATCATGAACGGCTCTCAGCACAACAGACTGGCTAGAAGTAAGCTGAGTAACAGAAATAAAGTAACTTCAAATGAAAATTAGTATCCATTTATTGCTAGTATTTATAACAGCTAGGATCTTCTTAAAAAATAAAAAAAAATAAAAAAAAAAAAGAAATACTATAGATATCAGTTTACTAGTTTGAGAGCCTTGTATGGAATCCTTATTTCTGCCTTTGGTAAGAGCCCAGTCACATTTAGATGTTAATTTTGAATTACTCCTTTTTTGTTGTTTGCTTGTTCAGGTTTCAGGCTCAATGTCATCGTGTTTTCTAATGACCATGCCGTTTGCACCGTGGGTTGTTAATAGTTTATGCACTGAAAAGTGGTGAAAGAATTACTTAAAAACACACTGCTCTGTGTTTGTGTGTACGTACGTATGTCTCCCAGTGTCCAGCATGAATAATTTACCTTTTTTTTTTTAATCTCCAAAATTGTCCCCCTACTCCTACCCCTGGAGCAGCACTTTTGGGTGAGAGGGAGAAACACTTTTTTCTTTTCTCCCTCTTTATTGTTTTAATTGCATACCTGTGAGATATGCAGATAACATTAGGGCATTTGCAGTGAGTGTGTTTGTGTGTTTCTGTTCTAAAATAATTTTCCAAGCAGAAACTCTCTTTGAAATAATGTTAAAAAAATAATTGAGAAATGGTGAACTGGATGCCCCCTGTTTGCATTTTATTTATCTATCTGCTGAGATCTAGTACATGAAATAGCATTTAAAAGACAAAAATAAAGGTTGAGCCATAAAGCAAAAGGTATATTCTCTGTACTATAGGCTTTCTTCTTGAGGGTGGTGCATGTTGTCAGGGTAAGCTACAGAACGTGCAGATGGTTTTTCAGGGCCCTGCAATTCCTTGCACAGTTTTTAAGCTTGTGCATATGGTGCTTTATAATGCAATTTCTGAAGTAAAATTACCTTATGCTGCACCCCCTTCCCCTTATGAACACACGCACAATTTTCAGAATCGTTATTGTAGCCTCTGGTTTAGCAGTTTCTCCAAGGTGTGGTGAAGTACCAGGATAAGCACTCGAGATGAGCTGAGAAGTGTCACCAAAAGGGATCATTTTAGCTGACGCACATGAAGGGCCCTGCTCTGAACACTGAATGACTTCTGCAGTCTCCTGGCAGCAGCGCAGCGCCTCGTCTTCCGTAGCTCTGCGGAACACTGGGGGAACCAGAGAAATATTCAGTGGCTTTATCATGGACCTGTGTAGCTAAATGTTTCTGAGTCTATGAAATCCTGTTGTCTTCGGTCATCATGCTTTGTCACTGTAAAACCAACGAAAAGGAAAAAAAAAGCATTTTTTAGTCTAATTTAAGGAGCTGCTTCTTTTATAGCACATAATATTTCGCTTTGTACTATATTTGATAGTTAAAGAATAATTTAGTCCGTAGAATAACTTTGTTGTATTTGTACTGTTCATGAATGTTACAAGAAAAGTGCTTTACTTTGTTGCCATAATTCTCTCGTACTGCTGTAAAATATTTTTTTCTGCTTTATGGAAACTTAACTTGGTTCACATTTTCAGTACAGGGTTTTTTGTGTGTATGTATTTTTTTTGTCAGTATTCTGAATGTTTACATCTGTTCAACATTAGCCATTCTATGCCTTTATAGGGCAGTATTACTCCTGCAGTGTAACAGCAATGTGAAATCCACTTGTACCTAACATGCATGAGAAATACAGATTTATTGGGGAGATCCCTAACGTGCATAGATACTTTTTCTATCTGCATTCAGTGAAGTAAATACCCTCCTTCAGTCCTCTACCAAAGAAAATGTTATTCCCACAGGACAAGCTCGGAAAGTGGTTCTCTGAATTTTCAGAAGGGGGTGTAGTTGGTTTCAGCAAGATTGCTACAGTTTAATGCTGTTATGCTTTGCTTTGTTACCCCACCAGATGTGACAGGGTGAAACAAGCATTTTAGCAATTTTTTGTGTTTCAAGACAGTGTTTTGTTTAGAATTCAGGGATCATGCTTTCTTTAATGGTGCTGTTTGTTTTATTATTTTTTTTAAGAAAACAACCTTTTGTTGCCTACAGAAATGACCATTCACAAAACCATAAATTAAATAAAATAATTTGTCTTCATAACGTTTCTCCCTTTCCTTTCCCCCTTCCCTGTCCCTTGAAAATAACAACTTGGGCTTCAATATTAAAATATTCTGGAAAAAAAAAATAAAGACATAAAATAATATTTGTCATTTGTTTATTTATTTTAAGTTCAGTGCCTTAGGCAGGAGATCCTCCTTGTGCACGTCCATTGTATGTACGGGTTGATGAACTAGAAATGTGAGAAAGAAATCAGCCCTTTGTAAAGGATTTTTCAATTACAATGATGTAAGTTTGAATGACTTCTGATGTAATTTGAGTATTAATCATCTTATACTACTAAAATAAAACTAGGTGCTGTATACTAAGTTGTTTAAGTAGAACAGTGGATGAAAGTGATTATATTACTTTGGGTAGTTTATGCTGGGTGCATTTTAGTGCTTTGCCTCTGTCTGCAACCCCTTCCAGAACATCCCTAATAAGAGCAACCATCCTAGCATGCACTTCCCTGATTTCCCATTCCTAAAGCAGAAGAAGTTAACTGTCCATGGTGCATGAAAGGCAACCAGTCCAAGCTATATTCCTCAAAGCAGTTATTTCTTCAGGTTTGGAAGGCCTTCCTGAAGTGGAAATTCAGTAGCTGTTATATTAAAATGTAAAAAACACACAATTTTTGTCATGTTCATCTGCAAAAAGAGCTTTGAGTACTGATGGTGCAAAATGTTGCAGGATGAACAAGAAACAGCTTTTTCACAAGCTTGCTTGGAAATCTCAGAACTAAACACCATCTTTTGTCCAGCCTCCTGTCATTATTATTTCAGATGTGATACCATCTGAGGGTCTTGTTAGCAGCAGATGACAGTCCTGTCTGCCAAAATCTGTCCAAATGCAAAAATAAGGCAATACCAACCTCTGTAATTTATAATTCAGTGACCTTTTTTTTTTCATATCCAATACCCACCTAGCAAGCCCCCTTTAACACCTACTGTCATGCAGATTTTCTTTTCTTTTCTTTTTTTTTTTTTTTTTTTTTTAGGGCCTGTGCCAAAGCAGGGACCAGCTCTGTTTTTGGAAGTAACAGCCTTTTTAATAATTATTTTCTTATTCATCTAAGCAATGTAATAATGTAATGTAAATGATTTTGTTAAAGCTGTACTAGATACTAAATATTTAGTTAATACTAAATATTAACTTTTGTGCTTTCGCTAATTTTAAACCTGTAAAATAATTTTTTGCATTTTTATTGCATCTTAAAGAATAATTATTCAGTTTTTCTGAGGAGTTTGCCTTATAAGTGTTGCTGAGTGAAGCCTTGTGGTGGCTTTTCTGTCTGTGTGCAGTCTCTGTCTTAGCCTGGCGGTTCAGCCAGCAGATGGCATCAGGAGAAAACAGGCTGCTGTGGTCTCCAAGCATTCCTGTCCCCCGGCAAGAGTGCACAGCACGGAGAAGTCCTGCCTGCCACGAATGCTGAGGCTTTCTGGATTCCTGTTCCTTCCGTGCAGAGTTTTACTTGGAGTGAAAACAAGCCTTCCTTCCCCCTCCCCAGTCCTGCGACTCAGCTTTCAGTAGAAATGATGCCCTGAAGCTCACATCATCCTTTCCTGCTCTTGGCACTGTCTGAGTCGTGCAGTCAGGAATTGAAGTATTGATACCCTGGAAAAAATTCTTCCCCAGGCCAGAGCCTGAGCTGTTTTTTTTTTTTTTTTTAACCACCCCCTCAGTTTTCTTTGTCACTCGTGGATGAAAAGCAGCACAGCAAAGCTCTTTGTATTGAGGCACTCTGCAGAATATAATCTGAGCGTAATACCGCAGCTGGGTGTGCAGAGCTTGCTGTGGTGTTGTCAAGCCTGGCCTTTGTTGGATGCAGGACTTGCAGTGAAAGAACCATCAACATGCAGTCATAGAATAGTTTAGGTTGGAAGGAATCTTAAAGACCACCTAGTTCCAACTCCCCTGCCGTGGGCAGGAACACCTTCCATGAGACCAGGTTGCTCAAAGTCCCATCAGCCTGACCTTGAACACTTCCAGGAACAGGGCATCCACAGCTTTTCTTGGCAATCTGTTCCAGTATTCTACCACCTTCACAGTTGAGAATTTCTTGTTAATATCTAATCTTAACCTACCTAAATCTAATCTAAACCTATTCAGTTAAAATGCCTTGGAGCAGCACCACACTGGAGACAGCTTTCCATGCTAAGGAAGGTAGACAGTCACAGGCTACCTGCTGGTAACTGCTTGTGGAGGCAGATTACATTGTTTGTACAGCTGGGTTTTTATAGGAACTGAGCTAGACATAGAAATAAAGCCACATTCATTGAGATAATTCAGGATCATTGACATTGGCACTCTGCAAATACATAGGAGGCACTGATAAGAGAAGCTTGTATGTCAGTTAAGTATCGAGCACTTGCTTTTGAGTATTGAAAGTTCATGCTCAGAGCTTGGGAGATTCCTCTTAATTGACCATCAGTGATGATATCAAGAGTTGTTTCACATAATCTGGGGGCAAAATACCTGGATTGTACTTTTTGGAAGCTGATGACACTGGATAAATGTGAGTTTCTATGTACAGGTCACCTTTCTGTTCTGTCTTTTGTCCTGATCTTGTAGTGCTTAATTCATCCATCAGTTTTAACTCCATGTCTTTCCAACAAAAATTGAGCTTTCTTCCAGTATCTCTGGTATCCTCATGCATCTGTCAGCAGGGCGGAGAATAGCTTAATATCCCACATAGGAAAAAAAAAAACAGATTTGGAAATACACTGATTGTACTGGATATTTGGCTTCTATTAATAAGAAATCGTTGCTATATTGAGAAAATAAATGATTGTCAATATCAAAATATAGGGTGAGATGTGAGGGTTTTTTAAAATATTGGTCCTTACTGTAGTCTTATTTGCTTCTGATTCCCTACTGCTCAGATCCATTCCCCTTGATTGAGAATTCTCAGCCCAACATCTGTTGTGCAGAATCTTTGCTACTGCTGTGTGCATTTCTGGCATTTAAAGGATCAAATGTGAACAATGGCGGAGAGACTTGTGCCCAGTGCCTCGATCTTCACTCATTTGCCTCTGAATTGTGCAGAATAAGATGGAGTCTTTGGGGAAAATAATAGAAATAGCTGTGGAAATGCAGTAACAACACACGTTCCTTGACTTTCTTTAGATTATTGAGTGGAGAAATCCACGCCTCAGTTTTTCTAATGAGGGTGAGCAGGAGCTCAGAACCAGACCATAATCCCAAGTTCCATCAGAAGTGAGCATGTACAGTTCAGCAAGCCCAAAGTATCCTCAGAATATTAGGAAAACAAATAACAAAGACAAAATCGTAGAATTCTTAAGGTTGGAAAAGATCTCTATGATCATCCAGTCCAACTTGGTGTCAGCAAAGTCTGTCACAGGAAAGCAGCATGGATAAGGTGATAGCTTGAGACTAGAGAAAAATAATCTTAATTGCATTTTTTGAACAAGTGATCCTACCAATTGTTTAAATTATTCACTATCTGTAGAATTGCAAGCATTAAGAACATCTGTTGTGGCTTTAAATTCATAGAGAAATTAAAATATTTAAGGAAGAGCAGGTCCACAGCTAGTTGATAGGATAAAATTACAAACATTCATGGCTCATTTCTTAAAAACTGTGTTTGAAGGTATTTTTCTGGTTATAAGATTTAAGTTACTGTATAATCAACATTTTTCACATTAATGGCTTTTGTTTTGATTTCCTAAAATAGGAATGTCAGAGCATTAGTTCCATGGTTATAAAATTACTTGCTTGCATTGCCACACAAATCTTAATTATGTTCTTCGTGGTGTAGGACAGCTCAAAAAGTAATCCAGAAGTACATTCTGTATCACCTATTTCAGATAAATAAGTCATGTTGCCTAGAACAAACTAATCTGAGTTGGAGGAAAAATCTGCATTTGCCTTTTCAGTTCCTTCAAAATCAAGTGAAAGGGCAGTGAAGATAGCCATGGGATTCAAGGGAATTTGGAGAGTATTACTGGATTTGGGGAAGGTGCTTTCTCCATTCTGCATCTTCTAAATTTTATGAGAAAAAATGTCAAGACTTTTATGAAGTGTGTAGGTGACAGCAAAGAGGAATTATATGTACAGTGGTGCCAGTGGTACTTCAATACTTAATAAAAAAGGATTTAGGGAAACTATGGCAGAAAATAAAATAGCTCTTGTAAGGAATAGAAAGAAATATGTGTGAGGTGTCAGTCACAAGGGGTTCTTCTCTCTGGCATCTGTGATTGTGACATGGTTACAAAAATTAAAATATTAAGGACAACAAGAGCAGAGCAAAGCATTAGAAAAGTGGGCTATGAAAAACATTTAAATCAGGATTAGTATTACAGAATTTCTTCTGCTGCAAAAAGAAGGCTGATTTTTTTCACATAATTTAGAACCTAAAAAATAGGATCGCCAGAAATCCGAAGGCCAGCTTGTCTCTGGTGCTCCTCAGTAATCTCACACTGCTGCTGGTGGTGCTGCTGGTGGTGGTGAAGGTCTGCTTCACCCACCCTGCATGGCCTTCACTCATGGACACAGTTTGTTTCAGTGCTTTCACTGTTCTTACAATTAGAGGGCTTATCCTAATGTTTAACCCAGATCTCCCTTGCTGCTGTTTAAGCCCATTTAGTCTTATCTACTCCTTGCAGACATGGAAAATAACTTCTTCCTGTACTGTTTGTAGCAGTCTATTAGATATCTAGGCTGTTCATTTTTCTCTCTTGCTTTTCCATTGTTTAATTTAAATAATCCTGATAATCAGCCTTTCTTGATAGATCATGTTTTCCAACTCCTATAATTTTCATTGATCTTCTGTGGACTCCCTCCAGTCAATTCAGATTCTTTCTGTTTTCAGATCCCAAGAGTGAATGCATTATCTCAGTTTGAGGCTGAGCAGAATGGTGGGACTGGTCTGCATGCCCTAGAGGCTAAAATTGTACCCTGTGTCCCAGATCAGTGTTTGGTTTGTCAATGACCTGTTTGACTTGGCCCAGTAACACTCTGCATCCTTTTCAGTAAAGCTGCTTTTAGCTGCTTCTTCCCCACATTTGAAGAATTATTTCAAAGTATAGAATATTCTGTTTATCAGTACTTAGTGGTATCATAAGCTTTTAAACCGTAACTTGAACTTGTCCAATTTTAAAATTCAGTCCTATATCTCAAGAAGGTTGCAATATTTCCCAGGTAGGTATCACCTGCAAATTCAGAAAAAGAGGACCATGCTGTCACAGGATAACTCCTGCTGAAGGGCCCTCTGTAAGTCATCAAGCCCCGCCTTCTGCTCAGAACTTGGTGTCCCATCACTCACCTCATTGACTAAAATGCTGCAAGGAACTGGAGCCAAGCCAGAACTGACTCTGCTGCAGTTGTTGCTATGACTGTTTAAGAATGGTTTTCCCCCCGTTTTTAACTAATTGGTTAACAGTCTTACCTAGACCTGATTTTTCTGGTGTACTTATGAAAATGTCATGGAAATAATGATAAGAGCTTTACTGAAATTTAAATGTGAGATCCAGTGCTCTAAAGTCCACAGAGTCTGTTACTCTTTCAGGGAGGGTGATTAGACTGGGTTGGCTCAGCTTTTTCTTTGGCAATTCATATTGACCGTAGCTGGTTTATTTTTTTATCCTTGGAGATGCTTATAAACCACTGAGTTGTGCTAACACTCTTCTAGAGAATGAAATGAAGCTGATGATACTAACTCCCTGTCACTCCCTTTGTTTTTTTGAAATCTAGTCATTATGTTCATCCTTTCCCAGTTTACCCTGCATCACCTGATTCCACAGGCTCTGCAAGGTAAGTCCTGGTGGCCCTGTGGCAGAATCAACCCCCACTTCAAGTGCTACCCAGTGACAGTCCTGATGCTCCCATCAGTATAAAACATATATAGATGTTCTCTCTAACTTATTTAAGACTGAGATGTAGTCTTTCCTCTCTGGGGCCAAATATGTTTATTATCTGATAATAATCAATGATTTTAGGGATGGTTTTCCCTCTCCTTTAAGTAGTTGACCAGCTGGCACTTTGATGTTCTTTTTAACTGCTGATGTCTATCAAGAATGCCTT
Source organism: Muscicapa striata striata (assembly GCA_030060385.1). NCBI lineage: Eukaryota > Metazoa > Chordata > Aves > Passeriformes > Muscicapidae > Muscicapa > Muscicapa striata. Next base: position 678,816 of record JAREIS010000215.1, read on the forward strand.
TTTGTTGCTGTTTTTAATGTCCTTTCCTGATCAAACTTAATTTTTTGTTTGGTGTTTCTGATTTCACCATCACAGGCTTGTACTATAGGTAATCACTTTTTGTGTGCTACTTTTCCTCAAGGGAAGAAGTGCTCCAGAAGAGGAAAGTTGTCCTCTGGCTATCTCTTATCACTTCTCTGCAGTAAAAATTGACATGCTTCATCAAAACCTTGTTTGAACTGAAAAAGAAACACCAAAAAACTTTGTGACAATCCAAACCCATCAAGTAATTTGAAACTGAGTAGTAAAATACATACCAGCCATTATTGAAAATTTCTAAAATTTAAAAGGTAAAATCAATTTCAAGATATTCAAGATCAATAATATACAATACACAAGAGAGGAACTATGATGTTCAGATCACAAACTAGGAAGAAAATAGTACCTTGAAACAGCATGTTTTTATCAAGATAAAGCTAGTCCTGAAACAAAAAGAAGGGTCTGTACTGAATATCAGAAAATGAACTGTAATGCTAACTACAGAAAAATGATAAAGAAATAGTGAGCATAATGTCTGTTTGGTCTAACACATTAAAAGCCTAAGGGATTAAATCCCTTTTATGTACCACACAAAAAATAATTTCAAAGTACTAATTCACCTGTCATAAACACTAAATTAAGATTAGCTCCACTTCCTCACTTTCTTACACATTTTGCAGAGTTTAGTATTTTCTGGCTGGTTTTCTGTGGCTATACAGCTGGTGGTTATTTGCTCCAGTGTTAGGAAGTGTTAATGGGTACCAGTTCACTATTACAGGGTTCTAAATCAACTTAATGTTCATTTTATTTGTGAATAGATCTCTGTCACTTGTCAAGAAGAAAGAATCTATTTCCTCTAATGTTAATATATGGTTTGGGGCCTCCTCATGCAGAAGCATTACATGTAGATGAATTACAGGCTGATTCAAAGCATGTACACAGAAAATAAAGAAAACCACTGGCATTATTTATGTTTTGATCCCTTTTTTCCTTAGAATAGACTGAGATTTTTTTTGGAACTGGAATGCATATACAGAAGGACCCCAAAGTTGAATATCCAACCAACCAAAGTGCTGCAAAACCCCCACTGCAGCTGCCACTATCAGTCCTCTGCAGTGATGCCCCCTCTGTCACTTTGCCAAGAAGGAGCTGTTGCAGAAAATAAATAAATTTTCTCTCATTTGACCAAGCAGGAGAGGTCTCAGCTTTAGCAGATGCAGGAGTGTGAAAAAAAATGCTAATCAGACATTTAGAATGGTAAACATTCCTTGTTTGTGTCTCAAAATAATCTTTCTTCTGATTGAGGCAAAATGTTATTAAAGAGTATTGGGTTCATACACACAGAATTTCTCCTATCAAAAATCAATGCATGGAGAAGTAGGTTTATTATTGCTTAAATGATAGGGTTTTATTTAAAAAGTACTTGGTATTGCACAATAACCTTTTCTAATATTTTGAAATTATTGCTCTGTAGTTGTCTGTCGTCTACTTGGACTCTAAACTTATTAATGTGCTTTATACTCATCCTCCTACTAAGAGTTGCACGAATTCACCATATTCACTCTGGAGCAACTGGGAATGAAGCAGAGTTAGGGAGCACAAGCACATAAAGTGTCCCAAAGTACATGGGTGGGGTAAGCACGATTGCTTCTTAATTACACATGCATTTGTGTGCATCATGCATGTAAGCTTCATTGTAGTTACAGAGTGTATCTGCCTAAGACTTCTTCTCCTGAAATTATGGTCCTGGTAGGCAGGAGGACCTTGTCCTGCAGTCAGTGTGGGCAGCAGGCCATACTGACTAAACTACTGACATCTGGGAATGTTTGTGCCTTTGTCTGAAAGTGTTTCTGAGCTCCAAGGCCAACTGGCAGAGCCAGCACTGGGACTTTCCTGGAATGATGCTTCTTGGTGCAGGCCAGAGCCTCAGCAGAAGTTGTTCCTACAGTGTATTAGTAGGCATGACTATGTTTAATTGCTGAAAAAGTCCTGGACACTTCTTAATTTACAGTCACAGAAGAAGCCCAGACATCTGTCAAGACGTACAGGGTTTATTTCCTGTACATGAGTTGCTCAGGTCACATGTGAAGGCATAAGCAGACAAGGAGTTTGAGATGTATCACCTTTACAGGCATATCAGAATTGCTAATTGCTGCATGTGCACCAGAGACACTCTTTTAGCCTGAAAATTTCAGGCAGTAATATGGTAACCATAAGAGGAGGGCTGAGTCTGTGCAAAACACTGTTCTAACTTTTGATGTTATTCTTCCTTCTATCATTTGCTGCTGTGCTTTTCTGAAAAGCTGTTAAGTGTAAGATTAACATGGTTGCAGATTTTACTCATGATCTCACAGTTGTTTTTCCCAGTTTTTTCTCATTCAGCAGCTTAACAAGCTTATGTTCTCAAGAGGAAATTACAGATGTAGCTCACTTATACTGTTGGGCTTAGCATTACACATCTATCACTTCAACTCTATTTCAGTATAATCTGGTTCTTTTCTTCTCTCTAAACATGCTGTGTTAGTAAACTGTGTTTCTGAAAGCCAGAATTTACTCCACAGAAGGCAGGTCTCTAACAAAGGCAAGAATTCCTTCCAGTATTTACAAGACATTTTGGAATTTTCATTGTCTTTCACAGTCTCAGTATTGTATTTTTCTCAGGCAAGAACATTCACAATGTCAACACTCTGTTTTTGATGATCTTGCCTCTTCCTCAGAAATATAACCTTTCTCCAGCTCCTCTGATTGTATCTCTTCCATACCTACTTTCCTTCTCATTTTATTGCTCAGACTTGTCCAGTGGTACTGTGTCTCCTACATCTGCTGCCTTTGCTCTAATTTTTTTTAATTCCTTAGAGTTTTACTTGTTCAACACTTGTTGGCTACTAGCATTGAGACAAGCCTTTGAGACAAATCCTCATTTCCTAGTGATGCTTATCTATGAAGGATAGTGGAGACACAGTTGGATGTATTTAAGACAGAGGGTGATTCTTTTATACAGCTACAAGTCCAAAGATCTGCTTGGGAGAACCCCATGGGATACAACTTCAGAGAAAACGAGAGTCCAGGAGAACTGGCTGATCTTCAAGAATGACTTATCTGAACTCAAGAATGAACCATCCCTACGAAAACATAATCAAGCAAAGCCAGCAGCAGGAGGCATGAATGAATGAATGAATGAATGAATGAATGAATGAATGAATGAATGAATGAGGAACACCTTTCTTTGGGAATAAGGGTGTTATCTTTTCTTTCTAACTCCATCTTTGTAAAACAAGGACTCTCCTTTTATCTTCTATTTATTTTAGACTTTGTGCCCTGTTTTGGTCTGGGAATGTAACTCCTCAGGGTATGGCAATGTGTAAAAACCACATACCAGCTGTTGCTGCAAATTTTGTCTCAGAGCTGTCACGTGGAAAAATGTGTTGTATTTCACTGATTTGGTTTATATTTTGCACTGAAATGGTTTAACCCTTCCCCCCTCCCCCTTTTTCCCTGGCAGGACCCGATTGGCCATGGTCTGGGGTTCCTCCGCCCCTGACCCAAGGTTTGGAAAATCCCTGCCACTCCTTTGTTCTCCCTCTTTTTCCCCTGGAAGCGTTCAGGAATAAAGCTTGGATTATCCCGGGAGGAGGAGCCTCCTTGGTGTTTTGCTATGTCCATGCCCAAATTCCCTCCATCTCTGGCCCAGAGCTAGCCAGAGGCAGGTCAGAGAGTGGGGAGGGATCACAGCAGTTGGCGCCCAACGTGGGGAAAATGCATTGAAAATGGGGGGAAATTTCCTTCTAAAACTAAACTAAAACTTTATTATAATCAAGAAAATAGTATTATTCTATAAGTATTAGTTATAATTTATAAATAGCAATATTAGTAGTTAGGATTTTTTATTGTCTTGTCCTCTTTTTCACTATTTAGCTTTTGAATATCCTCCTTCTTTTTGCTTCTCAATTACAAACTAGTGGGGAAAAAACCCACAAAAATTGTTTATGCAGTCTCACAAGTCCCAGCATAATTCCTCTTAATCTTGGATTATGTGAGCTGTGTGAAAGGATGGTCCCAACCAATTTCTGCTGAAGGAACATTGAGTGAAGAAAGGAAAAGGAAGGTTCTATTGGTGACCATCCTGTTCATAACATCTCTGGCTTTCCTCAGAACTTTGTTATTCAGGTTATATAAGGTAATGGAGTTCCTGTCACAGGTATTAACTGATTTTACAGTCTTGATGATCTTGATGACCAGGACTTGCAACTAAATTACTGGTTCCCAAAACACCTGATGAAGACATTTGGTGAGCAGAATTCCAAGGTGTGCTTGGTATGCTGAAGAGGTAACTATGGGTAGAGCCCAGATGACATTCCCAGTAAAAATCATCCTTTTGAACACATTGTATACTATATTCAAGAGAAGTAAGCCTGAATAATACTTGTTTAAAAAAAGTGTTCGTATCGGGTTTCAAGTGTCTGCAATAATTTCTTTCTCTTTTCAATCTCTTGTCATTGCTTTGGGAGAGGTGACTGGACTCAAGGAATTTATTTAAGTGGAGGGGAACATGTATAAAACAACCTTTTGTTGGGCTAATCACCCATGTCTCTGTAGTCTGTGCTAAGGAATGTAACTCTGGCTTCTCAAGTCTGTTAAAGCATTTGGATTTTAGGATAAAATAAACTCCTAAAAATCACAAGTTGGAGTTCTGACCTCATTAAGAAATCCAAAAGGAGAAATATTCTATTAGACTATTAGATTTATGCATTCTTTTTCATAACTTTAATGATCTATACGTACCTAATATAGCTAGTTTAATTAAAAATAAAAGTAGACAGATTATTCCGGGAAAAAAATGCTAATTCTTTCCCTTTTTTCTGAAACATTTGACTAAATGTACTTCCTCATTATTTAACATTAAACGCAATCGCACTTCAATATGTGATTAACCTTATCTTTCTTTTAGTCTTCCTAAGAATCATACTGTACTTTCAAAAATGTAATTTGACTTTCAGGAGACTATGGTTTCACCACTGTTTTTGCACCCGCGATTTTTTTTTCTTTTTTTTTTTTTTTTTTTTTTTTCCTTTTTTGGCAATAAACAATCCTGGTTTGATTGAAATTGGAATGTAGAGATGGTATTAACACTCTGTAGCTTTTGTGCATCTGCCACTAAACCCCACCAATTCAGGTGTCCAAAACTAATGAATAACCTTGAAAACTGAGTAAGAATTTGCCAAATAGCTGTGAAATTACTTGCAAAAGGCTGGAGATAAAAGATTTTGAAGTTTCATAATATCTTAATACTGAACGCAGTTAAAGAACTTGACATTGAACATGGATTTTTAATATATAACTCTCTTTGTTGAAGGTGTAAAAAATATGTTGGATAGAAGCTAAACTAGAAGCAATGGAAGAGAGAAGCAATTTAAAGTTACATTTTTAACAGTGACAGGAAGCTGATAAACCTCTCTAAAGAGGTCCTGAAGCATCAAGAGTTGTGGCCTATTCTCCACCATCCATTGTGTATTTACAAGTCAAACATTTCACTAGTTCTTATCTATTTCAGGCTGTTTCAGGTGTCAAGGGGGGATTTTTACTTGATTTAATGTCAATTTTCACAATCTTCTGATTTAGATATTTGATGGGGGGGTGTCATAAATGAGAAATTAACTCTTCCCACACCAGTGGGAAGTAACTGCCCACAGCAGGTTCAGAGCTGGCTGGACCTACCTGTTTCCAGCCCAGGGCAGCTCATGACCTTGTCCCATGCAGCCCCCAGCTACCCAAATGCTGCCTGTTGTGTTCAACACAGCAGCCAAGCTTTTCTTTTTCATGTCAGAGTACCTCAGGCTCTATAATCAAAACACTGTCCAGCCTGTGCCTAAAGCAAGGCAGAGCAGATGCCATTTTCAGGGTTTCAAAACAGCTCGTGTTACGTGACTTATTCTGCCTAATATTTCCTGTTACCACAGAATAAAGTCATGTTTGGAAGTACCATGTTCTTCTGATCTTCTGAGAATTATTTTCAGCTACTTTGTCATCTTGTTCTATAATGACAAGAAAGCATATTCCATTATGTCAACAGAAAATAGGATGTAAAAATGTGTATTTTCTCTGCAACTAAAGGCAACATTTCCATTTGCCTTCCATCATTTCCTATTTGGCCTGATTTCAGTAATTCAGGAACTCTTTGCTCAGTCTATAAAATTTCACTGATAAAGTCACACATTTAAAAAAGGTCCCATTTCAACAAGGCTGTTATGTCAGTATATAACTGTAAACACATGCACTTAAGTCAGTCCTTTTTTTATCAGAAATATTCTTTTAAATGCCTTAAAAATAAAGTAGAAAATATGTTCTCTAAGTGTCTGGAATAGGCTGGTTTTTTGAAACTCAAATGCTGCTTTTGCAATCTTTTTGCTACTCTTTTGAAATCAACACTCCCATTGAGTACCATTAGGTGTCAAGATTTCGCCTTGAAATGTAATCTTTCACTGGATTTTAGCAAACAAAACCACAAGGGCAATCTGAACACAGGAAAATGAAACTTACCAGTGACATTTGTTACTGATGATGTGGGGCCCTGATAGATGATTCAATTTGAGAGTGCAAATTCAATTCCTGACCCTCATGTCACTATACAGAAGGTTTATGTAATTATCATTAGTGTGTTGTTATTTATCCGTGTGTAGATCCTGCTGACTTTTTATTACTTGCTGCTAATGTTGTCATTAAAAATGCTTACCAATTAACATAATTTTAAAAGGCAACATGAAAAATATCTAATTTAGCTTTAAATTTCAATTATTTCCTTTATTTATTCTACTTTCTCTTCAGCAAATTCAGAATAACAGTCTGGGTAGGCAGTATATAGGTAAATAGTAGCCAAGTTTTGTAATTCTATTACCTCTGTCGGTAAAGGTGACAAGTTTGACATTTTGTGCTAGGCAAATCATAAGTATCACCATTCTTTGGCCAGTCATTCCTTTTCATTTTAAAAACCCAAACCCTAGCAAAAATGTCAAATCTTGTTGCAGCATTGCAGTTCCAAGCCCTTCATTAATCACTCGAGTAGATAAAATAGCATCTGTCAATTTTATTATATTGGATTTATTGAAACCAGGAAATTAGGAGGATGTAAGTATATATTAGTCTCTATTTGGCATTTTATAGCAGTACTTGGTTACCCTGGATGGCAAATTCAGATCTGTTTACTAAATCCTTCAAAATTCAATTTCTTTCTTGCTTTACTTGACTGAGGGGGCTTAATGATCACAATTTTATGAGGCTCTGCTTCTTATAACAGTAAAAGCCTTGACATTTCTTTTTAGATCAGCTTCTCAGAGCCTTATACAGAACACAGGTTTCACATAAGCTTCAAGATGAAGAGGAAAGTGGGGAGTGATCTTAGCAGGGAGCTAAAATCAACAATTTCAGCACAAGAAAATGATTGCTGTACTCAGGAGAAACCCATTCCCTGGAACTGCTGCCTCCTGTTCTGCCAGGAGTGCTAAGTCTCCAGGGCCTCCCAGATGTCAGAGAGAGTTAAGGACCAAATGTTGAAAGATGAAATGTCAGAAATGTTGAAATGAACCTGTGGCTGGTGATTGGGTCCCTCAGGCAAGACAGTGGGTTGCCTAAGTCTAAGTTTCTTGCTGAAGAGCTGGATCTACACACAGCTTTTTCAGGAATAATAGACACTTGCACTTAACATATGTAGCACCTTTAGTTTATGCTATCTTCTCTTTTTTGCCTTTGTTTTTGAGCAGATGGGAAATCAGAGCAAACAAGGTCACAAGGTTTATTTCCATCATGCACACTCTTGATTCAGTAACAAGACTATAAATTGGAGAGTAATCATTTTTATACTCTTTCCTTTGATTTTTTATTATTTGCACAGACTATGGTGAGTTGGCAGGGACCCACCAGAATCATGGAGTCTGACTCTATAGTTACAATGAGTTTGAAATACCTTTTGTGATTTTCAATTTGAACAGAGCAAAGCATTGAGGACTACTAATGCCAAAACATGCACCTTGTCAGTCAGATCCAGTGGCCCACCAAAATCTATTCTTTTATCTGGCCTCCTGAATCTGGTAAAGTCCTGATATTTCACCTGATATTGCCATCTGGTGAAATATTTGTCACGTTGCAGCTTTGATTGCTGTTCCATTCCTCTGGTAGATAAACTACATAGTGTATTTTAGAGGAAGAGAGACACTTGGAAGTTGGATCTTCCATCCATAAACTATCTAGTCTTTTATTTCTTTCAGGATCCATTCCAGGAGTTCCATCTGAAAAATCTTCCAGCATTCCCAGTTTATTTCCTGGTTTCCATAGTGAATATGCCAGAACTGAAGCCATTCCTATCTCTGCCCTGACGGGGAGTGAGATCCTGAAACACGAGCTCAGCCATATGGAACAGAAGTGAAACATGATATTGATGGAGGTCACTTGTGAAATGAAGGAAAGAAAGTGCTGACACAGTGAATATTTTTTGTTTGTTTTTATTCATGCTTAGCTCTTGAATGGCTCGATAGGAAAGATCTGTGGTGTATTTCAGTGCAAAAAGACACGCGGTGTTGGAAATTGGCTTTTACAAATGTCACTGGAAAAGGAACATTCTGCTCATTAAGTGTATGCATAACAAGATTCTGCTCTAAGTGGAAGTTCCCATACTATTCTGTTGTCCTGCTTTCTCCCTTTTTCTTTACTCTTTTTTATTTCTGATTTTTTATTAATATTTTTTAATATGTGTTCTCCTGGCAGGACTTAGCAGATTGTGAGGTTTACTAGTGCTAGACCAATAATGTTAGCTGAAACAAATGTGTAATACCCTGCAGTACATTATCTGGTACTAGAGGTTTTGAATCCTTTCATAGCACCACATTTGGGCCTTTGCATCATTATTCTCCTCAGTGTGAGGCAGGCTAAGACAAAGATGGTGATGAGATGGAAAGTGCTCTATTACATCAGTAGCAGAATATCCAAAGGTAGTGGTGTGTGGCTGGTGGGTTCACAGTGAAGTGTTCAGGGGAAAGGGTTTAAGGGCAGGATGCTGAGACCCTGAATCAGGAGAGAGAAACTGAAATAAGGTGAGGCCTGTCAAAAGTTCAATCATTTTTAACATTCCTTTTATACTATTTCTCATGATAGGGACCAAGTGACTTCAAAAGGTCATATTGATTACAATTTAGTTGGGCATATTTATCTTGGAATGAGGAGCATTTTTCAGGAATTGGAAAATTATAAGTATATATAGCAATCAATCAAGTGCTGGTTATAACTGCATTAACTTCCTATTTCAGAGGTCAAATACTGGGAAAAACCCTTTGACATGTATGAAACACATTCACTGATAGAAAAGTCTGTGAGTTTTAGTAGTTCATCCCATGCTTTGTTTTAATTCACTATTTTAAATAAAGATCAAAAACAGCAGCTTCATAAGGAGCTCTATGGGAGTAGGTTTATATGTTAATTTACAAAATTATCCATGAATAATTTAGAACAAACATTAGGTTAGAGAAGTGGCACTCTATCTTCTAATAATAAAATTAAAGAAAAATTAAGAAACAGGTAAGTTTATTTCTTGAACCAGTAAAGCAATATTTGCTTGATGGATTAGTCCTATTTAATCAGGACAGTGAGCAGCTGGATAAATCCTAGCTAGGAGAATATTAGGTCATTTGTTAGCCCTTCAGCCAATTACAGCTGCAGCTGCTCTGTGTTATCTTTTTCTTCTCATCACTGAGCTGCTTTTTTTTTTCCTGGAAAACACTAGATGATGAGCCCTCAATAGATAAGAATGTAGGGCAGAGACATCTTACAGCATCAGGGTGCTGGTGGATAAAATATGGTTCCTCTCATCACCAACAGAGAGTGTCAGTGAAATTTGTTTGTGGAACTGGAGAGCAGGACCAGGGTCTAGTCCTGACTTGGCAAGAAGACAGCTGGAGTGCCTTCTACTCTTCTGCCTAAGGAACTTTATTTTCTTTTTTTAAATTTTTTTCCTTAAACAAACTACTTAGTTCTTGTTTCGTTTTCTTTTGTTTATCATTTTCATTGAGGCTGTCATTGCAATGGTAATGTTTGTGCTGAACAGTTTGCTTTTGGGTTTGGGGGTGTTTTAGTGGGTTTTATTTTGTTAAAAAGCAAGCAAACGTAGGTGAAAAATATAGCTGAAACGTCTTGCTCCTGAAAGCAAGGGTGAGTAGGGTCTTCATCCCATGGTACTGAAAGATATAATGATGTCATGCCATTGCAGAACCTCTCTCCATTATTTTTCAGCAGTCTCGGGAGTCTGGAAAAGTCTCATTTGTCTGGAAGCTGGCAAATGTTGCCCCAGTTTTCAAAAAGAGTGAGGAAAAAGGCCTTGGTAATTGCACTCCTGTCCATCTCACTTCAGTGATAAGTAAAATTATGGAAAATGTTATTCTGGGAGATACTGAAAGACCCTCGAAAGACAACACAGTCCTTAGTCATGGCCAGCACAGGTTCACAAGGGTAAAGTCCTGCTTAACACACTTAATTCCCTTCTATGACAAGGTCACCCATCTAGTTGACCAAGGGGAGATGTGGGGGCTTGTGGTTTTAGCAAAGCTTTTGATACCGTCTCTCACAGTATCCTTGTGGATAATCTATCCAGCACACAGCTGGATTAACACATCATGCAATTGGTGAGCAACTGGCTCATGGGTTGGGCACAAGGGATTGTAGTATATGAAGTCACAACAGGCTTCATAGTGGCATTCCCCAGCCTCTGTCTCAGGGCCAGTGCTCTTTAGTGTTTTTATAAATGATCTGGGTGCAAGAATCCAATGTGCATTAAGTAAGTTTGCTGATGCTGCTGAATTAGGAGGAACTGTGGTATTGTGTACTCTTGCAAAGAGATCTGGGTAGACTCAAGAGCTGGGCAGTCACCAGCTGCATGGAATTTAACAAGAGCAAGTGCTGGATTGTCCAAGTGGGACAAGGTAACCCTGCTTACACCTACAGATTGGGGGCAAGAAGTTGAAGAGCAGCTCAGTGAAAAAGGACCTGGGGGTCCTGGCCAGTGGCAAGTTGAACATGAGCCAGCAGTGCCCTGGCAGCCAGGAGGGCCAACCCTGTCCTGGGCTACATCAGGCACAGCATCACAGCTGGACAAGGGAGGGGATTGTCCTGCTCTGCTCTGAGCTGGGGCAGCCTCACCTCAAGTGCTGGGGGCACTGTCAGGAGGCACAATACAAAATAAAGTTGTTAGTGCATGACCAGAGAAGGATGACCAAGATAGCAAAATATCTTGAGGATAAAACAGAACTACAGAATCAACTAGGTTAGAAAAGAGCTCTGAGATCTCTGAGTCCAACCTATGAAAAAACACCACCTTTTTAACTAAACTATGGCACAAAGTGCCACGTCCAGTCTTTTCTTAAACACCTCCAGGGATGGTGACTCCACCACATCTCTGGGCAGCCCATTCCAATGCCCAAGGACTCTTTCTGTGTGGAGCTTCTTACTAAAGATACAATACCAGTGGCTGAAGCTTCTTGTTATGTTCCATTTGGAGAAGGCTGAAGGGAGGCTCCTCATAGTCTACAACTTCTCCAAGGAGGACAGCAGAGGCACAGGTGCTGTTCTGCCCTCTGGTGACCAGCAGTAGGACACAAGGAAATGGAAAACGCATGTGGAGCAGTTCAGGTTGGACTTTTTCTAAAGTTTCTTCACTGAGGGGGTGATCAGTGACTGGAACAGGCTCTCAAGGGAAGAGGTCATGGCACCTAGCCTGTCAAAATTCAAGGAGCATGCCAGTGATGCCCTTAGCCATATGCTTTAGTTTTGGTTGGTCCTGCTTGGAGAAGGGAGCTAAAGCCTTATGGCTCTCTTTCAACTTAGGACATTCTGTGATTCTGTGAAATATTTGGACCATGTCATGTGAAGTAAGTTTTGGGGTTTAATCAGTTGTGCAAGGTGGGGTTCTGTTTCTTTAGTGCACTGTAGAGGAAAGAGAGGCATTTTGGTACCCAGCTTGGTCAGATGTGTTTTGTACTCTCTCTGCCTCACCTGGGGATTGCAGGGAGCTGCTGGTGGTAACACAAGATTGGACCACAGCTTTGTAGCAGCCAGCAACATTTGGAGTTCATGGGATATTCAGTGGCAAATTATACCTTGCATTTTATTGACTAGTTCTGTCCCAAACACCAGCTCTGTGCTGCACTGCATCCCCAGGTTACTCCATGTGGTAGTAACAGTATGTGCTCTTTCTTGTACATGTTAATTTTAAATTATATTTACACAATGCATGACTGTGAATCAATTGAAGCTTGGCATTCCTATTTCAGGGTTGGAATAGCTGGTCAATATGAGCTGATATTATTGACTGGCCTGTTCATATGTCTCTTATGCAAACTATACAGGTAATGAATATCAATATACAAGAGTCTGCTGAAATGCTTTACAGTCAAAATCATGGAGGCTGAAGATGGAAGGCAGTCTTCCATGTTGGAAAGCAGTTGCCTGTATTTTGGTACAATAGATTCATCTGTAATCTAAAGTATACATAAAAGAAGAAATGTGAAATACTCTATCTTAAAGGGAAAACATGAACATATGTTTCACAGTACACTTCTGACATGTGGTGTCTCACACTCCAGAGAGACTTTTCTTTAACGTCAGATGCAGAGCTGGTGTTACAGCTATGGAGCTTCCACACAGAAGCACAGTGGAACCTCTTTTCTACCTAAACCCTACTGCCTTGCTCTGCTGCCTCTTCCAAATCTGACAGACAGACCTTCTCCTGCCTGTCCTCAGTGGTCTGAGATGCTAAGCACTTCTCTGATTCTTGTCTTTAAATCTTGATTTAATCAGGTACATGTTTCAAGGAGACAATTAGGATTGAATAGCAATTAGGAATGGATAATATGCCATTATTGTAAATCAGGATTACTGAGCATTTACATCATTGTAATGACAATATTTGTAGAAGAGACCAAACCAATGACTAGTGGGGGAAAATTAAGATTAATCATAAGCCAATTGTTGGCTTTGTAACCTGGCCCCTGCAGCAGTCATGGGGTCCATCTGGGCTGTCTCAGGAGCAGAACAGGGGCAGAGCTGTGACCCTGGGAGCTGTGATATGCTCCCTGAGATGTGACATAGAAGGATTTGTTGATGCTTCCTGCCTAACAGCAGATTGACTGTGCTGACTGGTGTGCTGCAGATGACTGCAGCCCAGGCACCAAGTTGATTGTTTGTAATCCAAAAACCCCTCTGTTTCTTTTCTCTATTTTGTTAATAGTCTGTAAATATGTCTATACATGCCCTGAGCAGATGTGAGCTTACTTCACTGATGACAGCTACAGCCTTACTTGAAGCTACATAGCCATGCTAATGAGTCAACAATGTACAGCAATAACAAAAACAAAAATTGGTTCTCAGCAAGGCTCATTAGCTTGGGCCCAGCTTTATACAGGCATGGCTGTCTAGCCTTCATTCAGCCCTCTCTTGTTTCTAGCTAACTCCAAGTGTGGGCAGAATATGATAATGACACTACACAAAATGCCATGCAGGCATAACTCAGTTCCTCAAGATTTTTAGAAACATGACATTCTTTTAACACTTCAATTTGAGAGTGGGTAATAAAGTTAAAAGGAAGCAAACAGATGAATCAACTCTCCCTGTTTAGAATGGGATTCCTCCTAGAAAAGCTCTGTGGTTTATATTTTAGGGTTCTTCATATGAGATCAGTCATCCCTATGCTGTCACTTCTGTGGAACCTGGGATGGCATTTTATGCTCATGATGAACTTCCCATTGCTTGCTAATATGAGAGAGGCTAATATGGTTCCAGGCACAGGGTACCAGGAGACCAATTTTTATGTCTTGGTGGCAATATGGGAAGAATAATAATGAGGTGTTATATACACACTAAGCTACAAGTGGCTCTAGCACAGTTTACACTGGAAAATAAGAATTACCTCCTTGGGAATAAAAAGCTTTTGCTTCCAATCCACAAGAGGATGGAACCTTGCCTCTCTGAAGCTTAGCTGGAGATGCTGACATAAGGGCTACCAGCCTTTAATTTTGTCTCTCATAAATAAATGAAGTTAGAAATGCAGAATGGTAGTGTGAGTATTTAAATTCATAGACATGAGCACTAATACTGTTCCACATTGCTTATGTTGCTTATTAATCCTTTCTGGAAGATTAAGGAACAGGCATTGTGGGTTTTAATCAATGTGCTGTGATGAACTTGAAGAATGTTGAAAAATATTTTGAATTCTCATTTGGCACTATTTCATCTAACTGAATCCAGATGATTTTTTAATTTAAAATCTGAACTCCACTTTCTTTTCTACTTTTAACCTGCCATTCAGTTTATGTATGCTGTGACTTTCTGGAATGATTGCATTGTAGAATTATTATATATACCTTTGCCTTATCAGGCTTAAAAAAAAATTATTGAATGTTTTGTTTTTTATCTTTCCTGAGGAAAAAGGAATTGCTGATTTTCAAGCTGGGCAGTTTAGGGGTAAATTTGTTTGGTTTAGAGTGAGGTAGTATTCCAGTTAGTGGAAGACCATTACAGTGATTCGTTACCCTATGCCAAATACATTTATTTGTTTACCACAATCAATTTTTCTATCTGTATGTAAAAACAAATCATCTGGAGTGATCTCATTTGACAGGTTGCAACAAAATAACTTCCTATGGGCTCTGTGCAGTTGGTCCATATTACACCCAGGATCATCTCATTAGATAGCCCACAATTATTGCAGCAGCCTGGGGTGTTTTCCCTTTCCAAGAGGTTCCCCATAATATTTTAGGTGACATTTCATAAGAAAACAGTGCTAAGTTTTAAGCCATGACCTTCTCAAAGCACCAAACCAATAAGGAAATTGCTAGCAAAATTTTTCTAACGTTCCACCTTCTCTTCCCTCTCCTTCACCTTCTCCACCTTCTCCTTACTCTTCTCTTTCTTTTTGTAACCCAAGTTTGCAGGTGATAATTTTGAAGGTTCTATTTGTGTGTTTCAAATGATTCATTGTTTGTTGTGCAGAGTGGTGTCACCCAAGAATCTAACAAGACAGAAAAAAGGTGGCTGATAGAAAAGAAAATATCAATTGGTAGGTTAAATTCAGACTTGTATGCATGAATTCTGTCACTGGCCCAACAGAAAGGAATATTCTACACAGCACTTACTCAGATGGCAGTCTATTTGGAAAAAGAATCATAGTAAGTCATTCAATCTTACCATGCATAAAGCCACAGTCACAAGGCACATTTCATTTTTTATCATTTGGCTTAAAAACAAGAAGAGGTATGACACTGTACACCAATTAATGCTCCTATACTTCACAGGAGATTCAGAGTTACACTTGTCTAAAACCTGTATTTCCTCCAGTCCCACTGCTTGGATACTCAAGGAATATGAGCTGCCTTCTTCACACTGGCAGTTCTCCAAGAGTCAGCAGTTGGAAATAGAAGAAACAGACTTGGATTTTTCTTGGTATACTCGTGTGTTTAGCTCATCTCTGTCGTGTTTACCTTGTGCAGATTGTGGTGAAGACAGCTGCTGCTCACGTCCATGTTACTTTCATCCCTCATGCATGCAATATGTGATGGGAAGAGTTTTGGAGAGCAGGTGGGATGGCACAGCCATGTGTTGCAATCTATTCATAGACTACAGAGCCAAGAGGGAGGGCTGTGACAGTCTCATCTGATTTCTCACATCACGCTCTTCTGTACACGTGTAAAATTGTTTGAGAGCAAACATCCCATTTTGATTGAAGCATTTATTTCATTAGCTATGGTTTTTTTTCATTAGCTATGGTATTCAGTGGTCCTCAACACCAAGCACCTCATTTCTCCTGACATAATAAAACCCTTATGTGTTGAAGCAGGAGGGAGGTGTTGGGATGTTGAATCATAAAAAAATGTGCATGCCATCAATGACTGGATTCCTCTCCAGGCCCATACATCTGTCCTTGAACTCTTTGTAATCTGTGCAACTGAAAGGCTTTCCTTCAAGTTTCTGGACATTTTGCTTCGATTTTTCAGCTCTCTTGTAGTAGACCCCTTGCATTTTACTTGCCCTCACATTTTCTTTCACCCTGTGAGTTGACAATCCAGTCTTTGTTCCTCCAATGATTTGGCTTCTGCTTCTAATTTTCAGCTGTAATTCTGTTTCCTCTCTGTCTGTTCTTTGTGCCCAACCCCTATTTCACTCCCCCTCAGCCTTGGTCTTGTACATCAGAGGGGGAAAAATTGTCTTCTATATTTGTGCTTCTTTAAATTATTCCCAGCTTTGGCCATTTTCATGTCTCTCTCTCTTTCAGTGATGCAGCTGAGTCACTGTTTTCCAGCCATCATTTCTAATTATTTTTCTCTAAATTACTTTTCTTACATTTCTAGGTAAGTATTTTAGGATTCAGCCCTGCTGATGATCCTGCAAGTAACATGGGCCAACAATATCAAGTCATTGGGAGTATTTTGTTGAAGCAGCCATGGCTTTTCAAGTGCAACTGCTTCAGATGGAGTTGGTTTTTCAGCCAAATTGTAGAAAAGATAAAAAGCCTTTTGGTTAACTGCATCACTGGTGAATTCTTCCTCTATCAAGTCTGGGAGGCAGACTGCCCCATCTGACTTTGTCATTTATCTTTCTCTCCTGCTTTCTATTTTCCTGAATCTGCTGACTTAAATATTTTCCCAACATATGTATGTTTTTCAGCAGTACCTATTTTTTCCACACTTGTTAGGATGGAAACCATCCTGGTTCTCAGAGCCCAATCAGCAAAACTTGTCCCTGAGTTCTCCTTCAGCTCCAGTTTTTGTGATTGTTGTGCAATTGGCGTTCTGAATGAAATTACTTCACCTTGCATTTATTTATTCCATTTTGTTTCTTTCCCTGGCCTGATGCTGGACAGACAAGCTTATCCAGCACCCTGAATTGATAAATTTCCATTCTTTTGTCTTGCTACAGGTTGTGGAGAATTTAAAACACATCCAAAATTTATCCTAGAAGACACTCTAACAGTAATGTGTGTCAAAAAGAAAAGTTTTCTTGATAAATTTTTTCTTGTCCCCGAAGAAATACAGAGCGTGACTCATGTCTGACAGATGTTTCTCTCCTAGAAGGAATCTAGAAAATATCCTGCACTCCTGCTATATTTGTGGAAGAGTATCCCAAAACCTTTCTGCAACAGGGAGCTGGGGCCAGCCACTAGAAGGCAACATGATCCCACAAACAGCCAAAGACAGTATTCTCTCAGAGCTACTTTAAGCCAAAACCTGCACTGCTGCTGAGTAAAATCACTTTTGCCACTTGTGTGTGTCACAAGGAGGGGATCAAAAACACAGGGCTCTCCTTGGGCAGTGGTTGCAGCACTGCAGCATTTGAGAGGCACAGCACGAGAAGGGGCAGTGGTCACTGGTGGCACACAGGTGCTCAGTCTTGTGCTTTATCAGCATTTACTGTATTTATAATCAGCTGTGTTTGCAATGCAGGCTGACCACAATTTATTGGAAAAAACAGTTACATGCCAATAATAGTCTCTTGATGACCATTGTAACCTGAAGCTCTCTAGAACTGTGTGAAGGGGATTTTCTGTGCTAACTTGCTTTTGCAGCTATCAGTAGTAAATAACTTGTCCCTGACAGGAATTTAATGCTCCTAAAGCATGGTTAATATATCCCTATGTCTGGGGGAGTATGCAACTACAAAGTAGATGTGGTGCTCCTGCATCACCTCTTCCTTTTCATCTCTCTTGTAGCTGAGAGACCCAACAGATGGTCCTTTATATATCTGTGTGTTGAAACTGCAGTGTAAGAAATGCCAGCGAGTATTTTCTGCCTTTTAATTTTAAAGAAAACAGGTAAATTGAGGAAATCTTGCTCTGTGAAAAAAAAAAAAAAAAAAAAAAAAAAAAAAGAACCTAATTAGCACAGCACTCTGGTCTTGGAGCACTGCCCCAAACCAAGCCACTTAAAGCTCCTAAAGGGACTATCTTGATCTTTGTCACATTTTTGGGAGGTTACGGTGATGTATTTTCTTGCTTTTTTTCTAGCATTCACCTGTAATTCACTCTCTTTGCTGTAATAACTTGGTCTCTTTCAGTGGTTTTGGTCTTATGTGTGAATAACAAGGACCTTTCTCTGCATTTACTCTTTTTACACACCTGGGCCTTGTGTGCAGCCTCCTCAGGTAGCTGCCACTGGCTGGAAGCTGCAAGAGGTGCTGTGCTGTCCCTCAGAGCACATCTTCTTCAACAGCAGGAAAAGGAGAGGAAAAAAAACACCTGAGGGGAAATATCCATGCAGCAGGTAAGTAACTCCTTCTCCTCACTATTCCTCCTGATTTGGTTTGTGGATCCAGGCAAATGTATTTACTGTAGAATCTAATAAGATGCCAAGATTTAATTACATCAGTGATAAAATTATCATGTATGCTTTAAGTGTACCAGCTCACCTGTTACAGTCAGGATACATAGTTCTCTTACCTTTGATGGCTGTACTTAACAAAAATCAGGCTTTTGGCACAGCTTACTACTTGGAGAATAAAAAGTCCTATCTTGTACCAAGCCTCCTCAGAAATAACTCACAATTGTTCTCTACTGTATCAAAGCACTCTACAAGGAACAGGTATTTGGCTATTGTGCCACAGCACCTTTTTTCATTATCATTGATCCTGTATGTCTGTGGGGCTCTGTGTTTGTGAGTGTGTGTGATGAGAATTATCCATAAACTAGAAATCTAATTAGGGAGATTTTCATGTCTCGTGGCTCAGTAAAATACTCCCGAGACAAGGGCAGGGCAAACCTCTGTTTCTGAAGGACAAATCAATACTGATAGAGTCTGACTAATCCCTGAGGCTGCTGTGCAGGGCAGGGCAGGGCTCCCTGTGTGCCACTGGCTGGCTGGGACACGGGTCAGGGTTTTGCTCAGGCAGGTGCAGGACCTGCTGTTTATTTAACAAGGCTGGCGTCAGCTGCTGCCACTGCTTCACAGCAATTAAAGAATGTGTTGTTGGCTATGAGGTTGCCAGGTGCTGGCTGTCCTGTATGCTATGACAAGCAGGGCAAAATTTCATGTAAACACCTGCCAGCATCCCAGGCAGACCTGAACTAATGGGCTATTATGTACCTGCCATTAAGCAGTTTGTGGGTTTAGCTGACAGCAGCACGTGCACACCAGCTACAGCAGCAGGGGCTTGGAGAGATAAGATATGCCAGTGCTTCCTTGCTCCAACAGATGCCAGGCCAGGGTGTTTGAGAAACATCAACAACCACTTCAGACTTTACCCTCTTCAATACCTGGGCCCAGTGCTGCAGGGGGTGAGCCAGTGCTGTGCTGGAGGATCCTGCTGACAGCAGGAGGGAGGTGTGCTCCACGTTCTGGAGCTCTGACAGGGATCAGACCTGACAGCCACAGCCTGGTGTTTCACTGTGGGGTCCTTTTCCCTCATGGAACCTGGATTTGGGTGGGCTTTATTGCCTCCACAAACATGGCACAGCAGGTTAGCCCCTTAGCTGATTCTCTAAGATGTGATCTCTGTTGCATTAACTGAGACTGGTGCAATTAGTGTCAGTAGCCACAAACTTCCCCCTGAAAGGAACAGGTGCTACTACTGAAAAAAAAATCATATCTTTGAAATATTTAAAAGCATATCTTACAATGATTAATACACTTCTGAGAATGCAGGTGATGCACTGTGCTTGTTACTTCAGTGTATGAGACACCCAGGCATTCTGCTGCTGTTGTCCTCTGAGAGTATAACTCAGGAAAGGAGGCCAAAAATGGTTCCAGGCTGCATCTTCTTTGAGGTGATGCAGCCAGAGACCAGGAATAGTCTCTGCTCCTCTGCAGAGTTCTGTGGCTATGGCCCTCAAGGGAACATTGACCAGGCAGAAATGGCTGAATGACAGTAGGGATGTAGCCCCTGCCCTCCCATCCTGAGTGATGCTGGCAGAGCAGGAGGGCTGGCTCTGGCACAGAGGCTTTTCCATCTGGAAGAGGGTCCTGCAGCTTACAGACCTACAAGTGATAGCAGTCATAACATGAGGAGGAGGAACCAGTACATTTTCAGTTTATTGCCATAAATTAGACAATCAAAGTTTATTTTCCCTGTGTGCTTTAGCACAAAAATGGGTGTTCTGCTTTATGAAGTTTGAGAGTCAATGGATTGCTGTTCAGAATTGTGTTTTGTTTCAAAAAGTGAAAAAGCTTACTCAGAAAGTAGTTGTGACAACAGTTGCTAAAATCACTGACCTTGCTGAATAAATTAGTCCAGCAGCAGTGACAGAGACCTACCCCCCTTCCTACAAACCCCATCCAAACACTCCTGTTCCTAACTCTGCTCTATGTGACCTCTTCCATGTTCAGTGAGATGGACTGTGTGCACATGGACAGGTAACTGTGCCTTTTGGACTGTTCACTGAGCTACAGAAATGCACAGATTAAAAAGATAATGGTAGAGATTTCTTTTTTTTTTTAACAAGATAATCCTGATAATAGTAGTAGATTAGTGACCCAAGAGTAATTTATCTATGTTCTGTCTTGGGGAAGTGAATGACTCTAATCCAGACTCAGTTTCTGTGCACTGTGTATGTTTGCGACAGCAATTATTATATATGCATTTTTCTTCCTTATTAAAAGGAAAACCTGCAGTCTCTTGCCCCCTGCAGTTTTTAGTGAATACTGTACATAAATGATTTATTCTTTTCTTTTAGAGAGGGCTTTGCTCTGCACGGCATCTCTCATCTGGGATTTCCCCCTCCCTCTCTTGCAGAAATGTAGCTGGAAGCTGTTGGACTCAATCTGAGAACGAGTCAAACTTGGTTGTATTAAATCCATCAAGCTTCAACTACTCTTTAACATTCTCTTTCATCTGGTGAGGACCCTTCATTTATATGCACCATTTGTGATTAAGGTAGCACTTGCAGGACCATCACAGGGTTATGTGCAGATTACTACATATTTCCATGAAATTCAGATTTCTAGGGTTTAAAAAAGAATATTTAAAACCTTAAAAAGTTTTTTTAATCACTTTTTAAAATTCTTGATAAAGAGAAGTCATGCCTATAATTGCTCCCTAACACATGATCTCTTCATTTGCTGTATATTGGAGATGGGCAGTGGGACAGGATTTCAGCTGCAGGTTGTGTTACCCAACACCTACATTAAGATGGATCAAGAAAGCCAACCCATAAAAAGTCTTGACTCAGTGGGATGCTGGGGATCCATTTCTGGTAGCTCTTCTTCAGGGGCAAAATAAGTGTATTACATTAGGTATCACATAGTAGTAAAAGCTGTTAGCAAATGCTGTATATCATGACTTTTACTTTTTATCTTTAAACAAAGTTCAAAGTAGCATTCTGAAATAGAGCTGTCAGGCAAACTCCTGTGTAAAGGCCAAGGAAATGTAGTCACTGGCATGAGATAAAAGACAAAAATGGAACGGGGAACAGGACAGAAAACTTTAGAAGTAGATGATTGTATCAAAGCAAATCATGACAGAGGTCGATGGGGAAGAAGATTAAAGTGGAATAGGAAAAGTAATCAAAGGATGTCTTGAGTGAAAGCTGTTGGAGGGTAAACTAGATGTTGCTGAGAAGGAAATGCTTAAATCAGTAAATACACCTAGTGTACTCATTTTCTGATGGTCAAAACTGCTCCCACTGAAGTGAATCCATAAATTTCAAGAGATGCAAAACTGAGTCTGCAGAGAGCCTCAGCAATATCACCCCTGGGAATGGCATGTGTTACCTGCTGGGGCTTTCTGATCACAAAGAGCTGGAAAATCTTGACTAAGATGAAGAACATGCAGCTCGGCCATGCATGGCTTATTGGAACCCACTTTTTTGGGCAAGCCTTTACCAGAGGTCCTGGAGCCCATAACAGGGTGTTGGGACTCCACTGGGGAGATGAGGAGGTACCTTGGGCAGGTCAACACAAGCATGCAAAAAGCTTCATTGCACAATCATCACAGAACCATGGAGCCACAGAACAGCTGGGGCTGAAAGGGACCCCAAAGATTTTCCAGCTCCAATATCCCTGCTGTGGACAAGGACACCTTTCAGTACACCATGTTGCTTAGAGTCCTATCCAACCTGGCCTTGAGCACTCCCAGGGACAGGGCACTTGGACAAGAAACCAAGGAAGAAGAGGCTTCATGTGAGGAGGGGTGCCCTTGAATACTGGATATTTTATTTTTCTGCCCACTGTACCTGTAAAAGGATAATTCTGTCTTCACAGAATGTCCCATCTGTTCAGCTGGAGGGTGGAAGGAAGTGGCAGCTCAGAGCTCCCAAGAAAGTTGAGACACAGCCTTTTTACCTGTTCAGCAGAGGTGTTACAACATGGCTGTGAATGGAGTAATTCTGAGTTACTGCCCTGGAGTAGAAAGGAGAACAAAACAAAAAGGACTAAGAGGATGAGATTATCTGTAAGCCACAGACAGAAGTGGGGTCAAATGGGACCCTACAGGTCCATGCTGAACTAAATGCCTTCTCCTGCACATGGACAGGCACACGAGCCTGGCTCATTGATGGGCTGTGGGTGATGAGCTTTGTGCTGTGAGCACAGCATGGAGCTGGAGATCATCCAAAGGGGCCTTGGTGGTGTGGGCTGGGAGAAAGCAGGGAAAGTGAGACAGATAGGACATGAGGAGCAGGAAAAACAGTATGTTGAAAATTAGAGGAAAATGAAAGGTGAGGTGGGAGCTCATGGCTGCAGCTGCCCTTTTCAGACCACATGGGCCACTTGAAACTGGAATTACTTTCTCTCTTTAACCACAAACTCCTGCATTTCTGCAAAGTATAATTTATGGGGAAATTCCATAATTTTTCTAAAGATAGTACAATTTACATAACACATTTGCATTTCATGACTTATTTGCATACCAGCCCCACTTAGTTGCTCCTCCTGCATTTAAAAATTTCAAATATGTTACATCTATAAGCAAATATTTAACATGTAGTAACAACTACTAAAATCACCATTTAATCATTGGAACATGTACTATTTGTTCATGGCAGGAATGTTCAGTAGCAAAGGCTTGCAGAATGTGCATAAATAATAGTGGCATCAGGAAAAGATTTCAGAGTGAAAACTAGGTTTTATGGTCTTCTAAAGAGTGTGTTGGCAGTGGCTAAAGTTTGTTGTGGAGGTTGTTGAGAGGAGATTGCTATGACATCATGAGGCCCTTGGCTTCAGAAAATACTGCCTGGGGGCACTGAGGGGACAGAGAGGTAAACTGGTTTAAGGAACTGTTTTCTGCAGGAAAAGAGAGTTTCAGTCTGGAAGGAGAACCGTGGAGTGGAGTAGGGTAATGTAGACTTATTTCTTCTTCTAAGTATGGTGACTAGCCCAAGGAAGGGATTTCTGTGTGGAATCTGCCACTGGCCTGAGGGTGGAAGGGCCCCCAGGGAGCTCTAGCTAAAAATTGGGACTCCATCAAGAAGTGTGAAACATACCAATTTTGTATTGGTGATGATAGAAGAACTGTGTATCTGAACTAATTTTTCAATTAAAATCTTGCAGTACTGCTGAAAGCAGTATCCACTCTTGGGGTTGCTGCCTACCTCAGAAAAGAGAACAGGTTGTTGAATGGAAGAAACATGCTTGTCTTAGGTGGGACTGGGCAGCCCCTCCATGAATTGTGCTATTTCCCACTTGGAACTGGGGTACATGATAGCAAAGGGTGCTCTGATGAAAGATGAAGAGAGATACCTTCACTCTTTTACTCCATCCACTCTCATCAGCCCTCCTTTCCCCTATCTTCTCTGCCAGTTACCCTCTCATCTGTTTCACCTCCTCTGTTGTCCCTATCTCAGGTTTCACACACCAACCCTGAGCTTCTTCAGTACAGTGATAAGAGAGTGGAGTAACAAGGGGTTTGAAGAAGAGAAATACAAGCCAGAGGAAAAAAATCTTCAATTGAAGAAGGAATGCCATATTGTTTGTCTTGTGTAGTGTTCTTGTTCAATGAAATTATCTCTACAGTCCATAATTAATTTCTTTTTCTTGCAATTACATCAATTAGCATACAACACAGATAAATTGAAGAGGCAGTAGTTTGCCTCCAGCAGCCAGCAGTGCAATATGTTAAGCCATCAAATCACCTATGGTGCTGCAGAACACTTCTCCCTTTGAAAAAAAATTGCCCACCATTAAAGCACTAGCAAAGAAAAATGAGCCAGAAGTTTATGGCAAAGAGACAGTGCTTCAAATGTATATTTTATGCTGCTAAAGAGAGCAAGAGTACTGTGACCAAAATCCCATTAAATGGAACACTTTCTATTTAAATCTTCCCATTACATGATTCTGGTATCACTGCACACAACTGCCAGGCTTAAAGGCTGCTCTTCTCTCCTTCCTTGAATGGCTCTGCAGACTCAGGCTGTCACTTCCAGCTCAGGATCTCAGGCTAAGTGCCAAACTTCAGCTCAGAGCAATGCCTCACCTCTGACTGTGGCTGAGCCCCTTGGCTTGTGTGCCTCTCCCAGCAAGGCATCAGCAGCTTAGTGCTCAGGTGAGAGAGCTCCAGACTTCTCAAGGAAAACTGTGGTGCTGTTACCCCTTCCCTGAGCCACCAGCTTTGCTGTGCCCCTCCTGGGATAAACTCCATGGTGCCTGTTATGGATAGAAGGATGCATTTCACTCACAAGAAAGAAGTACCAATTTTTTATTGATTTAAACCAGCAATTTAATGAATTTGGTAGCAAATGCAACAGCAGCCTAACAAATTTTGTTGGCAAGGTACACTTGGTTATTTACTGCATGGAGGGCAGGGCCAGACAAAACTATCAGGAAAAGCCTCCCATTGAGTCATGAGGTTCAAAAAAATAAGGCCTTTTATTCTAAACTGCTTTTCAGAAGGGAGTTCAGGTGCAGCTGGAGAGCAAGACTTAAACCCAGACTTGACCAATGGCTTATAGCTAAATTATTATATGGAAACAATCCATCACTTAACTAAGATTTAAAATTTTATTAATCTGAGAGTTACTACAGAGAGCCCATTTTGGGAAGAAATCTCTTGGTCCTGAGCAGTAACCTTGAGCAGTGTCCCTGCTGAAGGGGAGATCCTGGAGGGCAGCCCATGGCTGAGCAGGAGAGCTCAGGAGGTCCCTGTCTGTCCACAGTTTATGGAGCAGGGTAATGACTTACAGTCCTGTCCCATATCAACTGCAGAACTGTTAGTTCCTGCCAAACCTGGCTTTGGTCCAACCTGGCTTTGGTCAAACCTTGACCAGGTCTATGGTGAGGGAATGGGGGTGTTTCTCTCAGGTTAGCCCTTGGCTGTTGTGTTGATTTCCACCTGCCCTGAATCCATCAGGAGTCAGATGCAGCCATCAGGACAGATTCACCCATTGACCACTGCTGGTAGTTATCCCTTGAGCAGGTGTGTAGGAAATACAGGCCAGCCTTTTGTTGGGAGATGGGGGAGCACATCCTCACAGTGCCTTGCCTGTCTTTTCCACTGGTGGATAGGCCTCTGGTCAGCCCTGAATGGAGAGCAATGACTCAAAGTTTTGGTTGCTGTTTCTGACCCACTCTTTGAGCATTCAAGGCATGCTGTGGTTTCTGACCTGCACAGAGAAGAGTTTCTCATAATGAAGGGCAGCAATGTGTGCTGAGAGTGTCTGGCATTATCTGAGATGTCACACTTTGCTTTCTGTCAAGGGGCTGGTCCCAACATCTTCCATACACTTAATGCTGGCTTACATTAAGCACTTGTTAAAAGCCTGCAGTAATCCCAAATGCATTGTATACAGAGTGGTGTATGGTAGCTGGTTCAGAGGGAAAATATGCTTAAATGATCCCATCCCAAGCTCTCCAAATACTGGTGATGTTACCTAATACCATAAGGGAAAAAAAAGAAACACAAATGATGAACTAAACTAAACTAAACTAAACTAAACTCAGAAACTTACTTTGTTCACTGACAGGCTAAAATATGCCCCCCTTTTTAGCATTCTATATTGGAAGGTCAGCCTTTTTTGCTCCCAGTTCAAGAAGATAATCATGATTTCTATGATGTAGACAGCTATAGCTATATTTTCATATTTACCTAGTTTGTAAAGTATACAGAAAACTCATCAGATTTGGGATTTCTCATAGAAACAACTAGCAGTAGCCAGAAGATCAATCAGGTTGTTTTGGTTGTGATGTTAGGTTTAGTTTTTCATGTCTTGTACCTAGATATTGAACTTTTTATCATAGCTTGATCAGTTGCCTTAGCCTTGTTTTGTTTTCCTTCATTCCAGTATATCAGCAATACTGAAACAGGGAATTGCTCCCCAGTAAATCTTCAGTGTCTGTCCAGCTAATATGATTTTATACCCTTCTTGCACTTCATGGTGGGCATGGTGTCAGAGAGGACACAAAGATCTGACCATCAGGTGAGTTCTACCTCCAAGGCATTTCCCTTATCAGCCCTTAGCAACATTGGGCAATGCAGAAGTCTGAATTAATTTTTATCTCTTTGGGTCATCAGGACTCCACCATCCTTCCTAATGCTCACTATGTGAGAATTAAACTCTGCTAACAACTCCTCAGCCCCACACTCCCAAATAAGCTAAGAGAGATAATATATTCAATGGGGTAGGCAGGTTAAAATATAGTGTCTGTCAAGTAACTGAGCCCATACTTTGTTACAAATATTTTTAAATAATTTTCCTGGCCAATATTGCTATTTATCAAAGCTGTCTTTTGTTTAAGTAAGGACTTGCTGCCTCACAGCCTGTCTGCTTGGTCCTGCAGTGCAGCCATTTAGCTGAATGCATGACACAACAGTAATTACTGTGCCAAACCCAACCAGCTGCTGTTTAAAAAAGAAACCCCCTGAAAATCTAAGAAACAAAACCACTGGATTGTGCCTAACAGTGCAGAATTAGACAGTGGAGGACGGGGAAGCAGCACTGATGGATGGAATTCCAGCACTGATGTTCAGCAAAGTAGCAGGGGCACTGGAAATGAATGGCAGAGTGAGTAGCACGTTGAAGAAATGTCTCCTCCAAGCTTATTCCATTGTAAGACCCCTTCTCAGTGCAGGGTGTTGCCACAGTGTAAGGCACACAGAGAGCCCAACACTCACTTGGAGTGAACAAAGGCCTGTCTCCTGCTGTTCCTAATGCTGTAACTTTTATTAGCAGCAAGTGGCAGCAGTTTAGCCTCCCTCCCTTTTTCTAGGTGATTACATTCCTAAGCCGATTGACTGCGGGAACTGCAGGCAGCTGTTGATCCACACTCTTCCCTCTGACACACACAATGGCACACCAAGAAAAGAAACACCACATTTCATGTGTTCAGGATAGGCTTAAGGTTTTCATTGCCTGAGCAAAGGGGGAAAATTGGTTGCTGTATCAGGAGCCAGGGATCCCTAAGGGCAGAGTTTCCACACACCTAGCAAAAGGCAGTGGGGATGCTCTGAGTTTGGGAACACAGAATTGAGTTTCCTCTTAAATTCCCTTCCCTCTTGCCCCAGACATGGGGGAAAGGGTGGGAAAAGGGACCTCAGTAATAGGTCTCTTTTTATTTGGTATTTATTTGTATTTGGTTGGATTTGAGCTACTAACTCATCAACCTGGGAAAACCCCAACAGAAAAAGGGAGAATTAATCAATCAAGTAGAAATGGAGCCTACAGTCTTCACACAGATTTAGATGTAGATGTGTAAATGGAATTAGTTTCCTCCTTTTTTCCCCCCCGTATTTGTTTATACCTACATTTGTTTCCATGCCTGAGTCCAGGGAGGTGCTTTGCTCCATGCTTCAAGACATTCAAAAGTGGCAGCTGTCTTTTCTGCTAAGGCTGAGGGGTGCAATGCCAGTGCATGGGGATGTGGATGGTGTTGAAGGGGCAGTTCACTGAACTTGCAAGCCATCCTTTGAGGCTGTAAATAGCACTACTATAGGGGATGGCACTGGGGAAGGATTCCTCATAACCACAAAACAGCTGCTAAGCTGGCTCTTCAAGAGGTACTGCCTTTTAACTAACTTGTCTGTGTGAACTGGCACAAAATTTTACCCAGGAGAAAAGATGACAGTGGAAGTGGAGTTGCAGCTATAATTAGCCAATTAAGCTTTTTTTCAAGGAAAAACATGTCGTATATATCACCTTATCTGCTGTAAATTAATGGAAAAAAACCCAATCTCTTTCTGCAAAGATTTAGGTGACAAATTTCCTGCTTCAGCCTCTGTTAGTTGCAATGCACAGTAAATACATCAGTTAGAGGTCTCAGGAGAGGTTGATCTAACAAGGCTCCTGCTGCTGTCTTATCTCAGGTGAGAGGTAATTTATTGTTTAAAGGAACATCCAAGAGCAAGACTTCATTTGCAAAAAGAAAATACAAGTGAAGGAAGTTGTAGGTATGTTTTTTTTTTTCCTTGTGCACAAGCTAGTGAGGCCATGCATCTCTAGTGAAAATGGATCTAACCAAAAAATTCAGATCTGCACTTTCTTCCCTGACAAAGCTGGGGGGTATCTGCTTAGGAGCCTTTCTAGCCAATGCAAAAACATACCAAAAAGTTCTTCCAGGTGAAATCCAACTGAATGTGTCCAAGACACAGCTGCAGCTTTTAAATGGATAGTTGTGTGAAAAAAACAAAAACAAAAACTTTGATATATCAAAATGAAATTTTCAAAAATGGTTAAAGCAAAAGGTACTTTTCCCACTAGGAACCTGTGCCATCTGTTTTACTGCTTTGGAAACTGCAATAGGGAACAAAGGTACATTTGTGTGCTAAGAACAAATAAGAAATGCTGGTGTCCTTACTACCTTTTGCTCCTTTCTCTCTCCATATGCCTAAGCTTTCATTCATATTTGAGTGACATAAAATAATTTATGAAGTATTGGCCAGACATACAGCTTGCAAACTGATGAAAAACTCCTTGATTCTGCTTTGTGCAGTGTGAAAATGGATTAATGCACAGTGGGAGAACTTAACAGGGATGACAATTTGATAAGTGACGTTGTAGTAATTTATTTAGAAGAGAAAACCTAGACTGGATCTCAAAAGCTTGAGTAGAATTAGATAATAGCTCACTGGAAAACCATATCCTGAGACATGAAAGCACTGCTGGTGTGCTGTCAAGTAGGGAAAATCTGTTCAATAATGAAACAGGACACACTAGGGAAGCAGGTGACTTTCCAGGGGGTAATAGAGGTATGAGCATGGGTCTGAGTTGTAAAGGTCACAGTCCAATGGAGTTAGCACTGAGGGGTGGAAAGATCCTGCTTTTTGGGAAAAACTTCAGGAAGTTGCTTGGTTTAGAAACACCTTGGAAAATTCTGCACCCTTTGATGGAGTGATATGGTAAAATATGTTATTTTAATTTCAACCCACAAGTACATGATTATAGTTCCTACAAACCTCTAATAGACAGAAAATATAAGGTGAGAAGGTGTGTAAGTCACAAAACCCCCTGATGATGATAACCATATAAAGGGGTTAAAAGCCTGGTTCTACTGCTTCTCTTCACATCACCTTCAACCCACCCCTGGTGTCTTCAGAAAACTCCATCAACTGTTACATTGCCTCAAATGAAACAAACTCAGGATAACTTCAGCAGCCCTTGTAGGACATGACTGTGGAAGCTGCTGTCCATGATGAGCTCTCCAAAGCCTTGGGCTAAATCAGCAGCTCCACCTTTCAGGTAGGGTGGTGTCTTTGCACAATCCCTTCAGCCAAGCTACAATGAAGTGGCTTGTCTGGACTCCAGGGCACAGGAGCCAAGGACCAGCCACGCTGACCAGGCTGCAGCTGCCCCTTGCAGACACTGCTGTGCCTGAACACAGCCCCTCCTTTTGTGAGCTGCAGGGATTGTGCTGCCCCCCTAAATGGGCACACAACAGTAATCACTTCAATGGGAAACAAAAATCCCAGCCTTGGCAGATGCATCTATTCCCTCCTTCAGAAGGGGCTGCATCTATTTATTTTGGTTATCTCTACCAGTAGGTGTCATGATACAGCAACCTGTGAAAATTCTTGGTGGAGCAGGAGATAAAGTGTTTAAATAAAAACTAATAATTACAGAATTTTATTTAAATCAGTGGATATCAATGGTTAAAAGGATGGTTAATTTTGCTACATGCTGCCATACATTACTCTCCTTGTTTTGGATGTGCAGCCAATGAAAACTCCTGTCATTGCCCCCAAAATTTCTTTTTGATGCCTGTGGAATACACCAGTTTCTCTCATTCCAAGAATGGTACCTGCCCTTCAATGGGACACACTAATAATGGGATGGGTAAGTGACTGACAAGTGACATTCTGTAAAGAAATTAATGATAACCTCGCCTTTGAAGAAAGAGAGGTTAAAAATGAATTCCACACACATTTGCTATGTCTAAGAGCAGTCCATGTAGATATTTTTGTCACACACATCAAAGCACAACTCTCAGCCATGTCCATTTACATGATGGCTTTGGATTCATCCTTCTGAGGATGGATTAAAAAAAAAAAAAAAAGCCTGTCTAGTCTGGGAAATCAATTGAAAGGAACTGTGATATCCCAGATAGTCAATCAGGTTCCTGCACTAACGAGGATCATATCCATTCAGAACTGCTGCAAATTACAGCATGACAGGAGTTCTCTCTCACCTTACCAACAGCAAGCCTGGTCTAATGCCAGACAGGGTGTTTGGTTTGTAAGATTTTGCCTTCACAGGCATGCTGAATTTTAAGAGTAAAATGGCAGTGCTTTAAAATTTTATCTGACTGTTGGCCTGATGACTTCTCTGAGCACTTCTCCTGCTCCTAATGAAGGCATCTGTTACAACTTTTGAGGTGTTTTTAATTTTTGGTTGGTTGGTTTGAGTTTGTTGTTTTTTCTTTTTAATTTATTTATCTTAGCCCTTTAAAGGGTGCAAAAAACACCCCAAAACCACCCCTATCACATCACATGAAAGGGCCTATTGCTATTCAGTGAGAGAATAAAACTGAAGTTCAAAGTCTTATTAAAAATGTCTAAACCTTCCTTTGTCTACCTTTGCTTCATGTTTTCAGCAAAGTTCTTACTCTAAGCCTTAAGGATCATGTAAATCTATTCTGGGTGTTCTTAATGATTTTTGCAATCCATATTTTGAAGATGATCTTTTAAGACATTTATGTTTACAAATGAATTTCTAGATTCTTAAAGGGTTAAAATGAAAAAATAAATGGAGGCTCATTAAATGGATTCCTCAGCACAGATGGAAGCAAAAAATACTTAAGAATATGCACTTCATTTTAGTAAAAATTTCCAACCCTGCAAATTCAGTAAAGAGGGAGTGTAAAACAAACACAGCGTGGAGGTTAGGAAGGTACCATGGTACAGGTTTAACCACAAGGAGCCTGTGAGTGACTTCTAGTCAGGAAAGGCTTGATGGAACTTTTTAGTCAGATTCACCAACACCCACAGAAAAGCCCTTCAGGACCTCTGAGCTGGAGGGGCTGCTCACCCAAGTCTTATTTGAGCGTTGGCTGATAAGCACTGCCATCTGCAGAACAGAACCAAAACTTCTTAATTGGTAATAGAACCTCCTTGACAAGTGTGGGTTTTACACAGCACACCTCCAGCATGTCATACTGTCACTCTTGAAGGAAATGAGACAAGATCACTACATTATTTTGGTTTCTCAAAACTCTTTGGGAAGAAGTCTGGTCTCTGTTGAATTCCACAACAGTGAAATATTCATGAAGCAAAGCTACCACAGTGAGCCTGCTTGTCACAACTAGCCCACTCCAGAGTGGTTTACCATTTCTTAGCAGTCAAGCTGAATCTACTACTTGGCAACTAAATTTTAGAAGTGAACATACCCAATTAGCTAGCAGGTTTCAGTGGATGAACACAGAGTCTGTTGCACGCAAAGCAAATGCTTATGCTTTTTTTGAATTGGATGAGTCTCAATCAGTAATGAATGAGCTTTTTACCTTCATCCTAGAGCTGTCAGCCTTCCAGAAAGCAGCTTATGGTCAGAGCACTTGGTGCAAGCCTCCCAGCTGAGCTGTGATTGCTGGAAGAACTATTATAATCAAAGATGTGTTATCAACTGTCCTGCTTTTAATTTTCTTTCCCACTAGCTGGTGCAGTGCTGTGGTTGGATTTAGAATGAGAACAATGTTGATAACACACTGGTGCTCTAGTTGTTGCTCTGTAGTGGCCAGGGCTCCTTCAGCCTCCCATCCCACCCATCAGGGAGCAGGTGGGGGGTACAAGAAGCAGGACAGCTGATCCCAGCTGGCCAGAGGGGTAACACACACCACATGGCTCCATATAACCTGAGGGAGGGAAAGAGGGACAGCTGGCCAGGAGCACTGCTCAGGAACTGACTGGGTGGTAGGCAATTGCACCCTCTTTAAACCAGTTGTCAAATCCTGGAGCTATGACCAGGGTGAATGCTGCTCATTTTTATAAAGATTTTCAAAGGTCTTAGCCTGAGATCTCCTCTCTGTTCAATGGGTTCCATCCCTCTTCCCATTCAAGAGTGGCCCCCATAACTTTTATTCACCGCCTGGGACAAGATCTGCATAATTTGCAGGTAGCTGTTTTTGATACTTCATGAATATAAATTTGGTGAACAAAAAGTGTGTCCTCTCAAAAGGTGTCAAGTTGAGTCTTGACTTAAGTAACTTCAGACAAACAGGTCTGGGTCTGCAGAGTCCTTTCAGGGCCTGGTGCTCATCCAGGCACCCAATGCCTACTGATTCCTGTCATCAGATTTTGCCATTCACACTGTATTACCATAACAATGACATCCTCTTATTGGTGGGGAGCAAGAGAAGTCTAATAAAAAGTCAGGATCCTTGTTAATATTCTCATTTTCCCCTACAGGAGAAAATAAAAAAGTGTCCTTTTATAGTGACAAAGATGGGCAGATGGCCCTTTTTAAGCAAAGAAGATCAATTTTCACTGCTTTACATCCTAAAAATGTACTATCTTAGCATGATGTACAGAGAGACAGCTAGTAACCACATTTCTCTCTCAGTTTCTTGGCAGTGGAGTTCTCTTTCAAGTTCTAAAATATCAGCCTGAAGTCCCAGTGACTGGGACAAGCTGCCACAGGAAGAGTTTCTGAATTACTACAGAAATATCCCCAAGCTGCCCACAATACCTAAGCTATATCATACCATAGAGATTTTCCAAAAACTTCTCAGCCCAAAAATATAGGGAATGCAGTGCCCAGCCAAAAGGCCACTGGCAATGAGAGCTTTTCTGGAGCTTCATAGAGAACTCATAACAGCCCTCTCCTAGGCTAGCAGTGAGCCAAGACATTGGATCCTCTGGGATGCCATCCAGAAGGAATTAGCAGGCTTGTGGAGTGGACCAATGTGAACCTCATCATGCTTTACAAGGTCAAGTGCAATGTTCTGCATCTGGGTGAGGGCAGCCCTCAGTACCAACACAGACTGGAGAATGGATGCATTGGGACTGGAGAAGGACTTGGGAATACTGGTGGATGAAAAACTGGACAGAAGCCAGCAATGTGTGCTTGCAGGCCAGAATGACAGCCACATCCTTGCCTGCCTAATGAAAATTGTGGCCTCCTCTGGAGATTCCCACACAAAGAACACATGGATCTGTTGGAAGGCACAAAAATGGTCAGAGGGCTGGAACTCCCCCCTTCTGAGGAAATGCTTAGGGAGTTGGAGTGTTCAGCCTGGAGAAAAGAAGGCTCTGGAGCAGCCAGACCAGCATTTTGATACATAAGAAGGACAGAAAGTGATTTTTCACCAAGGTCTATGGTGGCAGGACAAGTGGCAATGAGGGAAAGGATTTTAAACTGAAAGAGGGTAAATTTGTATGGAATGTAGGGAAGACATGTTTTACAATGAAGATAGTGAGGCACTGGAACATGTTATCCTGAGAAGTTGTGGATGCTCCATCTCTGGAAATGTTCAAGGCCAAGTAGGACAGGGCTTTAACAGTTGTCCCTGCCCATGGAGAGAGGTTGGACTAGATGAGCTTTGAAGGTCCCCCCTCAACCATTATTTGATTATATGACTCTACCAGAATGTAAATGATTTTGTGTTTGAACAATTACATTTTCGTAAATAACAACATGGTAAGTTTTAATTGACCATGATTTCAAGGCCTTTATAATCATTGTTTGTAAGGCAGCAGAATGATGAATGGCAAGGAGACTAAATGGGGTGTGCTGTTTTCTTGATACCCGAGTCCAAACAAGAGAGTAGATTTACACCATAGAGATTTCCCCTCAAGCAGAAGAAATCTGGACTCCATATACTGTAAACAAACCATACCAATAGTAATTTTTTAAAAAGGAGAAATCATATGATTTTATACTTTAGCGCTGAGAGGAATTTTCCAACTCTATGCTAGATATTAAGGATTTATATTAAATCCTTAATTTTATTTCTGTTGTTATTTATAGTTTAAACCAATTAATATATGGTTTAATATAGTATAATTAGATTGGACAGAGACATTAAAAAACAGCCTGTGTCTCTAATTATTAGAGAATGGCTCTGTGAGTTAAGCATGCCTTGTAGCTTGCAATTTTCAAATATCAGGTGCAGCAAATGAACATTGTTAAGGCTGCCTGCTGGCTAGGGCAGTAAGAGCTTTTCTCAGCTAGAAGCTATTTCTCCACAGAGCAAATCCTTCTCTTCCTACTACAAAATATGAGAGGAAATAAATAGGTCAAGCTCATGGTGCTAAAGCACTGTGAGCTGTGAACCACAAATAAAATTAATTCAAAATAGTTAAACAGAGACATGTTTGAAATATTAATAATACCTATCCCTGCTATTTTTCCAGTTTTTCTTGCTGCTTTTTCTACTACAAGTACTTCACTGTGCTGTGAGTGAGCTTGAAAAGAAACAGCACCAAGAACTGATTAGCAACCCTACAATAACAAAACAGCAGCCATGCAGGAAAAAAGGAAAAAATATCTGATATTAGTTTCCAGGGGAGCATTAAGAAAAAAAAATTTTCTAGAAAACCTTGAAAATACAGTAACACTATTTCTTTTTAATTAGCTACTGTAATTTACCTCTCTGCTGAGTCAAGAAAAGGAAGAGAATCCTATCTGTGTGCTGGATACTTTTCCTTTTCTCCTTACACCATAGTTGGCTTACTACAGCAAAGATGTACTCACAAAAAATTTTACATATATAGTCACAATAATTAGAACTTTTACACCATGTTTCCAGACATCATTAGAAAAATGAGCAAAAAATTTTGCATAGAATATCTTTATCCAGACTCAGGGAAATTAACTGAATTATGGGGCACAACATAAAGTTTCTATTCACAAAGCAGTTAGTAATTTTTCAGCCTTTACAGCTCTTTTGTGCTCCTTTGTTCAGTGGTGAAAAAGAGATTTAAGCAGGTAATTTGAGTAGAAGTAAAAAAACTTTTCTGCACCCCGTTGTACAACATTTGATTTAGTCCTGACAATGGAAAGGGGTCAACAGACCCAGGAATTCACAGGTTGCATGGCCTCAAGCAATCAATTTCTCTTCTTGCCTGATATTTTTAATGATATATCATGCCACATACATTATTCTTGGCCAAAAAGAAGTAAGGGGAACTGGAGGGGTACACATCCCAAGTAGCCATTGCCTGGGGACTGGCTGGGCATCACGTCTCCTGGTGGGAAGTGATGAGGGATTACCTCTGCATCCCCTTTTCTTTTTCATCCTTCACTTACTCAACTTAACCCAGGTTGTTTTTTTTTTCCCCTTGCTTTTGCTCTTTGGATTTTTTTCCCTGTCCCACTGTGGGGAGGGAGTGTGAGGGTGGGTGGGGGCTTACCTGCCAGCCAGGGACAGCCCACCACAGCCTCAAGCTGTTGTGGACCATGAATGTGCATTCAGAAATCCTTGCTATAGGCTTGCTCTGTTCTTCTGGCTTGCTATATCTAGGACATCTTTATCTGTTTTACACATTATTCAGAGACAGAGTGCAAGGCTGTGAACAACTGATCTTGTCCAGCACAGACATTTTATATTCTTGTATAGTTAATCCAGTAACCACCTATATGACATTGCTTGATTTCTCCATTATTTCACAATCTTTTTCACATGCAGATGTTTTTCAATAGTGGAGTCAAGGGTGGAGCCTGGACTAGATCCTGACTTCAGGATCTATCAAGATCAGCTTTTCTTTCTATAGAAAAGCATGTCTTCCTTGTGAATGCCTCACAAGCCTTTCAAAGTCAGATTCAGATTCAATGAATTTATGGGGAGTCTTTTAACACAGTGCTAGGCACTTCGAAGAAATGAAATTGCTTCTCATTTTCAACGGAGTTTTACCAACAAAACCTAGCTCTACCTACACTGTATTCAGCAGGGACTCAGGCCATTACAGCAAGAATACCCAGTCACTCTAGTATAACTCTGCTTTCCAATTAGTTTTTATAGACACAGTCACGTACATGTTCACCTGCTTTCTCTCATTTAGAAAATTCCTTCCCTCTAGAGGACAGGCAGAGCTGTCAAATACTTGCTTACCCCTGCATACTCTTTCTGTAGCTTCTGATACTATGGCTGGTATGGTGGTGTCATCCCTCAATGACAGGCAGCAAGGTGCCAATCTGGATAAAAACATTTGGCTCCAGATCTCTCTTCATGTGTTCTGACTCCAGTTTCCCAGCAGGCATTGAAAGCAGTAAATCAATCTGATTAGATGATAAGCTACTCAGATTGTCCACTCTCACAACCCACAGTTGCATCTGTAGATATTACCCACAGCTGTCCCTGTAAATCAGGGAGAGAAGAATGGATGACTGACTTGTCCTCCCAGTGTGTATGTAAGCCTAAAGAGACTCAACACACTCAGACCATGGTCAGGTTTGGTACTTAACTCTGTAGGGAAGTTTATGGACATTATGGCATTTTCCCACATCCCTCCCTGCCCAGCAATCCCTCGAAGACTAGAGGTTTGACAGGACCACTCACAAAGAAACTCTGGGATGCTTGGGAAGATGTGAGGCTGTCTCAAGAAGGACCAACACCTGCCAGTGTGCACAGATGAATTCTGTAGTGAGACACCCACAAAACCTGAAGCACTAGTTTAATAAATATATTGGATGTAAAGGTAATGCTTTTCTGAGGGCAGCCTTAAGCAGTCAGACTCAGTGGACACACCCATGCTGGTAGAAACTGGCCTTATCCTAACAGCAATATTTAAGCTGGGGTAATCAGGCCTTTGTTACAGAAGATGTGGATGAGAGACAGAAATAACCCTGAGGTTGTTGCTGTGTACCTGAGCAAGATGTTCTCCCTTTTGCTTTTACTGCCTTAGAAGGTTCAAAGCAGACCCAAAGTAGGTGGCTCTGAGACCTGGATTCAAGAGAACAAATTTAGTTGCAATGCTTGGATCTAGATTTGCACACACAAAAAGGTACAGAGGTTTATGGTCTCTCCTTCACAGGATGAGCCTGAATTTCAGTGCCTTCTTAGAAGAGGAGGTTGAAACTCTAATTGAATCTGTAATTGTTTCAAAGAGGGAATTAATAAACCAAGTACTTAGGGCTGGAAACAGCTCTAGAATAAATACTCCCATCTGTCTGATGCAATTTGGTATAGACAAACCACTTGAGGACACAGTTACTGTTAAGTAACTGTATGAAACTTCAGAGGACATCAATTCCTCCTATGATTGAAGAAGACCCTAAATATTCCAGAGGAGGCACTCAGAAGAAGAGGATGTGTGTAGAAGACATATTGTAGAAGATATGGAAAACTATCAAAGTAGGCTGGGAATGGAGCTGGAGAAAGGGGAAACTAGTCATGGGCCTTGAAGGTTGTATAGTGACCCCAAACTTTCCTACTTCTCCCTCAAGAGAAGGAGTAAGGGAGGGAGAAGAAAGAAGAGTCAGAGGATAGAACAATGAATTAAATTTCTTACCTCCTTGTCCTCTAGCTTCTTGTCCTTACCTGGATTTAGTGAAAGAGCTTGAGAAGTGGTGGGGCTGCCCAGCTGAGAAGGATTCCTGGCTGGCAAACAGTCTCTTGGATGAACTGCTGGTTGCTGCTTAGCTGGCAGTGTGAGGCACACTGCCCTGCACAACAGGATCAAGGAAACTTGGAAACCTAGGCATACCTGCCACTCTTTTCTGTGGAGATGGATGTCAGAGCTTTTTTGGGTGAGGACAACACAGTGACCTGGCACAAGGTACCTGCTTCATCCCCTCCTGGCGTGCAGGAGACAGGAGAGAGTGTAGATATTTGAAAGTGGAAGAGAGGAAAAAGCGGTTTTGGTCTGAAGGGGCTTTTGAATTCCTGGTGACACAAAAGCTGAAGCAATTCCATATCTAGGGCAGAGATGAGCTGTAGGCTTTCAGGGGCACGGGGAGATGATGATAGAAACAAATACACCTCCCAAGTGATGGGCAACAACTGGTAAGGATTTGCTATAATATTCTCATATCCAAGAACAGGGGCCTCTGAAAAGACATCCACTTCAAATTATATATGGTAGTTACTCAGTCCTACTGGATTTACTCAGTAATATTGAGAAATGATGTTTGAGGGGCTGCATGAATTGGACTGGGAGGCCCTTTTCCCTGTTTGAAGGCCATAATAGTTAGAGCTTTAAATGCTATTCAATTTAAATGTTATAATGTTTCACAATCATGTATTTAAACACAGAAATCTGTTTATTTACCCAAACAAAACAGAGGAAATGATTCCAGCCCTCAGTTTTTGAATTCTCATTTAAATATGTGAACATCAGTTCACAACTTAGAGATGTTTGTGTATCTATGTACCTCCAAAATACTCATATTTCATAGGCTTTTTCACATTAATATTCACCAACAGTATCACAAAAGTTCTTTTTCTTTTACATAACTGTAAGCAACAGTAATTCTAGAAACACTAGAGAAAAAAAAAGCATAGCAATGTCCACAGTTACAAGAAAAAGTGCACATTACTTGGTCACAATCACAGTCATTACTTGGAAAACTATATGTAACAAGTAGATATAAAATATCACTGATGCCTTAAACTCATCGTCAAAAACGGAATTACATAAAATTTTGTACATGAAATAAGGCAAATTTAGGAATGCACAAGAAACTTGTTATTCAACAAAAGCTAAACAACAGAACAGATAGTACAATAAGCATAAACTAAAGTACCTTTTTCTATATACTTAAAAAGAAGCCTGCCATAGTGCACAAAGAA
Organism: Muscicapa striata striata; assembly: GCA_030060385.1. Taxonomy (NCBI): domain Eukaryota; kingdom Metazoa; phylum Chordata; class Aves; order Passeriformes; family Muscicapidae; genus Muscicapa; species Muscicapa striata. Next base: position 717,932 of record JAREIS010000215.1, read on the forward strand.
AACACCATTAATGTGTAATCAATATTATAAAATAAGAAATAGAGGGGTTGGGAAGAGTGGGGAAGGGGAGAGAAGAGTTTTATTATAGTTGCAGCTGCATCCACTTACAGTTTTGTACAGGTTTTAGCTAGGCCTGGGAATTATAGAAATTATACCAGAAGTGTCAATGACCTTCCTTGGTAAGAATTTTTGTTTAAATTAAGGAAAAAAATAAATACACACAAGAGTGCAAATTTTCAGATTGTCACTTGCAACCTCTTAACATTCATCATCTACATCCAATCACAACTAGAGGGACTTGTATAAGACAGCAGCAGTGATCATGGAGTCAGATGAGCTCACCGTAAGAAATCAAATCATCTTTTTTTTTTTTCTCAACGATATGTCTTTTTTAAAAAACGCTCAACTCTTTATTAATTGCTAATAAAGCTGCAATATATTACAGAATGGAGTTGAGAATGGCATGAATGCAGGAAATGCATACTTCCTTTGGAAGGTATTCCATAGATGACAATTTACAGTACACAGGGGAGGAAATTATCCAGCATCAAGAGTTACTCCTTGTAGAAAGAATATGAAGTTGGGGAGAAGGGCACAGCCAGGGATTCAAGAGAGGAAGGGGGGACTTAAAATAGCTCCTCAAAACATTTTCAGGACCAGTGAAAAAGTTTACCAAAGTAAAAATGAAAAATCTTGAATGAAAACAAAAATCTTTTGTTTCGTTTTTTATAAAAATTACATTTTTTTTTAAAATACAAGATCCTTTTCATTGCAATTGTGCCCTGTAGCAACAGGACATTTGGCAATGTTTTGCCATATACTGCAGCTTTAAGTCCAATGAGTCAGTATCACATTCCACTAATATTGCACTTGGATCTTGAACCACTTGTTTTAAAAAACCATCACAGCATCTTCTGTTTCCTCCACTTGTTAGAATGAGTTAATTTCTAGCCACTTTTTCGATATTTATGCTGACACACTAAAACAAAAGCAATAGGCTGGACACAGTAAAGTACCTCAGAAATACCAGAGGTCGAAGTTCACTTGAAGCACCTTAACACATCACTTTATGGATCAAGAACAGTGTGGCATTATGGTAATTAACTCTCCTAAAAGACTGTGCAGTAACTGAAGTGTGTGCTCTGGGAAATCAAAACGTCATTAGTGGAAATTCTGAGATAAGACCAGGCCGGTGTGAAGGTGCCATGACTCAGTTCTGCTGCAAAATGAGGTTTTCCAGTTCATCTGCAGAGCGCAGTAGGAACGCGGCGGACTCTCGGTACCCGGCCACCAGCTGCCTCACCGCGTTGATCTCCGTCGGGCTCAGCTGCGGCCTGGAGCTGGAGCTGCCGGAGGATCCAGAGCTGGTTGCTAACTGCCTCTTCATACTGAGATCCGTGGGACCTGCAGATAGCAAAGGGAAAGGAAAGAAGCTTCAGATCTGCTGCCAGAGATATTTCACGGGTTTGTAGATACAAATGCAGAGTAGTAGGACCTGCTGTCACATGAGTGCAGGTAGCAGAAATAAACAATTGTTCTCTTACCGGTCGCCTTGACAGGAACCACAGCAATTTATGTATCACAGGCTTCACTTACAGAACATGAGGGGCAAGTCCACTGCCAGCAGAAAATTACCCTCCAGAGCCATATTCCAATAGCGTGAGCCACTTGCACCCCAAGCCCTGTCCTGGGATCTGATGACAGTGATCAGGCAGAAGGTTCACCTCCTGTGCCTCCCCCCAGCTCCAGCTGCCATCGTAGACTTCGTGGCAATATGCACACTTGCAATTTTTATCACAGAAAATCCAACTTATATTCTCTAGACAGCTATTTTCACATTTTATGCTTCAATCAGCATGTGGCCAGATTGAATCCCTTGCAGACGTAGATAAATGGTCACCCACATGACTTGCCTGACGCTGTCTGATCACTTACACAAATAGCTGCTCATGAATGAGATTAGGCTGGTGACAATCTGGCTGGCACAGTGAGGAGCACACCATCATCTGTGAGGGCTGCATACAGCTGGCAACACATTGCAAGGATCTTGTAAGGCCAGAACACTGACAAGAGATTCTGCAGCAATCACCATGCTGTTGTATTGGCAGCTCACAGCAATATGCTTGCACTTTTCTTCAAAAAATATTCTCAAGACCATGAATACTTCATCTAGAAGACAGCATTCCTGAGGGCAGCCTGCGGGTTACTGTGATTGGCAAAACATCTGCCATCAAGAAATTTGGCTTTGTGTGGAATTTCCCTGGTTGTTTGATCAGTTATTAACCAGCTAAGACACATGGTGCTTTAATGAAGCGTTTGTAATTTCCTTACTTAACACATTTTGTCTCCCTGGAATGTAAATCTGGACAGGTAGAATTGGACTGAGGACTTTTTAAAACATATACAGAAGGATACAGATAGCAACTATACCTATTAAACAGTATATTTTGTGGAAATCTGGGAAATACTGCTCTCTCATTTAGGCAATGTGGCAAACCTATACCTCTGGCAGACAGAAGATCAGACTAGCCTGACCCTAACCTTAATACTCCTGGAAATTGGGATCAAGCTATCCAAAGCAATGTATCTTGTTTTCCTATGAGAAAAATGTCACTCTTCAATTTGATCAGGACAATATATGTCAGTGCCAAGGTTTTCCAGCAAAGACTGGAATAATTTTAAAATTTAGCATATTCAACTGTCGAACACAGAACACACTAATTCATACTCTAGAGGTTCTCCTAAATAATCCCACCAAATGTATAAGGTTAAAAACCACAGACTTGCAATCATAAGCACTAATGGAAAGAGATGCCTGATTTCCAGAAGCTGAAGATAAAATCATAGGCCTTATTTAATTTTCTTTCTTATATGTCTATGTAGAGGAATAGGTGAGACCACAAAAAATATGGAGATTGCTATGTCTCCACAAAAACTGAAGTTCATGAAAAATCAACCCTTGGGTGAGTAAAAGCAGAGCTGGGGCTATGAAAAGAAACTACTCAAACTGAAAGAGTCCTATTAAATCTGATTTCCTGCTACACAACTATCACTCAGCCTTACAACTTGTATTATCTGGTCTTACACTGCTATAAATGAATGGAATCTTAAATGTCTTCCAGTGTACAAAGGACAAATTAAGCACAATCAGCTCAGTGGATTTGTTTCAGTGTGACCACACACTGCAGGAAAATGATGACTGTGAAGAAGCTCAGAGGATAATTTAAAATAAAATCTTAACCCAGCACAGGCAAGAATGGTATACCAATCATAATGCAAGTTGGACTGAATGGTTGTAAGAAGCCATTAAAGACTTCTATATTTATTGAGGCAGTAGTGAAAATGCTGCCACTGACATATTGAGGGCACTGTGCTCCATATGAAGCTAATTTAATGTTTTTTCTTTGACTTTCATTCATGTCAGTGCCAAAGACACACACACACAAACACACACACACACACATACACAAAATATCTGGCAGAATATTCTGCAGCAGAGCACCTCATTTTCTGAAATGTAACTGAAGGGCTTTTCTCACTGGTAATCCAGATTTTAAGTGACAGAATAGGATATCAGTTTATGTCACTCGTAAGTAAAATATACATGGAAATGGTGCTTGGTCATAACCTCTCAGGTTTTCCTTACACAAACTGATGGAACTTGCACAAACTGATTTCCTTTCACTGCTCTGAAAGGAAAACTAGGAGAAGACCAGATGTCTAACATGCACAAATCAGTGTAAGTCCTCACAAGTCTATAGGGTCACAGTCATTTGCACAGTCTGAAGGTCTGGCTGGCTCTGTATTCCTAGATGTCTGGATGAATTTTAACAAAGTTCTTTAATTCTTCAGAATATTTATCTTTGCATCCTGAAGGTACTGGTAAAAGCTGGATGGCAGCCAGCATAGACGGGATAATGACAACCCAAAAATCTTCTTGGTTTGGGAGATTTCTGTTGTGTCAGAGCTCTTGTATACAAAGAAAACAAGATATCTCAAATTTTAACATATCCAGCTTCTTCACACTACTTGGTGGGTTTATTTTTTTTATTTCTATTTACTAGGAAAACGGGATTTTACTTCACTCCCCAGCTCCTGCCTTGTGCCTAACAACTCACAGTGCTGTCCTCCTTGTCCCTTAAAGAAAACCCCCCTGAGGAAAAAAACGAAGGAATACACACAGAGAGAAAATTTTCATAGCTATGATTTTGGGACAATAAGAACACCCATGCCTATTCAGGAAGGGAAGCTGACAGAGAACTGAACAGAAAAAAAAAAAAAAAAAATACATGCTTCATGTGGAGATAAGGATTTTAGCTCTTTTAATTATATTATGTGACCCCTACATCTCACCTCTAAAGCTTACCTATGATAAGCTTTGTATCTGGGAGAACACCTCACTCAGAGATTAATTCCAGGATGTGTTATATTGGTCTCAGCTTTTAATAGCTATGATAGACACTCACTGGCAGTAATAGATATTCTCAAAAATTGGCCAGGCTGCTGAATACTAAAATACTATAACTTACTTGTAGCTTCATTGGTCATACCTGGTCATCTGAAAACTAAGGAATAAGTGCAACCTATAAGTGCATTCTTGTACTGAAGATTTTTCCTGTGTAATTTTATGCAAATAAGCTATTGAAACATGGAAACCTAAACCTTACTCTTACCTACCATATCTCCTTAATCAGAAAAATAAATCACACCTTTCTGAAGGCTTAAAATAGCTGTTTAAGGACACTGCATGTAAATCTATCTACAGAAGCCATCACTGCAGTTTACTAAATCTGGAAAAACTGAACAGTTCACCATCATGTCTTTTAATAGCTATCTTCACTATTTCTTTAGTGTTTCTAATATTATTTATTAAGTTGCCAGTCCTCACAGGAACAAGGAAGTGTATACTTGTGAAGAGGGAAACCGAAATATTTTTGCAATGAATTTTGCAGTGTCAGGTTCCTCCAAGATGTTACTGCACATTTATCATACTGCTTCCTATTCTGGAGTACTTCAGGACTATTAAAAATCTTGATTGCAAACATTATCAGGTTCCACAATGTCTGTTGAGCAAGCAAAAATTAAGCATATATCACAGAGATTAAGACAGGAGATTTATTTCCATTTTTTTCTTTCTCTTAGTGCATATTGCCATAACACAAAATTTTCATCTTCCATGTTTTTATAACAGCACAACATTCTCATATAGGTAGATTAAACAAATTGCTCAGATAGACCCTTTCTTTTATACTCTTTCAGAAACTAAAGTGTTGTTCCTCTGCCTCTTGTTTAGGCCATCTGATTAGCACTTTAATATGGGAATATTTTTTATTTACTACCTCTGTCCAGTTACATTGACCTAATTTTCACTGTGAGGTGCAATTGCTCTTGTTGGAACGAACCACATCAGTCTGAATATGAAAACTCTAAAAACCCACTCTTCATGTGCTAGACAAACATTTATCAAATTTGTTGCTAGAAATGTCTCTTGTTAAATACACTGTGGAACAAATGGCTTTTTCTGTAAATTAAAAGACTTTATTGGAACTAGTTATTGCCTCATGCACTACTCATTACTAACATGATTTATATCAAATTCCAAAATATGGGTCAGATGTAGATGTGCTGATACTGATTGCTCAGGCACTATCAACTGTCTCAGTAAAATTCCCTTAAGAGTTGTATGTTGTCACTGGGTAGCTACCAATCTTATAATTAACAACTACTGAAAGAATAATAAATGTGTCAGTGACTCTCAGAATGGTTATCACTATGGTAGATAATAATGTAAGTAAAAATAATTTTGAAAGCTTTATGTGCTTAAGCATCTACATGTTCATTAATAGTTAAGCAACATTTTTCACCAGTGATAATGCAAAAAGCAGTGACACTTATTTAGACAGAAATACATTTGCCCAGGCTTCAAAATCTCTTGTGTGTATATCTTTTCTATTGCACCTATTCTCCTCTCCTACTTTTCTCCATGAGTGGCTTTAGAGGAGAGGTTGGACTACATTTTTACATACTGCAATAAATCTAAATGGAAAAAAAAAATCAAAGTATTCTACCTTTTCTTTCCAAATCAGATGTATTTCTTGCAATAAGAATGCTTTGTTGTGATATTACATATCTGTCAATGCTTCTTTTCCTCCTGCCTTCAAACATAGAGCAGATGTGCCTAAAAGTATTATTTCAAGTGCCAGGAGAAATCAAGAAAACGGGGACTGATGAATTGGACCTTTTAAGCTTCTTTCTCCCTTCTACACCTCTCCCTCTGGAAGACACATCTTTGCTACTTTAGACAGCAGGAAAAAAATGCTCTCTTGCCTGAGGAAACTGATATGAAAAACACAGAAATGCCTACAGCCATAATTTATTTTCAGTGATCAGGAAACAGTGGTCTGTGATTAAATGATTATGTGAGATCCTTCCTATCCACCACAGGAGATTAATTATGTGGTACGTACTGTGTTGCCTTAACAGTTGTCACCTCAGCTTTACACAGAGGTAGGAGAGTAGGATACTGCCCAGTACATCCACAGACATTCCATTCCCATCCCTGCAGTGGGAACAGAGTAATACTTGCCTGTGCATTGAAGAGGATGAGGAAGAAGGAAGAGAAATGTGGGGAAGGTCTTAACAGAAAATTCAGCCAGCATTTTCCTGCAAGAAATGTCCCTTTGCCAAGATATAGGTCAAACTGTTTAACTTCTGCCAACTCCACCTTTTGGGTTTTTAAACGGGATTAAACATACTGTCCCTGGTTCCTAACTCTATCACTCTTGATCTGTTTCCTCATGCTCCAGGCTCCATGTTAGAGACAAACTATGTTCTCTTTCCCTTCTCTCCACTTTGATGTCATCAGGGTAGTACTGAGAATACAAAAGACTGTGCAAGAGTAGAGGTATAAAGAAGACCTGGAGGGAGGAACCACAGCAAAAATCCCATTTAGTCCCTATATCCTGGCTAGCCAACCTGTGAGTAACCACTCAGCACTTTAAAAACTAGCTACATATTAGATATTCTCATCTGCTGGCTTTTATCCCCCAGTTTGTCACCAAGAATATCACCGAGTTTATCATCAAGTTCATCACCAGGTTTATCAGTGCTATCAATCATGCAAGTGTCAAGATTTTACAGAAGGTTACAGCTTGGCCAAATGTTTGGATGGGGAAAGGAGGCACCTTTCCTGCTGCCTTGTGAACAACTGGACAGGAGTGCTCAGTACTCCTCTCCCTGGCACAGACCAGCACAGTCCTGCTGATCCTTGGAGCACCAGCTCCAGGAGATTCCCCAGCTACTCTGCTGCCTTCAGCAGGGCTGCATCGCCTGGAGGACCAGGATGCAGAAGGACCAGGAAGGCTGACTGGCACATGGGTGAGAGGCCTGGCTAAAGCAGGAAGCAGCTGGGAGGGCAGAGCCTCTGGAAGGGAGCAGCAGGGAGGGGTGAGCAGGGCCAGGATTTGCCGTGGTGTGAACATAATGGGATGCAGCCCAAGAACTCACCTGAGCTGGAAGGGGACTGGACGTTCGTGGTGCCTGGGATGCAGTGCTGAGTTGTGGCTGTGGTGGAGGTAGGCTGCAGATCTGTGGACAGAAAGAGAGACACAACACTTTGTCTTACTGTGATATGAGGGCATACCCTGCATGGCCAGCCCAACACCAAGGCTGAAACATCCTCTTTTTACAGACACAACAGGAATTGACTGACATTTCTGGCTAGAAAACCAGACAATGATGCAGAAGAAACAGTCCCAAATCACCTCCAGGCAACAGCTATGGCAGTAGGAACACATTCCACAACCCTTAGAGAAAATGGACTTCAGCAAATTAAACAGCTGCAAAGACCATGACTCCAAGAGGCCCAACACGACTTCAGAGAGTGCTGACAGTCATAAGGAGAGGACAGACAGCAACCCACTGGACTGAAATACACGGGGAGACAAGCCAATCCCACTCCCTCAGGAGCTCAGGCTGCATGCAGGGACTTCAACAGCTCCTGGTGGTATCAAGAGATTTTTCTCCCAACATTATCTCCTGTCCTTGCTCTCCTGCCCTCAAGCTGGACATTTTCCAAGCTCAGTCCAGGACAGCTGAAGCCTTTGTGGCTGGCTAAGAGCTGGCAGGCAAATTTGTTTCCATTCACTGAGCTATTGCACCTTGAAGGTTCTCCATTCAGTTCTATAACAGGAACTGCATTAGCCTTGGAAAAAGAGAGCTGTGGAAATCCACCTTTCTCAAAGAGTAGCTGTCCTTTACCACCTAAACAAATCAAACACAACATGACCAAAGGCTTCTCCCCAGCCCATGTACAGGCTGACAGACTCTGACAACCCACAGATTGCTTGGTGAACGTTTCCAACCCAGCTAGATTGGCCTAAAAAGTTTAAAAGGAGGGAGAAAAGACACCTTGGTGTTGTAAGACCAAGCCTTTTCCTCCTGTGCTTTTTTCCAGCCCATAATGAAGGAGGGGTCATTGTACAAGCTGCTACATTCTGTTTGCTCACATTGAGCTGTTCCATGAAGGCTTGCCCTGTGCAGTTGTGTGAGGAGCTAATTATGGCTCTGTAATTAGCCATGTGGAAGGACAGACCTCCCCATGTGGAGGGAAGCACTGCAACAGCAGGCAGAGAGAGGTCCCTGAGCCAGAGCCACCAAACAGTTGGGCGAACAGATAGCTAAGTCTGTAAGGTCAGGGTAGGGATGAACTTCATGTGGAGGAAATAGCCAAATCAAATGAGTCACAGAATACAAAATACATACATCAGCTGGACTACTAGACAGAGAGTTAATTGGACATTAATTATTATATTATTGTGGGGGAAGGTCCAGAAATATTTAATCAAGCAGTGAGTTTTAGATAGCTATTGCAGCTACTGCAACATTTTTTTTCTGTTTTAGCAGATATGAAAAAACAGACTTCATTTTTTTATACACACATTCTGACTGAGGTGCATATTTGTTTTTACACTAGGAGAACATCTGTAAACGTGACAAGAACATTTGATAGGTTAGTATATTGAAAAGGAATTGCATTTTTAAATTAGATCTTAGTTCCTGAAAACAATTCTCAAGTAAATATCCTCCAGAAAAGCATCTCATTAACCATTTTAACAGCCTTGCCTATGTTTGGAACAAGAGTCCTTGACACAGCCTAATGACTGCAAACAAGGGTCCCATGAGGTCTGTCAGGAGGGCAATGGTTACCCCTGTCAACTTCAACCACTCCTCTTGTCTACCAATGGGCACATCAGAGAGGACTGACAGATCTCACTGGCCTCCAAGTCCTCCCACATCTGTGGGAAAACCAGCCACCAGAGCCAGAGCAATTTACCCTTAATATCTGAGACATAATTTGGTTGGCTTCTGGTTGGTTTTGTGTTAATGAGAGTAAGGAATGGAGGGAATCGCCTTTCCACAACTTTCCTAATGATCTTCCTGAAATGGCAAGTGGATCACAAATCACCAACCTAACCAGACTAGCATCAACAACTGGTTTCCAAGTCCTGGCACACAAAGACTTTTGGTTCCTGGAGCTTATATACTTTGGCTCCTGTAGGATCCCTATGGAGAAAAGGGACATGTTTGCACAACCTTCCAACTGTGCACAACCATATGGGAGAAGTGCAATGCCTTACTGGCCTTTCAAAGTAAAAGTGCATACAGACAAAATTGTCCAGTGTGTGTGTGTAGGGAAAGGCAAGCAAGAAGAAATGGTTGAGTATATGTCTGTATACAAATCTGTCTTGAGCTTTATTTGTGAAAAAAACACTGCAGTGCTCTATGTTAAAGGCCCAAAGAAGATGTGGATTCTAATCAGAAGGCAAGATGAATTGATGGAATTTAATTTGTACATAATGTTTTAGAATTGCACGCTGAAGTGACATAGAATACTTTTGCCTAAACCCCACAATTCACTGCAAAATGGGAGTTATGAAAATGTATCCTATTACAAGAAGTTTGAAGGGGAAAACAAGTACACAAAACAGTTGTGATTCCTCACAGTTTAAGATTATATAAACCAGGACAATATTGATGCTTCTGCTGACAAATAACACATGGGAAGCTTAATCCTAGTCTTAGCTGGGTAAAAGGGCAAATGCCAACTGTTTTCAGTGGGAACGGGTTCAGATTCTCTCTGGACATAATGTAAAAGACAATTTTAAAGTTCTTGTGTGCTTTCACAAAAAACCCCAAGATTTCCATGGCTTGTCTTACTCTTATGAAAATATTTGATCAGAGACTGTATTCAGTGCCTCAGATGTGCTTTTCATGTATATGGAAACAATTGTAATCCTCATTCACTCTGAGTCAAAGAATTTTGACTACTAAAGTATTATCTACTTAAAGACTTTTGAAAACTTAGCACAAATCATCCACAGACCTTTGAGAATTTTGCAGGCAGGGGGTGAGGAAGAAGATGTGACTGAAGGTCTCCAGCACATCACATTCCAGTAAGTCCTTGCAGGCTGCAGCCCTGACAGCATTTTGAAAATTGTTGAGCATGCTGAATGTAGAGGCTGTAGCTGAGCAATTGTCATCTAGCCTAAGTCAGCCCCTCTACCTGAACTGGCACTCTTGTCAGCCAGAGAGGGATCAGCCAGGGCAAAACCCCAGGGATTTCTTCATCCTCTGAGACATTTCTTTAAATACAGTCTGGGACTCGATAAAACCTCAGGCTTCCAGAGTAACCACATTTTTCTGACAGACAGACAATACCCTTTTTATCAGAAGGGTATTACTCTGCATTTGTACAAAATCAAGATGAGGGATAATTCCAACAAATGCTACAATTTGCTTACATTTTTTTGTTACAAAAGCATGCCAATGTAGGAAGAAAGGAATGTTGTATAAATAAATGATGCCCCTTGTTTTTTGCAGAGGGACATACAACCTGACACAAATTTACCTTATCATTTTTAGTGTACTGTATAAATGAATATGCTGATTTCTCATTTAATGCTTGGTATGCCAGATCCTTATGTGCAGTAAATTAAAGTAGCTGGTGAGAATATGTGACCAATCTATGTCTATACAATATTACACAATATGGAGTTGAGTGTTTTGACACTTGAGCCAAAAATATACTAATGGCCTCATTTTTTGATCAGTGTTGTAGAGGAATATAATGATAAGGTCCTACAAAGTTATGCAAACTGACTGAATATCTAACCTGAGATTTTTTTTTTATTACTCAGTTTTGTTAGAGGCTTATGATTCAGACTTGCTATTGTGTATTAGTCCCTTGAAACTGGAAAGATAGTAGCATGCAGGGAGCAAGTACTTTACTCAGCAGTAGCTGTTTGCAGGATTGTGCTCCTGCTCATTATGTGATAATAGCCTATAGATATTGAACCCCACGGACTGGCTTTCTGTACGGCAGGGGGAAATACACATCCACACATCCACACACAGGCACAGTTTGTGAGGAAACTCACCACTGCTAGAAGCATCATTGAGATTTAGCAGCCCACCTCCGAGCCCTCTGTAACTATGGTAACTGTAGGTCCCATTGCCGTTGATGTACAACACCTCCTGCGTGCTGGAAACAGCTGATGTTGAGTAAGTGACCTGGGCTGGCTCCTGTTTGCACTGCTTGTCAGCTGGAGCAGCCTCATCCTGCACAAAAACAGCAAAAGGTTTGGAATTATGGTTATATTTCACCTTGCATGTGAAGGTCTTTTCCATTGTTAAGATTCTACATCTATTGTTTTCACAAAAGAGAAATGCATGTTAAACAAGCACAGATAAGTTTCTGAATGACAAAACACAAGCATAAAATAAACAATGGAAATAAGCAAGAATACAGGCTTCCTAAAAATCTAAGAATATTCATTTATTTGTGTTCCACAAACCAATCACACTCAAAAGAGAACATGTACCCTCTCACCCTGAAGAGCTCAGTCTTCTTCAAAACCCAACTCTGTCCAGAAACAGTGGGAAAGGATAGGAAATAGCCATTTCCTGAGTACCACAGTGACTCTTACAAGTCAGAGAATCATATATTTCTTTACAAGATAAACCAATATAGAATGCACCATCTACTTATTTTGATATATCAGCCTCAGAAATGACAGAAGGAACAGAGGAATGGAATAAAACTGCATTCCTGTGTTTGGAGAAGTCTGAGTGTCCTTCCAAACAAAGGCCATAAAGTGGGGATGCCTCCACAAAAGTGATTTGAATACTCTTGTTGTCTGTGTAAGACCAGTGCCTGTTTGTACACCATGAGTTTTCCTCAATGCTTCCTGTTTGCCTCTTTGGTGATTGCATAATATTTAACAGAATTTATCACAACAGCCCTTCAACTTTCCCTGAAAAACATGTTTTAGATGAAAGTGTATTATTCCTCATCTGTACTTTCTGTATCTACTGCTCAGAGTACTTCATCTCCACTCATAATCACAGAATGCCATGGTACCAACTTTATTAATTACACAGGTGAAATAATGAAAAGAATTAAAGAAGATTTAATGCATTTTAGTAGTTGGAAACAAGGAGAACTATCAGTGTGTGTGACTGCTTATCTTGCCACAGGGACCTCAGCAACACAAAATCTGATTTAGTCCTCATGTATTTTCTCTGGGTTTTGTCTTTTTTTATGGGTTCAATTTTACACTCTCATCTGATGAAAACATATTTCAGTGTTTTCAAATAGAATTTATCTATGGAATTTTTGTTTTTAAAGGACCTTTTCAGGGTAGTTAACTGAAAAAAAAAAAAAGATCTGCAAAAATTACCTCCCCTTTGTGTAAGATTTTTTTCTATTTTATGCATCTCTGCTCTGCACAACCCTTTTATGATTCATAAATATACCAAACTTACTAAGAATTCTATAAAATATCTGAAACCTTTCTTACAGTTTTTACCTAGGGATATCAAATAGTTCAAGTCGAGTTTCTGTTCTGAAGTAAAAAGGTTTGTAAATCCTGTATGCATTAGGAGCAGTTGTTGGTTCCACTTCTCAAAAAGACACTGTCAACTTTTCTTATATGATGACATCCCTGTCTTGCAGGTATTGATTGGTTAAAGAGACTTTCACTGAAGCACAACTGAGATAACTCAGGAGAAGGGATATATACTATTAACAGAAATTTTAATATTTAATAGGGAACACTGAACCATCAGACAATTAACTCCATAAACAATAAGAATGGGGCCTCTTGGGCAGTAGACGAGCTAAGGCAAAGCTTTGCTTTAAGAGAGTTGGCCAAAGTGGTCTCCTAAGCATTTTCTTAAGTAATAATAATCTTAAGCAAACAGCCAGAATTGTAATGTATTTTTTGCCAGGAGTTCATCTTCAATATAATTTACCTTTTATCTCCAAAAATCATTGATGTCTCTTATGAGAGAAAATATATTATTTTCTCAGAGAATATTCACAAGCTTCAAAGTAAATTCTATCTTGGCAACACAGCTTAACTCATCGTCCAAAATTTTAGCACTCTCAAGACTCAGATGTTCAGACTCCTTATGTCTAAAACTAAATGGTACTTCCTGCCATAGACTCACTCAGAGCCTCTGTTTTTTTCTTTTTTTTTTTTTTTTTTTTTTCACAGAGCAGAACTTCTGCAAAACTATCAAGGACTAAACTGCGTTCAAGTGGCACAGTGCAAACAGAACTAACTCCTAGAGCAGAGCAGAGTGCTCAGGATTGGTCTCCTTATCCTCATTGTCTGGAACCCACAGATTTTCTGTCCCTGGATTTTCATATCCCCAGGCCTGTTGCAGAGCAGATGCATGGAGCTCCTGGCAAAGCCCAGGATGCAGAGCCTGGGCTGGAGGATGCAGCAGGGATGCTGGGTGCACCTTGGTGTTCCATAGCACAGGGCCAACAAGTGGGAGACCACAGTCCTGGCTACTTGATGCAGTACCCGGTGAAGAGGTGTAAAAATTGGGATGCAGGGTCTCTGCTGGCTGTGGTGAGGAGGGGACTGAACTCAGAGCTGCCATCTCCTAGCAACCAGGCTCCAAGCAAAACTGAGGTGGGAGTTGTCACTGAAGCTGTGCCACTGTGGGGAAGGAATGCACAATTCACAGGGCTACAGAGACAGCACACGACAAGGGAGCGTGACTCAGCTCCCTCTCACAAGTGCTGCCCTGGGAGGCTCCCTTCCAGCTACTCCCTAGCACAAAATCCACAGGTGGATTTGGGGTCAGAAATCCAAGGTTGAGCTGTGCTACTGGAGGGGGATCTTCATAGCCCTACAAAACACTGTGACGTGCCATGGGATGGGGCTTGAAGTGGAGTCTGGCACTACAGTGGAGGAGGAATTCTCAGGGAGGGCTAAGGGAGTTGATGCTGAGACCAGAACTCCTGGTTCTGCATATGAACTCTAATCTCTTGGTCACTATGCAAAAAGAGGTTTCCTCAAAGTATTACACATCTTTTTAAAGAGCACACTGATCACCTGTCCATAAACGATGAATAAGTTGCCATGCATTTCAGGCATTAAATCTGATCCTTAATTAAGTGTTTAACTCAGTCATCATGATAATTACATGCAGAAATAGGCAGGATTTTTGTCAAGCTTTTTCTGAGCAGGCTCAGGCATCAGCCGTATTGGTAGGATTATGAACCATTACCCTGGTCCCAGGGGGTTAGGTATTGCCTCTCATACATTCCCCTGGGTTTTAAGCATTTTTTTTGGAAATGTTTTGTGCTTCAAAAGGCAAAGTTGTGCCATTTTTCCTTGCAGCCATACCAAGGATAAATAAGCCAGTCTCTCTTTTTCTTGGGGATGGAGAATATGAATATCATATTTACTTTTGTATGCTGAGATTCATTGCTCATAGATTCATTATCTTTATTTTTTTCACCTAAAATACTTTTGGTTTTAAAGTAATGTAGAAATTAAATGTATTGTTGTTCAACTGACAACTGAGGTCTTAGAAATATTCTGTGTTAGTTATTCAGCATTTCCTATTTCTCCCTATATAATGTCTACACTGGAAAGGATTATTTATTTATAATTTTATTTAAAAAATATTTTATTTCAAGACAATCATTAGCAATTAACTAACCATTTAGTGACATGTTTGACCCAACTACCTGGAACACACACTGCTGTCATCATAACAATATACTAAACTTTTGAAATATTAACTAACTATTTTTAAACTATTTATAATTTACCTTTAATAAGAAGCAAGACCAAGGTGCAGATAAAACATCTATTCATCTAGAATTTGACTCATACTATCTTAATTTAGTATATGGCAAAGGAAATAAATCATCCCTCTAACAATATTTCTCTTCTGAATTTATTTTGGAGGAGAAGCCATTTAAGTCTTGAGCATATTACTTGTAAAATCACTGAAATCAGGAAATAGAAAAATACTTCTTAGGTACAAAAGCATGGTAAAATAAAAACTTATCTGTTGGCCTGAAAAGAGGGAGCATGACATCCTTTCTGTGATCCTCAACTTGAGATATACCAGAGATGTTTATTTTTATGTCAAGGTCTGTACTCAGAGAACACTTTTTTTTTTTTTTTTACAAAAGAGCAGATAGAAAAAAAATTATTTTATTTTATTTTTAATCATGAAAGCAATTTAGTAACCCTCTAAGGACAGTACATCCTGAGAAAATTTTCCATGGGCTGTTGCATAACCTGTATATTGAAGAAACCCTTCTCTGCTCTGACTGATGCTCTGAGCAGCAAATGAATGGTTTACAGAGGAATCACCATCCACAGCAACATGATGCTGGTGCAGATTATCAGGACTGTGGTATAAAGGGCAAGGCTCACTGGCAGCTCCCAGCCTTGTTCCTCTGCCAACAGAGGCACAGCACACACAACTCTTTTCAAACAGTCTTCATGAAAGCATCTTTTAGTAGTGTCACTGATCCCTTCTGTTCCCAATCTCCTTTACTACCTCCAAAACAGCACAAAAAAGCAATAGTTTGTTGAAATAGAAAGGCCTGGCAAATCTGTGCTACACTGAGTTTTGATCCCTTATATACACAGTGTCAGAAATTCAGTGTACTCCAACTAAGAGAGAGCAGTACTATTGCCTTGGCTTCTCTGTTAGCAACAGGCATTGCTAACATGCAAATATAAATCCCAACAGGGAGTGTGTGTGAAGACCAGTTCACATGGCCAGTGCTAACTCACCACAGAGCTAGCAAAACTCCTGCAAAAAGAGTATAAATGGTAATGTTCCAAAAGTGCAAAGATGGTGACACACATAGAGCTACTGCTTCCAATAATGCAGCACTTCCCAGACT
This sequence comes from Muscicapa striata striata, assembly GCA_030060385.1. Classification (NCBI taxonomy): domain Eukaryota; kingdom Metazoa; phylum Chordata; class Aves; order Passeriformes; family Muscicapidae; genus Muscicapa; species Muscicapa striata. The sequence goes on from JAREIS010000215.1 coordinate 734,163, forward strand.
GACAAATCAATGACTCTGAGAACAACAGCTTTCAACTGCCCCTAGGTCAGCATGATTTTTGACCTATGAATAAGAAAAGAGACAGAAAGGCAAACATATTTTTTGCCTCATATTTCTTGATAAAAAAGGCTTGCCTTTTTTTATAAGTTAAACTGTGGATTGCTTGTTGTTCTTGTCAATAAACACTCTTTTAGAATACCACTTTGAGGGTAGGAAAACTCAAATGCAGATAAATCTTCAAATAGGCAAGCCTATTTGCATAGGGTCTTCCACTTTTCAGCATAGGAAAAAAATTCATTCACTTGAGAAAACAAAGCAGGCTTTAATTTTTTTTTTAAGGTCTCAGTAGCTTGTAATATGGCTTTAGAAGATAGGAGATAATGTGTCATATCTTTTTCTCATTTGAATCCCACTAATTTAATTCTACAATTTTTGAATCAGAAGTAAAATAAATAGAAACATATTATAAAACCACACAACACTTTTCAAAGCAGACCCAATTAATCCTTACAATACTCCTGATAGATAGGACTTTTATCAGTGCTTTTCAGATGGTGAGATTCTGGCAACAAAGGCAACCTTAAACTAGAGTTACCTAGTATGTAAAGTACTTGAGTTCTGCAGCCATAACAACATAATGAGCTTCTCTTTGTTCCCAGTTAAAACTTAGGAGTTTTTAAAAATTAATTTACACAAACTCAGAAGCTGTATCACAGGACACCCTGCTATATCCACAGAGGATTGTGGGGCTGGGAGTTCTCTGCCCATCTCAGCTCTTGCACAGAGAAGCAGCTGCCAGGGTAAGCAGCCATCATCATCTGCATGGAGCAAGGTATGTAAAGGAGGATAAGATAAGCCACATGGAACCTGGCTCCCACTGAAGGCCCAGAATCTGGCTCCTTCTTAGACACCAATCTGCTGTTGCCAGGACCAGATTGTGTACACCTTGTGCTCTGTCCTTGCAAAATCCCTGAGACTTCACCCCATCCTCTTTGCTTCTCCAGTCTCATCTTCTACCCTTTGTCTCAGTTTCAACCTTCTTGCCTAGCAAATCCTAATTTTTCCTCTCCAAACAAGACTCTTGATGCCAGATACCTGAGCAGCTTCAATGACTCAAGGCCTTTTGTTTCCTTGTTTGTATTTAATCAGTGTTACACCCACTGATGGTTCCATTTGAGATTTTGTCTCTGTGCTCAGACTCCTATCAGTATCCTAATCCCAAAAATCTTGTCTACAGGGAGCAAATCCAGGTTCCATAATTAGCCAGAGCAGCTCCTGGTTTCAACTCACATTATTTATCATTAGTAGTATCTGATCCTCTTTCAGCCCTAGTTCTTTAACCCACCTGGCCAGTTTCCATCACATTGCCAGCCTCAAGTCATTCAATTTCCTCATCCAATCCCATCTCATAATGCCCTTGTCCCTTATTTTCACTGCTTCTGTCAACCCTCACCAGGCTCCAGCCCCAACACTTTTCCCCTCCTTTCTGCACTGAGATCAGAATTTAGCAACCAAAATACTTTGACTGCGTAAGCATGTGCCTCCAGTGCCACATCCTCGGTATAAATGACACCACTATATTGCCAAGAGCAAACACAGAGCCTTGTTTTTCTCTAAGGAGTGCTAAATATACTTAAGGACCAAACTACCCTTACAGGATAAAATTTTCCTCTTTCTTGAAAATGGCTGCAATTATCTCTGAAAGAGTTCAACAGATGGAAGACATAGAGAAGTGTAAATGCAATCCCTGTGGGCTGAAGGTCATGAAGTTATCATTGAATTGCACACCTAGTATTGGAATGTGAAATGTCAGGTAATCTTAGTAAGTGATGATTCTACCAACTGCTTGGATGACACACATTGTTCTGACAGAATACTGGATCTTTTATTAGCTTTAATTACATTAAAGTAACTCTCGAGTGTTTAACCCACCTTTATTTTATGACCAATATCCTGGAAGCACGGACAGCTAAACATTACTTTGGCATGTCACAGTAGGCTAAATTTTCCCTTAAGTCTGCAATAAGACTGTTGATTCAGTGTGCTTAGCAATAGTAGAAATGTATTTCTGCAAATGATGGATGTGGGTTTTCACTTCAGTTTTGGTTTCCATTGCACATTCTTTCTCCCCTCTCTGGTTGCTAAGGTTTTTGTTGGGATTACTACTAAATAAACTACACTAAATAAAGCCTGTTCAAGACTAGTGAAGCTTGAACAAAAAGAAAATATATAATTCATAGTTTCAAAGACCTACATAATTTCCTAAGTTTGAAATCAAAATGAAGCTACACAGTAGTCCTTTGCATTAGCTGACCTTCCTATCTAAAGTACTGAATATTTATAGTCCTGTTAAAGGACTTCTTTTAATATTGTAGGATGTGCTCTTACAGCTTTAAGCTCAGCACAGAGGCAACATAAGGCAAGACCAGGAGAACTTCTGTGCCCAAAAGCTGATCTAAGAAAAAACACTACCTTCCCCAGAAAGTCTTATTTCTCTTACAATGGAATGAACAAAAGCCAATTTTCAGGCAAGTCAGCAGAGTTTCAGTATGCACAATAAGAAAAGCAAAGCATTTGCTTAAGTCTCTGGATTTGCACATAGAAATGTTGACCCATGTGACCTGTTTGCCATGTAGCATCAACCTCAAAACTATTTTGAACAAAGTTCTATGAAATTCCCAGTCCTTATATTGAGGGATTATTAATAAAAAAATAACATATATTTGAAATTTCAACTTTCTGTATCGGATGCATAGCTGAAACCTGAAAAATGAGCGTAGAATCTTATAGTCTCTTTAGGAAAATACTTAAAATATAACACAGCAATATTTTATTTAAGGGGAAGAGTTCTTCTCTGATAACCTTTCAAGACTTATACATATATTTAAATTCATATTTGTCACGTAATATCTCTCCATGGCTATTTCTCCACCTCTCAGGCTATTTACAATATTCCTTAAAATGATGCATCTATTAACAGTCCCATAAAGTGGTGTCCAAAACCTCAGTACAGATAGATATAAAAAAAAATAATTGCATCTTTAGACAAATTCCTTTCCCTTTAAGTTTAGTTGTCCTCCAAAACAGCATTGCAGGAAAAGGAACTAGATTTATGGATGAGGTCTACTTACAGCCACCAGAAAGTCCCCTGAGATTTTATCTAGAAGTACTTAATGCAAATTTGAGCAAGCTGGCTAAAATAAAACATGAAGGAAAGTTTAAATAATATCACAGAGCTCATGCCAGATATTCCTTTGACTGGAAATGTTCTGACAATTTAGGAGTGGACTTAGCAGTGAAATCAAGAGGGACATAATTGCTGTTCTTGGCTTTGCAAACTATTTTTCCTCTTGTAAGGAGCAGCTGGGGGATTGCTAAATTGTTTTCCACTCTCTGTTATCAGATCTAGACTGTTTTTCTCTGCCACTCTCTCTGCATTATTTTCTTCACTTTCACTTACTTAAATCAAGTGTGTATAAAAAATGAGAAAGCCCATTCTTGTGTGACCTACTACTCAATTTGTAGCTCAGTTGGAGCTGGGTATTCCAGCCAAGCTGAACACTCATGCTTTAGCTGTGAGTCCATCATCTCATCATTACGTGGAGAGCACATCAGTCTCAGAGTAGAATTTTCTGGCCCAAAAACCTGAGATTACATGAAAAAGTGCTCCTAGCCTGCAGAGGCAACTGTAATGAACATGTCACTGCCAGAAATCTAGGTACTAATGATTTTGCTTTGAAGTCCAGTACAAGGGTTTTTTTTCATACTTCTGATATAAAACTAGAAATAGAATTTTTAGATGGTGGTGAAATATTGATAGAGTCTAATTGAGTTAAATTGAGTGCAATACAGAATCCAGTCAGGCATCTAAACTGCCTGGAATGCCAATAGAGATGCAGAAACTTGAAGAATGCCTATCAAAATATTAAGTTAGCTGCCAGCACTTCAAACTGTCCTCCTGACACAGGGTATAGAGCCAAGAAAAGAAAGCCATGCTTCAGTTTCAGATTAGAATGCCACTAGGTTCCTTTTGCTTTCAGATTATTAACACTGAAATGAACTGTCACCATCAGCATTGTCACCAGGCATCAAAAATGACATCAGCCAGTGTTCAACAAGAAATGAAGGCCTGAGACTGACATGGAAAAAGAAGATCAAAATAAAAAGGTGTTATTGTGTAGAAGAGACATAAATGAACCCCAGACTTCTGCATTTCTGATAGAATGACACATGATCTATAAACTGGATTTGGTATGTTAACCTTAAATAAAAGGTTGATGTTTTCACATTGCAGCATTTGAGTCTTGTTTTTCACCACTGCCACATCACCTGCAGTACAAAAAGCATCCTTTGGGAAGAGGTATTGTATGGCTGCTGCAAGGAGCTGTTGGAGAACCACTTTTGTGGGAGCAGTACCTAAGCAGAGGGCTCACTGCTCGTAGTCTGTCAGCCTTTCAGTTCATTATCCACTGTGGTAGCAGAAATGCAACATGAGCTTGCAGAAGCCACCAGTGCTGCTGGTTGAGCATGGACGCAGGGATGGACTACTCCTAAAGTTTAGTTAACTGTGATGCACAGTCCCTGGGGAAGGAGAAACTGTGTTCTACTAAAGTACTGTGTTTCTTTGCCCAAATGGAAAGGGATAGCATTTATCTTTTCCTGTGGCCCTTAAGACAAACTTACTGTTCTTTAGTGAGGTTCTAGATAGTTGATTTTTTGAATGTGCCCTCCTTGGTGTGTTTTTTTTCCCCATCAGGAATAAAAGAATATTAAAAAGCATAACTCAATGGAGCAATCCCATTTTAGGTGGACTAATGGTAGAAAGTATCCTTGCAAGTTAATTTTCTCTATAGCTCCTTCTGGTTTTGTCTTAGGTTGCACCACCATAACTTGAATATCACCATTCACAAACTATTTCATAAGTTGTACTGATCACGCTCTTTATTTTTCTAGAGAATTTTAATATATGAAATTAATTAGCTGGGTATTCCACCAGTACTAATTGAAAGCCATCTCAATACACAAGACAGATGCACAGTGCAAGACTGCATAGTGTACCACAGTGTGTGCAGAGCAGTGATTTCACCTCCACAGAGCTCAGCCTAAGATCACTCAGGACAAGGACCATGGGCACAGGTTTGCTAGACCTGCTCTTTCCTAAGAGACTTCATTTGGTACATGCCTGATCCCAAAAGTGAAGCACTACATAATGAACTCCAGGGCCTGGGATGCCCCTGCCAGAATAAGAGTAACTAAAAATCTAAAGGAAATAAAAATAAAACTTAAAAGGAAATGAAACAGAGGTTATGCCATGTTCACTCTCATCTTGCTACATAAACCCTCTCAAAGCCAATTTCTTTGCAGAGGCCAGCAGCTTGCAGAAGATCATAGCTACTGATCATTTTTGCTGCTTCTTTATTGACAGGCAGTACTAATGGAGGAGTCTTTTCTTCCAAAAGAGAAAAAACATAAACTGCAAGAAAACAATGTCCTCTTTTGCCATCCCAGGAGTGGTTTTGCCTGCAGGTAATGGTGCTGAATGAATCAATGTATTACTGAAACTGATGTGTGATGACAAAGGCATAGCAGTACTTACTGCTGAACCAGAAATATGCAAAACAAGAGAAATTCCTCCTTTGCAGTGTATTCCTCTCATTCAGAACAAGCCATGCTATGCCTCAGGCAGCTCCACTTTTATGATCACAATCAAGCATTTTTCTCAGTACTTTTCATGCCTATGTGTACTGTCCTAAAGAAATTATCTCAGCAAGGAACTCCTGCAGGAGCCTCTTTCCCCTCTTGCCAAAATGCCATTTTCAGCTGGGATAGATCAGCATAACTCCATTCAGTGCAGAAGGACTGTGGCACCTGAGCACCAACAGAGAAAATCTTTAAACATATGAATCAAATGTTTAGGAAGTGCACAAGGGAAAGTGTGTGGGAGTACTGGAGCAGTGCTTGTGCCAGCTTTGCAGATTTATTACTACAATATCATCATGGTCAACATAATTAAACCTCCCACTATAGGTCTCTTCATATATTGCACTACAAGTGGTATCACTCCCACCACTGCCAGCCTATTTTGTTGACACAAAACAATTTTCCATACTCCTGCAAGATCTGGGATATTAAGATACAACCACTGAAAAAGACTTTATGGAAAATTATGGGGTACAATTTGGATTTTGAGTGATTCTTTCTATTTCTCTTCTGCTCCAGACTTTCTTTTACTATTGCACATATCGGAGTGTGTGGCAGGGGGAATGGACCAAAGCACTTTGTTAGATTCCAAATTAAATTCTTCTTCATTTAGAAACAGATGACAGCCTAGACATAAAGCATTTGAGGTCAATGCTGCATTAACTTCCTCAGTTTAAACTAATTAAAAATGTCTGTGTGTTCCACTTTGAAACGGAAAACAAGTAAGCCTGCTGGAGATTCCATCCTTTTGTTTTCACAGTTGAATTATAGTGGAAGTTATAGATCTTCTAAAAAAACCCCAAACAACAATCCCCAGTTTTCTTGTCTGCTAGAGAGTGAGCAATTACTTTTTGGCATTCACTTCATGATTGGTTCTTTTCAGATATTTTAAAGATATTTTACCCTCTGCTTGATACCTTTTAATGTTAATTATTTTATTTCAAATCTGCATTAAAACTTGAACAGCATGTTTGTGGAAAACAAAATTCTTTCTATTAATTCAATGCAGAGTGTCTGCTTATGAACACTAAGGTAAAACTCAACTTCTAGAGTTTAAAAATAATATTTTAAAAATAAATTGTATTAATAAAACCCAAACAAACCTGACCTCCACACCCTGTCTCCAACTATTTAGTAGAAAGAGAATATTTTGCTACTGAAGAAGACTTGCTCTAATTTTGTTACAGAACTTGGCACATATCCTTAACTTCAGTACTGTGAGGGTTTTGTATTTTAAAAGATTAAGTAAGTAAGAAGAGATGTTTGGGACATGGCCTTTTGACTCCATAATCATTAAACCAAAGTAGCATATGCCATTGGAGGAAACAAAGAAATTAACTTTGACTGGTCTTTGGAGTATGCACTTTCTGATTTGCTTTATTAATGGAGACAGTAAAACTGAAGCTTAATATGAAATACCATGAGTAATAAGCATGAAATATGTGTACTGCAGTGCAAATCTGTTCCCCAAATATTCTCATTTCAGGGGAGAATTCTTTTGGCACAATGCCTGGGCTGCTGGCCACAGCCTGCTTGGCTGCCTTGTCCTGTGCCTAGCCTCTTTAGCAGCTGGTGCTGCTCTCAGGCACTGCATTCAGCTCCTGCTCCCACAGCTTATTATAGGTTTAATTTTTTTTCTCAGAAAAATATGTTTCTAAATTTAGTTTAGGACATCAAGCCAGTTGTTGAATCACAAACATGTTCCTGCTACCAAACATAAGCAGTCTGTGCATACATTTGTACATGTACTTTCTGTGGGCAGAACTGCATTTTTTAATTGAGGAGTACTCCTGAATCCATTGTGCAACTGATGTTCAGAATTTAGGAGTAATTTATGTCTCTCTAAAATCTTCTAAATCTTACTAATTCACTAACCAAAGCCAGAATTTTCCTCTTGAAAAATAAGGTTTTGCCCATGCACACTGGCTTTGCATTGATTTCATTAAACTGGCCCAAACTCTGCGTGATAATAGGGATTTACCCAGGAGAAACTTTATTCTCTGCCTGTGCTGTGGGCAGGAGGGTGTGTGCAATGAAGTCATTAGCTATACACAGGAAAAGGAAGATGTACTCATATCTATGATGGAAACATCTGACAGGCAAGAAAATGCTTCACAGTATCTTCTTGCCATATGAAAGGAAGGAACAAGTAAAAACTGGCTTTTAAGGCTGGAGCAGGAAGAACAGAAGTCCTGACTCTAAAACTTCAATCTTCAGACCTGAATACAGAACTCTCACATCTACATTTCCACTGGCCTTTCCTTTTCTGCCTCCTTGACATAAAATGGATATTAAAGACACCTGGAGGAAAGATTCTGCTCCCAACCCTGTTCATTTTCACTCTACCTGTGGTAGGATGGGAGATAAGATTGCTCAAGGGTTCCTGTCCAAGAAATAACACAATATTCTGTTTTTGAGCTTTCAGCTTTATCAACCATCAGAACAGAAAACTTACATTGACATCAGTTTTATTTCACATTCAAGATCTTATTGTAGCTCAGGGTGCCTTAAAGTATATTCTGAAACCAGCAGCTTGAAATTCAACTACACATGCTCAGCACAAAGAACCTGGAAAAATACAGCATTTTCTGATTTAATGATCTCTGTGTTGAGGTGAAAAATTAGCTGTTCACCTTGGGGCCTCGCTGAAAATCCAAGGCATGAAATTATTTGCAATTGCATGCTTTGCACATTATTCCTTTCCATTGCATGTAGCAAATTTAATGTAGGTTGGTGTGGAGTGTGGAGGGAGGGGGGCTGCCCTGATACTCTGCATCCTCTCCAGCTGCATCTGCTAATGACAGAGCCCTATCCAGCACTGCTGAAAACAGGAATTTTGCAAATGACTTGAAAGGCTGCAGGATTTAAAATTACAATGCATACCACTTATTTTCTTCCCCTTGACAATATGGCCTGTGCATTCTGGGTAGGAAGCTAAGCTTCCCCATACTTGTACATAATTTGATCTCCTGACAATAATCCACGTGCATCTAAACGGTGCCTACAGAACATTTTTTGCCTCAGTGGTTAAGGCATATCATTTGGAACCACAAAAACAAATCAAAGACCAACCTAGAAGTAAAAAAATTGCCAGGTGGGGAAATGATGGAAGTGAACAAGGCCTGAAATGCAAACTGGAGTGTGGTTATCCAAGGACATTACAGCCATCTTAGTGATCATTTTGAATGCAGATAAAAAAGGATAAAGTACTGAACTACGGAAGTTGTTCTCATCCCTACTAAATATCAAATCACAAAGAGATGTCTGAACACAAAAAGCTATTATTAATAAAGCTTCTGTCATGTAAGAGGCATTGAGCTCTTTACAAGTTAAGGACATTTGCCTCTCATGGATTTTGGGATTCTGATTTCAGTTTGTTTGCTTTATGCTAAGTGAACCATCTGCTTCCTTTTGCTCTTTTCTAAGACCCCACAGGCCTCCCATTCTGAAGCAAAAATCACTTTGAGCTGGTATTTTTCAGGTCTTTTGTACATATACAGCAGAGGTAGGACATGGCCCTATCCCTCTGCACAGCTGCCACTTGGATGAAGTGCCTTTTTTCTTCCATCCTCTAGAGCAAATTAGGCTCTGTGAAACCCAAAGGGAAGGGAACTCCTGATGCTTTCTCCTCCACCTCTTACAAGGATGTACAGTTGATGTGCTCTTCCTGCATACTGAAAAGCTGTGACAAGGACCATCCACACCCTGACACAAAACCACTTCTTGTGCTCCCTCTGCATTTGCAGCTTTCTGCTACAGCAGCACTGCCTCAGCAGGGCATCCTCCAGCATCAGCTGGGAAATATTTTTGCATAACTCCCTTTTCTGTAACCAGTGTTGTCCAAATCTGTCCTATACAATATACTGTCCTATATTGCCACCATACAATATAAATAAGAGAAATATAGAGAACATTTTCAAACCAGACAATTTTTTCCTTCTTCCTGGGAGCTGTATTGATCGTGAAAGAGAACAACATACAATCAGGGACACAAATGTATATCTTTCTTCTTTTTTTCCTGCTCTCTTAAGAGTAATACATGAAAAAACTCCTCAAGATTTAGAAGCTGGGCATTAATTGCAAAATTCTCTCTGTCCTCCAAATAGGAAGGTTTAAAGGTCTCTTACCCATCTCTGCTGAAAGCCAGATACAGTGATCTTGCAATAGAGGTCCATGTCCTCACTATAATTTAGATTTTTAATTCATTTCTTCCAAAGCAGTTTCACAATTACCTGCAATTTGTCCACCAGTAATTTCCTTCCTTCTTAATCAAAACACAAACTGCTCCTGGTCTGTAACAGCCAGACATTATTTTTGTTAATAAAACGGTGCTTGAAGAGTCTTTCTTTCTGCAAACTCCCCTATTACATGCAGAAAACAGCACCAGAAATTGTATGGAGGCAGATCAGTAACATCTCCTCACAAACCTCAATTTCTTTAAAAATTTAGGAATTAGATATAAATAGAAGGAAATACCATAGAAGTGATTTCCTAGTGGCAGTACATGTGCACTTTTATTAATATTCAGATGTATTGTATTAGCACAGAATCTGTATCCAGTTCTGCAACCAACACTTGTACCAATCTGCTCTATTCAGGTTGCTGCTATGACAACAATCCAGAGTCAAATGTTAGGTCAGCTCCCAGCATATGTGTCTAGGACATAATTAATTTGCCAGAAACCTAATAGCCACCTATTCCTACTCCTCTAACAGATAAAAGCAATATTGTTATAATTACTAAATGTTACAATATCCTTAACAGCCTATTCACTGGAAAATTTAGATTTTCCTTGCTTTTATCCCCCAAAACAAAAATGGCTGAGAAGGATGTGTTTAAAGTTGCTAACTTATCACAGAACAAGCTGAGTAACAAAGGACCCATCAGGATCACTGAGTTCAACTCCTGGCCCTGCACAGTCTCTAAGGGTCCAAGAGTCTCACCACATACCCAAGAGCATCATCCAAACTCTGTCAGGCTTAGTGCTGCAACCACTTCCCTGGGAAGCCTGTTCCAATGCCCAACCACCCTCTGGGTGAAGAACTTTTTTCTTATATCCAACCTAAACATCCACTGACACAGCTTCAGGCCATTCCCTGGGGTCCTGTCACTGGGCAACAGAGAGAAGAGATCAGTGCCTGCCCCTCCTCTTGCTCCTATAAGGAAGGTGTATCTGCAATGAGGTCTCCCTTCAGTCTCCTCTTCCAGGCTTAACAGACCAAATAAGCTGCTCCTCATACAGTTTGGGATCATTAAATTTTTTATTCCTTGGGAGTTAGTTGTTATCTCTTCCTCCATCACAATTATTGCTGATATTTAATTTGGCTGGTTACAAGTCACTGCATAGAAAAAATACTACAGCTGTCATCTTGATGAGAGATGTCCTTAAAAATGCATTTTGTTTATTGCAAAGAACTGCTTCATTGCATCATAGTGTATAATACTCTGTGAACATAGACTCGCTCTTGTCAACTTGAGAAGCTCAAATAAACAAAGATTTTTCTTAAACTGAGGTTAGCACATCAAGTGAGTTGTGATGTCTGTACAGTGAATGTATGATGACAACACCTTTATCAGACTATAAAGTTGTCTGCTATTTTCATGTAATCTCTGGAATGAAAGGAAACTGCACCTTTTAAACTTGTATTTTTTAAAAAATGAAATGCAGAATGACTTTTTCTTATCATGCATATTCTATAAAATACTGACAGACAAGCATTTTGTGAAGATATGACTAATTTAAAAAGCACCAGCTCTGACTAAGAAATGCCTTTGTTAGCATGGGAAATATGTAAGATAACAATAACTTTCATTTTTCTCTAAGCTTAAGTTTTTCTTGGGCTCAACTTGTCATTTGCTGTGTAGCTACAATAGAATCACTCATTGAATGTCCAAATACTTGGGGCACAAGGATGAAAGAAGTGTATGTAGCTCCCTCCCTTGGCTGATCAAAAAATTGTGCATGCTATTGCAGCCTTTCCATGACATTAGTCACTAAAGTGGAGTCAACTGGCTAAAATGACATGGATTGAATCCAGGAGAGCATCCAGGCCACTGGCTTTGCAGTCATATGTGACCACTATTCTCCTATCTGCAAATATAACCATGTATTCTCAAAGGTCCAGTTTCCTAACTGGTACAAATCAACATGTTACAAATGAAGCAACATCAATTTTCTAAATGATCTGGCTAACTATACATGACACGTCCATAAAAAGGTTCATATACTTCTACAGTGATATTACCCTATGATTCAGTTATTTTCCTGCTTTCCCATATTCATCCTCCCTCCTCGTTCCCAAGTGCTAACATTTTGTCTTGATTGCCAAAACTACTTATTTCAATTAAGGAAAATGCTCATTCATAAATTTTGCAACATGACAACACACAAAAAGTATATATTCTTAAAAAAAAATTAAACAAAATGCAGCTGTTACCAAAACCACTCGTATCCAAATGAAGGGGAGGGCATTTATTTCCTACTAACATTCTTATGTGCTTTTCCACAGATATATTCCACTAGTTCATCTTCTTTAGAGAAAATAAAGAGGCATGTCCTCTCATATACTTATGTATATGAATTATTATTTACCCTTACATCTTCCCTTGAGGACTTTACAGTGTTTTTTGGTTCTTTTTTTTTTTAATTTCAGACAGAACAGCAACAACACTAATCCACCTCCACTTTCTCCAGAGTCCGATTGCCCAGCCCTGCTCCACACTGTTTAAGTTGAGGTTTTACAAAATCTACAGCACACACATACATATCTGTTTGGAAGAAGCAGAGGCTGACAATGGTTCAACTCTTAGAAAAAAAATTTCCATTTCTGTGATCAACAACAAATTGAGCCACATGACCAAGGTCTCTGGAGTGCATAAAGCAGGCATCCTTCCCCTCTGCTCACTGCCCAGGACATCATGACAGGATGACTCCTCCAAGATTTTTCTACTAATTCAACCATTCTTCTTTTGCCCAACCAAGATGCAATTTGGTTTGTAAAGTGAAGAGCATGGCAAAAGAAGAATGATTATATTGTTCACCAAATGCAATGAATACAAGTGAATAGGGTTGAATTTTAGCTCTACTTATTTCATTTCATGATTCCCCTGTTCATTGTAGTTCAGAACCTCCACTTAATGCAACTGCTTCATACCAAATATTGCTAGGGATATAATAAGGATCTTGAAGGATTATCCCAGGAGAACATCCAAAGCAGCACAGAAAATCTTAAGGATTCAGATAATGCCTCTTCTATCTCTAATTGAAGCAAAATCATGTAAGGTTGATCCAGTTATTGTTTCTAAATTTTTCATCAACTGTGATCAAAAATGCCTTTAAAATTCAAGAGTTACTCTTTTTCAGTATCCAGACTCAACAGAGGTGATCTGAAGAGAAACACAAAAGCTCTGCATTGTCTCTTTACCATCTTCCTGATCTTTAGCATGAAAGATCAACAAATTTAGCAAATTTTAGTGTCACAGGCATTTCACTGTTCAGCAGTGCTACCAGTAAACCTAGACAATTTCAACATATAAATCTGTAAAAGTTGTTTAACAGAATGAATTATTTTTTGGTACCAGGCAGAATTTAAAAGTGGAAGTGACAGGATCCTTCAGCTGAGTAATAAGTATCAAATATATAACTTCTCAACACTAAAACTTCTGGCCATCCAGGACTTGATCTCAAGATAATGAAAATGCACTGGAGCTTAAGAGAGCACTTGAGCAACATCTAACATGGCCAGACAGCCAAAGCATTACAGTCTGAGCTACCAAGCCCTAGTAAATACAATTTTTTTTTTTAAAGAGAAATCTGACAAACTGACAGTGCTTTTATTTTTTAAGTTCCCAACAACTATGAAAAATTACTAGTTTCCTGGAAGACAAGAAAACATTCCTTTTCCCATTAAGAAATAAATTCCTGGCATGAAAAAACCAATAGTGAAAATAAGTCAGTGTCGCCAGTGAGACCAGATTTAATTAACTTATTTTTTAAATTGGATTTTTGCTGGCAGAAGTTTTCAGCTTTGAGTCAGGAAATACAAAGATCATATAGTTGGAATTTAAGACATAGGTTGAAGGATGGTGTTTCTTTGTTACTCAGACTTAACTTTATCACACTGAACACTATCCCCAGATCAGGACTATATTAACCTATCAGCTATCAGAAATACTTCTAGAAAGTAATCCATAAGATGAATATTCATGTGTGAAGAGACACATACACATAAGGAGAGGTTTCTTCTGAAAGGAAAAAAAAAAAAAAAGGATTGTAGATATATAAAACCAATCTTTCACATTTAATACTGGTGAAAGAAACAGCAAATACTCATGAGCATGGCCAACACTGCTAAAAAAAAAAAAAAAAAAAAAAAAGAGGCGTTAAAAGCATCCCTAGTTTTGACTTTTAAGGTGCTTCTTTTTGCTGAGCAAAAATTGAGATGGTTTTTCATCAAATCACTGCTAAAATTAACACTGTAGGCAAAAAACCTATTTAATTTGGAAATTCACATCCTTTTAGTAAACAGACTTCCATAACGGACATACATGCAAGATACTCAGAACTTCTTGCTCAAGGCCTGTGTTGTGTCAGGGAGAGAAGGAAAACTGGAGAAGAAAAGAAAAGAGCATAAATAAGACAAGAAAAGGAGTTCAGGAGGCTGCAAAGTTTATCTTAGCTTCAGGATTGGGCATAACACTCACTGTGTTCTTTAATTCATTCATGGTTTATGGGTAGTATTCTGAAAAAAGTGGAGGTGTGCATACAAATTACAGAACCACAGAACCATGGAATCAATTAGGTTGGAAGAACTCATATCATAGACTCTCATATCATCGAGTCCAACCTATCACAAGAACATCACCACATCAATTAGACCATGGCACTGATGAGTGCCACATCTCACTTTGAGGCAGATCACCTGTCTGGAGCACAAAAGGCAGAACTTCACTGTACTGCATGCAAGAATAAAGCAGCCTTAATGCAATGCTTCCATTCAGCTCTGAGGGGAAGTGCTGGATGAGTGCTCTTGCCAGATCCTCTTGACAATCTACTTTCCAGGACTGTCTAATGCTTGTCTTCAATTAGAAAATCGCTTTATCTAATTTGTGAAGTGGTAATTCTCATCATCAAAATCTTATTTATCTTGTTTTCTCTTTCTCCCTCCCAAATTCTTACTGGCATCCTCAAAACTTGAGTCTACCCAGTGGTATAACACGCAATTTTGGAAAACAAGGCTTTTGTTCGTTTGTTTGTTTTTTGTTTTGTTTTGTTTTGTTTTGTTTTGTTTTGTTTTGTTTTGTTTTGTTTGTTTTGTTTTGGTTTTTTTGTTATGAGCTATGGAACAACAAAACAACATGAAGAACTGAACTTTTCCAATCTTTCTTTGTTTAAGAAAAAAAAACTACTGAAAATGTAACATTTTAGATATATGAAAGAAAAGTGAAGGAAATTTAATAGTAAGTTAAGAGGAAAGAATAAGAGGAGGAGCAAAATAGAGCCCTTCTACCTATTAGTCACACTCTCTGGATGTGAGGATACAGATCCTAGTTCCCATCTCAGCATATGAACTGAGCACACTATTCTCCACTAAATACCACACTCAGAAATATTCCTGATTGCTGTGCTCTCAGTCTACTTCCTTAATTTCACATCCTCAGAATAAATAATTAAATTTCAATGGAACTGGGGCTAAACCCAAAGTTTTCTACTTCTCTAATAACTTATCTATTCCACCCTGAAGGGTAAATTTCTCACTAAGTTTTATGAAGCTACCTAACACACACTGCTGTATTTTTTGCAGCATTTTCAGCATATCCATCAGCATATCTGTCCTGAATTCAAAGTAGTTTTGCAAGCACCAAAGCTACACTAGCTCAGCTAATTTACTGCTTGCTGAATCAAATGGCTGGTGCTATTTGCAACTCCACTGTGTTCCCATAACTCACTGGCAAAAAGGGGGAAGAGCTGAAGAAAGCAGAACCCATTACCATGGGAATTCCCATTAGGAATCCCATTAGGATTGTTCATAGACAGCTTTGCTACTTCAACATCACAATTACAATTAAGGTGCTCAATTGGGAGATATTCTGACTACAGATTTTTAATTCTGTAGTGAAAATAAAGAAATGCCTCTCCCCTCAAAAGATGCTACCAGATCCTTCTGTGATAGTAATACTACAAATAAAAGAAAAAAAAATCCTATTAATACATTTTTTTGAGTTCTGAGTAGAGTTTAAATATTCATTTTTGTTTCAACAGGTCTCTGGCTCCCTGAAGAGTATTATGGGATTCTCACTTAAATCACTTGAAAACTCTGCCTCATCCTGGCTGGACCAAGGAATTGAGCCATTTGTTGTGTGCAATGAAAGTAACTGATGCTTGTGCAAGTAATTTCTAGTTCCCCTTGGCCTAAGAGTCCATTGGCTTTGTAGCTTTTCTTTTTATTATTACTGAAAAACCAGAGAGCAAATGAGAGAATATAAAACCTGCACAATCTGAATGAGCACTGCTTCTAAACTAAATTATATTTAGTATTACAGTGCTTTGATATCCCATGTGATTTGTAAATCTTAAGGCAAATGTAGCACAATAATGAAAATACTAGCAAAAAATATCACAGCAAAAAGAAATAGCAACATACACCCTCAGATCCTAAAATATCAATTTTATAAATACAGCAGTAGTAATCCTGTGTACAGTTAGGGCATGACCTGAAAGAACTCAATGGACTACGCATAAAAGGAAAATGTTCTACTAAAGTATGTTCTATTCTATAAAAAAAAAAGTTCATCTGCCATGACAGAAGTACATTTTGGAATACATGAGACATCACTAAGATTTTTACTTTGTTACAGTCATGAAGACAAATAAAGCATAATAGACTTTGTGATAAGAATGTTAGTCATTCCCTGTATCAGTGGAGTGAGTAAATAATCAAAGCTTGGAATGAATTACCAGTTGGATTCTAAATACCAAAAGAAAACATGCAATTTCCAGAAAACTAAAGGTAATAAAATTGTGTAACACAAACTACAGAAGGTGAATAATCACCCAAGAAAAAACATATGAGCTTTAAAAACTCACTAGTAAGTTAATTGACAGCATTTTGTTATACAGCACAGTAACTTCTCTGTTTCAGGCAAATAGGTATTTTCAGTCAGTAACACTATTTCACCTTATATTTAAAATGCATACACTTTTTGAATTAGAATATGTACAGAAATAAATACACTGATTCATGGACACACAAACAGTTCTGTTATTTATGTACATTATATCCACTCTATCTACTGTTCTTTTTAGTTCCAGTACAGAGATTACACATTATGCTCTGAAAATCTACAGCCATCAAAAAGTAAATATATAGGTTTATCCAGCTGGACATTACAAATATATTAGACACCCTCACACAGCTTATGTAAATATAGACAAAGGAATGCTTGTGTATTCATTAAAAAAAACCTACAGCTTCTGTATTTTAATTAATCTTGCTAGCAAGAAGCATATAAGGCACTGCACCACCCTTCTGCATAGCATCCTATGTAAATGAGTCCAGTGCATTTATAAATATGGATGTGGCAGACCCCCAAACAACACAGTACCTGCTGT
This sequence comes from Muscicapa striata striata, assembly GCA_030060385.1. Classification (NCBI taxonomy): domain Eukaryota; kingdom Metazoa; phylum Chordata; class Aves; order Passeriformes; family Muscicapidae; genus Muscicapa; species Muscicapa striata. Next base: position 751,474 of record JAREIS010000215.1, read on the forward strand.
CTATCCAAGCGCATCCTTTTTGCAGCATTTCTGCTTTCACTCTCACAGGCGGAAGCCAGGATACTCTCTGCAACTGCTGAAGTAAGGTGTGAGGGAATAGGTCGTGACTATGAAAGAGAAAAAGAAACACAGAAATTATTCCTAGCATAATCCACAACATCCTTTTTCAAAGCACACCATACCATCACCTAGGCAGGAAAGTCCGCTCATTGAAATGCAGTTTATACCAACAAAACAGGGAAATGGAACTTGCAAAGATGAAAAATGAAACTAGTTAGATGTTAAAGCTGCAGCTGATCCACAGATCCACGAGAAGCCCTTTCCCCCCACAGCTCTATTGTCCAGTGTGTTTAGTCTGGCTCATTAAGCTGTACTTTGAACAGACAGTGGCATATTCTCTGCGTTCCAGCAGCACCCTGGCCGTCTGATTCTTGTTAAGAAAACTGAAAGGCTTTTTATCCTGTGCAGCATGTGACAGAGATGAGTAGTGTTTTTTATAGTCATACAGAAAAAAAACAAAAAAACAAAAAACCAAACCAAACAAAAATCCCAAGTGATAGGGTTGAAACATCACTCAAAACCTAACAGATTGTCAGAACATTTCAGAGCAGCCTCAATCTGTAGTATATGAATATTTGCATTCCTTGCTGCAACACAACTGATGTGATTAAAACGACTTAAAAAAAAAAAAAAAAATCTGTTTTTCTTTCGATAATGCCAGCCTTCCAACACTCCCCATTTTTTATGGTCCAACTAGATATGGTTCATTTTCCCGATTCAAAACCTGTCATTACTAATTTCATAGCATTTACACATTTAAGATTAAAGGTGCAGTGAGCTCCCCCAAAAAGGGAGTGATAGAATCTTTTTAGTGCCATTGTTGATTATGAACTCCAGTATGATCTTGCCTACCATTTCATTAAGGAGATTTATGCAGCTTTTTTTTCCTGATTACATACAAAACAATCTTCCTGAAAGATGAATCTCACAATAATCTTCTTCATTAATATACAAAGACATATAAGAACTACAAAGAAAATAAACAAAGTGGGGATAGTAACAGAGATACTGATGTACATATAAGCCCATTACAGAGACTGCAATTTACTGAGCCCAGTTCTGAACTTCCACAGATTTTCAAAGCTTCCTTGAACTCAAATTTACATTTACCATGTAAATTTTTACCTGGTGAGGATGTGGCCATGTGTGAGGGGGTTTGGGTGTGGTTTTTTGCTTGTTTGGTTTTTTTTTGTTCTTGTTTTTGGTTTTAGGGTTTGGGGTTTTTTTGTTGTTTTTTGAAGAGTTTTACTTTCTTACTCCCAAAAACATGGATATGAACCTTCTATGAAATGTCAGTTAATTTTGGAAGAAAATTTTGAAGTTATTCCCATTCAGTTCCAGACAACAACCTTAAAACAGATTAATTATATAGACTCATTTTTTATGGTTTTCATAACATTCCAAAAACTGAGGAGCCAGCCATTATCAGTATTAGACTTTTACCTTTAAAAATTAAAGTCCATTTATTGACTTTGGATATCCTCTGCAGAATGCCAGTTTTTAATCTGACATTCTACTTTCTCTAAAGCATGGGATCAGAGTCTGTTTGGGACCAGAAGATGAACTAGCTTTGAGAAACAGACAGGGATTTATGGGTCTTCCTCACTAGTGCAATAGGCTTATTTCTCCCCACTTACATGAGAACAAACTGTGGCATCAGCATAGCAGCAGTGCAAGAGGCAACCAGAGGCTGCAATACTGAAATAATTTATACTTGGATTGATTTGACAGAACAAACTATTGAACTTGTTTCCAGTTTTAAAAAAAATCAGTCTAGGAGATGAGGGACATTTATGTAAACCCTGGTGTCAGGACAGAAGTTATCATTACATGCAGTACAAGCAGATGCCCTACTCAAAGCTCCAGAGGATGAATTAAGTCTTTGTGGAAGGGTTTCACTGACAAAGCATTATATTTAATAAACTGCTTCCCTAGAATGGTAATGTCACTCTGAATTTTTTGTGCATCCCTCTAGATTCCTCTCTGTATTTGCTGGCCAAGTACCACTGTACATGCCACTGATTTATGCATGTTCAAGGTGCACTGACTCTGTTGGCTGCATGGAAGTCTCACTGTGGTCCTGTAACAGTGAAGTTCACAAAATTATATTCTTGAAAAAGGGTGACAAAACAGCTGGTTAATTCCTCCAGATCAGATCTTTAGCTAAACCTGTAACTATACCTACACATCAGTGGATTTTTAGAAGGTGATATATAAACCAAAATAACCTAAAGTTCTGACCAAAAAGTAAATTGAACACCAGTTCTCCCAGTCTGTTCATGGGAGAGAATAAGTTTATTGAAGTGTTTTATAAAACAAAAAAGGAGTTTAGTGGTCATGTGCTCACTATTGAGACATTGAACTCAAGTTAGCACCTACAAAAAAGAGGAAATTTCTGGGTACTGGAGTACATTCCTCTTGAAATATGTGTTAACCCATAATTTCTCACAATCATCGCTGCAGCTGGCTGTTGATATGTTCATGTCAAGAACTACCTAGAGTGAACCTTAGGAGATTGTGATGAATACATGGCCCAGTCACCTGGGAAGTAAAGTACTGTAACAAAGCACAGGAGAAAAATCATCTGCTCAGGGTTCAGGCTCTACCAACAGAGCTCTATCATGGCATTGGCTGAGAAGATGAACACAATCCTCTGTCAGTGGGAGAAGAGCTGTTAAAAAGATTTTCTGCTTCACAAAATTCCGTATCTGTAGTCTCAAAAAGATCAATTTTGAAAAGCCTTGCCTAAGAGGAAAAATTGCTATGAAATAACCACTTCAAAAATTGTTTTTAAATAAACTGGATTAATGTGTTCATCTTCTAAGCTCAGAAGCCCCTTTCTGGCTTAACTCAGTTTCCTTTTCCTCTCTACTTCTTATTATTCATGATGTCTCTCATAACTATGGCTGTAAAACCAATTCTGTAAGAAGCTCAAACATCCCTGTTGGGTTCTGAATATCTCTCAATTCCCAAGCTGAGGGAGAGATTTAAAGGCCTTGGAAAACGTGGCAATTTTGCAGAGGGAAGCATGCAGATCTCAGCCATAAGGACATTTTGCAGGTTCCCAGGCTGCCCTCTGCAGAGCTGAGTGCTGGTTCCTCAGTTTGGAACTATATCAGGAAGTGTGGGAGCCAAGGAGAACTTTTTCCAAGGGCTCCCAGGATGCCCCCACAATCCCGGGATCCACAACCTGCCCACTGAACTAGCAGAAATACAGGTTTTATTTTATGTCAAAATAGAAAACCCTTGACAAACTAACATTTCTGAAAGGGGAGGAAAAAAGGCACTACTAAAATTTCTCAATCAGCTTTAGCTGGTTTAGAATGTGCCTAGTGTTGTTTGAAACATAACCTGCACAGCCCCACTCTGGTATTTCTCTCACTTCACAGTGATGTAAAGCAAGAAATAGCTATACTGGAACTACCTATGTGTAAAACAAAAGAAAATAAGAAATCCTGTAAACTTAATCTACAAAAAGTAGCAAATCACAAGGCAGGATAACATTTTTGTCATTTTGAACCAAGAACAGATAGAAAGTACACATGTGAAAATTGTATAGTAACTCTCAGGTGAAGAGATGGATAAAACTTAGAAGGAATCTGGTGAACAGTGTAATACAGACCTTCTGAGAAGGCTGTATGTCCATCACACAAAAGCAGTATACAGAGTTGCTTTGTATTTACTTGGAAACATGATACTGCTCGTGACTGCACTAAAGCAGGAGTCACATTTTGAACACACATCCGGTTTTGTTTTTTTACATCTTCTCAGCTGACACACAACTAACATCCAGCCTCTAACACCATAGGTGAAGAGCATTTTGATAAATGATGTAAGGAAAACCTGCTAGGTTGCATGTGCACCCTGATGCCTTTGTTTATAACAACTTCTGAAGTGACTGACATTTAGGAAGTGGTTGGAATTCCCTTGGTAACCCATGGGAGATGACCAACCACCTTCAGTCCTCTCAAATTTGAAACTATTTTGAGACCACCGCAGAGCCTGTAGATGACAACAATGGCAACAAAGCAACATGCACACTTAACCACCTTATTGCATATGCACTTTTGCATGCTTTTATGAGAAATAATTTTGTGTTTGAATTGGTTTGAGCTTTTTATACACTCATCCCTTTTTCTCTTGCTAAAAAGTTTATAAATCATGGACAAATAAGACATACTTTTGCAAGCTGCCTAATGGAAAATCAAATTAGCCAACACTTCTTTCTCATCTAATAAATGCTGTTTTGCCTTAAAGTATGGTAAACCTAATGAAGACCCTTTCATGACTTTGATGCTCCTTAGATCTGGGTATCAACAATCAAGGCATCTTACAACAAGCCTTTATGGAGTTATAGAGTAGTCCTGCAAAGTTGCTGATTTTTAGTAGTTGAAATCAGAAATCCTTGGCCCAGTTCATCTAGAAATTAGCTCTCTTGGTATAATCTTTGACTCTTAAAAAAAGGGGAGACTAGCATGTTCAATATGCTGTAAAATATGCATTTTGACAATAATAACTGTATGCAGCATCATCAAGTCTGCTTTTAAAAGTGAGGTATTTTTGCAGTATCTTCATGTGAAACACCAAATACCTTTTCTAGCATAGTCACATAATTCCTGCATTTCTACATAGACTCTAAAAAAATTATGTTTTAATTTCCTATGTACATTTTTGACATAAACTTACTAATCATTAATATACTAGATAACTGATTATATTTCAGTCTAAACCACTAGGAGCAGTATAGTCACTAAAAAGAATTTTGCCATTTACTGTGCATACTGTCCACTCATGCTTAGAGATCCATTGTCTCTAAAGTTACTACCTTGGCATGTGGTTTTTGAGGTCCAGTATAAATAAAAGCCAAAGTTGTCATACAAAAGTTTGGTCTACATACTTTTAAATGTTACATCCATCTGGCTCTGTTCTGAAAAAACACAGCTATCTGTTTAGTCAGATGATGGGCTCACATGTACACCTGCTGAAATGTCAAATATCATAAGCTGATGTGTGCATAAATACTACCTTCTAGTTTAGGTGAATTAATACCAAAAATTACATCTTTCAGTATAAGACAGTTGCAAACACATAAACATGCAAGTTACTTCATTTTGTTCATAGACACCCTAATATAAATCATAGAATCACAGAATCATTTAGGTTGGAAAAGACCTGTGAGATCATTGAGTCCAACCATTAAAACAACGCTCCCAACTCCAGCATTAAACCACATCCCCAAGTGCTGTATCCACATCTCTTTTAAACACTTCCAGGGACAGCAACTCCCCCACTTCCCTGGACAGTCTGTTCCAATGCTTCACCTTTGGATGAAGAAATCTTTTCCTAATAACCAATGTAATCTGCCCTGGCACAAGCTGAGGCCATTTCCCCTATTCCTATTGCTTGCTACTTGGGATATTAATATAAATGTGAGAACAAGGGAGTATTTTAACTATTACTCAAATGTGAAAAAAAAAAAAGGTTTAAAATTTTCCAAAGTGATTTGGCATCCAAAATTGAAAATGAATCCCTAAGATGCTTCACTGACAGTAACTGAATTTTTCCAAAGGTACCACCAAAGACTTCTTTGCATGTTGGGCTCCCAAAAACTAGATAGTCCTTAGTGTTCTCCTGCATGTCAACTTGTTCCTCAGGTATTGCAAGACCAATTCATTTCCAAAATTAAATATTGCAAATATGCCACCACTCCTTCATAATAAATTATTAAGATCTAACACAATGTCCTAAAATGCCCAACATATTTGTACCAGCGTGCAATATCTAAATAGCACCTTTTCATAGAAAACATGCAAAATACATTACAAGGCAGGGAATACATGATCTCCAAATAAGAGTTTTTAATCAGAACAGTGCAATGAAATGTAATGTGCTACACAGCACATTAGCAAAGGACTCAGAAAACATTCTACAGAGTACTTTTGAATTTAAAGACTGAATGAAGGCATTGCTGCACTATATTGGATGTACTTTTATAGTAGTCACAACTGGAAGAAGGTAGATTAAGATTAGATATTGGGAAGAAATTCCTTACTGTGAGGTTGGTGAGGCACTGCATTGGGTTGCCTAAAAAAGCTGTGGATTCTCCATTCCTGGAAGTGGTCAAGGCCAGATTGGGTGGGGCTTTGAGCAACCTCCTCTAGTGAAAGGTGCCCCTGCCCATGGAACAGGGGTTGGAACTAGATGAACTTTAAGGTCACTTCCAATCCAAACCGTTTTGTAATTCTATGATTTCATGCATTGTTAGTACGGAATAGTGGAATATGAACAATGAGACTCGCACTTTAATGCCTGTAGCTCTGCATTTCAGTCTGGGGTTTAAGATATTTTGCTCAGTCTTGTAGTTTTGTGATAAATACCCAATTATAACACCTGCTAAAGGATTCAATAAAATAACCTGAAATATTTTCTTAAATGGCATAAGAGGCTTTTTGAAACATCTAGTGATGTTCAAATGACTTTTTTACATTTTCAGCTTTGAAACACATTGAACTGAAACATTGTGTGTTGCATCTTGATTATGATGGCACCTAAATAAACCCATGTCTATCTTAACATATCCATATTCCTGTCTAAAAGTACAGCAAATGAGTCATTCCCATCAACCACCATGTTGCTGTTGCTGCTTCTATGCCTAGATATGGGACCAAGCCCTGTTCTGTTTATTTAAGTAAGCAATTTCAGCAGAGCTAGTGGAGAATTTAAATTATTTATGTGAACACAGCAAGAATATCTATATACTTTATTTACATAAAAATTAAGTATTTTTTCTAAAGTAGTCACCCAGGTTTCTTTTTTGTTTCATTAACCTCTTCGGACTGGTTTATCTAAGTGCTTCACTGACTGCTGAGGGAGCCAAAATCACCTAATTTCTCTAACAAACCTAGGCAGAATTCTCTCTATCCAAGATTTATTTGGTATTTGGCAGTGACAGAGAACTCCAGGAATCATCATGCTGACCAAAGTCCTTCAGAGTCAGGTGAGGATTGTATTGAACACTTTTTCTAGCACTTTACTAGAAAAACTCCAGAGGACTTAGGAAAACTGAGTATGATTTAACATTATTTACTCTAATAGTAAATAGTAGTTTATTATTACCTAAAATAATACACTGAATTGGCTTCCTATCCTTAAACCATTAGCACAAACCAGTTAATCAAGTAACATTGCAGTAAAAGTTCTCAATCTAAGTCAGAATCACAGTATCAAAAACCATGAAATATTTACTATTTTTTCTGATTTAAAGCTTACAGGTAAACAGAATGAATGTTCTTTTAACCTAGTCTTTGTTGTTTTTTTTTTTAATAAAAAGGGGATTTTGTTCTACATTCAGAACTTACTGCCATTTCAGAGGGGATTACTTTTATTCTACATTCAACAAAAAATTGAAACAAATGTCAAAATTACATTCCTGTATTTTTCTCTTTCACAGGTTGTAGAAGACTAAGCCCTATTAGGTTGGTAGGTATTTTTAACTTTTAGTTTTAATTCGTTTTCCAAATACCACACCTTTTTTAAAGCTAACTTCTTCACATTTTACAAGGTTAATGGAAGAAGTGTTACTTCTTCCACTGCCCACTTTTCCAAAATTGCCTATACTTTGAAAAGTCATTAAAAAAGCAAAAGCGATCTGAGGAAGATTTAGGAGGTTCTTAAAAACCACACAAGTACTTAATCACACTTAACTATTCCGTGGTGAAAAAAAAAAAAAAAAAAGAACAGCATATCTAAGAGCCTTAGAAAAACTGTTTCTAGAATATTTTTTCAAGACTACATGGTAAAAGTCAAAGTTTATCAGAGAGTAGCTTTGGCCTTTTTCAACCAAGTTGCCCATCAGACTTAAATAAGTTAACCACTATCAAAAAAGGACAAGATGCTTAGAAAGGGAAGTGCCCAACTGACATTTTGGGGTATAATACAAAGCAGCAACTCAATTAGTATTTGTAAATATTTTGTAATATTTAAAAATATTTGTCAATAATATTTGTAAATAATATTTGTAAATAATATTTGTAAATATTAAATATAAAAATTTCTTGTGATAATATTCTTAATGCTTCCCAGCTTGTTAATCTATTAGATACGCCTTCCTGAATCCACAGATCTTCATTTTCCTGAAAATGCTTATGACCTTTCCAGACATAAAAGCCTGGAGGACTAAAAATCCATGTGACTGAAAGGGCAGCTGGACTTCTCAGCACTAAATTCAGTAAATATTGAAAGATTCCTCTTTCTAAAACTTAAAAGCAGAACCTAGACACCTATCCCAAGTAACCTTAATGAGGCAGATTTCAGGAAAAATCCCACTTCTGGAAACCCAGTCCCAAGAGAGACACGACAAGCCACGAGACACATTCAAAACACCTTGATCAACATGAGCACAGTTGCAAATTGTTAAAACACCTTCCTCAGCCAAGTGGCACAACCAAGTGACAGCAGCAGTGAAAGACACAGAGCTTAGTAATTTGTTCTTGAGGCTGGCAATAGGAATGAAGGAGCTGGGATGAACAACACTGGGACCTAAATCAGGAACTGTCGTTAGGCACAGTGTGACTCTTCTCCAACACATCCAAACTTGTATTAAACAATGAAAAGCATTTAAGACTAGCCTTTTCTCTCCAATACAGAACACTTTGCTCTTTGATACTGTTGTTTTGTATTGCAGTAGTATTTAGAAGGAGGGTTTCCTTTTCCTTAAAAAAAAAAAAGAAAAAAGAATAATCTCTTAGTCAAAGAGAGTTTATAAATTTGTTCTTGCCTTGGGATGCTCACAGAAAAAATGGCACATCTGTGAAAAAGATACTGCAAGATGCAATATCAAATTGAATGCAGGTAGAGAGATCATAGGATACTGTGAAGATGGAGGAAGCAGAAAGTAGTAAGAAAATGTAAGTATTAAGACAATTGAACCTCATTCAATTATCAGCAACTGTTACCAGCATCTAAAGTTTTCTGGACTATAACTAAATAAATGCATACCACATATCTTCAGCATCCGTTTACTAACTCTTTTTAATTGGCAGTTCTCTATCACAGGGGCTGTGACAAGTCTAAACAAAGGATTTGAAAATCATTCAGGTCATCTTACTATTTCAGGGAGAAAATTCCTCTTGCATTGCCTATAGAGGTCACAAAGCACCTAACATATATACAGGAATTGTCATTTATGTCAGTCCTTAAAAATAAGGAAGTAATTTTTTTTTCTTTTGTTTTTGGGCAAATGAAGAGAAAGAATATAAAAAAACTTTTATATTCTGAAGACAATACAGCACAATGCAGGCAGAAGCACAACCTAGAAATCCATTCCAAAAGCTTGTGATTTCGGTATTTGACAGACTTCCCTCTCAATGAAGGATTCTGAGCAGAATCATAGAATTTAGTAAGAGAACATTCTCAACAGTCCATTAGCAAGAGACAATGGGAAGAGAAAAACAATCTTATGGTTCATGAGAAAAACTGTGTGCCTTATTGAGGCACTTGTGTCAGAATGAAAACTGCACAACTACAAGCTGCACAGGCAAATGGGCAGGGCATTCCAATGTAGAAAGGGAGCTGCTCAAAGGCATATTTGTAACAAGAAGCTATGCAAGCTGCCTCAGAGCCCACAGACAGCTGTCACAAGTAGAAGCAGAATAACTATAAGCGATTGCTTAAACATAATAATATTAAGAATCATGTTAATTAACGATATGATCACCCATGAGACTGAGCCTTTTTTATTGCCTCAAAGCTAGAACTGGCCTGTTATGCAGTAAGAACTGTCGTTGGGATTACAGATGGCAAATAACTGACAGAATCAGGCTCCAGGCATGCTTTTTCATCTTTACCATGCAGTTTTACACTAATTTAACATAGTGTTTACATTTTCTCTTCACTTTGCTGTAGATAGCTGCATGGTTCCACACACAGTCTGAACTGTCATATGCCATTAAAGAGAATATTTTCTTTTTCTCGTGCAACTAGATGCTCAAAATGTAGCATTTGGAACCTGAACAAATATAAAAAATATGTATTTAACATGAGTACAGCAAAAGACATCTCCTGTGGAGGTTATTATCTGACATCCTATTTAATGTAACAATGGTACCGGTACTGCTGCTGAGCAGATCATTATTCTAGTTTGCTGTATTTGAGGGCAGCCCCTTATTCAAAACAACACAATTGTGTCCCTACATGATTGCTTTGAACAAATGTTATTATCCAGAGAAGGTGATTCTTCTCCATTGCCAAAATGGTAAGGACATTTAAAAAAATCAAGTAGTCAAATGCCTCTGTCCATGGTAGCATTTTAAAAAATGCCTATAATCAAGAGATGATGATACAGTAACTTAGAAATTTTAAAAAAATCATTTAAAAACCTAAAGGAATACACATTAAATTTCAGAAGTATTCAAGACATACACATGAATTGCTACTTATTCTCTTAGGAAGATGATGGGAGCTCCTCCAGAGACTTTGGATAGTCTTTGCCTTGTATTCCTACCTGCAAACAGGGACACAGGACAGATATCCCCTCAGGCCCAAGAGGGCTTCAGTCTTTGGCATGAGTTCCAGTGCCTTGTCACTTCCATTCATGGGCAAAAAGTCAAAGTTTTAGAAGGTGATTTGTTTGTTTAAAAAGAAATGAAGCCCATCATAAACTGCCATGAAACATTATAAAATCAGGAAATCTTTCTGAACTATAAAGATTGCCTGTTTGGATCATATTCCTGGTAATCTCTGCTCTTTTTTCCCTCCCAGGAATAAATCTGATCCTGCAACCTTTATTCATATGAAAGTAACATTTGCAAATGTGCACTGAAGTCAAGCCAACCCAGCTCTTATGGGTTGTAGCCCCTTGTTCACATTGCAAAACAGTAGCACAAGTCTTTCAGATAACAAAAATGAGCTAGTTTACATAACTGCTCATCAATGTGAATAATGATAGTAATAAGGCCACAAACTGGAACAGTGAGACGTGCTAGCATTGGCTAATTTTGTAAGTATTTTCAATTGAAAGTACAGCAAAATAAATTATTTGGCTTCATGAAAGCTGAACTTGATGTTGATGAATTATTGTCAAGACAGAGTGAGTAGATGCAATTTAATGCTACTTAGTATATTGTAGGAAATATTTATTTTCTATTTGTCCTTTCTTTTTGTTTTGGAGGGCTAAACACTCTGCCATGTACACCACCACTCAATCTTTGGCACTTCTGTCTGTACAGATGTCCTTTATTCTACCTGTCTTTCTTTATCTGAGCTTCCATTGTTCAAAAACAGTGTAATCCCAGTGTTTCAAATAATAAATCCATGCAGTTGATTAGAATCCCAAACACACACACAAAAATTTAGTTTCTGTCTTTGCTTTTTGTGTTATCAAATAGTGGCCTTACTCTACAAATAAGCCTGATATTTTGTTCTTTTAACTGTCAGCTACCATCTTAAACAACATATGGTACTCATAAATATTCTGCAAAAACTGCAGGAAAGAGAAGGACAGAGAGAAAGAGAAAAACAGTAAAATGCAATAATCTCCAATATTTTTTAATGTAATTAATGGGTTTGCAGATGATTCGTTAAAAAAAAAATGGTATGTTTAATCACTAAATGATATCTGTTTGTAACAATGAGGTGTTTTTGTTGTCATCTAAAGGCCAGAGAGATAGCTAAGACATTAAACACAGTGTGTGTAGCTATCTAGTTTCTTCTGAATTTTCTCCATTTTAGAAATAAAAATGTTTTCTAGAGATAATGAAGCTGCCAATTAGTGAGAAGATTTTATTTACCTACTTTTCTGCTACTGAGTAATATTAAAATAACAATGTTTGAAAACACTGTCAGTTGTATACCATGATAATCCTAATGAGTTTTGGTTCAATTATAGCTACTAAACCATTGGGGTGCTCAGATTGTAAATTTGATGTCTGTGTTTTACAACCATTAACATGTTTTGCATACCTACATATCAACTGAAAGATTTTAAGGAGTAACTTGCACTGATAAGTTATAGTACAAGTGCAAGAAAACACCCAAAGCCAAACCATTGTCACTATGAGGTTACTACACTGGGCATTTTCTTGAGTATAGTCTTTCTCTAGCAGGATCAATTTTACAGAGCTCTCTGGAATCCAGCTAGCAGAGGCATTTTAGAGATAAATCCATCTTACAGCAAGACTTTTCCAGGCAAAAATCTGTAACTGTAACTTAAAGAACTAAGTCACTAGTCCATAGTTCAGTTTCCCTCCTTATGCCTTGCTTTGCTCTTCCTTTCCTATAGATTCATATTAGTTCATTTTGTGAATTCTAGTGTCTTATAGCACTTTTAAATCAAGGGGAATAATGAAGGAGGGAAAAAGAAATCTCTGACCTGGTATTGTCAAAAAAAATTAAACAAACAAAAAAAATAAAGACGCTAAGATGAAAACAAAATAGTGCCATGGATTTACATATGGGGTTTTGATGGAAACTAGGGCTGGGTTTTAAGTCAAAACTCACCATCTCAAAACCACTTCTTTTCATCCGCCTGCAGGACTTGAGGTAAGTACGTATGCGTTTTCTGGCACGCTCTTGATACTCAGGGAATTGTCGCCTGCATGAGTCAATGATAGCCTGGATCTTTTCTTTGGGCTGCTTAGAGATTGGGACCATTCGGTCCAAGTTTTCATCTACAAACAGCCTGACAAACATCTGTTGGCAAGAGGGAGACAGAGGAGATGGGTTTGGAGGGCAGCTCTCTTCTCTTCCTAGCTTCCTGGCTTGATTACTGATAGGAAGACATTTTTTTTTTTCTATCCACTGAAGAGCTTTGTAATGGGAAGCCAGAAATATAAAGCAAACAGTTCTTTAAAGGGTTATTTGGGTTGGGGGTGGGTTGAGTTTAAAAAAATAGACAAGAAAAGAATAGTCTATAGGATACAGAACTTGTGAGATAAACCAGAACAGACCATGAAAATAGGCACTACTTAAGTTTCATTATTAACAATAAGCTGTGATTGCTAATCATTTTATTGAACTGACTCACATTTTTTCTTTGTTTGAACAATTGCTTGTGTTTTCATGCATAATTATATACATTGGGAAAGCAATAGAGAACAGCTGACCACCAGAATGGTCTCCTGACAAAACTAGCTACAGCCTCTTTCCATCCAATGGGTGAACATGCACATCCACACAGCCGCACACACGGTCACACATGCACACATACAGAACAAAGCTTTGTTTCCTCACTGGTAAAGATGGCAGTCTGCCTCAAAATTCTAAATGAAGCACAGCAAATCTGTCGTCTGTTGGCAAGAGTTTAATGCGCATTAAAATAATGATTGAAATAAGTCCCGCAAATTAATGTGCCTTTGATATTGTCAAACTTACCCAAAACAACAATGCAAAAGGAATAGAAGAAGTAAACAAGGTGAGTGCAAGAGGGCTTACGTTAAAAGCTTTCAGTCGCTCAGCTTCTACCCCATCTGATTCATTAACCTTCTCAGGATCTTCTTGCTCGTCATGGTCATCCTCATCCTCGTCTCCTCGATTCAGAGACAGGTCTTCAGCACCTCTGCCTACACTCTCATTCTTGCCAGAGTCATAGCTTGAATAGCTATGTGCAGGGGACTGAAAATAGAGAGAAAGAATATGCTTGTAAAAATTCTCGGCAAAAATAAGGTCTCATTTATCAAAAATGCTTGGTAAATATTTCAAGAATTCCATGAATTCTTTTTATACTTTGTTCGATATAAAGTGCTCCTAATATTTCCAAGAGCAAACAATGCACAATTCTATTAATTTCAATGCTTTAAAAAAATGTGACCAACTGCAAATTCAGTAAATCTACTAACAAAATAATTAGCTATGACTACAGTTAACATCTTTACCATACAGCCTTGTGTGAGCACTACCTACAGAAGTTTCATATAAATACTAACTTCTTTGTATTAATCAAGATGTAAATAAGGGATAGCTGATTTGAACAAAACTCTAAAGAATTAAAATTTAAACATTTCAAGGCAAAGAGGATTCAAGTAGGAAACACTAATATGCATCCAATGAATATTAAATATTATCAAGAGATGCAAAAATTTATTCCAAATAGGGAGATGATTATGTTCTAGTTTCACTTGCAAAACCTCAGAATGAATTAGAGATGTGTAGTTTACATTTTGAATGATCTCTGAGAATCATGTAGTAAAACCATTTTCTCTTTGAAAATCAGCATTTAGAACTTTCCCCTGAGCAGAAATACATTTTGTTGGATAAAACAGATGACCATCTCAATACAGTGTATCTACTTGTAGGACCAAAAAGTTTCCAATTACCAAAAGTAATACATTTCATTTTCCCTTGCAATATCAATTCCTCAGTTAACTGTTCCCACTGCATACACTTCAAATTGCAGAGCATAAAAAGGCATCAATAACAGAAAGCCTTCCACAACCTAACATTCTATGACATAAAACTTAAAGATCAAACCTGTTCCCCAGATGCACAAAATATCAGAGAGTATCTCCACCAGAGCCATCAGATTCACGTTTAGATCAATCAGAGCAAAATTTTATTTCTACGTCTTAATGCTGTAATATTTCACTATTTTTCTTTCTTGCTTCAAAGCATCCTGTAGTCTGAATCAGGTTCTACATGACAAATTTCACACTTTTTTTTTTTTAGATGCCTCCTCCCTTAATGTCACCAAAAGTCAGGAGCATAATTCCTCAAACAAAAATACATTTCAAATGGCATGCCTTGAACCACATCCTGAGCTTCCTAAAATTGTTTTTATTTCAAGGTATTTTGCCAGCCCCAGAATGAGTCTGGACAGTGAGGTAGAAGGGAAAGACAAACAAAGCCATTCATTCATAAAGTGTATTTTTCCTTTATATTTTTTACTTCAGCGTCTTTTTTTTCCCTTTTCCTGTTTTCATTTCCATCATACTTTGGTCCTCTGTACACTATCAGTTTTAGAATCACTTGCCTTGCCTTAAGAGCACTCATATTCCAAGCCTTCCTTTTTTATATATCCTCCCCAGATTGTATTCTCACAGCACCAATCTCCTGGAGTTCCATTTTTTAACCTCTAATGCTCCTAATATCAGAACTTGCAGTCTCTCTCATCCCCTTTCCTGAGTCTCCACTGTCTAGACCACTCTTCATTCCCTAGACCCTTATAGCAGATGTAGGAAGAGTGAGAAAACATCAGAACAGAACAGAAGAGCCAGCCTCTGGAAAAAAACAGCTTCAACAAGCAGCAAGCTCAGCACCACCTCCTCTGGGACATGAAATTACCCAGGGTTCAAGATTGCAGATGTGAGATGGCATGGGAAGATAAGGCTTGCAAGAGCAGCAAAAACAGAACTCCAGCTCTTGATGCACAGGTATCTTGTCTTGTGAAGATGGTGAGTATCTACATTGCTGCCCAGTCAGACAAGTTCAGGTTCCATCCTAAAGGAGGTGATGGCTGTATCTTATCAGAGTGTCCAGCATATGTTAGGAAAAATGTTTAATCTGGCCAATGGCTACCAGAAGGTCAACAGCTGCAGCCTGGTAGCCTGTTACAGAGAAAGGAGTGATTTTCCTTAATCCTGAAGAGATTCTCTGAAGACATTTTTTAAAAAAGAAAGTTACAATGATTAGTTGCTACTTTTGTAAAGTGCTATGCAGTAGAAGATCTGACCTATGCTGCAAGACTTGTTCTTCTGTAGCTCTTTGTTTCACCCATCACTACAGCTATATAGCATGCAGAAGGCTTTGAGATAATCAAAAAGCCATTTCATGTGCTAGGCACCACATAAAGCATAGTAGCTGCTGCCCTAAAGAAACCTACTGACTGAAATCCTTGTGCAGACACTTGATCTTGCATGTGTCATTTCATCAGACTAAATCCAATCAGACTACTCATGTGCACAAAGTTAAACAGATGCAAAACTGATTTCAGTATGTACATATGTTTCGGCTGGATGCCAAGATCATAAATTATGCACCAGGGGTGAGATTTCCTTTTGTGAAGGAAACAAATTCAGGCCAAAATGGTTTAAGTATGTCTCTCAAAAATGCAACAGTCAGGATGGTTTTTTGGATTTTGGTTCCGTATTGTTTTGTTTTGTTTTGTTTTGTTTTTTAAAGAAAGCATTGCATATAGAGCCTTGTCCAACATCTTCTGTGAAATTTTTATTTAAACAACAACTTTAGCATCTTAAATGAACTGTGGGGAATACTAGTCTGAGAAAGTTGCATGGCAGGAATCCATATTTATTCACTCTAAAGTTGAAGACTATGCACAGTATCAGGAAAAAGAAGTGTTTTTCTCCTAGCTGTTTCATTAGCAAACTGAGGAAGAAAAAAGCTCACTTTAAGTTTGCAAAAGCGCAGTTAAGAACAAAATTTCTACCTTTCTGTATTTCTACACAGATGAATATTGATTCAGAGAAGGAAGAGACATCTCTCACTTGTGATGATGTTGCAGCTGTGCCAAAGCCAATAAAGATTTCCTTTTGCTATTCTATTAAGCAGCAGCAATGCTAAACAAGGGATGGGAGAGCAGAGGACAACTCGTACTTTGTACACAATATCCAATTTTAGGTCTTGCACTGTCCTTTCAAAAGGACACCTCCCACCTTTGAAAGACAGAAACATGCTCAGATTCCTGAACAGGCCTTGATACATACATTTTATGGTCCTGCAGTAAACTAGATGAAAGAAGTGAACCTGGTTAAAATGTTTTGGTTTTGCTTGTTTGTTTGTGGATTTGTTTTTTTTCTAGTAATTGCCAGTCTGCTTAAGACAAGAATCAGTTCTTGGCTCCAGTTCACCACCTGAAAGCAAAAACCTTTATGCTGACAGGAAAATATGAGCATGAGGGGAGCATACACATCTCTGTTGATAGCAATGAAAGATTAAATCTTGGTGGAGTGGAAGCATTAGTAGATGTAAGATGCTCCACAGGTGAATGTTTTGTGCTTAAAAACTCAGGGTTGGAGAAAAAAAGTGACAGCAATGAGAAATTATTCAGTGAGAACAAATGAGGCTAAGGACAAGGACAAGATTATTTCCTTCCCTAAACATTTAGATGATTATCAAGCTGCTTTAAAAATACTGAGATGCTAATATTTATATTCTGACCACTTTGTCCTTGCAGTTTCGTGAAGGTTCTGAGTTCATTATTTTAATCTCTTCCTTGCAATAATAAGTACTAGGCAGTACTGCTTTATCAAAATAAAAGTAAAGGTTCATGCCTAACAACCTGGTTTTAGGAGGTTGTGACATGAAATACCAACCTCTTTGTAAATCATCACAAGTCATAAACAACATTCACCTGGAGTCAAATCATACAACAGAAGACCTGGGAGGACATTGCAGTACTATCTACTTTGTGTTGCTGCTCCAGAACCAGGCCAGATGGTCAATCCTGACCACTGATTTTGTAGTTCTTACCTTTAGACTTCCAGTGAAAGAGATGCCATGCATCCCCCAGACAACCTGCACCAGTGTTTCAACATTGTCAGACTATTAAAACATTTTTAAGACCGACTCCTGAATTTCATAAATGTACTAAGCCTATTTCTTTATCATGTATCTACCATGGATTGCAATGGAGGAAAAATGTGGTTTGGGAGAAGAGAGAATTCTCTTCCCTCTTACTGAGACTCTTTTCAACAAGTGAGTACTGTTATCACATCCCCTCTCCTCAATCTTCTCTTCCCAATAAATTGATTTATACAGTGAAACCATGTTTTTCTGATTCCTAATCATTCTTACTGGTCTGTTCTGGATGTTTTCCATCTGATTTGAAACCTCCTCAAAGAGCAATGCCTAAAACTCCAAAATGTATTTCATTTGCAGCCTTTCTATGAAAAGATATCTCTTTATTGTTTGATCAACTTCTAGCATGCTCACAGCAGAAAAACTTTACTCCTTTATTTGTAGAATACCCTAAAGTTGCAAAAGATAGCAGTGCAGAAGCCCCACAGTTGCCAACAGAAGTCATGCTGTTATTTTATGAGGACTAAAGCAGAAGCAATTCATAACATTTAAAAAATTTAAGTCTACCATAGTGTTTCAGTGCCTGAAAGTTCAACACTGGTGTATGGCCATCAGACAGGGTTTGGAGGATGATGCCACATGAACTCACTGCAGGAAGCTTGGCCCAGCAGAGACTCCTGGCTACTCTGGTGAGTGTACAAAGATGGCAAAAGTTACTCAGTTATTCAGACAAAAAGCTAATTACTGAGAGTGAGTATTTGTAATGACCAAAAATTGGAAAGATCGTGTCTTTGTGATTTTAGAAATGCCAACACAGAACAAAAGACCCCACCTTTTCAGGGAAAGATGCCTTGATGGAAGTGTGGCAATTATCTTTTTTTTTTTTTTTTTTAAAGGAAGCTTCATTTTTCAGATTTACATTACATTTTAGATTTACATTTAGTTAGAGAGTTTGACATGTATTTGAGTAGTGGGTAATTCTTTCAGTTATTGCATTAGACACTCATAAACCACCGAACTCCTGTGAACAAGAGAGACTTACATGTTGGAAGAGCTGGCAAGACAGCAGCACAGGTCTCCATGGTGCATGGAAAGGAAAGGGCTCAGGAGGCAGGCAGAGATGAAAACAGTCTACTGGCTATACATGATTCTCTTCTAGAAATCTGCCTCCACATCTTTAAAAGTTGCATGCTTAAATCTTTTAAATACATAAAACTATATTCTAAAGCTGACAGAATTCTGTTTGTCCCCAGTTGTACATCCAGCCCTTTCTTCTTTCTTCTACATTTCAGTATTTCCCTCTCTGCCATTGAATACACAAAAGTCTACGATTTCAGCAATTACTCTTGCAAATTATGTGTGCTTTTCTGTATATTTTCCCATGTGCTATTGTGTATACATATTTTTGTAGCAACTATTCCTATGACACAGAAAGGGATTAGACTATTCTGATGACAATGGGTGTGATTGCTTTGAAGATCCTTTTTTTCCAAAATTGTCAATTAAATTAGAAATTTATTTAATTTTTTTTTCACATTTACATTTTTAACTGGCTCTACATGTGACAAACTTTTTGAAAAATGTGTAAAAACTAGCTTTTGGTAAACTGGTATGAGTGAAAAGCATGCCTTTTATTTGACACATAAAAAAAATTTAAAAGTTAAGCCTGAAAGGTTAAGGGAAAATAAATGTCCTATATTTCTCCCTTAAAAACAATGTTCAAAATAATGTTGCATTGTTAGAGTTCCACTTCGTTCCTGTGCAAACTGTGAGTTCTCCATATAGCAGGGAACTTGTTTACAGGAGGTAGTTGTGTTTGACTTTGGTTTTACTTTTTTCATTAAATCCATGATACATGTAATAGAAACAACACATTAGAAAACATAAAATACTTTTGGCATATGCATGCCCTTTTGTTATTGAAATACTTGAAATCATAAATAAAAAGATTCCAAATTTTTTCTCCCCAATTCAAACAGAAGGCAGGAGGCACAACTGAATACTCAGGTTCAGCTATTCTAAGGAATTTGCTATCAGATTTTTTAGATAGAAGTCTAACTCTATTATCTTGCATTAATAAGACATTTTCTTTCCACAACCTCTCTTAAATCCTATGCCTTTTATCTTCTAGACTTTGCTGTTATTATCCTTTTTCGTGGCCCCTTTAAACCTTCATATCGTCACATGTGTGGAACTTTACTGTCCATCTCTTTCATTACAGAGAAGGCTCTGAATTCCCAAATACAATTCCAGCATCTCACCATTTATTTCAAGATCCAATTAACCTCATTTTTATAAACTCCTCACATATTTGTTCATCTCACCCATATCTTTGCATCTGACTATGACCAGTTTGCTCCCCTTGTTAGACCATAATTGGCTTTTCCAGCTCCTTTATAAAGTTTCACCCTTGATAATGGGAAGGCATCATTGTGTGCAATTCTGCTATTTGGAGCATGAGGACAACAGCAGATTTATGGGAAGAATGGAGAGCTGAAAGCTAGAATTTCATAGGTTTGACTCTAAAAAAAGTGCTATTGAACATGTTTAGTGTTAAGTTGTAAAGGACTTTTTACACAAAACTTGTATTACACTGAAATATTAAAAGATCTTTTTCGTTTGCTCTGTGTTAACAATGTGACTTCCAGAAACAAATTGTTCAGATATTTACAACAGGAGCTAAGAAATAAAAATACTTTGCTCCCAAATTTTCTTTGACATGGTCTTCTCTCCAGAGTCATTGTTTTTACAGCCTTGAGAGAACACTGACTCTTTCTAATCTGCTCATTCTTTCTCAGTAATTTTCCAACCTATGCCGTATTATGTTTGCTTATAATATTCCTTTCAACAGAAGCACATTTCTTAGCCATAACGAAACAATAAATTACCCAGACACTTTCATTCCAGTGGGTTTATCTGGATAAATAGAAGTTTGGATAATTGAAAGATAAGAAATAATTGAAAGATCCCCTGAAACACATATCTTCCTGTGCTATTTTCACTTTTTAGCTAAAATACAGTCTGTCCTAGGTCTATCCCCACTGGCATTGACCAACATCAAAATACCCTAATAGAAATAACCTCAAAAATTAAGTAGAGAGTAGAAACAGAGAGGCAACTGAGAATTCTCAGTAAAGTAGAAGAATAAAGTATATTTATAGGCTATAGTTTAAAGAGCTTCTTTCTAATTTTTCCACAACCAGTCTCTTGTTACCTGATTGGGCATCTTCAGGAAAGCTCCTGCTCTTTCCCCAGCCATTCTAGAGGAGGAGAATTCTTGAGGGAATCAGAATAAGTAACTCCAAAACACCCTAGTACACCAGTACTGAGAGTACCAGAACAGAGCTGATTTAACAGAGCAGGAGACTTGCCTACTTCTTAGCTGCTAAATAGCTTTTTTTTTTTACAAAATTGTTTTATTAATGAACTTCTAGAACTCCTGGCACTGCTGTAGGAAGACAGACTTTTTCAACCAAATACTAAAAGAACTTATTTATATAACCACCAACAGCTAGTCATATTGCAAAATGTGGCTGCTGTGTCTTTGGGAAACATACAATGTCCTTTGTGGGAGTTGAAAAGTCAAACCGAAATGGTGACAGACTCAAATAAAAGATTAAATTATTTTTGGCAACATACACTGCTATTTTGAAGCTCTACAAGGATGTGACAGAGTTTCTGAGAATTTGAGAAACACAGGTTGCCACATAGGAAAGCTCCATCACAAATATCTGGATTTCTGCAAGCTGTGTGCCAACAGAGTATTTAAACATTTTCTATAGCACACCCATAGTCAAACCAGATGATCTGAATTAATTTATACTCTTTAAAGAGCTTACATTGAAAAATAAGAAAAAAAATTTAAAAACCAAAAAACAACCTTACTTTATTATGAAAGTTAGGACCACATCATCAGTGAGTTTCTAAGGACAATAATAGCATGCTTTGCTGGTAAGATCATTGCTCAGCAAAGCCAAGAGCCTGAGGGAGCCCCACATAGTTCTTGTGCTTTTGGCAAAATCCATCAAGCTAAAACTTCGAATGGAAAACTATCATCTCCAATTTTTGGTGAAATTTTGACCTTTTGCCAAAACTCTTTAAAGTTTCCATCCAGATTCCACAGCTTTCCCTTTTTCAGGGTTTGGGGGTTTTTATTTTCCTTTTTAAATGAAATAGCAGCAGTTTATATGAGGATTAGTGCACATTTTTCTTACAGAATATATTTCAGTGACTACTAAGATTCATATTACAGACAGGTAACAAGCATTTTTGACCAGCAATTCTTTGGTTAATGTTGGACAACTGGCTGGTAAGACCTACAAAATATTTTGCAAAAACATTGGATTATTAATTGCTTCTCATTCTATTTAAATTGAGAATGAAACCTCTAATGCAGGCAAGACATTTATAAGAGCTGAATATCACAACTACAATTACAATGTAGGTCCCAAGGCTCTCACTCCCCTCTTTACAGCCTGTCCTTATCTAACTGAAAGAGTTTTAAGATATAAACATGTTAACAAAGATAAAACAGGCAAGCTCTAATTTCCAGAAAGGAAACAGCAGAATCCCTGACAAAACTCAGTCTATCCATTAAAGATCCACTTGCTGACCAACAGTGCTACCACTACTGTTTGAAAATATCTCAAACTGCTGTGAGCTGTCAAAACAGAAGTAGTTACTGACTACTGCAATGGCCTCTGAAGTCTGACTTAGGTAAGAAGCTAATGTCAGCAAAAAAACAGAAGTAAGGTACAATTCCTTAAGCAGTAGTTTCAATCTGATAACCTTATTGTTATATTTCTATTTTTTTCATTTATTATGGATATCTTTATGTAGGGAAATAATGTTGTCATAAATACAGAAGAGCAGGGTTTCTTGTCAATGCAGCATCTGGATGCTCTGTTTTAATCTTGAGCATATTGCTGCTGGAAAACCTAAGAAGAATCCCTTTCCTCACTTTAGCAGTGAGGAAAAAAGAAAAAGGGAATACAGAGCATACATGCAATATATGCAATTTACTGATTTAGTCATAGGCCATTTGTCAGACATCTACAATTAACTAGAAAACTGGCATAATCTCTTTTTTCCTTCTGTGCTATCTTTATGTTCATGCCCTTGGTTCAGGTTCAGCCATTTTTCTTCCATGCTGCTTTCTCCTAAATCTTTTCATTCTTTATCTTTGACCCATTATGACTTTAGTTCTTTTGCTTCAATCTCTTATTGATTTCTTCTCTTGTCTCTGATACTGTTCCCTTCATTTCTTCCTCTCTAACCTTCTCTCTGTTTCCTCTTGCTGTAAGTTTAAGCTGTGACATCAAAAGAGTTCAATAACCTGTTTTTTTCTTCAGTCTCAAAAGGACATAGACCTGTTGGAGAGAGTCCAGAAGAGGGACACTAAGTTGATCACAGGGATGGAGCACCTCTCATGTGGGGAAAGACTGAGAAAGTTGGGGTTTTTAGCCTGGAAAAGAGGCTTTGGGGTGACACAGTTGCAGCCTTCCTGTACCTGAAGGCAGCCTACAAGAAAGATTGAGAGAGACAACAGGACAAGGGGGAATGGCTTCAAACTGAAGGAAAGTAGGTTTAGATCAGGTATTAGGAAAAAATTCTGTGGGGGTGGTGAGTCTCTGGAAAATGTTTCCCAGAGAAGTTGTGGATGCCCCATCCCAGGAAGTGTTCAAGGCCAGGAACAAGTTCTCACTGGTCAAGTAAAAGGTGCTCATGTCCACAGCAGGGGGGTTGAAAGTAGATGACCTTCAAGGTTCCTTCCAAGCCAAATCATTCCATGGTTCTACAAAGCATAAGGCTATCTCCTCAAGCCCCAAAGCAAGAATCTACACCTGGAAACTATGTGTTTATTAATAAACAACAGCCCTTGAATCTATGACTACAGGTGAAGTCCTGCTAAGAGAACAATGACCACAGAGAATGTAGGCTTTATATCTGCCCTTTTAATTCACTTTTTTTTCCCTCCTCACACTCCTTACCATGGCAGTTTTCTACTCCTTAAAAGCAGCAAAATGTTTCCAGAGAACAAACACATATGCAAATGAAGAGTTTGAGTTATATCAGGAATGCAGAAGAAAAGACTGATTTTGGGGTTTTGACACTCACCTTGTTCCCTTGTCCATCTTCTCTCCTAGAAAACCTAGAGATGGAAAGTACACAAGAGGCTTCCAGGTTGTACGAAGTTTCAAAAGACACTTCCAGAGACTGACAGCAGAGGCAGATGCAGAAATAACAATACAAAATCACTTCAGGATTTGAGTGTTATAAGAATATCAGACAATGAGGGCAGCACTTGTTTTTACTAGGTAAAGAGAAAGAAAGAAACAAAGAGTGCCTCTGTCCCTCCTTGTCAAGACTCTGGCAAAAGAGTGCTACTTGATGTCCAGGAGCTCAGCTACTCTCCATGTCTGCCTAAGGCCAAACAGCAGCTGGACTTATTATAAACATAGTTATATGCAGAGCTGTGCACCTGTATTTTCTAATACAGAAAGACACGCAGCACTTTGTATCCTAACTCATATGAGAAAGAAGAACACAGTGCACACAATAAAAGTTGCAAATAACAAGGAACTAGAAGCCATTGTTGGGATGAGAGAGGAAAATGGTTTAACACTGGACCTTTCTTGGTGTGCTCTGTCTGAATTCATCAGAAGTTTTTACCTGTGCTGATTTCTTCTTCCTAGTTCATTCCTACACAATGGCATTTCGTAATTTCTCACACCTTTCTCCTTTCCAGTCTGAACATATTATAAGTGCAAATATTTGGGAAGGAGATTAAAATTAATTGATGGAAGCAGTAGAGGAGGGAACTCCAATTCATCTGTCTCAATCACTTATGAGAATTTTAGGCCCTCTCTCCTATGGTTTGTGTTGCTCAGTCATGACAGTGCTATGCCAGAATAGGTGAGAAGAGACAGTCCTGTCACTCTTTCTCTTCTGACCAATCATTTACATCTTCAGAAGCAGCTTAAAGGAAAAAGCAACAAAAAAAGCCAGTAACATAACATACTGATAGACGGACTCAGGAAAAAAAAGCAAACAAATTGATTAATGACAGGAATGTAACCCAAAAGAATCTGCACAGTACTGAACAGCCGTTTACAGCTGATCGTAGTAATAAGATGACATATTAAAGATTGATTTTTCTAGGGGGAAGCAAGGAACACAGAAGGGCCACAACACAATTATTTCGCATGTGCAAGAGAGGAACATATTGCCTAGTGAGAAGTATAGGGTACAATCTGAGAATGCTTGTTCTTGCTTTTGCTTTTGGCCTTTTACCTCTATCTGCTTATAGCAGCAACCCTTAGGAAGTTTTAAAAAACTGGCTGGAGGTAAATCAGCTAGATTGTCCCAGTAAGTAGCTCTGAGGGACAGAGGTTAATTGTCCTAATTATTGTTTAAGGACCAGGTGGGAAGATTTAGAACTTGAGACCAATCAGGAAGAGACAGATGAAGACAGGGCGCCTGGACCGGGGGGAGGCCTGTTCCTAGTTTGCAATAGTCTGAGTAAGAGAGGAGCAGCTGAGATGTCTGTAGCTGAAACTGATGGAATCAATTACCAATTAATTCCTTACTTATCTAGCAAAAATAAATCTTAAAGAAATGCACCTCGTAAAGCAAGTAAATCTTGTAAGAAATGCATCTAATTTGACCCTCCTTGTTTAGGGAAGGATAAATAAAACATTTATCATAAGAGTAAGCCAGAGGCTTTGCTTGAGGTTATCATAGGACAGGAATCATGAGAATGTTGCAGGAGAATTCCTCATAAAGGCAGCTTCTACCTATTAGTTCTCCAGTTCAATGTATCCTTAGGACTGATACAAAAAGACCAGGAAGAAACAGAAACAACAAAATAATATTTCTATTCTAAATCTACACTGACTCTGCTTCTGTTAAAAACATGGTCTGACATTTTGAGGGTAGGGGATGAAGGACAATATTATGAAAAGCATTAAATCTGACTGTCTGAGGAGAGCTGCTCAACAATTCCTGCTCAAACTACTGAGGCAGCCAATTCTAGCAAACAACACGGTTGTGTTGAAGAGCAAATGCTCTTCCCCAGAAGAGTCAGGTCATGGTAGCCCCCTAAACCCCTACCAATATCATTAAATAGCACCATCCTGAAGAAACCAGAAAATGTCCTTGTAAGCCATAATTTTACCTGCCCAGGATGTACAAACAGCTTGTACAAACATTAGCATATATTTGATACAGAAATGAGCTGTTTTGGTTGGTCTGGTCATAAATGAGCCCTGAGATTTTGTATGCTGCCTGTTAAACTCTCGGGCTCGTGAGAAGAGAATCAGCCAGTTTCCTCCAGGATAGCATGGCATACTGTAAGCTCCCAGAACAGCTGCTGTTTAGAAAGGAAATTGCACTTATGAGCTTGATTCCATACCCCAGTACTCTCTGTGATTTCTTGTAGTTGAATAAACTTTGTTTACTGCAAAATGGTTCTGTCACTTGGTACTTGGATCTCAGTAAGAGGGAACCGTACAGCCATCAAGCAGCACTGAAATTTCCAAGATTATCTAATAGACTTGGTCTGTAAAGGCTCAAACTAATTTACAATAAACAATATTTACCTTCAAAGATATTTTGAGTTGTGAATACTGGGACCACTTAGTCACATGCATTCATTTCAGCTAACTAAATCACCACCCTGCAATGGAGAATTCCCCTAGCAGAGTATAAAGCTGAGTAAAAACATCCTATTTGGCAAAACTCCATCTTCGCCAAAGAGAACATTCAATCCACCTTCTTGTAGAGGAAGAATTCTGTGAGGAAAACCAGCTAGAATTGTGCCAGGAAAATTGAATAAATCAGAACATACAGTGCATTTTCTCATATTGATATCATAACTCACTACCTGACTATGGAGAACTATTGTTATAGTTTTATAGTTACAGCTATAAAAACTGATTTGTATCATTCTCCAACCCAAATTATTCCAGATCCTGCCACTAAAGTCAGGGAAAAGGGATTTGATCTTATCATAAGTCAGCTTATTACATGAAGAGAACTAGCTGAAAACTTTAAATCTGGATCTGAGCTGGAGTAATATTTTATAGGTTGTTGTCCCTTTCTATTTGCTTTCTGATTTTGTGTGATTACTGTTGCATCCTTAGCTTTCATAGATGAAATTTAAAGAACAAAGAGGAAACCAAAATTTTATACACTTTTAAAAATTAAAGGAACTCATTTATGTATCTATTTTTAGAAAGTGCCCCCCCTTTCATTGTGCAACTGCCTACACTGTGTGCTCTTGAGTCTCCTCTTTCAAAGAGCCCTACCTGAGTTCAAGGCATGCAATCCTGTGATCTACAGGCTGAGATCCTTCTGGAGAATGAATATGGAATGTAACTTTCACCTGTTGCATTTTACTGAAATACAAGAAGCACAGAATTTGAGGGACAGAAGAGTTTTCTGTGAACATCCCCCATCACTGTCTCTGGAACTGGCATTGCTTCTGCTCTGTTGTGCAGCCAGGTCACTGAGCAGGGTTTATAAATTTCTGAGCAGGAATTAATTTTAAAAAGTGAAAGGCAAGATAACTTTAGTAAAGTTCCTCTTCCCTAACGTGTACCTATGATAGGGCTCTATCAGAGCACAGGGATGTGTTCACATGTGGCATAGGATGCTAATAGCTTTGTTTTCGATTATTAAAAAGTAACACCACACAAGCAGTGGAAACATTTAGAAACTGGTTTTCTCTGGCCAGCATGACCTCTTTGAAATTTTACAACTCCAGCGGTAGTGTTTTTAGATTAATGTGATGATATGGGTTCTGGACACTGAATTTTTTTTTTTTGGTATATACTTTTACCAGTGCCGTAAGAAACAAAATATAGAGACGTGACTCATGCTGGCAGTCACAGCTTACTTCTACAAGTCCTGTAAAGGAGTAGCTTTAAAATCTGCTCACTGATTCCTACACAGAGATATCCAGTATATGCTATTTAAACCAGTTTATCTTCAAAAAGTAAAACTGAGGAAACCTGACATCCTAAAGATGTTTGTCCTAGATCCCCAAGTCTCACCAGCATGCATTCTCCATTTCACTCCACATATTTCTCACTCTTAGAAGGCAGGGGCTTGGGGCTTGTTGAGGGTTGGGAGATCACTCATTGCCCAAGCAGTATCTGCCTCTCAACAGTCCAATTCCCTCATTAAAGCAGCAATCTAAGTCTTTCTACTTGAGCCAAATGCAGATTTTCACAGCTCATAGCAGCTCCACTTTGTCAAGATAACTACCTTGTGAAATTAGTTTCAAAGGTTATTCAGGGACAGAAAAACTGACAGAGTAGAAAACACCTCCTTTGGAAAAAAATTGAAGACAACAAATAGCAACAAACACCTCACATCGATAGAATAAACTGCACCATATGGATAGCAAAACAGTACTCTTTTTGTATAAGACTTTCCTGGCAGACAAGATTTTAAAAAACATTTTTTACCTGGGACATAAGTAAAACAGGAACAGTCTGGCATAAAATCTCTAAATAACACTTTGCATCTAAATGTATTTTTATGGAAAGCTGTATTTTTAAAAGATCTAACAAATTATGGCTCTGTATGTATCCATACAGAGAAAAATCCCATATTTATTAGCCACTTCCATAGCATTATGGGCTCTAATACACTATTAATTTTCTGGATATGGGTACAAGTGGCATTATTAAGAAGTTCAAAATATTGAATAAGTATGGAAGATCATATTTTTTATTTAACATAATTTAACCTCACAGCTTGACTGAAGGCAAAAAATATAAATTGATGATTATACAAAATCTGCTAAAAGCATGAAATCACTTTCACAAAAGACTTTTGAAACAATGATGTTCTTTAAAAGATTCAACTTTCGAAGTAGCTGCTTCTATTTAATAAACCTATGAGACTAATAGGTTAACTAATATAAGAACAGAATGTCTGTGCACAGACATATTTCTTTTAATGCACTGCCATCCAAGGCCCTGTTCTAAGACATGGGTGACAAATGGACCATCCAGTAGTTTTTAATTGCTAATAAATTCTGCATTACATGCTTAAACAAAGTTCCCCATGAGTTTCAGGACAGTCCTAGCTGCTATTAAAGCTGCAAACCCCCAGTTTATAAACTGAAATAAAAATAGTTTACTATTTACCATTCAGCCTTTCAAAAGTCAGGGGAAAGATACACAACCCATCAAAGGACTCAAATTTAAGCTTTCTGCCTTATGTTTTCCAGAGATCGTGTTTCATAGATTTTAAATAATTGGAGCAATGGAAACACTACACATTAACTTTGCACACCAAAAATGGTTGGTCCTTCACTTGATCTCATTGCTGAAAACTGCACTGCCCTCAATTAACTAATTCAAGGTAAGATGTTGTCTGATTTTTTTCCTGGTAGGATGAAAGGCTTTAGGGTAGGATTAGTGAGGCACATTAATTTTGGAAATTAAATGCTGTCCTTTTTCTTGCCCATATCTGCCCTTCCACAAAAGTCAAAAGAAAACATCTCTAGTTTGTAAGATAGCCAGCTGTGGCCTGAGCACAGCCCGTGGAAATTGCCCTTGCAGAGTAAATACAAGTTCTCCCATGTGGGAGAGGAATGGGCTCTGAGGGTAACGTTTCATTTGGTACCAACACCATTTAAAACACTCTTACACTTTCTGTCATTAATCCATACCCTCATCAGGACCTTGCACTATTGCACTTTATTTTTCCTGACCAATTCTCTCTGTGACCCTTCCCAGGAGCCCCACTGAAGCTGAGCTACACCAGGAGCAAGTGGGGGCCAAGAATATCCCAGGCTTTCTCCCTGCCCATCCTGCCTTGAGCTGTGACCTGCACATCCCCTCCTGCTTGTCTGCTGGTCATTGGGACCTGCTGCTGCCAGCAGCACTGCCCTGCCATTTGCTACATCAGGTCTCCATAACCTTGCATGGTTTTTTCCTCAGTTTCAGAATTTTTCCTCCCTCTGATACTTTATCAAAGGTAAAGCAGTGACCTGTAATGCATGCTCACAAGATGAGATAGAAAATATCTTCTATTCTTGCAAATCTCACTACTTGTTCTAGTCAATAAATTGCCTTTCTGAGTGGTTTGGGGTTTTTTTCTGCATTGAACAACTACAAGAAAAGGCCACTGAACTAAGGTGGTGGTGACAGACAACTCAGACCATGAACTGAGTTTTGAATGGGCAGCTCTTCTGACTCCTGTATTAGTTGTTGCTTTCACACATTGTAGCAGAGTAACAGGGTAAACTTCCACTTTTGACAGAAGTGTAAAAAGGGGTATTGGAAGTCATGAGATCATCTGCTGGGATAATCCTGTACAAAGAGAAGATCACCACACAGAATGGATCCATTTTTTGAGCTTAATTCTCTCAATAAGTAATTATGTATCAAAGCACGATATAGTTGATTTGGATTAACTTGTAAGGGTTATTAAGCTTGAGTTCACAACACCACAGGAGACAGGGGTTAATAATATTAAGCCATTTGTGCCAATTAGGAAGAACAGGCAGATGAAATGAGGGCCTAAAATGGCTGCATGGCAGTGAAAATACCATGTCCTGGTGACAAAGCCCTTTCAAAGAAGGATGGAAGAACCAGGGTATTGCACACCCTGCCTCTGACCTGCAGCAGCAGGACTTTGCTTTTGCAGAGCACCATAAGAGTTAGAGAAATGTTCATTTTGGCCCTCACCTCTGTATATTCTTTGTTTTTTAAAGTAAAGAGGCTCTCAAATTTTAAATCTATGTTTTCTGTTACACATTCCAGCTAACACTTGCCCAAAACACTGTGCCCAGTTGCTGTAATACCAGCAATGGTGTGTGTATGTTACTGCAGATTCTCTTGATGTACACGTGGCTTTGATGGGTGAAACCATGTGTTTTAGAAATTGGGTTGCTGGAAAAAAAGTTTGTAATTTGAAAGCATGTGTATAAAGGGCACACTATCAAAAGCATTTGCCAGAAACACACAGAAAGTACATAGGCCTATTAAGCAGGACATAAATTTAGCAACCAGGAGAGCACTCAGCAAAGCAAGCCTTATGAAATAGAACATTGTGAAATAAAGATTGTATGGTAAGAGTCAACATTTAAGGAGGAAGTGAAACAACTTGTTTTATATAGGTACACAAATGCACAGACATATTCATATTTCATACAATAAATTGAAAACTCAGATTTGAAGTCCCACCTTTCAGTGATTTTAACTATTCTTTTTATTTTGATTCTTTTTCTTCATAATTAAAAAGAAAAAAACCCCAACAATTAGATAGCTACAGACAATTAGAATACTCTAACATTTCTACAGCCTCATCCTCCTGCAGTTCTTTCACTTTGGGCAACATACTCAGTACTTAGTTCAATCAACAAATTAATGGCCGTATCCATTTCAACTCTGCTAGGCCAGAATCATGTTCTGAGACATAGTTAGAGAAGTTCAGAGGCTGAATGTTTGTCTTCTATCCTGAGGCATATAAAAGAAACTACAGCATTAATGCAGGTGGAATTAACTACAGTTTGTACCAAAGTACTCCAAATTTACTCGAGTGTTGAGAGAAGAGCCTGCACGAATGCACAAGGCAGCCTGAAATGGAACAAGAGGATGAGATGAAAGGCAACTGAGCCCCCTTGCCATCTTAGGATGCTCTAGGAGCACTGTACAGTACTGGCAAAGCTCACACAAGGCCAGTGTGAGAGAGACATCCTTCCAGAGAGGTCATGTTGGGCACAGATTACCCTGGGGTCCCTACAAGGGTACCAAATGCCATCTCTATGCAACAAAATCCCATTCTGCTACCTAAAGCCAGGATGAATTGCCACAGCTGCCAACTTCTGTATTATGTAAATGCACTGTACAAGTAAGCTGTAAGACTGAATCTAAGTAAAGCATTCAACTTCAGGTCAATTAAGGTTTAATCACACAAATACTAATAATATAGTCCATAGGCTCTCTTGGGTATACATAAACATGTTTTTATGATGAGGCCTGGAAAGATTTATCAGGACCATCAGTGAAAATGTACTCCTCACAGTTCCAGCAAAATCCAAATTAAAATATACATTTAAAAACACTGCTTTGAATTTTAGCTATGCTAATAAAACCAGAGGAAACTTTCCAATGGCTACTCGGTTGAAGTTGACTCTGCCTCTTTACCTTAACTGAACAGGAATGTCTGGAGATAAGGATTCATACTGTGATTAATGTTCAACTGTAACACACAAGACATAAATGGCTTCTCCAGCTTTTCTGGAGAAATTGATTGATTTGTTTGGGAAAGTCAAGGAATTCTGCCATGCCTGTATTTACTAATCAGTAGACAGTGGTAGAACATGTTTGCCTCACAGGACCAATGTACTGTTAAGCTGATTTATTTTTATTGATGTTTGCAGAATCCCAAGTGTGCTATGTAAATCCAAAGAATTAAGATAGAGGAACTTCTGGCAATTAAAATATTGATGAAGGTATAAACAACTTATTCATGTTGTATAAAGTTATTATGCAGAATTATCTTATTAGAAACAGAATAACCTAAAACTTGTATTACCTATATGAATTATAGATGTTAAATGACAAGTATAAAAATTAACACAGCAGTATCCTACATATTTCAAGGACAAAATTTCAACTAGGAAAAATAGTAAAAAGTGGAGCAAAGGTTTTGAAGATGCTTCCATGACTGACACTGCCTACATCACATGCAGAGAAAAGTTCTATCTCACAGTGAACAGTAAACTTACACAGTCTATTATTTTAAATTTGCTATTTCACATAAATAACCCCACTATAAGTTATGTAAACATCATCATAAAGCAAGCATTAAACATGTAAAAAATCCAGTAAAATCAAAATCTAAACATAGGAATGGAGAAACAGGCTAAAAGCAAACCAGCCTACTCCTTGCCAAATTAATATTAACAAAAAAAAAGAAGAGTGAAAATAAAGAATTATCTCCACAGAGCTTAGGTATGGTCTTAAAAACTACTTACCTCTTACACTAAATAGAATGATCTTGAATTGGAATGGTGAGTGCAGTAAGAATAAATATTGTCCTGGAGTTTATATTTCAAACCAGCTGTATACAGGGCTAAGTACTTAAGACTGTGAAATACAGATATTTAGGCCAGGTTTCTCAAAAGCTTAGGCCAGGCAAATTGCAGTCTGAGATGCTAAAAGCCATTCTGGCTCTTTAAGCATTCAAGATGCTTCTACCAATTCACAGAACCATAGAACATAACTACTCAACTCTTGAACAGAAGGGAATAGTTGCCACCATTTTCCTAAATGACACAATCATGCCTCAGATACTATCAGATTTATTAGTACATATATTTATAAAAAGAACACCTACCTTACGTAGACATTTTTGTGTAATGATTTACTAGTTTCATATGAATGGTTTGTTACAATAATTGTAAAAATATTTTATCTCAATTCCAACCTATAAAAAGAAGCTTCATCTGCTGAGCAATTTGATAAATTTGCCTTCCAAAGAGACAACAATCTATTAATTGGCAATAACCACTGAGATCTGTGATGACGTCATGGCTGCTTTATCTCTAACAAGGTAATTCCATCTTCATGCAGCAAATTTTTCTGCTCATCAGTGTTCTGTCACTCATTTAGATCCATTAGGAGTTCCAGTATCTTTTTCCAGTATTACACAAACCTGTATATTATGTATTTCCTGAAGACAGGGTGGACACTCAGTTGAATGTATAGAGGTGGATTTTATAAAGCTTCTAATGAGCCATAGAGAAGCATCAACCTTGTGAGACTATTATCTTTAAGGTGCAACTGACGCAAGCAGCATGCTCCAAAACATGCCTGTATGTCATTCCTTCATGCCTCCATCTCCCAGCTGAGCCAAGAGGGTGTGAGATGGCACCCATGCCGTACACTCATCTAACTTCTTTTCCACTGAACACAGCAATTCTTGCTAAGCAACACACTAGGGGAAACAGGAATTTTTAAAATCTTTATTTTAGTCATTTAATACAGCTTTTGAAACAGGTCCAGTCCCACGGGGCTCCATCTGCAAAAGATTTTTTAAGAGCATATGACTAACTGTACAAAGTGAGACAAAGATAAATTCATTCAGAGGGGGTCCAAAAGAACATATATCACTGATTTAGTAAAATGGCCCAAAGAATATCCATGTGTCCTTTTGAGAGCCAATACACAGCTCACACCATAATGTTAAGGACTGAGGACAGGCCATAAAGGGGCCATTCATGGTAACCCCTAAGGAAATCAACTCACCTTTCCCTGTTTTTCATGCAGATTCTTTCATTAATCCTGAGAGGGTTCAGTCCAGGAACTCAGTGGTAGAAGGTACAGGGAAGAAATTCTGAATAGTTCTGCAAGGATTCTTCCTGGTGGAATCAGACAATTCCCAAATGCCATGGGAAACACAAGAGGAGGAAACACATTACTTCATGACCTCTACCAAAATATAAAATGGAGTCAGAAGTAAGATACAAGACTTCATCCCAATATTAATTAAAACCCACATGAAAAACAATCACACTGTTGTCTGCTAGAGCACCTGTACTCAAAGGTTGTGTTTGTATCATTGCAGGTGCTTAACACGAGCTCTTTGTATGCTCCTGGTTCATCTGTATGATTCCATACTTTGGTTCATTGCCACTGGACATGACTGCTCTCATCAGACAAAGAGAAAAGTATATAAATATATATATATATATATATGTATATATATATTGTGTGTGTGTGCATGTATATGAAGAGAACAGCATGTATCATTTCCCATCAGATCTGGGGGTAGCTCATGGCATCTTCTCATCATGGTGATGAGAAGAAGTGGAGAACACAGACTGAATAGGTGTGAAGGGACACTGAGAATGACACTCTGACCAAAGCAGCTGATGAGAAGCATCATCTATATGGGAAATATTCAGTACCACGCCAAGATCCAAGCAACAGCTGCAGTATTTCATAGAAACACTGTGAGCTCCAAGAAGCAGCAGCTTAGGGAAAACTCTAGAGATGCATATGGAATTCATCCAGTATTAAAATGTTTCATGGCATGCCACACTTACATGGGTGAAATGGAAACTCTCATCAGTTACAGACTCCTACCTTTGGCTGTGTATTTTTATACACTTTCATCAGTTCCCAGTGAAATAAAAATGTTGACTGTTTACATAGCTCTCAAATACCATTTCCAGGATCTTTTACTGATTGTGCAAGAATACCATTCTGTAATATTTGTAACCATCAGTGGCTTATTCCTTCATTTTGCAAAATTGTTTGATCACTGTCTTTTGACTGTGTTTAATAAACATAACAAACATTTCACAGCTTTCAATGCCTACCTACACCACTGTCTCCTCCCTGTCTTAATAGCTAATGTAGATATTGTTTTTTTAATTGTTTCTTTTAAGTACTGAAAATGAGTCACTGTTAGAGATGAAATACAAAGCAGGATGTTTTGATGAAACATATGGCAGACAAAAACTCAAGCAGACTGATAGGGATTATTGGCAGTTGTTCTTTTTCACTCCCCATTCTGCAGGGAATAAGATACTGCTAGAGACCATCTGGGAAATCCATCTAGCAAATCCCTTGTTGTTGTAGGGATCTAGGACATCAACCACGATTCCAGTTCCTCACTGTTTTCTGTGGCACATTACAGCTGCACCACTGTTGTTTTCTGAAAGGCTGAAAGTTATTAATCAGAAATCTGTGGACATTGTGAATTGAACTCTTGCACATCCTCTTGGAGCAAATGTCTATCATCTAGATACAGAGGACTAGACTCAGCAATTAAAGTTAATTTCTCACAGTGCTATTTTCTGGAAAGTAATATTGTTATATATATCTACTATTTTTTTATAAAACCCAAGATTTAAGATAGGTCTTCCTATGGGTCTTTAGAAGCAGATGGAGAATAGTGGAAAATTACCAGAAGAAGCAAAAGGCAAGCAATAAAAGGAAAGATGAAAGAGAATTAAATAGTTAAATATTTCTAAAGTTGAATTCTACTTCTCTTTCCCTCTATTAAAAAATCGAGCTATTCACTTCTCTCACATCACCCAGCAAATCCAAATGCATGAATAAGTAAGTATCCAAAAAAAAGCATTCAGGGTTCTAATGTAATTAATTATTCCCAGAAATTGCTATGGAAAGCACAAAAATAGCAAAGCTTGAAGGTATATCAAGCATTCAGCAAGACATTTGACTACTAGCACTCATTCAACAATAAAAAAAAGGTCTTTAGAAAATGAGATAACTGTAAGACAATTAATAAAAGTTATATTTATTTTAAAATCTCATCATTATATTGTTATAAATGTTACTAAAGAAGAAAAACCTTTGACTTCTTTCCTCTCTTTCCTCAGGACTTGTCTTGGCATGTAGAAAATAATTCAATACCAAAAAGAAAAAATTAGGAGCAACAGTCATGATTATCAACTTCTTGAATAACAATATAGTTTTGAAGATGTCAAATGAGTAGAAAGTAGCCAAATATGAAGCCATTCATCACAGATTAGTTTTGAGGATCAGCTCTTCAATCTCAGCATCTGAAAAATAAAAAAAATGTCAGTTCATTAAGTATAAATAATATTTAGACTAAATATAATCACAGCAGATAGCAATATTGCTGCCCCATTATATCCTGCTCAATTTACCATCATATAGTGTTTAATCTTCCAAGAGCAAGATTTGCTCTCAGTCTTTTTTTAGGTGGCAGAGGAGCTGCATGTGTGATAAAAGAAGAAAAAGGAGCAGCAAATCATTTAATGTGGTACGACTTCAGCACAAATCCAATTTCCTTTCTAATGGCAAAAAAAACCCCAACAAACCACAAAAAAAAAAAAAAAAAAAAACCACCCAAAACAAAAAAAAAACAAACAAAAAAAAAAAAAAAAAAAAAAAAAAAAAAGAAACAAAAATAAGAGTTAGGGATTGTAACAAGGTCCAGCCTTGAAGGTGTCTATCAGGAACAAATCTAGGCTGAAGTGAACAAGAATTTGCCTGAAAGGTACAGACATGTGCTCCCAGACTGATGAGTTATAAAATGTTCTTGGCTGTAAACAGGGAGGGAAGTAATAATTTCAGACCTTACCTCTTTATTGCAGAGGCACTTGATGGCTTTCTCTCTTGTCTGAACAGATGTCCAGCCACTAAAACCAAGTTGGAGAAAGTCCTGCATCTCCTTCATGTACAAGTGCTTCTTTTTTTGATATGAGTCACCAAAGACTCCAAAGGTAAAAGTAGATGAGGATAGACAGCTGGATCTGTGAGCAACACACATGCAATGTGGAATAAAGAGCACCACTTTCTGGTACTTGACCCATGTACTCTTTCTCCTTAAAAAAAACTTCTGAGAAAACTTTAAAAGGTCGCATCAAAACTTATTCTCTTCCATGCCAGTTTTACATTAGCTGAGATTTCATATCCATATGGAGTCAGATTGTGTTCTCCATTACAGGTGTGTAAATCTGGAGTAGCATGATCAACTTCTGTTTAATTGACTTGGAGCTACATCATTATTATGAATGCCCTGCAGGAAATCAATTTCACTTTCAAGAGCTTTGACTGAACATGAAAACCTGCTAGTAAATGTACTGCCAGTGGGAAGAATTAGACACAGAACTGATGGAATCATAGACAAAGGACTTTGATGAATGTGACTGTTAGAGAACGCTACAGAATTAATATTTTCTGACAAACATAACACTGATTTTTTTTTTTTCATGCAGCTGTAGTAGCATGAAAAACATGCTCTTCAAAACAATGATGTCTTTAGCCATTTATTATGGGTAACCTCCAAATTGAGAAGATTCAAGTCTGGAAAAAACAGTGCTCTATAAAACCATAGTTGTTCCATTTGAATAGTGATTAAACAGTGCTTATTGAACTGCTAAACTAACAACAAATTTTTTTGGTACCAAAGACCTTCTGAGTGGCCTCTAGCAACTTCTCTACAAAACAGCAGCAAAAAAGAACATTTTTTTTCTTCGTAGAACAAACATGCTTTATCCAAACAACAAGTTAATTGACTTTTGGAGTCAGAAAACTGTGATTTTCTCAGCTTGCTTGTTTTTTAAAAGTAGGGAAAAGGAAAATCAAGGTGTCAGATTAAATGGCAAAATAAAACATAAAGGACTCAGACTTTATGACAGCAACTTCAAAAACCCCTATGCATGAAAAAGCAATTCATTGGGTATGGGGAAAAAAAAAAAAAAAAAAGCAGATTTGTAGGTGAGTGGGCAGAAAAAAATTGGGAAGTCACAAAATTGCTTGCATTCACTTTTTGTTCTCCTTTCGCTGAATTCTCCATGCATAGGAGAACAAGTTTATCTTCTATTGTAGTGTGTCTGTCTCCCAAGAAGACGAAAGCACTGACATGCCAGTTACTTTTGCAAACACTTGAGCATTTTAAAGAAGTTAGATGCTTCAACAGAACATTTGAGCCTGCCTTCATACATCAAAGGTGTGAGATGCAAGACTTCACATGATGGTGGCAGGGGTGGATTCTGCCTTCAGTTCACTTCTTTTATCATCTTGACTTTTAAACCTCAGTACAAACTATTTCCATGGATTTGGTGTAAAGCAGGAATTATGGAACCCACAGGTACCAATTAAGACAAAGCTGGAAGATGTCACCATCCTCTCCTCAGTGCTGTGATTGGAATGCAGGCTGGACCCTAGTGGAGCCACAGGCTCATTCTGTGCTGTTATTTCGTAGCTCCAAAATGTTTATAAGGCTTGCTTTGCCTTCTGCCCCACTTATGTTGTTGTTTGCCCAAAATCTAGTGTGCCACTACTCCTAGTAACATGTCCTGCCTAAACCTTTCACCAGACTTTGCTTCAGTCTTCATAAGTTATTTATGACAGTAGCAAACAGTATTTCATGCTAAGTCTCTTCCTAGTCCTAACAATTAAGCCATAAAATAAGGTTGTCAAAACCCTGGACTGCAGACTCTTAGGATACTTCCATCAACAAAACAGCAGGCAGTAATATATTGCTTGAACACTTTCCATCTGACCATGGAAATGAAATAAAATATACCAGTTAGAACAAACAAAACCAAAAAATCTAATTTCTTCTCATGCCATACCTAGGTAGTGAGATCCAACTTCAAGCAAGGAAGACAATGAAAAGTTCTGAGGAGAAACGAGTTGGAACCAAAAGATCCTTTCTGACAGGCTAAACTCTCGATCCAGATTAATTATCTTGGGCATTTAGCAAAATAAACTAGATGGGCAAAAGGGTATTTTCTTTGTACTAAATAGCCAACATGCAGTTTAATGGTATCCTCGACAGAGGAGGAGACACTTCTATCTTACCCTTTCCAGCTTCTCTCCTGCTTAGAGCTGAGGTAACTATCTCATGGAAGTACCATATGACAATGCTCCCATTCACTGAAACCTGTCTATTCCACTTGAATATAAATAATCAATGATGACGGAAGAAAAAACAATTTAATTAAGTAAAAAAGGAAAGATAAAACAACCCAAAACACCATCGCAAACACTGTTCCTAATAACATGCAAAGTCCCAAAGTCCTCTAATTCCTGCTTCAAGTAGATGCACACCTGTTTCACATTTCATTAACAATTTTTTTAAATTACTTTCTAAATTTCTCAATAGGACTCTATTAGTCTCTATAAAAGTGCACTGCTATTCCTAAGGATTCCACTTGCTTTAGAAAAAGCCATATGCTCCCTTATTTTCTGACCATGGCCATTTCCCCAAGGAAACCTGCAGACAGAAACACAGGCAGATGGGAACTAGACAGGCAGTGACTCCACATGCCTCAGAAACACAATGTCAGATGTGGTGACTTTTGCTGATTTAAGGAATGACCTTCCACCTTTTGCCAAGATGCAATCCCGTCTTTTAAAAGGAAAGAGAGTGAGAAAGAAATACATCAAGACTATACCTTGCTCCTTGTAGAACGGTGTCTATCTGTGGCTAAATTCATGTGCACTTCTGGAAATCAGATGGATTCACCAGAATATGACAACAGGCTTATCAGTATAATTGCATACACAGGTCAGGCTGCTTGGGCAGTCGTGCCTGGTTTCCCTTGGTAATGATGAGCTCCAGCAAAACAGATATAACAAGATTCTACACCTGGACTAACCACTGAAGGTGACAAAATTTTAACTAGAGTATTGTGCAGGAACTTCAGACTTCACTCAGGACCTCATATATACTCTGCCTTACAGATGCCACACAAGGCTACAGCCTTTAAATACCTTTTTGGGTGGAGCCTGTGTTAAAAGCAGAGAGCACGCCAGGCTAACCTCCCATAGTGTAGATACATCCACTACAACACTCTCTGAAGTTGCAATTGCTGGAAGCAAACAGCCCCTGGCAATGGCCTATGACAATAACACTGTACTTTGCATCAGGCTGTAGAAAAAAGATTGAGAAACACTTCAAAAGCCCAGCATTAAAGGAGATACAGAAAGATTTTAGTTTTAGAGACTACATGAAAGTTCTGCCTTGTGGTGAACCACTGTAATTATAACAACATACACATTAGAATGCAGTATTATAATTAAAGATCATGGTTTGCAGCAATCATTATTTACTATTCTCTTCTTTAAAGCTATGCTTTACTTCTCAGACTTAGAGGAAAAAATTCTCATTTTGTGCAATTCTTCAAGAAGTCAATTACACACTTGTGCTAAACACAATGCATATTAACTTAGCCTACCATACATCCAGCAGGACTTGAGGTGTCAAACTTTCTATCAGAAATTTTGTCTGGCAGAAAGAAAGAAATCCTACAGTTTGCATTTAGTAGGTATTTGGACAGAATGGGCACGTGTTGTCCTTGTTACCTCATTTTAATGCATGTCCTAGGTATTTATGATCAGTAGCATATATGTCTATCCAGGAAACTGCACAAAGAAGTTTTTGCATATTAGGAGTACTCCTTGCAATACAGATATAACCAACCATTTATTAATCCAGGTAAAATAATGTAAGTATGACTGGTGAGCTCAAAAGCCTGTTTTCCCATGCTATATTACAATAACCTTGTTACCCAAATGCAGAAGAGACAAAATCATTTTAAAGGAGTAGGCTTGCTATATTTAATGACATAAATTATGAAGAGGAGATAAAGCTATATAATGATTTTTCAAAATAAAATATATGGTACAGGAAGTAGCAAGAGCAAAAGAATCAGCATTTACAAATCTCAGTGCTATAGAGACTCCACGATGGTCATACAAAAACCCAGCAGGCTCACACATAAGTAATGATCTAAAATAATTTGTATGTGCACATCACTATTTGAATTAATAGAACCCCATTTGCAGAGCATTTGCTGATGAATACTTTCTAGTGTTTTATAGTACAAAGACCCAGCACAGTTAAGTTACATATACATTTTTGCAGCTATGAAAAATTTCACAAACTTCTGTTTAGCATTAAATGGTTGTAGAAATTTCTGCTACTGTGAACAACTAGGTCTTATTGGAGGATCTGTTCCCTAATATAAGCTGAATAAAAGCATATATATAAAGTGTATATATATATACACACATATACATACATGAGTACATATATGCATTTAACACCATGAAAAGCCATTTTTTCCTCGCACAACAAATTTTCGGTGAATAGTAAAACATTTTGGATGAGATTTTAAGGTTGTTACAATTTGGCAACTCCCTCCACTACACTCAGACATGATCTTTATGCAAAAAGAAGAGATTACCATACAAACTCATTGCCTGAACTGAGGATTCAAAGTCCACTGAAATGTCATGCTTGTTTAAAGAGTGCTACTAACATCAGTTTTAAAAGTCATATTCAGAAGTAACTGAACCAAGCATTCTTTAAATAATATACTGTAGTTGTTCACAGGGTTATCTAATCCCCAGTTATTTATCAGTCTTTTCAGGTAAGAAAACTTGACTTATTATTAAAAAAGACAAACTCTACATTTCTTACAAATCACAAATTACATCCCCTGTGTCCATAGGCCTGATTTTAGTAAAATGCTAAGTATCCCTGCTTTGACATCTAAGATTTTTTGCAGAATGATACCAATATTTTAGCAAACTTTCCCTATAGCATAAGCATATAATTGCTTCAAATAGGTACGGACAAAATGAATATTCTGATAATGCAACTTCCATGCAGAAGTAACCATTTTCAAAAAAAGATTTCCTGTCCTAATTCCTATTAGCTGTCACATTTTCAAAGAAAATTTGATAGAAAAACTACCATTTTTATCTCAACAGCTTCTTCTGATCAAAATTCTGCAGCAGATACAAAATTATCTATGAGAACATGTCAGCCGAGAGATCTTCTTAGCTCCACTCCTTTGCCTCTGAGTTTCACTGTGTTGACTATCCCAAGAGAATAACATCTTGTAGAGGTTAAATGGGACATTGTAGAAGTTGGAGGAAACATAATGTATTTCTTCCTCCACTACTAGCCCAATAATTAAAATACATTTCCCTTCACTTAGAAACCAGATATTTTCTTCAGTAACTCATCTTACAAATCTCTAACATTTTTTTTTTAATCCCAGGACTGTGTTCTTCCTGAAGTCTTTACTCTATATTTAATAATCTTTACTGCATATCTAATTAATCATATACTTAAATGAACTCTAAGCATCAACATGAGCTTTACTAGGACAAAAAGAGGAGACAAATCTGCATATTGTTGGTAATATAGAGTGGGCAGGATGACAGCAAGTGTGAAAGAATGTATTGATGTGGGGGTTGATTCTGGCCTCTTAAAATTTGTAAAGAATGAGATGGCTTTGATTGTCATCTCAATTCATTATAGATTTTTAACACTTTCTGAAAATTTTTTCTTGCATCTGAGTTGGAACTGATTCAAATTGCAAACTGAACATTAGGCTATGTTCTTGTCTTAGCTATAAATGAGTTTCACATTAAGACTCCTCCCCCTCTTTGCCAAGCTTATTTGTGTATTTGCAAGAGTGATGGCAAAAGCAACAACTTACCTCAGGCAAAAGAGCCTGTGTGTCTGTCAATATTTGGGTGATGGGCCTATAAAAGGTTCATTAGAACAATCTGCCCTGAAGCAAAAGAAGATCCTGTTCATATCAGCCAATTTGGGACCCACTGTGCAACTCAGAGCACTGAGTGAATCCAGCACTGGTTCATACACAGGCAGAGACTAGTCAGAATATTTTCCATAAAATGCAAGTTTGTGAAAAAAAAAAAAAAAGTTTTCCATACAGATAAACAGTTTTTCATAAAGATTTCATGGAAAACATGTTGGGATACATGGTTTGTTTAATGGCCATGAGAAAGACTAAGAGCCTCCTATTCAGTCTCCCTTTTTTCTACCCACTAAAACTTAGACACTAAGGCTACAAAAACACTACAAGTTTTTATTTTTACTCCACAGGCAGTGAAGATAAGAGATAAAACCTTAGCATGATTAAATGTTGTTCTCTAGATAGCAGTCATGTATTATCCCTTTCTAAGTATGCCTAAGGATTTTAACACTCGTGTTTCAAAGCCCTGTAAAAAAATGTGCCCATTCAAAGTATATCTATGCTGTCATGCTACTGAAAGCTAGTGGCTAGCATTAATAGTCTTTGGATCCAGGACTCACATCCTATTATTGCTGCTGTAGAAGTGGTAAGTCAGTTGGTTAACATATATTTAAAATAAAAAAAAAAAAAAAACCAAGCAAGTTGTGACCAGTAAGATCAATGGGCAAATTCTATGACATGCTATTTCTTCACCCTCCCAGCTGTAGGCCCTCATGAAAAACACCATCCTAGAAAGCTAGCTAAGTTAATCTATAAGATCTGTCTTTATCTATGAAATAACACCCTTGTTTCTCCTTACCCACATAATAGAAACTACAGAGAAAAGCCTGCAGGGGATTACAGCTTCTTAAAGCAAACTTGTCAGTTTTAATTCAGGTTAGCTGCCCACATAACACAGTCATGAAGAAACCAAATCAGTTCCTTTCAGATGATGATAATCCACTGGTAGGAATTTTCTTGGCCATACACACTTAACATTCACACAGATTAATTCTTGTCCAGGTTTTGGTGAGAAAGAGTTCATTTTCTTCCCAGTAGATGGTATAGTGCTGTGTTTTGGATTAAGTATGAGAATATGTCACACTGATGTTTTAGTTGATGCTAAGCAGTGCTTACCCCAAGTTAATGATTTTTCTATTTCCCAGGTTCTGCTGGTGAGCAGGTACACAAATGGCTGGAAGAGAGCACAGCCAGGACAGCTGAATCTGAACTGGCCAAAGGGATATTCTGCACCACAGAGAATATTGCCCACTATATAAACTGGGGGGAGCTGGCCAGAAACTTCCAATCACTGCTCAGACATTGACTGCGAATTGGTCAGTGGGTGGTGAGCAACTGTATTGTGCATCACTTGTGTTTCTTGGATTATATTCCTCTTTTGCTTTTTATTGTATTCTTTTTCATTACAATTTACCAATAGTAGTAGCAGTAGTAGTAGTAATATGCTTTACTTCATTTATTAAACTGTCTTATCTCAACCCATAGGTTTTACCTTTCTTCCATTCTCTTCCTG
Organism: Muscicapa striata striata; assembly: GCA_030060385.1. NCBI lineage: Eukaryota > Metazoa > Chordata > Aves > Passeriformes > Muscicapidae > Muscicapa > Muscicapa striata. The sequence goes on from JAREIS010000215.1 coordinate 795,561, forward strand.
ACTCCACCAAGGTAGAGGGGAGTGAGTGGCTGTGAGGTACTTAGTTGCCAGCTGGATTTAAACCACAAAAAATTTACATATACGTAATAGATGTGATGAGATGGCCATCTGTAAATATACATACATATATATCTCCATGTTTATATATATATATGTATATATGTATCACATTATATACATATTTTAGTATTTTTTTTAATTGGTAATGTAGACAGTTTTCAATAAATGGATTGATAAAAATTCATGTCTGATGGAGAACCATTTTTGCCTGTGTGTCAGCACAATATATTTGCCTATACATATGTATTCACCCATATACATCCACATACACTTAATGTACGTATGCATTATATATGTGTAACAGAGCATACAAATCTACATATGGCATTTAGGTAATGATCTGACAAACATTAGACACATCACATTAAGTGCTTAGCTGGGAATAACCTTTAGTGTGGCCTCACAAATCTTTTTCTTTTCTGAACTACGTGCTTCATATCTGGACCATGTGGAAGCATCTTACCTTGCTTCCATTTTCTCTTGCTTCCGTTCCATCTTGAGATCAGAAATTAGGAGAGTCTTGTATTTGTTCTTTCCATTACTGCTGTGATCATCTAGTCTGTATTCTGAAGTCAGCTGAGCAGAGAGGGGACTGTCACTCAGGTTCAGAGGCTGCTCATCCTGCTCCAGATTTGTTTTGCCATTACTGTTGGTTTCTGCCATCTCCCTGCAGTGTGTTCCCCCTGAAGCATTGGAACTGTGTCCCACGGTCTCATTGCCATTAAAACTCTCTGCGGCTGAATCATCTATAAATAGAGATATATTTTCAGTCACGTGCCACATAATCATCTCTGTCCAGTTTAAACATAATTTATGTATCCACAATGTTTTTTTTCCAAAACAGAATGAAAGCTGTTTATATTACTAGCAGCAGCAGCACATTTCTGCAAAAAGCACAAACACACTCCTCCATGTTTGCAAGTAAAAGCTTTAAGTAAATCCATGAAATATTATTAGGTAAAGGGAAATTGTCCGGGCTGACACTATAGTAACTGCTGTGTACACGAAGGATAATCACAAAGGATTTTTAGGGACAAAGTGATAAAGTCTGCCTTGATCAATCTGTCTGTCCACACACCTATGGATCTGTTTAGATTCTTATATCATGCTCATTAGAGCACTATTACTTATTTGTGAAATCAACAGAGGTGCACGTGGTACTGAGAATCTGAATCTCAGGTTTTAAGTGTGCAGAACAGCAAGTCATATCCATAAATATCCTCTTGCTGAGATACACTGTAAATACATCTGATGTGTTCACTGCTGGCAGCAGAGATTATACTAGAAGAGCTGATTCCAGAAACAAAGATCCTGTCTTCATTTTGTTCAGGGACCCATTCACTTCTTTCATTCATTGTGTGTCATAATATACTTAAAAATACTGATAAATAGTGGACTAAATTATAAACCTGAAAGCTCCATCCAAAAACTCTGGCTGTGTTATTGTTACCTTTAAGGTTTTACAGCTGGATTGTATGATTAATATGTGTCTTCACATACTTATGGATTTGTGTATCCTGTTCTTGTAAGTACCAGAATTTGCCACCTGTACTACCACTCAGCCCTTCTTCTAAGCAATCTTTTGGCCAACAGACTATCTAGTAAAACATTTTCTTTTCCAAAGGATTAAATGCCAGCAGAATTTGGCACTCAATTTTCCCTCTTCTTGTTGTCTAAAGCACCTCTTTTTGGCAATTTACACAGTTTTGCTAATGGTGCAAACACCTGCCCAGGGCTCTACAAGCATTCGTTTATTGCAGACTATGAAGCTGGAAACAAAACTGGGGAGTCAGTAGTCAGGAATGTATTCAGATTGAAACTGGAGATATGGAATGAGATGGACATTAATAGTTAGCACCTTAATATATCATCTTTTTTTGGCACTTCTAAACAACTTCTGCATTGTTTAGAAAAGAAGGAAACACATTTATACCCATGAAGAATTTTAAAAACCCCATCAGGGCACATCCTTTAAGATATGCTCAGAAATACTCATGCTTTAATTACATGATTAATCGAATTGTTGACTCATCATCATTATTACAGTAAAAACAACTATTCACCACTCTTAGATGAGATTTATAAAAGAGAAGAAAATAGTGGATAAATGGATCTAATTCAATTAAATACTTAGAAAGCCAGAGACAAGCTATCATACATCATTCTCTTACTTGCTGCATTCCAAAAACATTTTTTTGACACAAATTTATACAGAACTAGGCATGAAGTACTAACATATTTTTTTTAATTGCTTTGTTTTGTAAACCTGGAAAAAAATCTAATTTCATAACAATATAGATTAAGAGTCATAATTTAAATAATTTTAGTTAAGAAATTTTTTGTTGTTCTAGAACAGCTATATAACTAATGGCTACAATAACAAAAGTACCTATGCTTTGGTATGTATTACTTTTACATTACCTTTTGGGAATACCAATGTATATACAATAAAAGACATAGCATTTATAGAATAAGACTTTTAAATATGTACACAAAACAAACTTGTAACAGAGCAATGCTGCTTGAGGATTTCAGCTATGTAAGAGAATAAACCATCTATCATGCCTTGAGACTTATGTCTTCAGAAATACATGCAGTTTTACTATTCCAAAATAGAAAACTGAATTATAATACTTTTTTTTAAAGAAAATAGATATACTTACAACTTATTTTTAAAGCTCTGAGAAAACAGAAAGAAATACAGATATTTTTTTAACAGAGAAACACTTTGATTACTGTTGTATTTAGGACTGTTAACAGATAATTGGCTTCTTGATTAACAGTTTAACAAGTGACAGTTAGTTTCAAATTAATTAAATCAGTTACTGAATGAGTCACTGAGTGAGGGATGCTCTTCCCTTTGAAGGGCTCAGAAAATTCCCTGCTGTTGGCAGCAAAGACAGAAACAAGTGAGTAACCAGAGGACACAAAGAAGCACCTAAAAGATGGAGGCACTGCCCTGCAGCACACAAGTCTGACCCTCTGGAACTTCTGTGTGCTGGTACTCAAGTGTCCCGGCTCATGCAGGGCACAGCAAACACAACCAGGACACAGACAGCTCAATGGGAATGAGAGCTGTGCTAGGAGCTGGATCCAGGAACAGCCAGTTCTCAAGCACAGCTGTTAGTTTTGCCTAGCAATAATGCTTTAATTTCTTTTTTTTTGTTGCCCTATATGACATATGGTTGACAACTAAATTTTATGAATTTGTGAGAATGTTACAATACAGAAGAAAAAATAATCTTTTGTTTGTTCTACAACATGACCACTCAAAAGAATTCCTATGTTGAGCACATGTGATCAAGCATTATAGTATTCTGAAACAAGAGAAAAGTTTTTTTAAGATTTTTGCTTTTCTTAGCAAAAGCTTGGCTACTTGATGACAAATCCTGGTTTCCACTACAAAGTCAAACATCTTTATTTTTACAGTCATTTAGCCTTGCCTGTTAGAGATGGGAACTTGTTTGTCAAGATAATGGTCAGGAGAATGGCCACAATGGGTATGGTATAAATCACACTTTTGTCAAGTAAACAGAAATATTTATTTCCATGAAAGAGATAAAGAAAAAACAGAAAGTGCTTCAGCAATAGCTTCTTACAGATGTTACCAAGGTAACCAATTACAAGGTTTAGTACATTCCTCCTCCCTGGGCAGCTGTCTATTTTTGCCAAGGATAAGGCTACTTTAAAGCAAGAGTTTCTCAGAAGGCTTCATAAACACAGAACACATCACAAATTACTGGGCTTGGGGAAAAAGGCAAGAGGGTCTCGCCCAGGAGAGGCCAGTGAAGTTCATCCTTGGATACAGGCAGCCACAGCCCAAACACCTCCTCACCACTCCTGGGCCTGCAGGCACTGCAAGCACTTGTGGGCATCCCATGGATGCCAAGAGGCAAGAACAGATCCATGGAGACCACGTTGCCCAGTGGTGAGTGCCTCTGCCAGAGGCAGGAGGACAGACCTCATCTCCTCCGTGTGTCTGGTGCAGCTGCTGAGTAGGGCTGCACTAAAGCAGAGACAGCATCGGGACCAGCAGTTTGCTGACAGTTTTCTCACCTTCATATATCACAGCACCTCAGCAGCAATGAACTGCTAATGCCAAAAGCCTCTTCTCTTACCAAGTGTTTTTTCCCCTCCATCCAGCAGAGGCAGAGGCACGGTGGCTTAGGGAGAGCTTGGGGAAGAAGGGGCTTTGTCCAGCTATGGCCACTGGCCCCTGCTCCTTGTTGGGAACTCCACAGAGATCAGGACCCCAGGGGTAAGGTCCATCCCAGCCCAGCACATGTGGGCAGCAGCCATGAACCCAGAGCAGAGCTGCCCTCCCACAGCAGGCTCAGCAAACCACAGCCTTCCTCTCTGGGCTCACTTTGGTGAATTTTATGGAAAGGCCTCCAGAAAGCCTGCCACAGGCACTGGAACTGAGAAAGGAGGGAGCAAAGGGGTCCCATGTCCTGCATTGAGTATTGGAACAGTCATGAAAAAGGCTGTGAGATAAGCTCATGTCTTCATCACCACCCAGGTCTACTTTTATCCACAACTATCCACAATGACAGAAAATCAACCATCAAATGCTGCTTGCTCAGGGCAGGACATGTATTTGGGAGCTGTGCAGCTGTCAAACCCTTATCCCAGAATGCTGGAAGACTGAAGTAAATCTACAACTGGTTTTATTACTTAAGCCTGAGAGTTTGTCTGCAAAATACTTTTTCACTTCTAAAATCAGTGAATGGGGCCTTCTTCACCTATGCAGAGATCCTCTTCCAGGGATTAAAGAGCATCATCCCTCAGCAAAACATTCTAAGAGTCAAGGGAAGGTATCCTTGGGTCAGTAGCAGCCACCTTCTTGCTGAAGCATAGGGCACTCTCTAGGCTTAGGCACAGACTTCTCACTCATGGACCAATATTTCTTAAACCTCTTGGTGCCAACACCTCCTTCTTCCACCTTGCACACTGCTCCACACTTATCCTGTGCTCTGATCTGTGCAACACCCTTTGGACACCTTCAGTCCAACTATTCTCCATGTCAGAGGTAATTGATAGAACAAGGGGTAATGGCTTTAAACTGAAGGACAGTAGGTATAAATTAGATATTAGGAAGAAATGCTTTACTGAGGTACTGGGAAAAGCTGCCATGAGAAGTTGTAGATGCCCCATCTCTGGAAGTGATTAAGGACACACTGGATGCCTGAGCAATCTGGTCTAGGGGAATCCTGTTATACAGTTCTGTGATTCTAATTCTCAAAACAAGATCTACAGTATTTTATTTTTTTTACTTCAAATTAATGTCTTATCACATTGCATTACAGCTTCCATCTCCTCCTTCCAGATCCCACTGAGACCAGCAAGATACAAAGTGACACCAGCTTTATTTTTGGACACATGAGAATTCCAGATTCCTGCTGTGAGCTTTCCAAGCTCATTGCAGTCATCTCTGTGTTAGCTTTTCTCCCTGCTTTTGAAGGAAATTTGGAAATGGAGGAAAAAAAGACAATGCCAAAGAAAGCCCAAGAAAACAGATGCCCTGAGTATGAGTTTTAATGCTTGGAACTATTGCATTCCTCACTTCAATTATCTGCCACAGACAACCACATTATCATGGCCTAAATCTCTGCCCAATTTCCCTGTACCCCTTGGATTCTGCAAGGTGCTATCAGTGGCAGCTGGTGGTATTTTAAGGACACTCTCAGAGCAGGAAACTGGGTCTTAATATATTCTCCTAGGAATATTCTCCTACCAAGCAATGTATATATTTATGAATGGGAAAACAACATATATAGAAGTAGAGATTCTCTTGTTGCAAGTTAACATACAGCTGCTCTACCCAGAAAGAGATGTCTCCAGACCAGATACATCAAATGCTCAACACTGTTCTCAATAAGGAAAGCAAGTTGAACTGTGCACCAAATCTTTCTGGAATAACAAGTTCATCAAACACTTGTCTTCTGAGAGCACAAATGTAAGATCTGAACTCTGATATAAGTGTTGTTGAAGTACTGTGAATTTCTAACTAAGGTACAAATATATACTCTTACTTATCTCCTTGAGAGAAAAACTTCCAGATGTTCTAAAGGATCTCTTAGCTCAATTTCACATTCTAAATCACCCAGAATTTTCACATTCCTTGCAGGTAAGTCAGGAATGAGTTAGCAAGCCATTCTACATAAAGACAAATCTCTGAATTTATCCTGACTAAGATTTAGAGCATGCTTTAACAGTTTATACAGCTGAGATTTCAGCTACCTGAAACATATTTTACTAGTCAGTAATGCACAACATTGGGCTTCAGCTCTAACAGTAGTAGTGTGGCACAGTCCTGCAATCATACAGCCACACAGAATTTCAGCTCCACTGAAAGAGCAGATATCCTACTTAGGAACCAGCCAAAAACAAGGGAAAGACAATTAACCTTACAACACCTCTGGCTATTTTGAGATAGTCTGACTGCATAAGGGGACCCTACAAACCAAAACCACAAAACCACTTGAATAATGAGTTCAATTAATCACATCAAAAGAACAAGGTACTTGTTGAGAGCACTTTGTTCGTTCTGCTCTGAGGAACAGAGATGGGAGAGGGCCCACATGCAGACAGGCACTGATGCCTGCAAACTCCAAGGTAGCAGGCACTCAGGTTAAATGAACATTTTGAGTGGGCTGCCTGTCGACAGAGCATCTCTGAGAGCAGCAAGAAGGGTAACTGTTCCTTCTAAAAGGAGGAGATTGGAAGTGAATGAGCTGAGTGGGATGAGTGAGACTGAAACTTCTTGCTGTGCAAATGCAGGCTGTCATAACACCCACGCTTAGAGATTGTCTACCAAAATCCTGGATGATGAAGGTTGCTTTAATCTTGTTGGGCTGGATACCATCAACCCAGATCTTGAAAACACCACCTTTACACCCTTAGCAATCCAATCCATTTGAACACGGTCACTTGCAAGAGGCAGTACTGCAAACCAGAGACTGGCAGAGTCAAGACCAAATTTGAGTTACTATTCTGGTCTCTTTAACCTTTGGCTTCAGCAGTGCATGTACTTTATTTTCCTATGTTAAAATACAACTTTATTGAAAATAATATGCTGCATAAGCAAACATTATAAACTAAGTTAGTTACATTCCCTCCACAATTCCACAACACCAAGGCAACCTTTCTAATGGGGATTAATGAGAAAAATACTCTATTGGTGGCAACAGGCAGCAGGCAGTTTTGGGAGAGGAGCACCATGAATCAGACAAAAGGTGGTGTACAATGCTGACTCACAGATACTTCTGCAGTATAAAATATTAAAGAGACTTTTTTAAATGAACTGATAAAAAGGCAAGGACACATTTCACTCCCACCACTTTTCACAAGGACTGTTTAATACTAATTTGTCACAGTTATGTATTTGGTTATGCTTCATTTACAACACAAGTCATGTTTGAAGCGCAAGTTTAATACATAACTTAAAAGCCAGTCCAAATCAACTCTATCTATTCATCATCTCCATTCCCTTTCACATTGTTATATAGAACAAGGGTTGAATTAATGGAGGTACAAAGGTGATCTCAGACCTTCCCATTTCATAAAGTGTAAGAATGGTCAGATAAAAAATCCATTTAATCCAATAACCTAATCTCATAATCAGTGGTTATTAGGAGATGTCTAGAGAAGAGAATAAGGCAAGCATATACAATTCTTCCTCCTGTGGATTGCTGAGCCCTTAATAATTTCAAATGCAATTTTCCTGAGCAGGATGTGGCTTCTAGTTACATGCTGATGCTCAACATGTTTTTTCCTTCCAAGTATCCAGTCTTTCTTTGAACCTCAAACTATAAATCTCAAGCACCCTTCTCTCTCTGCTCCTCAAAAAAATTGCTGCCATTATTTCTGTTTCCACTGTCCTGTATCAAGGAAACAAAGAACAGGAATGAGAGGTGGGCAAGAGCCTTTACAAGACAGAGCAGGGTGGTGTGCACAGAGCTCAGTCCCTTTATTCCCAGTGATACTGCATTTAGTCCATTACAAGAATATGTATTAATTGTCCTATTCAGTTAACCTCAATAACAATAACAATTATTTCTCTCCTTTTGACATATATGCTTTCCTGATGGCACTGCCTTCTGTGAATTCAGCTGTGGAACTCACTGCATGGAATTTAAATCTGAAATATCCATCAGTTTCAGTGATGCTTATCAACAAACTCCTTATTGTTCTTTTCAGTGGTGAAGGAATAGGACAGGAGCTACTTCATAGGATCACTGACTGCATGAGTTTATGAAAAGTAAAAGGAACAGAGCAAGCTGACCCTTAGCCTTGTCAACAAGAGTACAGTAAATCTGATATGCACATGCACATACATAGTGGAATCAGCATTAGCCAGGCTGTAAATCTTATTTCATTATTAAACAAACATTTCAGTAATTCACAATTTTCCATGGGTAAACATCTCTTCTTGTTGGAGGCACAAGACAGGAAGCTATTTTATTCAATTATAATGTTAAATAAGGGGCAGTGAACAGCTGCCACTCCATGACATCAACAACTATCAGAGAAATAATACTGCCCTGTCAGTCACAGCATTATAGAAGGGCTCACTTATATAGCTTCACGAGTTACTTGCATGCTTACTTTTTTGCCTGCAGAGCTACTGTCCCTACATATGCACAGCAAGGAGATGAAGAAGCATGTCTATTAGGAGGGTACTTCACACATAAATAACCAGTTTGAAAGCTCACTGGCTGCACAGTGGCCTTATTCCTACTATGTATCTAGCTCGTCCTTGTTCTTTGGCATTTGCACTCCAGAACACAGAGCCCTTACTGCCTCTGGGGACAAAAATCCTTGGTTTTCCCCTTACTCTGGAGAAACCTCCAGGGTGCTTTTTGTGGCAAAGACTCTATCAAGCAGTTCTCCATGCAGAAAAAACTGCAATTCTTCTAAAAGTTTTTATGACTCATATAAGATCATATTTGACAGGCAAGATGTCACCTGGCACCAAGAACATGGCTTAGAGCTCCATCTCTGGGTAAGCACTGCAGGAACAAGTTCTCAGCCCAACAGCACAAGTGCTGCCAGAGGTATTGTCTCATGCTCATCCCAAAGAGGACTCCAGACTGCAGAGCAGTTTATTGATAAGAAGCTAGGAACTGAGGAAGGCTAGGAGTCAGCTAGGCTAATAGGGCTCAGGCAGACAAATAGGACTCTTATGTTTAAAGAGTCACTAAAATTCCAACCCTGGACGAAACACATCAGCAACAAAAATGTTTGAGATGTCTGCTATGTATTTTGAGATGTCTGCAACGTATGTCTCCCTGCAAAGGGAGAAATGTGAAGCCTTTTCTTTAAAAAAGAGGTAACCTAAGAGATTTTGCACTCTCCTCTTTCTTGTCCAGCAGGAAGAGGTTTATGCTTTAGCATTAGCAGCAGCTGCCACTGTTCCTGGCAGCATGAAGAATCTGGTGCTGTGCCAGTTACAAACAAAGAGTAACATGTAGGTGCATGTTTGGTGCCAAAACTGCAACTGAAATGGGGCTGAAAGGAATTATGTTAAACTTATCTGCCATTTGAACCTAGTGTGGGTGTGTAGTGTTGAATTTTACTTCATCAGGATCTGCCAGAAGACAAAAGCAAAGAGGAGAGATTGAGTTGGAGTCAGTGGAAGAAGTTCTGTGCAGACTGGATGCCCCCCAAACCTGGAATTTTAATAAAGCCCTCTAAAATATACCCCACAGCTTTAGTGTGCAGATTGGGTTCAAACAGTGATGTCAGCCTGTATTTCTTTCTGGAAGGGTGAAGCCCTGAGCACAAGCAAAATAAGTAATTGCTTGACAGCTCTGTATCCCCTCAGCAAATTGCTGCCTAGTCTTCCATAAGAGCAGAGGGTATGGAAAGGCTCATTATACCCCCTTCATCAGTAACACTGGGAGAGAAAGGATTGAGAAGCCATAAGAATAAACAGAAAGGGCTGCTTTCAGCTTCCTATGTCCTTAACAACATTCAACCCACATTCTGACTTGGGCCCCCAAACTTTACAGTACAAATTGCTGGATTTTCCTGTTTGCTGTATTCCAAACAGAGAGCTTAGTAGAAGTTTCCTCTTGAAATACGAAAACTCATGTGGCTTTTAATATTGTGCTTGTCACTAGATGACCACAACAGAGTAGAAATAAGGAAAAATCTTACCCACCCAACCAGAAAAAAAACAAGAGAGAATACATTCTCAGATGTACAAAAAGCAAGAATTCTGCTGAAGTTCAACAGATGTTATTATTGTATTTCAAGTTTTATTTTAAAACTATTTTGAAGAAGACTTGCAAGCATTCTTTATTTTATATTTGTAATCTATGCACATTGTCAGTAGTTGCCAATTGCTATTTTAGGCACACAAAACAAAGAGCAACAGAGATTAAAGTGCCCTGTCAGTCCAATATTTTTGAGTACCTCTAAAATAAAAAATAGTTCAATTGAGTTGACAGCATAACTCTCAGTAGCAATATTTCTACAAATAGTTCAGACTCATTAGACTCTTCATGATCATCTTTGTCACTCTGCAGTTCAGGATTTCAAAATTACAATCGAATTTTATTGTTTGGTTGTTTTTTTTACACAGAAAAGTATAGTTAAAAGACTTGTATTACTTAAATTAAAGCAATTTTATTGTTACTTAAAAGTGCATACTAAAAGGAAGGACATGAAAACCCCTCAAAACTAGAAGTGAAAGCATTTCCTATTATTTTCTTCTCTTTTTTTCCCCCTACTTTTCATTTTATAATGTTGGTAAAATGAAGCAGTTTTTTGCAAAACATTTGTTTTTCACTCTGGAACAATTCTGTCAGATCCTTTCCACTCAGTTGTCTCAACTCACATTAACAGAGAGGCTTTCAGGAAAATTTCCTACCTCAGCAGAAAGTAAAACAAGTGCCTCTGACATTCACATACAGAAATTCAGTTTAAAAATAGATAATAAACATACAATTGGGAAGAAGTAGAAGAAAAGTATGTGGAATAAGAAGTAGGAACTTACAGCCTTTGTTCTTCTGTGCAGTTCTAGTGTTATCAGCAGTGAATTAAAACTTCCTCAATATATTAGGAAAGTGGCAGTTAGAGAATCTGAGAAGTCAGAACTGTCAATATGCAAGTGTAGGACTCCATAAGGGTTGCTCTTTCCTTATTTAGTGGCTGTGATGTAATTAATGGTTTTGCTGAGACAGAGTCTCTGTGAGTCAAATGTACAACTCTATTACAGAAATTCAATGAATTCCAGAGCTTGGAAAGCTGCTATTACAAACATCAGCAAATAAGCATGTCTGAAGGATATAAATTGCATGTCCCATTTCAATTCTGTTTGCTTTTGATTCTGCTACTTTAAAATGCTTATAAATGTCCATGGCAGTATGTACATTACTGTTTCCTGCTTTGAGCATGCCATGGGTAACAACAGGAAATGGTCTCCTCACTGCTTAAATGAAAACACTGTTCTGGTCACACAGGACAGTACTTGAGAACAAACTTGGCCTTTCTTCATCTGAAAAGCAACCATTTTTGAATGGTTAGACCCATTATGCCTTTCCTACTGTATTTTTACCGTATGAAGTGTAAGTTAAAAAAAATTCAGCATCTCCCATGCTTAAAAGGCAGCCTAAACACCACCAAAATAATGCAAAAGAGTGAGAGTCAGCAGTGCTAAAAAGTCAGCAATGCTACCTGAACACAAAAATAATGCCAGTGAGGTAAAGGACACAAGCATATTTGGAGCCTCTCTAGTATGCTGACTACAATTATAAGGCAGAAAAACAAGCAGTGCTGATGACTGACCTCCCTTTGATCTGAAAATTCTGTCTCAAGTAGTGAATGCCAAAATTGCCAAGTGATAGGCAATTATCATATTTAAGGTATTAGAATCTGCTTGGACGTTTACAACAGCTGATGTTCCTTCCTACTAAAGAACTGTATGGCTTACTGAATGTAAGCCGGAAGAATCTTGAAATATGTAATATAACTTGGGTTGAAAATTGCAGATTTGCAAACTCTATCCACAAATATGCACAATGTGAGGAATTTGACACCAGTTGGATGGTATTGCACAGAAGATAACAGAGCTCCTATGATGTATTAACACTACAGGAAGGTCTCTTCTGCCTTCCTTAAAGTCACCACTTTTAAATCACAACTTGCCTCATAATCCTACAGATGTTGACTTCCAATTTGACTGACAAAATTAAAACATGCCTTTTTGTTTGCAGAAGCTATTTTCAGGGGGAAAAAAAAGAATCAACCATGTTTTTTTATCAAAGTCAATGGTTTTTTTTTTTCTCAATTCCCAAAATATATGTGAGAATTTAGTTACACATTGGCTAAAAAGAGACTAGAATAAGAGGTATCTGAACACAAAAAATAAGAATGAATTTGCTAGATGGTCAGTTGTCACAATATTCCTGGCAGGCCAAGTAACTATGATTCAGAGCTCAGGAACTTCACAAAGCCCAAAGGATCTGACAGATAGTTCTGGCATATCTACTGCTAATCCTCACCAGAGCTGTGGACTTGAAATTTTCACTGCCAAGCCACCTGACTAAGCAACACATCTCTTGTTTCAAACTTTCCCCCCCAGTGCTATGCAGGGGACTCTGCTTGAGTGAGGAATAGAACAAGTGTAATGAGATTGTGTAATGAACAGCACTGGAAATGAAAGACTAAAAATTGAAAACTTCTTGCACTTGGAAATTTCTGCATGAAGACTATCATTTTACTCTTCCTTTCTGGGAAGCTAATGCCAACAGAAACACTACATGTTCTTGAACTTAATACTATTTTGTAACTTTTAAAATTTTTCTTCTTATTAAAGGCAGTCAGTTTGACCTTGACACATGACAGAGAGCTAGACTCAAAACCAGATTACTCAGAAAGGCCAGAAAGTAGGGCAAACAGATTACCACCTTTCATAGAGAAATAATGAGCTCTTTTGCAAATCCTTGCAGACTGGAGAGATTTCTTAGGAAATAAAATAACTAGTCCATGATTCTAATTCACTTAAGGGCTTCTGTTAGCCCAGGAAAATTCAGCAGTGAGACAGTCCACACATAGAGTACTTGTTGCATGTGCTTTTCCTGTGCTTTACACTACTGATAAGGCACCATTGCCAATGATATTTAAGGTTGTTTTAATCACAGCCAATCAGTCCTATTCTCACTAAAATTTCAACCATTTCTGTACAAATTGTTGTTAAAGGTAAGAGCACTAAAAAGGGAAAGAATTAAACCTCACCAAAGAGTCCAACTGTAAAACCTACTTGGCCTCCTTATGATATGGGACTGACTGAGAATAAAGAGCAGCATGGAATTGTAAAAAATGACCATTTGCTGAGCTGGCTCAACAGATGTGCGTGGAAACCAGCAGGCTGCTCCTGGCAAACCAAGAATTCTGTCCACAGATTATTTTCTCTGTGGCAAAGCTAGCTTGGAGAGGAAGGGGAAGCCTAGAGTAAGAGCACTCACCAATATCCTCAGTGTTATTTAAATAGAGAAGCAAAGATGAAGATATTTCAAAATCTGATCTATAATTTGTTTTGCCTTTACAGTCTGTAAACAAGATTATTTGGCCCATGGTATGCTTTATATTTTGAAAGAATCAGCATTGTATAGCTACTTTAATCTGATTGAAATGCACATTAGAAACAGAAACAGATGTATGACAAACAGCTGTATGGCAGACCTGTTCCCAAGCTTCCAGAAAACTTAGAAAATATAGTGTTTGCAAAAAAACAATGATGAGAGTGAATAACATTTCCAATAATCTTTTTTCTGCTTAGTTAAACTGGAAATATCCCTCAAACAACAGAATTCTGACAAATTCTTTCAAATCCTAGATTATTACCTTGCAATTCCTAACATCATTTTCCTAAACTGATCATCTTCCTAAATAATTATTACAAACTACTTCTGAGAGAACTGGGTTTTTCAAAAGCTAAGCTAAAAATTTATAGAAGCAGAACATGGATCTGAAACTAGTGTGAGAATAGATTAACCTTATTTCTTCTGGGTGGAAAGTTTTTACCACTGGATAGAGCAGAATGTTACACATGCTGAAACACACTATTTCAACATTGATCATGAAGAGAATGTTATTTCTAATAACTATCATGAACTTGTGTGGGGGCTTTATCTTTTATTTCCAATGTAAGAGCAAACATTAGGACCAACACTCAAAAGAGTAAAATGCCTAGTGTGTTCTCTTACACAGAACACATGCAAATTTTTCCTTTTCTGCAACTGCAAATAACTGCCATTAGAAGAATTAATACAACCAATGCACCAACAACAACAAAAAAACCCCAACAACCTAAGGGAGAGCTGTCAAAAGTAAACACATTGCAATAAAATCTATTAATTGCATTTCAAACACAAATTTGATTATGAAGGTTTGCTGCTGATGGCACCTGGTGATCCAGGCAGGGCAGCTTGCTGAGACTGTTCAATAGTCTGCATGTAGGAATCATCAGAAACTTCAGAGCTAGATATTTAATTGGTCCCCAAATTACAAAACAAACTGGGGAAATCATGACTTTACTACCCCTGATTAAGTTACTGTGACAGGTTTCAGCATGTAGAAAACTATTGACACCGGCGAATTGCTCAAAATACATAGATTGTCAGTTCAGGTACTTAAATTTCACCTGTCTAAGCAAAGAAACAGTTATCAACTTTGATTCTACAAAACATGAATAAAAATATTTTGGAGGACTCAAGGCACGGTCTTTCTAAAAGAAAAACCCTTTCTTTATTATCCTGTGTCAAATATAGCAGGTCCAGTGCAGGAGCATTTAGAAAGTGGTCTAAGGCTATCATCTTCTTTAGAAGAGATATTCTTGGCATTCCCCTTTATGCAAACAGATAAATAGAGATTTTCTAGCTCCTGATCCTGTTGGTCAATGTTACCCCAGGAAAAATGTTCTTGGAAGCTTTTGAAAGATTGGTGCAAAACCTTTTAGATCCACTCAAGAAGCATTTGAAGATGAAAATTTTCTCAGAACTGCTTTAATTTCAACATTACCTTCTTTTGTTGAAGAATGCCTGGGACAGCTCTAATTTGAAATATTTTCAAAAAATGCCAAAACCAGTTGAATAATGTTGTGAAAACCACTGGAAATCACTGACACTAAGCTCCTTTTATGTAGATGTCATCATTCAATTCTCAAGTGCCCTGTTTTCCCAAGAAACATTTATTTTTAACTTCAGCACTGCAACTTTCAATTTCTGGAGATTCCTACACTAGGAGTCCCTGTAAAACTCAACACCACAGCTGGTGATGCAGGAATTTAATATAAAATACAGGGATTAGAGTCTGAGCTTTTGTGTTAGACATGAAATTATGCTGACAGCACATTTGCAGACAGTAAAAAGGACTGATACTGTTGATGCACCAGGTGGTAACCACAATAGAAGCCATTAAAAACAATCTTCAGTAGTTTACATAATAGTAAAAAGCAGAATGGAAGGACATTAGTGAATATCACAGCAGTCTTGGTCTTGGACTTGAATTTCCAAATGATAGTTTTGATCAGATCACATTTAGTTGGCTGCTGACTGAAGGCATTCACAAATCACAGGTGCAATTAGTGGTTGCCATCAACCCACACATACAGCACGTGTCTTTTTCTCAGCATGTTTCAGAAAACAATTTCAATCATAATAACTAGAGAAATGACAAATTCAAAATTACCTATTATTCACATAGAGAGACCATTAAAGGGATCCACACAATAATCTATTTTCAGGAATGACTTTGCAAAGATAAAATAAAATACACTACATGTGAAAAGATCAACCACTCATATCCTGAGCTCACATTCATCCTCCCATCCCCTGTAAAGCTTCCAGTGGACTCTTCTGGCAAGAGAACAAGAGAAACCCTGGATTCCTACTGTATAACTTTTGACTGAAATTGAAGTTTTGGCATTATTGATATTGATATTTTGATACTTGGAATCTAAGAAAACCCAAAAAGTGTAGCATTGCCATTGAGGATGCATGTGTTTCTCTCATCTTCCTTATAGCCATCTGCTGTCATGACCTGATAAACAACCTCTGGAGAAGACAAAAATATTCAGATTACTATGGATGACAGCATAAAAAATTAGAATAATGGAGCTGCAACAAAAACAATTGCACTCCTTTCAGATAGACTGCATGTAGTATCTCAACTACTGTTAGAAAAGAGAACTTGCCCAGGAATTCTTGGTTTCCCTCTCTTTGTCTTTGACCCAGGAAAAAGCATTGCTGTTTTGCTTAGCTCTTCATCTAATATAAAGGACTTACTATGCAGTAAGCCACAAAGCCAGCAGCACAGCATTGAGAAAGCACTTTTTAATTTACTGCTAGAAAGCTGGCCAGAAGAACATCACACACTGGGCTAAAATCTGCCTTTGGATGCATGTGTACTTAATCTCACTAGAATCAACAGGACCCAGCATGTGCAGCGTGAGAAATAATTTAGTCCATTAAATTCATGCAATTTACACACAATCAGTGGCTTTGGAGTTCTACTTTTCAGGGGAAAAGGAAGACAAAGGAGATTTAAAATAATAAAAGTATTCCCATGTGGATGTCTATTGCTGTCTCAAATTAGGACAAATTTCAAGCACAAAAGATAGTTTAAAATATTTCAGATTAGCTTAAAATAAAAACTTGATTGAAATATTTGAGTTCATGTTTAAAGACATTAAAAACTCAATAGATTTAAATGTCCTGTTTCAAGTGACGGTACACTATTTTCATTGAGGTCCACTTCTGCTACCATCAAAATGACCATTTACAGTCTCTTTGGAAACATTTTATATATATATATATATACACACATATATATATACATTTTAAAGGAAATAAAGAGGCAGAGATGCCGCAGGAAATAGGATGCTTTGCAACCAAAAAAAAATATGATCACTATTACTGTTTACTCATTAAAATGTGTAGGATAAATCTCTGATATGGAGAGAGACACACACATTGCATATGAAGTCTATATATAGTATAGAAGTGTGATTTCTGCTACTGATTAAATGATAATCAGCAGCAAGATCCCTTCTGGGACAGAATAAAGTTTGTGGCTTTATACTTGTGGAAGTTAAAAGACAGCAAGGTTCTGCAAGGTGCAGTATACCACCCAGTAAGTGCTGAACATTTAATCTGCTTTTCCCTGAATGAGAATCTCAGTGAAAGAGAGACAAATAGTTAGTCATGAACTCCAAATGGAGGTTGTAGGCAGATGCTGTGATGCACAACTTTTGGGGGCTATTTCTGCAATAGTGAGAAATGTTTCAAGGAAATAGAGTGACATATTATTGACAATATTTTTCTGTTTGGTGCCATAACTCAAAACCTTGTTCTGATGAATCAGTATATACACTACATTATCCTGCTTACTTTTATGCATGGAAAAGACACATCAGAAAGCATTATGTTAGCCAGTTCAACATCTGGCCAGCAGACAGCCTGAATGCTGGGACACAGTGGAACAGGGGGAAGGCAGCTGAGGAAGAGTGTAACTCCTGTTGGGAGTGGGAATGATGGGCAGGGAAGGAATGAAGAGAAAAGCCCAGGCAGCATATTCACCCTCTGCTGTAAGGAAGCCAACAGATCTCAGAACACAAGAGCAACCCTGACAGAACACACAAATTTTGGTCTTTTTTTAAAAGTTTAGAAACTCTGGCATTTTTGTATACAGCAAGTTGAGTCAACTTCCCTTTTTAGTTTCTGGTAACTCAAGGAAATTCAGTTTATTTAACTGATATATAGTTAATACAGGAATTTCTCAAGTTTGGTGGTCTGGACTCCTGAGTGTGAGCAGCCTCTACCAACTGTACCTGTCTGTGTGCTGCAATCCCACTCCTACAAGGAGCATTCACATCCTTTCCCTGGAAGAGACTGTGAACACAGTCTATGGGTTGGCATGCATGTTTTGAATCCCACTGCACTTCCTCACATGCATTTAGTCCTGTTTACTCTTGTCTAGAAATGCAGAAAAGAAATTCAAGTCCCTTTTTGAAAGCTCCTAATAAAACTTCAACTAGTTTCCTAAAATCACACACTATGTAGAAAACAGAACAAGATAATGGTTGACCAGCTAACATTACTCCATTTAGCACAAGTTAAATGCTGGAGAAAAATAAGTGGAAGCAAATCATCACCTTGAGATTAAAAAAAAATCCAACTTCAGTCAATTAATTTAATAAAGGAACACACACAGTAAAAAATCTAAACAACAGTAAAAAATTTAACAATCTTAGTAATTTTAAAGGCTATAAACAGCCAAAAATATACTCTCACAGAGGTGGTGGAAATATACAATATACAATGAAACCTCTGGCAAATCTTTCCCAGTGTATTTTCTATCACAAAAGGGACTTTCTAATCACTGATTTAATTTGACACACATCAATAAATAATTTCATAGTGCTCTTTCTAATTAAAAGCATTTATTTGATGAATTTGCTCTTACCCTGATCCCCACTTTGTTTGGCATTTCTGTGGAATCCCTAATACCCATATGTCCACCACAGATTCAAGAGTCAGCCTAAATGATGACTTAAATCTTCCATTCCATTTGTGTTAATTTCTACAGTTCTCCATAATAGATGCACACTGGCTACTGAGTTTGTCAACTGCAATGAAGACACAGTTTCTTTGATTATCAATGTTCTCACTGTTTGGTAAAACAGCCCAAAAAAAAGGAAGTCTGAAGAGAAGGCTGTTCCTATGCTAACCAATCTGGAGTTTATGTGTGACTCTTTCTGAGCTGTCCTGGGAGGGAGGAGAAAAAAAACAACCACTGTCCCTTAACTACCCATGCCATGGACCCAAAACTCTGGAAAGGCAACACAGTGCTCTTTTATCATATCAGCAAGATGATTCTGCTTTTAACTCTATAGACACACAGAGAAATATAGCATATGCTGTTTCTTTAAGCAGACTGAGTGTGTGTTTACTGGGATTTTTCAGCAATAAGCTCTTTAGATAGGAGGAAAATAAATATCTTGCAAGGTGAAAACAAATCTTTAACTTTCTCAGTCTTGTATTATCATGAATTACTCATGGGCCTCATTAAAACAAAGACCCCACTTCTCTCCATGTGTATATGCTTGTATGTATTGCAAAAAAACACACAAGCATGCATACATTTCATACATGTAAAGCACAGATGCATAATAAATCTAAGAGGGTATTGCTATATAGAAAATAACCATGAAGTAATTATAAAGGGTTTTTTTGATTAAAAACAGAAAAGGCATGCATACTAAAAATGCAAGAATACGTAGGCTGAACGTATAAACTGGTGGAAAAATTAGTTTAGGAAAACTGACAGTAATAAAAAGCAGACAGTTAAAATCTTACTGCAAACAGTCTAGTTTAAAGCTGGGAATCTTGAGCATCTATTAAAGTGAAATGCAGGATTATATCAAAGAAAGGCAGAACATTAAAATAACCAGAAATGGAAAATCTAGAAGATCTTCTGTTTAATTCTACCAGCAAGAAAACAAACACAAATTTTACATGCTGCATCACGTCACACACTACCTTAATTCAGCTGCATTAAAATGAGTTTTCCTCAAAGAAAAGCTCATATTATGACTACACCTTTAAAAAGCTCATGTTTTCATTTTTGGGTATTTATATGAAGAAAAAACAAGACTGCATCAGGAGTTGTAAATTTTTATGCTTAATTTGATAGTTCAGCACTTTTCTAGTTGAGTTTGCAGCACACACAGACCAGTTTCCTCACACTTTCCCCTTATTTTTCAGCACTAAGGAATTTTTCAAGCACACTGCACAGTGCATACACAATTTGTAAGGCATGCTCATCAACACTTGTTCAGCTTTATGCACCAAATGAGACACGCTTCAGGTTTCTATGTGCGCATCTCACAATGATGTTTTAAAATTTTATCACCTAGTTTCCAGGGAACTGAGGCTTTGAATCTATATTTGAAATACCACCTGAATGGGTGAAACATATTGGTATTCCACACACAGACTCCTGCTGTCATTCCACTGCTGGCATGGGACAGTCTTCACCAAGACTTAGAAAACCTCATTCAATATTCCTCTCTGGAGGATCTGACACTTACTGTGAATTCTGCTCTTCAACTTAAATACCAGTGTCTGTGGCAGGCCAATTCTATCATTGCAGATACAGCATCCCTCAGGCGAGGTCCAACCTTTCTCTTGCAGTGCACCCAGGGATTAGCTTGACTTCCCCTAAATTCTCTCCAGTGCACAGTACAAGCTAATCTTTCCTGTAGGAAGCAGGAGATGGGGTTGCCATGACAACAGAGCACATTCTAGCAGTGGGACCACTGAGATGAGCTGAAAAGACGACAGTGAAACATGCACTCAGCCTTCCTCCAGGGCTACGGGCTTCTTCCTCCAGGATTTAATTCCCCTGCAAGTTTACTGACAGGCTAGGAGGTTGATTAGCTATGTATTTTGCTTGGGGGAGATTACTATTTAAGAATATGGTTGAGAGATCATAGCATTATTTAATGAAACTGCCATTCCTCCTTACATTAAATTGCTGATTGAAGCGTGGTTGCTTTTAAGCCACTGCTCTTTCATTCACATTAGTCCTAAGCTTGGTCCACACTAACATCTCACTGTAATACAGTCACAAGCCAAGTCCTGTGCTTCAGCTTCAGTTTTCCAGCATATTAGGCATGGTTTTCTGCTCATACACACACATGCTCATACACACACACACACAAAGAGCACAGTGTAACATCTGTGTTTGGAGCTCAAAGGGTTCTGCTTGTGGGGGAGGGAACACTGAGAAAAGCAAGGCACAGCAGCCACGTGTCCTGTACAAACGACACAACAGCCACAATAAGCTTTGGGAGCCCTGTTCATCAGGCAAAAGAAAAATGAGTAATCTATACTGTAAATATCAGCTATTTTCTGCCCCAGAATAATGTCTGAATCCTACGCTTTAAAGATTTTCTTTTTTCTCAATGAGAATAATAGAAAGCTTTTTAAGCTCTTGCATTTCAATTATTTACATGTTTTTAATTGCTCGATCAAATTTTCATGCAGAGTGTTTTTCTTTGTGTTTTAATTTCTCTTGCAAAATCACACAACACATTATTGTGGTAAATCCTGGAGGCTGGACCATGACTGTCTCTTTGCCTGTTACTTCAGAAACAAGCATGTTTCAGTGAGCTTACACCTTAAAGACACAGCAACTGAGAATTTTCAGTTTCCAATCATGTTTTTAAGCCATTCATTTGCCCAGGATGGAATCCTGCCTCCTTTGTGCCTTCATTTTTGACCACTGTAAAGTGTGGCCACGCACTGAACACCCCATCATCAGGCAACACCAGTCCCCTCAGTACGTGTAAAAGTTTAACCTATCCACATACAAAAGAGTTGTAGATGAGCCAAATCCACACCAAATCCATTTCTCTCTCTGGAAGTTTTAAAAGCAAAGAACCTCCATAAAGGTGTCTGACACAAGAAAGAGGAGGAGCCCAGGGGTTGCATTTAGCCAGAACTCCTGCAGGCAGGGAAGCTGGGGGGGATGAAGCAGTGGGAAGATGTGCAACAGCCTTCCCTCTACAGCAAGTTATACAGGACAGTGGGCAGGTTAGCCCCAACTCACTTCACCCTGGCAAACCACATAAGGCCAAGAATTTGGCTGGAGAGAGAAGGTACTATGTTGGGGAGGCACCTTGATGACTGGAATGCGTAAGGAAATTTTTGGGAGGTCTAGGAGGATGGGGGATGTGGAAGCCGGGGCCAGGATCTCTCAATGATCATCAATCACATCAATGGTTTTATCCTGGTACTACAGTAATTGCAGTTACGGTGAGAAGCCCTCTGACAAAACCCAACCAAAAAAACCCCCTACAATTTCTTTTCCATGGCTATGCAATATCATACCTCCATAACCTTGAAAAGTATCTCAGTGTTACACAACCCTTTAAAGTTTAACCTTAATTTGGATTTTAGCATGTGTCAGGAATATATATACACAAAACAGTATCCCTCAGAATCTGCTGGCTCTGACTCATCCCACAGTTTGCTATCAAGATGAATTACACTACGCAGTACAGCACCTGTATTTATTATCATCTAATTAGTGTTAGGTTTTACTTTTACTTTTTTTCCCAGTTTTCCATTCAAGTTCTATCCAACTGGAGAAATGCCAAATCATGTAAGCGACATATGGTTTTGCTTTTGAAATCATCCAGCCAGAACTCCCAAATACTGAAAAATCTTTGCCTAAATAACTTTCAGCTTGAAAGACAATATTTTACACCTTCAATTCCAGTGGGAAATACTGATATTTGTAGGTATGCAAATTGTTTTTGAGGAAAAGGGGCATATAATCAGATGCTGAATGATATTATAGATTTTTCCTGTCACATGCTGTCTCCTCACAATGTGAAAAGAACACTTTACAGCAAGATTAATGCTGTGAAAGTAGCTAAACTACTATTACAATTAATGAAAGTAAGGTTCTGTTTCTTTTTTGTTTCATAATCTATGACTGTAGAAACCAGTAAATATTGCCCTTAGAATGCAAACATTCATTTCTCAGTGCTCATGTGCAGATCCTCCATTTAACAATACTGTATCTTGTGTTTCTGGAAATTCAGTCTTTCAGCCATGTACAAAACATAAGTATTATGTTTGTTTAGTTGTTGGATTCCCCTGCTGGTACTCTAAACAAGTAGCACCCAGTTACTAAACTGGGTCCAAACTCTTCCTGACCACATTCTTTTCATTTCTAGCAAAAACTTCTTGTGTTCCATTTCAGATGAATACCCAAATCATTCTCTCACCAATAACACACCCTCTTTTACAGATGTGACGTGACAAAAGCAATTTAAATTAACTAAGTCTGGAGATCTCTTAAAACATCCAAGAGCTCACAGGTATTCTTATTGATATCTGTATATCCCTGGTATATCCAGGAAAAGTCAACTGTTTTGGTGAGCCCAGGTGGAACATGCCAGAACAGGGGATAAGCTAAAATGAAAACTGAGGACTTATATTTGAGTGATCTACTCTAAGAAACAACACAAGTGTAGCATACCAGGAGCAAAGCAGCACACTTCTAAGGCTTGAGTGGAATAACCAGCTCCAGGGCCTTAGCAGAAAATGCCCCTGCCACTCTCTTAGGCCTCTCCTAGCTTTTCCAAAGGTAGAACCTACCTTTATCAAGACTAGTGTCTGAATTTTGCTGTTTGTTTACCCTATTGCTCAGGAGAGGATGAGTGGCAAATACACAACAGCCCCTTTTCCTCTCAACAGGACACACACACAGCTCAAAGACAAGATGTGGAAGGTCAGAAGACACATCCTGTCCTATGTTCCTGCATGAATTCATTGCTTTTGCCTCAAAGGAGGAGTCTGAGGATTTCACATTGAAAATAAACAAGAAAAAAGGCAGGAAAATAAAACTATATATAGGTTCAACATGAAAGGTGGACATGAGAAAGTGAAGGTTATTGTTCTGATTTCTTGTCTTTTTCTTTATTATGCTTAACTGTGAAATCATAATTGAATTCTCAATTTTATTATACAATTTTTATACATAGCTGTTCACAGAGTCCTTTGAAATCTGTGGATGAAAGAAAATACCGTTCTTCTTTTTAAGAACTATTCATCTGAGATTAAACAGTGCTAAATGCTGAGCTCTGAACAAAAGGTTTAAGCACATTTAAGTCTTGCTGAAATAAAGCAACAGTGCCCAGTACTTTACAGGATCAAACCTGTGATTTGGGGTTTTAAATCCCCTAATTCCCTACCCTTTCCTTTCTCTTTTAAAATATATCTTGGAAACTGAGATCCTGCTTTTGTCAGATGAACTTGTTCTACAGAACAGAGTGACCTTCAGTCCTTGTGCAGTGATACGTCACACAGCAGCCTACACTCAGTGCAAGCTGTACCACCACCTTCTGACAGCAAACACTCAGACTTCATCTTAAGCACAGAACTAATGGCTCAGAGCTAACACCTGCATACACCTAAATTTGTAAATGAAAAAGAAGGTTTTGCTTCTTTGCTTCAAGACTGCAACAAAATTGTTCTTAAACACAATCTGATTTGTGGGGTTTTTTAAATGTGTCATAAAATTAAGTATTTACCACCTATAATTTTACCACTGGATCATTTAGGCAATCAGAACATATTTCCAGTACCTCTCACACTTTTTTTTTTGCCTCCTTGTAGTTCCTCTCAGTTCACTGACTTCATTCAAGGTTTACAAATAGGAGTAGGTATCAACAAAATAAGTGTTCATGAGTTTTGAATCAAATTATTTTGTAAGTAATGACACTTTTCAGAAGATAGGATTTTTTAATATGCAAAATGATAGAGAGTGTGATTTCATTCTATAAACCAAAGGAACTTACACAGAAGAACTAAAACAGCCTGTACTTGTAAAATTGTAATATTATTTCATCTTCCTAAGCAAATGCTTTGCATTTTATGACTGTAGTACAAATGAAGTACTTGCTGAAGGGATAAAGCTGCCCCATTGTGAGACATGGACAACCCCGAACAACATCAAATTATTTCTACACTGAAATCATAAATGCAAAATGAGGTCAGATATCTCACTAGGATGTTCTTTTCTCTAGATCTTTAAGATTAATTTATCAGATTGGGAGTGGTGGAGAGGCCTAGAAAAGATAAAAGTGTTCTTTCAAATATTTGTTGCTTTTACAGCTCCTAAAAACTGAATTTCATAACTTTCCTAAAAAGGCAGCAGGATTGAACTGAGGAATCTCCAGAGGTGCCTTCCAAATTCACCTGTTCTGTGATTCTTTCTGTAAGTTACATTGACTACTTTGTGGCAATACAGTCTTTGAGTGAGCACAACAATAAAAGATTATACTATACTTCTGTCTGATGGACATTCTTATTCAAAAAGGGAATATATAGAAAATACCAATGACTTTGAAATCATAGCCTTTTCAGCAATAAGCCCTTAACACTGTCCTGCAAGAGGAAAAGCACAGATACTCTCTCCCAATCCTGACAAGAGCCAACAGCCACAGGAATGTTGGAGAAGAGAGGCAGCATCTTACCCCAGCTTACCCTCCCACCATCCAGCTCCAATGTCACAGAATCCTGGAATCAATTAGGTTGAAAAAGATCTCTAAATCATTGAGTCCAACCTTTAACCAATCAACACCTTGTCAAGCAGACCATGGCACAAACTGTCACAATCCAGTCATTTCTTGGACACTTCCAGAGCCAGTGACTCCACCACTTCCCTGGAGAGTCCATCCCAACATTTAAAAACCTTTCCATGAAGAAATTCTTCATGATGTCTGGGTGTTCCAGTGCTCAAGCTTGCAGATGCTGACCCTTTACTGAACCACACACAGATGTACCCTACACCAGCCACATGCTCAGCGAACCTTCCAAACAGTAACACTTTTGACTCCTAACAAGTTTGAGTTCCTGCCACTTCATCAGTCCACAGTACATGGTGTTACTGTGCTCCTGCAGAGAAGCCCTGTTCTTCAGGAGTTTTTGTACCAATGCGACCAGTGAACATCTCTGATTTTTTTCATCTGCAGTTCCCTGGATACCAGCTACAGCATTCAAGATTCACATCTGCTATCTTCCATTTCAATACAAGATGCTTTGAAGGTCAGATCATTTTTTGTCTAAAAATGTAAAATCTAAGTGTGAGTATTAAACTCTACATTCCCAGTTAGGGAATTCAAGGCACGTGTATTTAAAATATTTAAATTAAATACAATCTGGGTACAATCACAAAAAGGTTGCATTTAGCACCATGCAAATTTGAACAAATGAAAATGCTCAACCTATTCATACTCTGAGATAACAGAGCTCATTTACAAATGCATGTTTTGCAAGCTCAGTGTTCTTGCTGTTCTACAGTGTTGACGTATATTCTCTGAATTTATACCACAAAACATGCCAGAGTTCAAGGAGTGTCTGGGTGACACTCTTAGTGATATAATTTAGGTTTAGACAGTTCTGGGAGTTCTGACAGCTCAAGGAGTTGGACTTGATGATTCTTATCTGTCTCTTTAAAATTGAGATATTCTATTATTCTCATATTCTTATATTTACATTTAGCATATTAAAGAATTTAATTGATCTCTGTTATGATAATGAATTTTGCTCTACAAGCTCGTGTGTTTGTGCATAAGTTATCCAAATGGGCAAAGTATCATGCAGTAATTTTCAAACAAAAATAATTAGAACATTCAGAGTATTTATTATTTTATTCTTTCATTAGTCAGTCACTTCAGTCAAAAAGCAGCATCTCTATGACACACTCTGCAGTCTGACTTTTTCAGCTGATTTTAGAAATCCAGGAAACCTAAGTTTTTATTGTTTGAGCATTAAAGAAATTAAAATACTACCTTTAGTTAAGAAAGGAAAACGTAACCTAGGTTAGCTTTATTGAAGCAACTTCTGCTTCATTATTCATATTTATGATATTATGGGAAATTATCAACATGATAAATGCTTTTTGTAGTGATCATGGTTTCAAATGAATTTAATTTTAGAAGCTGCATCAAATTTCCTTCTTATTACTCCAAATCATGTCACTACAGTACTATGGATGACCCCCTGTGCATTTCTGTGTTTGAATGTATTTAGGTCTGTTTTCAATGTAACAGGAAGTCTGGTTTTCAATTATTTAATACTTGTGGTTTGTTTAGAAATGTACAGCTTCTTTTCCCATATATATCAATTTAACTTCTGAGGAAAAAGACACTGACATTAAAGAAGTTGGAAATGGATGCCACAACATATAGTAAGGTGACTGAAAACAAACAATTTGGAAAGACCAAAAATGCCCCTTTCCCAGTCATGCCAGGCAGGAAGTTCTATTTAAAGCTCCCTGAATGGGTTTCACAGAACCACAGAATAGTCTTGCTTGGGAGGGACCTTAAAAGTCCTCTAATTCTAACCCCTCTGCCGTGAGCAGGAATGCCTTCCACTAGACCAGATAACTGAAGTCAGGTCTCCAACTTGAGACCATGAACACCTCCAGAGATGAGGCATCTGCAACATCTCTGGACAACCTGTTCCAGTGCCTCACCACCCTGACAAGGAAGAATTTCTTCCTAATATCTAATCTAAATGTACTCTTTTTCAACTGAAAGCCATTTCCTCTTGTTCTGTCACTACATTAATTATGAATTCAGAGCAGGAGAAAACATTTTAAGTAATTTCTGTCTTAAAGATCACGGTAAATAACAAAGTTTACATAAACCTTATTTGCTGATGAGGTTTCTCATGGAGTTGCCATTTATCACAGGCACACAGAGAAACAAGATCAGGTAATATGAAAAACTAGTGGCCCAGAAAAGTGACCAAAAAAGCATCCATTATTTATCTTTTAAAATCTAAGAATAAATTCTTGGTATAAAACCATGAAGATCAAGATCAAAAGTGATCAATACAGCTTATGCTGTAGTTCTTTGCATATCTATACAGAGGCAAGAAGGACATGCTATCGAGCTATGACTTGACAAAGCATCATACTCAGGGAACACCCAATATGAAAAAAGAATTGAATATTCACATTTTCATTCTGGTTCAGTAGACATCAGGGTATTTGAAAAAAATTTACTCATGTTACCCCATGGCTGCTGAATGAACTGAGGAAGTGAAGGTGAAGCTAAACAAAGTGCATAGCTCACAAATACCAGGTACAACTTTTTAAGCACAGCTGATCCAAATAACTTGCATTTGTTCTTTGCTTTGCCATGAGGTGCACCTCTGAAAGACTTGTATGAGATGATAAAGCAATAGCATTTCAAAAGAACATGAGGAAGAGTGTGAGGAAAACTTTACTTCCTCTTAATTTTTCCACCTTGTTCCAAAGCTCTGTTAAGCTTCATCAGCAGGTACAGAAAAAATAATTCTTTGGCCCTGGTAGGTGCAACAACTAAATCAGTTTCTAAAGGAGAATTATATAATTCTCATTTAAATTGTTATCTTACATCACCAGAAGAGAAGGCAGTTGACTGATTCAGTGTAGCTGGCATTAGACTCAAAGAATGATATGAAGAAAGTATTCCAAGGACATCTACCCTGAAGTGAACCACTTAGACACTGCAGATAAGAAAGCCAAATAAATGAAGTTGAGACATGAGAGCATCACCTAGGCCAAACCCTTGGCTTACTCCATCTGCTAGCTAATGCTCACAGATAGATATCAATGTTAAGGAATATCTAAAAGGGACAGAGTGGGAATAGTGCCATAAAACTGACCTAAGAGTCCTCACCATGGAGGAGGAATGGGAGGGGGAAAGGGATATCACATCCATAGCGTGTCCTCTAAAACAAACCCCAACAAGCCTAATATCCCCTGTGTAAGACCAAACACATGAGGGTAATGCTGATGGCTATTGCTGCCAGCCTAGTCTCATCCATGCAGTGCAGCAGTGAGGTGTGGGCTGGGGTTATTGTTAGCTCCCACCCACACATTGGCTCTGAAACTCCCACTGGTAAACACGATTCAGGAAGGCTGCTCCCCACCAACGTTCACACATAAAGGCTTTGATTACATCAAAATGAGAATGCCAACATTTTCCCCCTGCACTCAGACTTACAGATTTTAATCGACAGACTAAAGTCCCTTTGATTTTGTTTTTTTTTTTAAAATTTTTGTTCACATTTCCTGCCACCAAATCACTAAAAGGTCATGGTTAGACAGAGAATCACTTTCTAGAGCCAGTGCCCTGAGGTACTGGTTCCTCATGAGAAGGCTGGATGTGTGCTTCTGGTTTGCTCTTGCAGAGCTGGTGCACTGGTTTGACATTGCCAGCAGGCACATCTTGCAGGGCTGCCTGCAACACCTGCGTCTCCACTGAGCTCTGCCTCCAAGGCAAGAACGAGTGTGTCACTGCACAAAGAGGGGGATGAGGGTGGGCACAAGCAGCTCCAGCTGCAGCACACACCAGCCCCTGAGGAGCACACCTAAGCACCCCAGTGCCTGTTTGGAGGAGGCAGGCACATGCTGCTCAGGCACTGACTCCTCGCAGCTCACTTTTAATGAGCATCGTCAAACTGAGACTGGTTTTTTTGAGAGATTGCTCTTGCCATCTGAGGAAGGTTAAGGAAAAGAAAGTCTGCATGTCAGTGGTTTACAAGAGGGGAAATAAATAGAGGGAAAAAAGGGACAGAAGTGAAGAGCCAGGGACCTGCCTATACTTTGTCCTCAAGTAGTTTTCCTTTTGGTTGATTAGTTTGGGGATTTTTTTAGAATTTCTGCTTAACATGTGTGTACATATGACTGAATTAGCACTTACATGCTTCCTGCTTCTATCAGGCCACCATTATGGCAGGCATTGTAACTATATATATGTGTACCCAAAAAACCCCTAGCTTAAAACTTACTGCTGAATCAAGCAGGACAAGAGAGAAAATACATGGATTTAAAGTAATATCATCCCTTCCATTCTCCAGACAAGAACCAAAACCAAAAAAATCAAGAGACCTGACCAGGGCAAAGATTACTAGGAAAGAAATGCAAACCCTTCAAATCCCTGAATCTGCATCCCCCTCTTCTTATGACCAGAGCAGGGATTGCACACTGGTCACTTCCATAATGCTGTCTTTGCTGTTAAGCTATTTTTTTTCTACCACACCAAAAAGGGTAAATTTTCAGAGGTACATTTGTTTCTCTGTGCAACTACTGGTGCATCTAATAACATTACTCAATGGTCTCAATTTAAAAATTTTAAAAAACATATATAGTTGCAAATTGTAAGCAGTAAGACTCTCTAAAAAGCCTCAGGGTGGTTGAATTGAGCATGTCAGCACAAAATAATCAGATGCTTTTCAGTAAAGAATTCCACTTCACTGATGGCAAAAAGTGTATTAAGCAACAGGGAGAGCTGAAACAAAGATTTAAGTTGCACTCAGTCTTTATGTTTGTTCATGAGGATAATTAAAGACTATGTAGACCAAAAATCAAACAGCAGGCTCACAATACAGTTTGCAACTGAACAGTGCCTTTTCTTCCTGTTTTGCTACAGTCTCTCAGATGCTCTGCTAGGCAAAGGCAGTCCCCTCGCTTTATCTGCAAGACTTTGTTTTCTTGATACTATGCACTGTATTCCATCAAGTATTTGACATCTAGATGTGATGTCTGGAAATTTTAAAACAAGCGCAAATAATCACAGTGGGTCAAGCAAAGATTCATCTAGCCAAATATCCCAATTTTAAGCAGATGTTGGGCAAAAGACCATAAAAATAGCAAAATACGATGATTGTTCTCCTACTACATCCTTGCAGTTTTCAGCAATCAATGTTATATCATCTTCTCTGAGGGAAGTTTTTTAAAAATATATTGAATAGCCATCAGTTGATCTATGCTTTAGGACTATGTTCACCTCAATTATTTTTGCTTCTGCAATATTCTGGGACACTTATACTTCAACTTAGAGATTGCCTGTGTGCAAAAATGTCTTTTGACTTTTATGATCTCACTGCCTGATCATTTTATTGTGACACAATGCTCACAGTATTAGAAACAGTATAGAATAATACCATGTTAACCACTATACACCACTTAAAAATGTACAAACCTCTGTCATACCACTCCCTTAGGCATACTTTTCTCTAAAATGAAATGTCCAGGAGTTTATTTAATGTCTCTTAATTTCACAGCTCTTTCTATTATACACATTCTTCACAGTGTCTTCTCTAGGCCTAGAGCATTTTGTGATAGTATTTGTTTTATAACATCAGTTTTCAAGGTGTGATAATGCAATTAAGTTCAAGGAAGCACACAGAATGTAAATGTTAATGAATTCATATTCTGTATGCAAATTTTTTGCAATGTTTAAACAGAGTTTTAAGATGCAGAAAAGATTTTTAGCTAACATTTCTCCCAAAGTGTACAAATATGAGAGCAATTTATGTATAAAAGATTTGCAAGCTGTTGATTGAGAAGTACAAATCTGCTACTCTTCCGTACAAAGCTATCAAACTCTTCTGTAGAAGAACATACAAGCTGTTTTTAAAGCTCACATCAGTGGCTCTGATGAACTGGACTCACACTACAGGCTGTCAGAATACACAGATATACATTTCCAGCTAAGAAGTCCTACACAGGAATACAGCAAAATGCTTTAAACTATTTAAACTCTTTCCTTCTCTGTTTAGCACACACCTCTAAAAAATATCAAAGAACACTGAGATTACCTCAGCTCTTGTATGGTAAATAAAGATAACATAAGTCCTTAAGAAAGCTTATTCCTAAACAATATGGAGTGTATACAAAACTGAAGTTACATGTGTAAACAGGCAGGAAGCCAAAACTGCTCAATCAGTAAATGATAATACACTAAAAAGAGGATGCATCCTAACTGTGTTTTCACATTATAGATTCTACAGTTAAGGCTTTAAAATTCCACAGTATGAAAATATATTGGCAGTCATGCACTGGTTACTATTCTAGAAGATCCCCAGGAGATGGTATTTATTTATGTAGAAAACTATTTCTGAGGATAGCATCCTGGGAGATTCAGTGCATCTCTTCCTGAGCTTCCTGAGGGGACAGCAGTCAGGCAACCTCACTTCAGCATCCTGCAGTACAATACAAACAACATCATGCAGGACATTCACTCAGCACAAGCAGCCAGCCACTGTCAGTGTCTCATTAGGCTGTCACAGCAAGTAAAGGCTTCACACAGGGGTATTAGTATTCCAGTCACTGAATCTATGGTGTACAGGAAAGTCGTCTTCTCTCTTCACATATTTATGTGTATATTACTCTATACCAGAGGGAAACCCTCTCCAAGGCTTTCTTTCACCCAACTTGCAG
Source organism: Muscicapa striata striata (assembly GCA_030060385.1). Lineage (NCBI taxonomy): Eukaryota > Metazoa > Chordata > Aves > Passeriformes > Muscicapidae > Muscicapa > Muscicapa striata. The sequence continues at coordinate 827,424 of JAREIS010000215.1, forward strand.
CAACCCAGGTCCTGTCTCTAAGCCACAGGCCTGAGGCTATTTAATTCATAGACATTCTAGCCTTAAGTGAAATACACATCATGTCAATTCAGTCAATAAAACCAGCACCAATTATGGCTTTTTCCACCATAGTATCCATATCCAGTTCATTGTATCTGTGGTGTTTAATAAATGCATTTAATATAAACATAGCATCTAATTTAAGTTGGCAAAGTTTCTGATTTCACAGATTAAGTGAAAAGAACTTCAGAAACCTGAATTACTTGTTCATAAGTTTCACTTTCATGATATCAAGTGCCCCAAATTAAAAGCCCAAGGTTTTCAAAACTACTAGAGAAATAATTTATGCATACGTATAAATAAATTCCCAAATCTGCATTGTTTAGCAAAATGATTTTTTTACATTTCATTTAAGTGTTTACATTGGATCTTGCTTGAATGAGTATTTCTGCTTATGGCTCTCCTAAAAATCAACCACATTTTCTGGAGAACTGAAATTAAAAATTGAAAAAACAAACAAAAAACAAACAAATAAAAATAAATAAATAAACAAAAGCTCATCTTGTTAATTTAGTCAAACTTATTGGCAACAAACAAGAGGAGCTGGAAGCCATTGTGCAGCAGGAACAACTGGAGCATGATGATGGTGGTGATAAGGCTGAGTGGTTTTGGGTAAGAATGAGGGCAAGGCCAGCAAGGCAGGTGTGATGGTGGGATGTGTTCTAGACCACCCAAACAGGGTGAAGAGGCAGATGAAATATTCTAAGGGCATATGAGAGAAGTCTCACTATCACTATGTTTTGTTCTCCTCAGGGCCTTCAATGCACCAGATGTCTGATGGAAATACAACACAGTAGGGAGGAGACAGTCTAGGAGGTTCCTGGAAAATACAGAAGAAAACTCCCTGACAGAGCTGGTGATTGAGCCAGCTGGGGAAAATGCCCAGCTGGACCTGGTGTTTGTGAACAGAGGACTGGTGCGTGCTGTGGTGGCTGGAGGCTGTCTTGGGCATAACAATCACAAAATTATAGTTTTTAGTTCATGGAGAAGTAAGGAGTGGTGCTAGCAGGACTAACATCTTGAAATCCAGGGGGCAGACTTTGGCCTGTTAAGGATTGACAGCATCCCTTGGGAGGCAATCCTGAAGGGTAAAGGAGTCCAGGAAGGTTGGACATTCTTCAACAGAGAAATCTTAAAGGCACAGGAGCAGGCCATCCTCATGTTCCAAAAAATGAGCTCGGGGGAAGAAGACCTGTCTGACTGCACAGAGCTCTTTAGCTGGAACTCAGGGGGAAAAAAGGAGTTTATGACCTTTGAAAGAAGGGGCAGGCAACTCAGGAAGGCTAAAAGTATGCCAAGAGGCTATAGAAGGAGAAAATTAGAAGGGTCAAAGCCAAACCACTTAGACACACACATGGAGCCAGATAAAATCTGCCCAAAGGTACTGAGGGAGGCAGCAGAAGTGCTAAACAAGCTGCTTTCCATCATTTACCAGCAGTCCTGGCTAATCACAGAGGTTCCAGGTGACTGGAGGTTGGGCAATGTGGCACCCATCTACGAGAAGGGCCAGAAAGAGGATGTGGGGAACTACTGACCTGTCAGTCTGACCTCAGAGCCAGTGAAGGTCATGGAGCAGAAAATGACACAGAACATACAGACCTAACAAGGGATCAGCCCCAGTCAGCATGGATTAAGGAAAGGCAGGTGCTGTTTGACTGACAAAATATCTTTCTATGATAATGTGACGTGCTTACAGGTTGAGGAAAAAGCTGTAGATGTTGTTTACCTGGACTTCAGTAAACCTCTCAGTACTGGGTCCCACAGCATTCTTGCAGAAAATCTGTCTGCTCATGGCTTGGATGGGTACACAGTTCACAGGGTAAAAATCTGGCTTCATGGCCAGAGAGTGGTGATAAGGGAGATACATCCATGGGGCAACCAGTCACCAGTGATGTTCCCAAGGACTCAGTACTTGGGCCAGTCCTGTTTAATATATTTATTTGGACAAGGGGATCAAGTGCCCTGCCAGCATGCTCACAGATGACACCAAACTGGGTGGGAGTGTTGATGTGCAGGAGGGCAGGGAGGCTGTGCAGAGGGATCTGGACAGGCTGGATCAATGCACCAGTGGTGTGAGGTTCAACAAGGCCAGGTGCTGGGTCCTGCACTTTGGTGTCAACAACCCCAGGCAGCACCACAAGCTGGGGGAAGAGTGGCTGGAAAGTGACCCAGTGGAAAAGGACCTGGGGGTGTTGGTCAACAGCCGGCTGGACATGAGCCAGCTGTGCCCAGGTGGCCAAGAAGGCCAGTGGCATCCTGGCCTGCATCAGCAATAGTGTGGCCAGCAGGACCAGGAAGGCGACCATGCCTCTGTACTCAGCACTGAAGGGGCCACACCTCAAGTGTTGAGTTGTTTCGAGCATCTCACTCTCAGAAGAACATTGAGGTGCTGGCATTGAGTCCAGAGAAGGGCAACAGAGTTGGTGAAGGGTCTGGAGCACAAGTCCTGTGAAGAGTGGCTGAGGGAGCTGGGGTGGTTTAGCCTGGAGAAAATGAGGCTTATCACTCTCTACAACTACATGAAAGGAGGTTATAGCCATGTGGGACTCAGTCTTTTCTTCCAGGTAACAAATGACAAAACAAGAGAAAATGGCCTCAGGTTGTGCGAGGGGAGTTACAGAGGAACAACTTCTTCACAGAAAGGGTTGTCAAGCATTCAAACAGGCTGCCCAGGGAAATGATTGAGTCACCAGCCATGGAGGTATTTAAAAGAAATACAGATGTGGCACTTAGGGACATGGTTTAGTGGTGGACTTGTCAGTGCTGGGTTAGTGTTAGATCCAATGATCTTTTCCAACAAATTCTATGATTCTATATCTGCCAGCTTGAGAAAGGGTTGGGTTTCTTGCAGAGAACAATATTCCTCTCATTTACTCCTAATGCCTTTGTTTCTGGCAGAGGTCCCAGCCTGAGATAGTAGTGAGCATAGCGAGTGCTAATGAACTGCCATTTGACTCCTTATCCTCTTCTTGCAGAGAAAGGAAGCCAGAGGATGGAAATTTGCCCCATGCTACCCAGGAGAAAAAGGATAATAAGGTACATTTTCCTAGACCAAATATTCTTTTTTTCTCCCCAAACCCATTACTTGCAGAAACAAAAATGAAACTGTGAAGGTGTTCACAATACTGCTGACATAAACAGGGAATAAAGCTTTGAAGAGATGAATCACCAACTCTGGCGAAAGAATAACTGGGAATTCAAACATCTGGAGAAAATGCCATGCTGGCTCCACCCTTTCTGCCATATAATTCCATTTGAGCACTATATTTTAGAGCTAGGAAGAAAAATGTTCCCATTAGTTTTGCTACATTGAGACCCTGTAAGTAATGCCCCATTAGCCTCACATAGCTTACATCTGCTTTTACTTAAATATGAAAAACATAATAGCCCATGCTCCTGATGTATCTTGTATCTGTTCTGTCCCTCACACTAATCATTTTTAAGCATTCATTCCTCTCGAGTATGGGATGTTCAGGAAGAAAGCCAGACAGTCACAGTATTTTGCCTGTTGCCCAGCACTTTAGGAACAACTTAGGGTTGTACAGAAGCTACAGTGATCACAAAGTGTGCACATGGACCTAGCACCAGAACAGTTTCTGGGGACTATTAAGAGAGAGATGATGACGATAACGCTAATAACAGTAGCAACAGTAAAAACAATTATCTGTAGTTTTCAACTTTATGAAAACAGATAAAATAATTTTTCATCCAGGAGCTATGAGGTGGTGAATGGATGCTAATGAACAGGATAGACAAATGGCTGGGGAATGCACTCTTTTCCTCACTTTTCCCAGCTACACTGGCTGTATCTGTTTTGGGGTTTTTTTGTTTGTTTGTTTGTTTTGTTTTTTTTTTGGTTTTTTTTCACTGAAAAGACTTCTTTGGAGTCCTGAAAGCAACTTAAGGACAGAGCAGCTCTACCACCTGCTCTCTCTCTGGGGAATCCCTTTTGGGATGCTGGCTTCACACTCCTGCAGAGAGACATCTCCTATCAACGTCTTGAATGAATCTGTTCTTTTGCCTTTCTTGCAAAGACTGACTTATTATCCAACAGTCCAATAAAGAAAGCAAGGATATTCTTAAAAGAACTAATTTTACTGGTCTTTCTTAAGGAAAGCATTGCCCTCTTCATGTGGCATTTCCTCTTTAAACTGAAGATGGAGAGAACTTAAATATTTCCACAAAGGGCAATATGTGATAACTATCTTGGGCATGACTTATGTACACAGTGAACATTAACACACAGGTTTATGGAATCCCTTAGTTAATAATTTACACTGAGTTGTTCTTCTATCACACCAACAATTTCCTCTCCTATCAAAGAGTTGTACTCATACCAAGCACTCTGACTAATAAGAGGCAGGTCTGGATACCTTCATGAATATTAAGGTTGACAGATGCATTCATCAGATTTTTTACTATTATAATAAATAGCCTGAAAAAAGAGACAGACTTTGTAGATCTTCCTTTGCCTTAGCTACCAGCCATAAGTAACTGACTTCACACACAGAACTAACTGAAGCACTACACTGTCACAGCCCTCAACCTTCAGTGAGTGAGGAAAACTATACCCAAAGAGACAGTGCTAGACTGAGAACTGAGGGAGTACAGCAGTCACAGTACAGTCAGAACACAGACAATATTTCACTACAAGACCCAATACTCACACAACATAAAATAAATATTTCCACTAAGATGTGTCCTAGCTCAACAAAGCACCTAATACAGTTAAGTACACATCAGGAAAGTTTTACAAACGTTCTGAATCAGACCTTGTATGTATCCTTTGTAGCTGCTTTTGTGACACTGCCTGTGATACTACCTTCTTTCAAAAAAAAGCAAAAAAATCAAAGTATCTTCACTAGTAAGACACCAAACAGGAGGCATCGTTAGATGAGATCTGAGAAGTCTGACACTTCTAAGACTCACAGGCTACTGTTCCATGACTTGGTAGGCCATTACAAAAAGGATGTAAAAACATTTTACTGAGTAGGAACAGTCAGTCATGTTTAACCATTAGCTAGGTCTCAAAGGGATCTTCTCATGCCCCACCTTAAATCCCTACCAGCTCTAGATAAGGAGCTCATGAATCACAGGGAACTGCAATTTATCCTTTTTTGTTTGTTTGTTTTGACTGAGAAAAAGCATTTGTCACCTGATGGGGAAGTCACTGGAAAAAATTCATTAATGTTACTTTTTAATCCCTTTTGTCCCACAGAGTATATTTCTGTTCTTGTGATGAATAACTAGGCCTAATGAAAATGCAGTAAAATCAAGCTCTGACTTGCTGTTAGAAATTTACAAGGTATCATACTAAGGTCACTTAAAAGAAGATTTAAAGATTGATTTATTTTCCTAAAAATAAAAATAATCCTCAAAGGCCTATAGAATTCAATAATGCCATAAGAAGCCACTAATTGTACAACAATTTCATTAAAACATTGTTTGCTTCAAGGTTAACCACTAAGAAATATATTCTATCCAGTGAATTACATTTTAATACACTTACTTGTGTGAATATAGCTGCCAATCTTTTAAGTCACTTTTCAGTTGTGAGTTTTACATTTCAACCCTTCCCTACTTCAGTTAAATATGACTTAATTAAAAACAAGTCTAGGGGGCTAAAAATTCAGGTCATTTAAGTGATACACCTCACAAAGCAAACTATGTTTGACAAGAAGCATTTTCTTTTGGATGAACCATTTTTAATACTTGCAGAAATAATTGATGTTGGTGGAATTTTGATATCAGTAGACCTCTAGTGGCTATTACAGTAATTGATGGTTACATTGTGTTTTTAAAATACAAATATGTTCTTCAGAAAACAAAACAGGAGGAAATCCATAGAAGAAAAACTGCAGCAAAATGTTATTAGAGTTATTAACCCATAGTAAATGCCTGCATAATTTCACAATTTCTATTTCATAATTTCTATTCTTGTAAAATGAATAGATAGCAACCTGGTTCTTGTTGATTTTAAAAAATTACACAGCTTTGCAAATTTAGTCATCAAAAACCAAATCTGAATCAGCAGTGGATGTTTGAAAAGTTTCTGAGATAAACACATAAATATTTGCCAAACATTCTGAGAGACCTATTCAGAAATCGAATCTCAAAAGGGACAGGAAAGAATTTCATGGCTCCCCAGCCCCAGGGCATGAGTCCTCACATGAGGACCCTGCTTGGAGAGACCTCAGACCTGCAAGTCAGAGCTGGTCTGCAGAGGGCTTGAGGCCATCCCCAATGTGGACTGGGAGCTGTGGGACAGGAGGACATTGTCACATAGTGTAGCTAGTCTTGACTCCAAGCAATAGAGCTACATAGAGCCAGACACTGTCAGTATTTAGTAAAATATCCTTTTTAATGATTTTTCATTCATTTTGGCTAAGCTGTCATATTGCAGTGCCTATCAGCAAGTGTAAAATAGATAGGATCCCCTGTGGTGATTTACTAAAGGAACCAGTAAAGGGCAAGCCTCAATGACCTTTGAAAAACCAGTCTACATTAGCTTAATGCAATCTCAAAGACATGGATTTGATGCCTGAATAAGGGACACTCAGCTCTAAAGTTGAAGCTTTTTCTCATTTAATTTGCTTGTTCAAGTTTTTGTCATGACATTACATTTCCCTACCTTATCTGAAATGCAGTTCAGGAGCTTGGGTATAGATTTACAGTCTTTATCTTTCCCATACTCCTCAATGTGAAAGACTCAGATTTTCCACAAAAAGGCAAAGAAGACAATCTATATGAATATATCTGAATATTAGCCATCTTATCCTTCCTGCCCATGTGACCAGTTAAAAGGCTTTTGTGATATTTTGTGTGTAAATTTAGGCCTAACAAACACTGAATGGCTTTTACAGATGGTATTAACTATATTTTTCTCTCAGGGAATCAAGGGGGTTTATCTGCTAAGAAGAAATACTTAGACTCATGCAGTATTAGTAAGAAAGCAGTGTGAAAATCAAATTATCATTGCCTGAGGGCCTCCCTCTTGCCCATTTAAGAAGCCATGTTAGTTACTTTTCTCATACCATTTCTTTCAGATATACTTGAGATTCAGAGTAGCTGTCTCCCTCACATAGCAGTACACCTTCACACTAAATCCAAAAAACTCTAAGTCAAAATTGTTCAACAGATTTTTGTGTGGTCTCCTTCATATGCTGGTGAAAAAAAATGATAAATCATATTAATAATCTGAAAAGTTGATTCTTATTTAAAAGATAATCACGCCCATCTATGCCTGAAATCTACTGCCTTCTGATGGACCTCTGTGTCAAGGTACTTTCACAATTTAAAGTGGTCACAAAAACATGATTTTGCACTATGTATGTAGGTTTAGAACATAAGCAGTAGCTAGAAAATAACTTCTATTCATAATTTTGCACATATTTGTGTAAACTAAAAAAATGCAACACTGTCAAAAAGGTGAACCTTTAACATGCAATAGGGTTTTTTAAAAGAATGGAAGGCCTATTTAACCAAAGGCAGATTATTTAAATGAAAGAAACAACCACTGTGGAAACTAGTCCAAAGAGATAAGAGCACACACAGGGAAATACAGTGATGTAAAATATTTGTGCCAGTACAAAAATCTCTCCCCTCAAGGAATATCTTCCAGCACACACTATTGTTGACTGATTATCATAGGCTGGGCAGTTCAAAAACAACAAGTTCAAACATCTGCAGTTAAGCATTCATCTTTTCAAAGAGGTCAGCAGACAATCTCTTGGCAGCCTATGTCCAATAGTTGTCTATTCAGATAGGATGACTGATTTTCATTATCAAATCAAATCTTTTCTGAAGGATGTTGCCAAACTTGCTAATGATGAGTTTAGCTGAGCAACCTGTGCACTGTTTACTATTCTTTAATCTCTATTAAAACAGTATGTTCCTTTCCAGGAAGTGTATTGTGCATCAATGAGAGGTGCTTCCAGCTCTGAGGATTCTTGACACATCCTGCCAAGACAAACATGACATCAACCATTTAATCAGCTAAAATTCCTATTCTAACCCTGCTCCTCCAAGCTTTCTCAGAGCCAGAAGCTGAGGAGAGCCAGCCTTCCTGTACAGCCTCTGCTCTTCCTGTATGTTCCTGGTTACAGCCTCTTTGGGAACAGAGCAGTGAGAGTCCACACAACAGGGAACAGCTTCATTCAACCAAGCACACAGGTGTCCCTACTGGGTGTGAAGCCAATAGGAAGTGGAAAACTCAATGGAAAGGGATAAAGTTTGAGCACACATGCGTTTGAATTAGTTCTGAAATGCAACAGGATCAGTGTCAGCAGCTCCCATTTGAGAGATAATAATGAAAGGCTGTATGTTAGTGGCATTTTCTGCACTCAGCTGATCCTGAGGAGGACTCCAGCCCAAGGCAGACCCTGCAGCAAACTGAAAATTTGGAATCAGAGTAACTGGTGAAACCATCCAATATTATCTCTGCTGCTAAAGTCCTTACCATGTTCATCAGTACTTTTCAACTCATTTAAAACTCTTTTTGGCTCAAGATGTGGATGTGCAATCCATAAGACCCCAACACTGGCTAATAAAGACCTAGAACCAGGGCTCAAGTTTAAACCACTTTTTAAAAACAAATACTTTAAAAGGGTTCATTAATGCCCATATTTAAAGCAAACAACAAAGGAACTCAGTGGTTTTTTGTATATCTGCCAAAGCTTGCCTGCACCAGATCCATATAGGTCTAAGGAGAAACCTAAAAGCAAGGCCTCAGCCCTGCCTGGGAAACATTAGCAGCTCACAGCTTTCCTATGGCTTTTTATGTAATCATGTCATGCAGCCAGGGAGCTCTTACCAGAGAGGAAGTTTCTAGCCTATCCTTCCTGCAGGAATGTGTCACCAAAAGTGCTTGTCACACTTCAGGCTGCAGCAGACAGAAAAAAAGGCTCCTACTTCAGATGCCTTTGGCCAATCCATATGTTCTACTCATCCTTATATGTAGCATGTTTAGGGTATCTAATTTAGAGTAGTAAAGACTATCTCACAAGATGTAGGTGGATCTTAAAATATCCTCCAGATTTCTGGCTTAGTGTAAAAGCTGTTCATCTTTAATATCAAAGGAGTGGATTTTTTGAAAGAAAAAAATATTATAAATATATTCAGTGCTGAATCAGTCTGAGCATCCAGGGGAAAAAACAAAACAAATACAAACAATTTCCATCCTTTCCTTCCAAACACTGGTCACATTTCATTAAGGTGTAGTTCAGATTTAAGGTGGAATTTTTTCCACTAATTCTACAACTTGCTCCCAACAGAGCATGTTGCTGCCAAAAATCCTCCATAATCTCTCTTCACTCTCATGAAAGGAATATGACTATAATGTCCTCCCTCTTCTTTACCCATTCACCAGAGTTCCAGGAACACATTACTTACAGCCATCAATAAATTCCAACATCACCAAATTGGAAACTCAATTTATTAAACCACAGTGTTTGGACTTTTCTGTTATCTTTATTTCAGAGGATTCTGGCCTTCAATCATACTGCTTCTTCAGTCATGATGCAACTTCTGATATCTCCAACTTTTAAATAATATATATATTGCTGTGACACAAAGCAACAGATATTCTTCAAGTCCCTTCTTCTGACAGAAGACCTATCTTGTCTTGCCTCATTTCCCCAGCTCCACTAGCCTTCTGATGTATCTAGGGAGATGGAGAGTAACCTCTCTGAGCTGTGTTATCTCTGCTAATAGCTCTAAACCTCCTGGATTAATGATGCTCTGAGTCACTGGGAAAAGCTGTCACTCTAGTTGTATGGATGAGTACATTTAACAAAGACAGTAATATTCCTCCAAATTCTTCCAATTAAAAAGGCTTCCTTTAGTACTACTACTTAGAACAGTAAAACTACTGAATCAGACTTCAGTTTAAATGCATAGGCAAACACTCTCAGATTGCTTTGGAAAGATACTCCACACGCAGAGGGTGGGTGGAAGAGGTGACAGAATCTCTTTTGGGATGCAGACAATATAATAAGGCACACCACTTATGCCATGTTATTGACTTGCTGGTATTCCAAAACAGATTTTGTCATACTGAAATCACACAGGTGTTCACCACAAACATCTATGTGGTTTCTTCACCATTTGAAGATGAAAGTGGATAACCAGTGGACATCGATAGGTTTGCTTTATTTCCACTGCACTTTGGACTGACATATTGCACTAATAATAAAGTTAAGGTCATATTTTTCATACTTACATGGATGCACAACTATCAACTCTCACAGAAATTAGTATTGTAAACAGAAAATAATACTTCTTGTAAAAAAAGTTAGGACCTCATTTGCTATAAACCAGTGTAGGCCCACTGAGAGTATGATGCAAGACATCCAAATTTGCCTGCACTGATGTTTTTCTTTTACACGCTGGCAAGTAATACTCTTTTAAACAGTTTCTTTAGGGAGTAACAAGAAGACAACTAGCAAAACTTCACCAAGAGCAGTGGTTTAAAAGGCACCAGTGGCAGAAGAGTTCTCCCTCTCCTGCCACCTCTCTGGAGGAGTCAGAGCTCTACCTACTACTTATAGCCCTGCCAAGACCATCACTGCCAACTCTCTTCCTGTCCATTAGACAACTCTTTGGAAAACTGCTTTTCCTTGCTGCTAAAACTGACTTTCTCATTTCATACTCAGAATCCAAGCCAGAAACAGGCATGAAGATAGGTTACCATTCCATTTGCTCTACACTGGTCCATTCTCCTCAAAGGACAAGACTTTCAAACACAGCACCCTTTCCTTTACTACCATTCTCCTCTCCCATTACATAATTTCAGCTGGCAAATAAGCAAAGATGAAGTATTGAGAAGTATTTCAGATTTCCTTAGACTGAGAACTAAGGATTATTGGAAAACTGTTTCTCTCCTGTGAAAATTCACACCTTACAGACAAAAATAGCCTCAGCATTTTTCCCCAATAACTACATGAACTTGTGAAAAAAATTGTTCCTTGTCACCTGACACCAGTGCACAAAGCTCTTTACTCCAGAATTCATTTCCTTCTTAAACTGTATTGATGTTAAATGATAGCAGGGGAAAAAAGCCTTTTAACAACAAAGGCAGACAAATGAAAGGTGGTAGGAGGAAGGAAACACCTCCTGATCATATTCCAGTAAAAAGAATATCCAGCTTTAAATTATTCAACCCACTCTTCAATTTTGGGATCTTTCATCATGCTGCAACCTTATTGGCTGCCTAGACAGGCATGGCAAAAAAAAAAAAAAAAAAAAAAAATCCACCTGAAATGATCCAGAAATCTCCTTTCTTTCTTGATAGAGGTCTTATAAGCCAGAGTGTATGTGTTCTCTCCTTGATTAATGCTATCAGAGAAATAAAGGGTGGTTTGAGTTGGAACAGACATTGAGACCAGTCTAGTTTTTCATAGTTTTCTAGTTCATGCCTTCATGAGCATAAACACCTTCAACTAGACCAGGTTGCTCAAAGTTCCAGTGCTTCACTGTCTTCATCATAAAAAAAAAAAAAAAAAAAAAAAAAAAAAAAAAAAAAAAAAACAAACCTATACTCCTCCAGTTTAAAACTATTATCCTTTGTGCTGTCACTGTAGGCCTTGGGAAAAAGTCTCTCTCTTTCCTATATGCCACCTTTAAATACTGAAAGGCTCCATTAACATCTTCCCAGAGGCTTTTTTTCTCCAGGATGAACAACCCCAGCTCTCTCATCTTGTCCTCACAGAAGAGTTGTTCTGTCACTCTGATAATTCTTGTGACCCTCCTTTGGAGCAATTCTAACAAGTACTCATCTTTCTTGTACTGAGGGTCCCGGAGCTGCACACTGAATTACAGGTAAATTGTCACACAAGTCTTCTCCACTCAGTCTCTAACCTGCCCTACAGAGCACCACTGCAAATGGTTCTGAGAGGAAGCCCCTAAGATTCCCCTGCCCTGTAACAGAAGAACACTTTGAAGGATGGAAAGTGCTTCACTATGGATTCATATTTATTTTTGCATGAATATATGTATACACACACACATGCACGTATATATATATATGGAACCTACTTATACAAGAGACAGCCATCCAAATTTATTTTTGTTGTTGCATCCCTGAAGGAAGAATGTGCTGTTGAACTGTTTTAGCTACTGCTGTCCCTCAGATATAACCTGTAATATTCTCATAGAAGCTACAGATACTGACATCTGCTGTTTCTCACTGCTGCCTCTGCTAAATAGGAAAAAACAAGCTGGTATAGATGGCACACACCTCATGATACATTTGAAACATATTTAAACAAAACCTTTTCCATGCACACCAAAACAAGAAATGCCACCACATGAAAGTGTTCTTCAAGTACATAAACAACAAGCAGATACAGAAGGAAAATATTGTCCCTCTGTTAAACAGGAAAGGTGAATTAGTCACCAGTGATGCTGCAATGTCCAGGATTCTCAAGACTTTCCTCATCTCTGTCTTTACCTGCACTGTTGGGCCTGGCCTTGGGAACAAAAATCCAGGTTCATGAAAACACAGTCCCACTGACTGCAAAGGAGGATTTGGTATGGGAATTACAGGAGATACTATTAAGTATCCACCCAAGGGTGTTATTGGGAGACCTGGCTGACGTTGTGAGGCCACTCTCTCCATAATCTCTGAGAAACCTTAGAGACCCAGGGATGTTCCAGGAGACTGGCAGAACACTAATCCCACTCCTACCTACTAGAAGGTCCTAAAGGACGATTCAGAAGTTGTAGGCTCATCAATCTTACTTCAGTCCCTGGGAATGTTATGGAACAAATCCTCCTAGGGGCTATCTTAAGTCAGATATGATTGGGAAAAGCCAGCAGAGATTCACCAAGGGCACCTTGTACTCGACAAACTTGATCACCTTGTAGAAACAGAGTAACCTGCTCACTTGATGTGGGGTGAGGTGGGCATTGTCTACCTGGGTTTCTCCAAGGCTTTTGGCATGTTTACCCACAGCTTCCTTCTGGAGAGAGTGGTGAGGTATGATCCAGTCCTGTGCTCTGTGTGGTGGGTGGGGATTTGGCTAACAGGCTGCATCCAGAGTGAGCTGATGAACAGCTCCTTTTCAGACTGGATCCTGCCAGGAGTGGAGTCCCACAGAGATCTGTGTAGGGCCCAATGCTGTTTAATATCATCACAAGTCATTTGGAATATAGGATCAAGTGTACACTGATAAAGTTTGCCAATACCAAACTGAGTAGGAAAGTGGGTGTTTCAGAAGGGACAGCCCAGGCTGCAGGAAGACCTGGACAGGTTAGAAGAGTGAGCTAGCAAGAACCTTACAAAGTTGAACAAAGACAAGTGTAAGGTCTTGCACCTGGGAAAATATAATCCAGGAATGCAACACAGTGTGGGATCAACCCAGGGGGTAGAGACCAGTTCTGTAGAAAAGGAGCTGGGAGTTCTGGTGGACAACAAGCTCAGTATGAGTGAGCACTGTCTTTCTGCAGCAAAACAAGCCAACAGGATGCTGGGTTGTGTCAACAAGAGCAGTGATGCACTCTCAGTGCTTCAGTGTCAGACCACACCAGGAGCACTGTGTGCAGTTTTGGATCTTGCTATGCAAACAAAGGTATGGACAGGCTGGAGAAGGCACAGAGAAGATGATCAAATGACTGGGAAGCCTGCTGTGAGAGGAAAGGCTAAAAGAACTGTGTTTGATTTTGAGAAAAGGTTGAGGGTAGGCCTTGTTGCCATGTTCCAGTATTTAAAGGGTGCTTACAAAGAGGATAAGGACTCTCTTTTTCATAAGGAGTCACATGGAACAGATGAGGGGTAATGGGTACAAGCTACTTCTGATGAGATACTGATTAGATATAAGAGGAAAACTTTTCACAATGAGAACAATCAGCTATTGAAATAATTAAGATGCAGCTGGACAGGGTGCTGGACCATGTTGTATAGACCATGCCTTTGCCAAGAAAGGTTAGACCAGATGATCCTTGAGGTTCCCTTGCAACCTGACATTCTGTGACTTGACAGTTCTCTGAGCTCTGCTTTATTGCCTCAGAGATTCACAAGTACTGGAATGTATACTGCTTTGGTGGGATTTAGCCTTCACAAAATTGCCTCTTTAGAAATTTGAGCCTATGGTATTCCTGAGCTAGCAGAGACCATCTTTAATTAGAGCATAAGAAAATGCATGCTTAAAAACACGTTCCCATGCCATCAAGCTCTACCTCTCTCCAGTGATCTCTTCACTTTATTTAGAAATAGACACCTATATAAAGACATGTTTGTGGAGTATAAAGTATGTTTGTGGTAAGAGAAATATAGATATGAGTATAAAATAGAATATTTTCATAGTAATAGGTAGGTTTGTGTAAACTTGAATTAGATTTATATTTGTTTCATATTGTGTAACAAAATATAAAACTGGGCCAACATAAAACTCAATGCTAACTTTATTTTTAATGAGTGCTGCTGGAAAAACAGTCCTGGCAAGTTCAATCTCAGCTACTCCCTACACAGCCTTCCTAATCCTCTACTCTCTGGATTTTTCCTCAGAACTGATTTCTGTTCACATCTGTGTGTATAGACAGGGAACAAATGGAAAGACATCCATCACATACTCACATAGGAAAGTAGAATAAGTAAAATTTTCCTGCCTTGAAGGGTGCTAAAGGGAGACAGTTTTCACTCTGAGCAGGCATAATGGAGGAGTCCAGAGAGTGGTTTCTCCTCATTTTTTTCATTCAGGTTCAAAGTGTAGCTAATTGCAGTATTCCCAAGAGGTAGTCAGACAGCATGGGAGACTAGATTTCTCCCTGACCCATGAGACAGAAATATCTTTAAAGAAACTCCTTATTTTTAAGAGAAATTCATTCAGCAAGGCAGAAGGAGTTCAAAACCAAATAGTTATTTCTCTTCTATCAACCTACACATTGAAAGAACAATAGACATTGGTACTGCTAGCATCTGCTCTACCCTCGTATATGTGTGTACTGGATGATCAGCTGTGCCTGGGATCTTTCTAGCCAGTCCACTCATGCCTAGGCATTAGCCAGATCACAAGTTACACAGGGTCCTACAACATATTTAAGCTAAGAAGCAAAGGGCCACTGTTCCATTACAGCATGCTCGACTGGGACATGCCAGATTTGGGACATCCCTGTTGTCCTTTTCCCTGAAACCACATTGCAGAATCCTTTTCTACTCACAGAGGCTCACATCAAGCATCTACAATAAACAGCAGATGCACTAGAAGGCCTCAGAGCTAGCCTAAAGGAAAAAAAAAAGCCATAAATTGAACAGAACTGCCACACAGACTATTGACTTGTATCTGGGCAGGGCAATCCTGGTTGTGGGTACAGATTGGGGAATGAGATGCTGGAAGGCAGGGCTGCAGAAGGGGATCTGGGGGTCCTGGTCAGTGGCAAGTTGAACATGAGCCAGCAGTGCCCTGGCAGCCAGGAGGGCCAGCCCTGTCCTGGGATGCATCAGACACAGCATCACAGCTGGGCAAGGGAGGGGATTGTCCTGCTCTGCTCTACGCTGGGGCAGCCTCACCTTGAATATTGTGTGTAGTTTTGGGCACAACAGTATAAAACATTATAGTATACAGACATTAAACTCTTAAAGCACATTCAAAGAAGAGACACGAGGATGGTGAAGGGCCATGAGAGGAGGCTTATGAGGAGGGGCTGAGGTCACTTGGTCTGTTCTGCCTGGAGAA
The DNA here is from genome assembly GCA_030060385.1 of Muscicapa striata striata. Lineage (NCBI taxonomy): Eukaryota > Metazoa > Chordata > Aves > Passeriformes > Muscicapidae > Muscicapa > Muscicapa striata. The sequence goes on from JAREIS010000215.1 coordinate 843,155, forward strand.
GAGGAAGCTGAGGGGAGACCTCATTGCAGTCTGAAACTGCCTTGTGGGGGAAAGCAGAGGAGCAGGTACCAATCTCTTCTCTCTTGTGCCCAGTGACAGGACTCAAGGCATGAAGCTGAGTCAGCTTGGTTAATTTGCATATCAGGAAAAAGTTCTTCACCAAGAGGGTGTTTGGGCACTGGAACAGGCTCCCAGGAAAGTAGTCGCAGCACCAAACCTGACAGAGTTCAAGAAGCATTTGGACAATGTTTTCAGGCTCATGATGTGGCCCTTGAGGTGTCCTGTGCAGGGCCAGGAGTTGATCTCGATAATCCTGATGCATCCCTTCCAACTCAGCCTATTCTACGATTCTATGATTCTATGATTCTATGATTCTATGATTCTATGATTCTATGATTCTATGATTCTATGATTCTATGATTCTATGAACAAGACTGCTCTAAACCAGGCTTTACACTGGAAGGGGTTTTAAGAAACAGAAAGGCTACCACTAGCCACCCAAGTAAATTATCTATGCAGTAGAAGTTCTCAAAAAAACCTGTTCTTCTGTGTGGCCATGATAGCATCTAAGCTGCCTGTAAAAGGCTAGCAGTGCACACAGTTTCCTAGGTGGTGAAAAATTCTTCTCAGAAAAATATATGTTTTACCATGTCTACCCTTTCCTTTGAAAAGCTGCATTTAAGCAAGCTTCTATTGAAATCAACACTTTACAATGCCAACGGAGATAATTAAGTTCAAGGATCACCATGGAACACTCTTTCTTAAATTATTATGAAAAGCTTGGTGAGGCTGCTGTTTCACTCTTTGAAATCTCCCTGTCATCACCATTTCTTCAACTTCTAGAGTGGGCAATCATTTTAGGCCCCATTTTTTCCAGCGGGTGAATGGAAGCACACTGCTGAATAGATGCTTCAGAGGAGAGAAAAATATTTGTCCTAGCTAAGAGGCTGTACAACATCTATGCCTTTAATTAAAGTAGGACATATTTGCAGAAAATATAATAATATGTACAACTGCAAGTCTATGACTGCATTATTACAGGAATAAACCAGGGCTTATAGTCTTCTCCAGGAATCTAAAATGAACGGTTCCTAGAAAGCACATATAACTAACACAGAACTGCAGAAATGTAGCAGAAAGAAGAAATTAAGACACAGGAACACACAGAGCTTGGCTAACTTGCTGAATTAAAGCTTATCATCACTGCATAAATTGCACTGATGGTTTAATTAAAGATACAGTAGCAATTTCAGTGACTACATTAACTACTTCCGAATTTGTTCAGCTACAGAGTACCTATAAAGAAAGCGTGCAGGGTGAAACTTTGTCTCCACTGGAGTTCATAGAAATTCTCATAATTTATTTCAGTAAGATTGTCATTGCATCCATGTACTTTGGAGATAATCATGCTGGATAAAATATCTAAAAACCAAGTCACTAGAAGTCAGTTCTTTTAAACTTCAGATACAAATACAAGCCTTGGACGGTTACCTAGGACGGATATCTTTTAAAAGATGGAGGGATATCTTTTTAAAATTTACCAATTGTTTTTAAACAGACAGAAATCCTAGAAGTTGTATGCAGACCTGTAAACTATTCAAAGACTAAGAATTACAGCTTCTTTATACACATGCAAGGAGACTTTTCCAAAACTGATTTGAAAGCACTGGTTGCTTCAATTTACGTCTAGCTCTCTAGATCACAGTGCTGCTCTCACTATTTGTACCTCCTCCTTTTGAAGAGGGCTTATTTCTTCCACTCCAAGTAATTTACATTAAGAGTTTCCACATCATGTAGTTCTGTCTTGCCATTCTCTCTTTGACAGCTTGCAGCATCAGCTCCCTTCAGAATAACCATTCATGAGACACTTAAATAGTGTGACATAACAAACTCACTGTCTGTCTTTGCCAGTTAAGTCATTAAAATTTTATTATACTTCATTTTTTTGGTTCTTCTTTGAACAGTAACTTTGTGCAAGTGAAATGTCATCTCTCTATTTTTTTTCAAAGGAAAACAAAAATAACTATTTCCAGTTTGCATCTCCTAATTTTTTTTCCTATCAAACTAGTAATAGCAATTATCACTTGTAAGATTAGTCTGTTGATATCACGGTTTTATGATAGTTTTTCAAAGTAAACAATCAAATTTTCTGATCAATTATTGTCCCAAAGTATCTATTACTATTGACTTATTTAAAAGCTACTAGTGAATCACATGCTTTTTCTCTGGTTTATGAACTTGTTTGAATCTCCTTGCCAATGTCCATGCTTACGTGAAACCCAAATTTCAGAGTACAAAAAGCTAAGCATAGAAGTTTGAACTCCACCTTGCAGTCAGAAGGAATTACTAATTTTACAAAGGTTTAACAGTTTTTAGCAGGGATCTTGATTATCAAAAAGAATCATTCTGCCTTCTACTCAGGGAACTCTACCTATTAAAGCACACAGGATATCAGAGCAGCTAGAAGTTCAGTAAAACAGTCACTAGTCCTCCAGAGATGCATTAAACTGACTCCTTGATTTATGTGACAAGAAAGGAAGCTTGTAGAACACTGAAGTTAAACTGAAGCACTGAGGAAAGGCTTTAAACATAGGGATGGAACTATCCCCATAAGCAGGAACCTCTGCAGCAGAGACTTATCTCAAGGCAATCTTTCTGCTGGAAAGCCACATTCTGGCTGCAAGGCCAGTGTCCTGATGAAAGTGGAGAAAAGCTCCTTGGAGCTGACTTAAGGCATCAACTTCTCTTCAGTTCTGTGTGCTTAAGCCTGAAAGCTGCATATTACACAAATGTAGCTTTTACCTTAATTTATTCTATTAGTTATGCCAACGCTTACAGCTGAGGTTCTGAACTGTTTTCTCAGCATCATACATAGTAGAGCCAACAAAGGCAATTAAATTGTGTGGTCCTTCACATGTTTTCCCAGAGTGGGTCTGAGTTGCTGCTGTAGTCTGTCAGTCTGGAAGGCTGCTCCTGCAGTGGTCAGAACTGGTCAGCATCCACCTGGCATACAGCAGTGGAGAGACTGCCTGAGCCTGACACAACTCCCAGCAGGCTGTTAACCAGTCAACAAGTGCCAAAAAAACCTCTAAAACGAGTCAAGCTGTATTCTAATCTGTGTTGATGCTAAATTTAATTGTTCTTGTATCTGTCTCCAGTCAGCCTGCAAACCAACTCTACTATCTTTCTCACAAACCAGGCTATGAGTGTTCAGGAATACTTGGAGAACACCACTGGAGTGCAGCCTATCCTGAAACTATCAGGATGATTGCGTCTTTTCTTCCATCCTGTCATTAAGAAGTGCCAGAGATGGCATGTTGGCCTCAGGACAACAAATATGATGACTATCTAGAACTTTAAACCAATTCTTGGAAAACACCTCTTCACAAATCTCAGGAAAATATATATAACCACTTAGTGTTTTAATGTTGCAAAACACTATACTGCTGAAAAATACTCATTTTTTCATGTAATCAAACTATTTGCATTTGGTTTAAAAATACAACTAATTTTAAACATTCAACATTACAAATATTTTATCAAATAAATGCTTCAAAGAAATATCCACAAAAAAAAATCTTTCACAAGATAGCCCAATGTCTTGAGGGAATTTTCTGTTAAAAAAAAAAAATTAACAGCTTCCTTAATTAAAATATAACACAGCAAAGAATCAATGGCTAAATTAAATTTCTTTAAAACACATTCTTTACATTCTTTTCCTGAAAAAAATACTCTATTATATTGTTCTATGGTATATGTAATAGGAAAAAACATGGGAGTCAATGCCTAGCATGCATTTTAACAGTAACTATGAAAAAAAACACTCCACCTCTACTATAAGGAAGTAGACAAATTAAATCAAGCAATTTGTGCACATAGCCTCTGCTAAAGCCAATTGGTACATATGAAAGGATAAAATGGATAAAGTGCCTTTACTGGAAAGCAAAACTAAATCTTTGTAGCAGAATGTCCCTCCTTTTATTTGATATTAAAGAGAAATAGGAGGGAACAGCCAGAGATATGCTGAGACGGGAAAAAACCAAAGAATATCAACCCGAACCAAACAACACTTTCAAAATCCAGCTAAGCTTAGTTACAAGGATTTGAATACTGAAATCAAAAGCAGATTGCCTTCAGTATATGCATTAAGAAGAGATAGCTTGATGGGTAGTAATATTCCCAAAGTGAAATACCTATTATTCCAGGACGTGTACAGCAGTAATACAACTATTCTGAAGATGCAAAAGGATACAGGTCTGCAGCAAGCCTTTTACATGGGGGCAGGTTTCACTTACCGCTAGATTGCTGATGTAAAATTGAGTGGCTGTGAATAGAGTGAATGGTCTGCAAGCATTTTAGCATTACTTGTGAAAAGATAATTCTAATTTCTCAGCTATTATTGGCTGCAAGTATTCCCTGATGTAATTATGGAGTAATAGCTGAGAACCTGATTGTAACCAACAGTTAGTAGTTTGTTGCTAACAAGGCAAACATGACAAACAATTTTGAGGCAATTATTGTCATTACAAGCCACACTCAATTGTTCAAGGCAGGCGTAATAGAAAGTGACAGTTGTGCAGCTGGGAGGGTGGTGCGGGAAACGAGATTGTTCTCTGGTTGCAACAGACCACTCAGACTCTAGCAGAGTCTGCTCAATGCATAATTCATGTTTAATAATATTTTAGTCTCTAAAGCAAATTACAGTATAAGATAAGAAACAAACAGAGACATGTAAAAAAAAATCCCACAAGTTATTATAAGATGGAATAAGACACACAAAAGTAATATGGAGCACAGGGAAGATATTCACTTAAACCAACTCACAAGATGCTAGCAAGAAGCAAATGTAAGTACAATAACTCTACATATTAAAAGAGTCAGTTATAAAAGCAATCTATTTGCTATACTTCAGTGAGATGGGTGCTCATGTCCAAATCCCAGTTTGAGACCATTGTATGATTAGGTAGGTCCAGGAGGAGGGAAGGAGTGTTCTCCATTGAGAAACATTGATGATTGATTCTGAACAAATTTGAACTGTGTGTTGAGTCAAAGGAAGATTTTCATCTCTCATACAATAGAGGTGCCTCATGTATCAGCTCAGTATTCTGATGACAATGCACACAGCAGCTGCCTTGTCAGCAGCCAGTCCATTAAAATACTTGATTTGCTGAAAATTCCACCCAGCTCTCCTTAATGATGTTAAGGGCTGAAAGTTTCTAATGCAGCTGCAGCAACATTTCAAGCTCTTGCCCAAGCTTAGTAAAATTCATTGTCAGTGACATTGCAGCAGTGCTCAAGTGTCATTGCAGTGTCACTTGTAGTGCCTTTTGCCCTAGGTATCATTTTTAAAGAAGCCATTAAAACACCACTGAAACTAGATTTCCAAAACACTCTGACTTTCTGGTCGTTTCCCCATTTTCCTCCTCTTTCTTAAATCACAGAATCATAGAATCTTTTGGGTGGAAGGGACATCTAGTTGCACTCTCTTGCCATAAGCAGGGACACCTTCCACTACAATACATTGGTTTGTGCAGATAATAATCCATCAAACCAAATCTGCTGAGCTAAATTGTTCCAGGTGCAGCTCCACTGAAGCAAAATAGCGTCACATGCCAGTTTCTCAGGTACACTTTGACTCTGCTTAGGAGAAGATGATACTGATTTTCCCAGACAGAGCAACATATTATAATTAACTCCCTGTCTAAAGAAACCTCTGTGATTTTGACATCTGTGACACACTTCAGTGCAGCCCATAGACTTACTTGGAAACATAGATGTGTGACTGCACTGTCTTTTGCTTTATTCAGTAAGAAAGCTGGTGACTGCAAAAGGTGGCAGATCAACAGCTGCAGAGACAGGAGACCTTTGCTTCTGTATGTCACATCTGTGCTCCTTTTTCACTGCCGTGAGACAGGCAAGTGTCTTAGATTTTCAGAAAACAAGTATTTATCGTTTCACTCTGAGTGGTAAGAAGTGAGATCATTTCCCAAAGTGTTGCAAATTTCAGTGGCTTGAACAAGACTGGAAGGTCTGAATATATCACAAAATTGTCAGATCACCTGGCCCTAGCTCAAATGTAATTTTAAATGGCCTGCCATTTCACCAAAGAAGAAAAAAAAAGTAATTTTTTCTCTATCCTCTTTATAAGCTAACATTCTTAATCAGTCCAAACCCTCCCTATTAAGTAAAAATTACCTTTTTCTTCACAGTAAAATGCTTATTAATTTGCAATATCATATATAAGGTAAAAGTATTATAAAGAACTTTAATGGCATTTTAGCTTTTCTGATATGGATCTAAAGATTTCAAATAAAACCAGTCAAATCACAAAAAAGTTCTAAAAATGAAAAGGCTCTCTAAAAGTATATGAGGTGGCATCTAGGAAAACTGACAGACTGCTTTTCATTTTATTTTTAATATTTTTATTAAGGTTTTATGACTTCATTGGTAATTTCAGTCTATCCTATATACCACAGAAATGTCAGGTGCTTTGTTTTGAAGTCTAAAGAAATAAAGGTTTTTAGAAAAAGATATCTAAACTCTGCAGACAGTTTGGCCAACCTTTTGTGAGCCTTTACTGAAGTCAAGTGGACTTAGACCTCATAAAAAACAAGGACATTTGTAAAACCTTTCATTGCTTGAACAAAAATTAAAAGCACAGTACCTCTTGATGTAAATTGAATTTATAAGTTAATGTAAAATAACATTTCCATTGAAAATTCTTAATTACCAGCAAAAAGGTTGCCATGGATTTAATGCTGGGAATCATCTGCTCTCATGTTGGCTTTGCTGCCACTCACTTTACTCAAGTTTAAGAGCAGGGCCAATACATTGTCAACAGCAGAGATAATTTACTCCATTATGCTCTTTCACTAATCTGTCTTCACTTTGGCCTGCAGTTGGTGCTTGGGCTCATATATCTTGAACTTAAATTGCTTTGAGAATAAAGAGAAGTCAATTTCAAGACAGGGAGTCGAGGCTTCAGTGGAATAAAGACAAAAGCAGAAAGAAGTACAACACTACAAGTTCAGAATGAGAAGATGGATTCAGCTCTTGGCTTGGACTTAGTTCAGAGAGAAAAATCAACATCAAGTCTGCGCTCTTGCATAGACAGTCAGTTTTGACAACTTAATCAGTTAATGTTACTTATTTCAGGTGAAGTCATTGTGTAGAGATTATAGCTTTGATGCAGAAAACAGGTATTTAGATGGCTGACTCCAATACTTGCATCTGTCACAAACACAAATGAGTGAAAGGAATAGTTAATGTTAACAGCCAGGTTTCCTACAGTTATATTGTGTAAAACGAGGCAATTTGAACATGTCAAGGAAAGAGAATTGACACCATCCAAGTGATCCCAAACTACTCAAAGACAATCCTCCATTGCATTACAATATTATTGCTCAATTTTCTATAAATTGGAAAAAATACACCCAGGAAAAGCCAGTTAATCTCTACATCTAAATTGACAGCACAACCCCCATTAAAGGTTGACTTCTGACATATTTTGTCATGGTTAGCTCCTGTAAGTTCCTATATGTCTTTACATAGTGTTTGGGAAAGGCAGATGTATATATAATGTATAAACATTATATTGTATTATTTTATTATATAAACAATTTTATAAAAACTAGATTGAAGAGAATACAGTCCCTCCACCCAAATCCAGACTAATCACTGATATATTTTTTATACTTCAGCACAGTGAGAAATACTGAAAATAAACCAATCCTGCATCTTTCACTGAGTTACAGTCAAATAGTCTCATTCCTGACTTTTACTTGATAACTCACATAGTAAAAAACAAACAAACAAACAAAAAATGCAATGTCACATTTATACTTAATTCTCCTCACTTCTAGGGTTAAGAACGCTTATATGTTACTTTCCTCTAATCAGAGCATCCCCCTGAATATCTCGTGTCTTGGTAACTAATGAACCACAACAGTGAGGAGGGAAACACACCCAGCTGTTCTGCACAGGACTCCAGCTAACAGGCAAGGGCAACAAAAGTCCTGTTTTCTCTCAGGTAGAAGCTGTTGCTACTCCTTTGAAGGCTTATCTAGAGATCAGTTTTCACTATGAAAATCATTTTTTTTTAACAGGTTGAACCACTAACTTAAATAAACAAAAAAGCTCCTTTATTTCCAACTCCGTTGACAAACCTTGCCTGCTGTCTGTGGTCTGAGATGGGCAAAAAGGTTTGATCCAGCAACATCAGAGCCCCAAGAGCATTATAAAGATAAAGGAAAATTAAAGACAGCTCTCAAGTGGGAGCTTTGCCTGCAGATGAGTTACACACAGAATTCACTCCAAAGAACCAGCTTAGGACACAGAACAGTGTCATGTCTAGGGGAGCAAGAAAACAGGGGAAGCAAGATGCAAACAAAAGAGAAAGGAACACATGAGCAATCTGCAGCTCTATTATCCAGCTGGCTGCTAGAGAAAACACCTCTGAGGCACTGCTAAGCAGAGAGCCATACTCTGTTCCCAGCTGGGGAATGAACCAATTGTAAATTAGAGCTCCTTTCCTTTTCTATCTCCCCAGGGAAGAGCAGCAGCCCTTTTCCAACTCCTCCCCATCGTTGCAGCAGCCCTGCAGGTTCTCAGGATACTATTTTCAGCCATTCACCAGCAGGTGTGACTCAAGACCCTGTTATTTAAAAGTGTACAAAGGCTAGTTTAAAGTGGAAATTGTCCTTAGTAGTATTGCAGCAACTTCAGTACCATGGATACAATTCACTAGCTCTCCACACTTTTCATTACTTCCTTAATTCCCTGTACCCTTTCTACCTAACAGCCTTAGTTCAAGTGTTATGAAGCCTCAGTCCACTTGCAGAGACCAGGACTATAGTGCAGTACCAGCACCCATCTACTCTGAGCAAATATTCACCTTCTGTCTCCATGCCCTTCCTCCTCAGCATTTTTCTCACCTACCATGGTGAAGAGGTCTATTGCTTTTAGCTGATGCTGTGAGTTGCCCTCATACTTGCCTTTATTCTCTTTAGGGTCAAGCAACCTAACCATGTAGGACACAGTATTGGGATGGAAGACATTGAGAAATTTTCTAGTCTGAGCTTTGTAGTGGACCCCCAAAGAAAAATGCCTGTCTAAACAGGATGCAAGTACAGCCCCAAGGGATGAGGCTATAAAGCATCACATTTGTTTTACATAGACAGTGTCAGCATTCTGATGCTCTGATAAACTGAACTGGAAGAGGAGCCTCCCTGTATCACTCAGTAGCATGGCCCAGTTCACTATTATATTCCTCTAGGGTACACAAGCTGTTTATATTCTAGTACCAAATCAATTTAAATCCAGAGGGAAAAAACAAGGGATGTCCCAAAACGTTCTTATGTAGCTCACATGGAAAACCAGGTAAATAAAGTGATTAAACACATCACCTTTAGGTACACTGGAGCTGTCCTTAATCCATCCCAGGCTACAGTTTTCCTAATGATCCCCACTAGCAAATTATCCTCCCAAAGAGAGCATGCTTGAGGCAGCAGAAGGCATGTGCTGTCCCATTCCACCCCAGACACCAATTCCAACTGCATGTACACAGGCAAGCTTATGCAACAGCAAATTTTCACCTGCCAGGATGCAGCAAAACATTTCAGATGAGGCAAATGCCAAGTGTCTTTATCTACAGGCTGAATGTGGTGGCTGACATAAACTTTCATAGACATACAGAATGTTTGAGGGAAGGGAGCAATAATCACTTCTGACACAGATTCATGCTTTGGTGATGATTTTAGTGTGCATGTGCTATAATTAAGGATTAAATTTGTAAAATTTTACAGTGCAGCCTGTGACAGCAAAAGGGATTGTACTGCTAAATTCATTTACGTTCTCTTTTATTTTCCCTCCTTCCTGTTACAACTTCCCTTCCTCTACCTCTTAAATTGTTTATTTTCTTCCAATCTGTTTTTTCTCCTGCCCTCTCCTCTTGTTCTTCTTCCCCCCTCCCCCACTTCTCTCATGTCTTTCTGTCCCTCCTTCAGCCCCTTCTCCCACATCTGGAACAGCAGTGTTGCTAAAGCTAGCCACACTTAGGTTTGCTAACTGACAGCTAGCAAGGAAAACAATGAAGCAGGAAGAGCTGCTATTTCAAATCTCTCTATCAGCAGCTGCTTTAGCCAGAAAATGCAGCAAAAAATAGGATTGCCTTAGGAAGGTGAGCAAGTACCATCTGAGAGGAAGGGAAGGAAAGCTGAGGGATTTAAAGCCATACTGTAAGATCACACTCTCTTAAGTTCAAAGACCACAGTGGATTTATTTCCCATACATTTCAAACATCAAGTGACAAATTTGCAGCATTTTATCATTCATACTTAGGTTCTAATATAATTAGATGTGGCACATGAATCTGGTTGCAGCAGGTGTTACGATATGTGTGACAAGCATTTTTTCACAGGTTACTGTACTGAGCTATAATTTTTATTTCAGACATATACATGGATGTAATTATTATTAAGAAACTATTTATGTGAAACTTCTACAGCATAGTATTGGAGTGAAAGCCAGATACATTTTAAAATGGCACCTTCTTAAGTATCCCTGAAGCCTCCAAGTTGGCAGTATTACTATAATATATTATACCTGTGAAAAGTCAAATTTCAACAGGAAAGTGAACTAACTGCCCCTTTAGTGAACATACGTAGACAGATATTAAGTTAAAAGTTGAAAAAAATTTGTGATAACCTGAGGATACTCAGACAAAATGCAGTTGTGGTTAGAATCTGGCCTATCAAATTATCACTGACATTCTACTCCTTCCTTCCTTTGTTTGGAGAGCAGCCCAGCTGAAGATCCAGCCATACCCATTCTCACCTAAATATCTTGCCAGCTAGCAAATGACCATGATGCATCAAGTGCAAATTATCCAGCCTAGCTGACAAATCCCATGTATTTACTGTTCAAAAGGAATATAAAAAGCACTTCTGACTTGGCACGCGTGATCAGGAAATTCCCAAGTAACAAGTACAGAATTCCAATGTTGTTTCTAATGGCAATAGAAATGACCTGCACTTTGGGTATTGTCCATTCATGTGCCACTCATGAGCCACTGTCAGTCTGTAGTAGACAGGTTATTTGTGACCTCTGTAATCCAGAAGAAAGTTCATTCCAAACCAGACTCATTTAACTTGCTTCATAACAAGGGCTGAAACCAAAGACTACACACCTATGCACCTTTAGTGCCAAGTAAGTCAGTTTTATCTCTGACCAAAAAGTAGTTTTGTGTTGTAAACAAGAAACAACTAACATTCAAGTGTGCAATGCTCCTCACTGTTTTCTCATCTTTTGCCTCTATTTTTCCATAGGAATTTGTTGCTTTCATCCTTTCTTCTGAATATCACATTGCAGTTCCTATCTCCCAAATAACCAGCTTTTGTGACACTACTCTCCCTCCTTGTAAAAACATTGTCAGCTTTCTGGGTTGCCTCAGAAAGGTTTGAGCTTCATTTCCTTTTATGCCTGTGCATGGTCACTCTACAGATATATATATAGAAACAGTAAGATAACACTACTTAACATATAATTATCTGAGCACTCACCTGTTGCATACGCAACAAATTAATTAACCTGGAAAGGAAACCCCCTAATTTCTTCTTCTTCAGGCTGAGATATAGGGAACATGTATTTCAAATTACCTAATGAAACACACTCTGAAGAAAAGCAAATTCTAAATGAAAGCACAGAATGGGAAAAAAGGCAACGCCACATTTTTCTGTACAAAATGAGAGCCTTACCATCCTGCTGGCCCTGGAGGTTCTGAGGACTTTGCATTCTCTCCTCCAGATTTGAGCTGAGGTCAGAGTTCACAGCTGACATTCTAGTTGAGTCACTCATATCAAACTCATCACTTTCTATAGAACTTTCATCCTGCAAATAAAAAGAGAAATGTCAGAAAACATGGTACACTCTTCACATTATATGTGCAGCTCATTCTCTTCCCATTTGTTTCACTCACACCCAGTGTGGAGTGTAATCATGCTAAATATTTTTGTATATAAGAAAACAAGTAGAGCACATCAAGGAGAGGAAGGAAAATACAGCATTTATGTGATAATCTGACAAATGTAATTTCTTAAATTATGAGGATACTACATAGTAATTCCATAGTATACTCCTGAAAAGAATTGGTAACTAGAAACCCCATACCAAGCCCTTGTTACAAATTTGGCTGAGGAGACCTCCCTATATTCCCTGCCTGAATCCTTTACCTTTTCCATATGGAAGTCAGTAACCCTTTGAATGACCACTGTCCTGGTTTGGGCTGGGATAGAGTTAATTTTCTTCTTAGTAGCTGGTACAGTGCTGTGTTTGGATTTAGTATGTGAATAAGGTTGATAACACACTGATGTTTTGGTTGTTGCTAAGCAGTGCTTTCTCTAAGGCGAAGACTTTCCAGTTTCCCATGCCCTGCCAGCAAGCAGGTGCACAAGAAACCAAGAGGAAGCATGGCCAGGACAGCTGACCTGAACTGGCCAAACTGATATTCCATACCATAGAGCATTATTCCCAATATATAAACTGGCAAGAGTTGACCAAGGGGAGACAGGCCTCATTCTGTGGCTGGTGAGGAATTTTATTTGGCATCACATGTCTTTTTTGGGTTTTATTCCTCCTCCTCTCTCTCTCATTTTATTACAATTAGTAGTAGCAGTAGTAGCAGTAGTAGTAATACATTTTACTTTGTTTAAATTATTACACTCTTCTCATCTCAACCCCTGGGTTTTTACTTTCTTCTGATTTTCTCCCCCATCCCACCAGAGTGGGTAGAGGAGTGAGCAAGCCACTATATGGTTCTTAGTTGCTGACTCACAGGAAGATATTTCCAAATGGCAACCTGACCTAGTAAGAATCCATGATCAAATCCCTTGACATGATGTCACACTTACACTGTGCTTAAAGAAGCACCTGTGAAAATGAGAAAGTCTATGAAAGTTCTGAGCATGGTCATGACAGTCAGTGGCAAATAAAAGTACTATAATCACAGGAGAATCACTGCAAATTTATTCTACATTATACATCTTTAATATGATTTGTCTATCAAGTCCGGTTACAAAGCATTTAACAGGGGTGATAAAAAGACAAAAACTAAAAATTCTGATCATTATCCCCATTTATAAAAGAAAACAGTTTTCGACATAGTCCAGAAAATATTCAAATACACATTTGACTTCAGTTGCTTCAGTACCACTGAAGTTCACACATCCACTCGTGGATTAGAAATTAAGTATCCACAAGTCTTGCTCTGGAAATGGCTGAGGCAATGTACAAACTTAAGGCAATATACTTTTAGTAACAACTTTTCTGAGACAGTTATTCCTGTTAAGAAGAAAAGCACTTCAAAGAAGTTAATAGGAAAATATGGCAAATAGTTTACTACATCCTGAAAATGTTTGAAATATTTTTCCAATCAATTTTTTTTACATTTTTTATTCAAAATAGGACAAGACAGGATTCTGACTATTTTTCTGGGCTGTTCATCAGAACTGACCTAGAAAAATAACAATCTCTAGAATATGATTTACTGTGTACTTGTTGTGAAGTGGATAGTATAGGTACTATAATAAAGCTGCTTGCTTCTTTCTGAGTGTTGGACACTTAAATCAGTTCCTCCAATGGGTCTCAGCAATGTTTCCAGTTTGTGTGGACATTTCGTTCCCTGCAGTAATGACTCATGTTAAATTAGGATGAAGTAGTGCAATTGCCAGTCAGGAACAAGAGTGGGACAGCAGACAAGGTGAAGCTGTGCTGCACTGCCACAGCAAGACAATGACAAATAAGGAAATGAACTTATCTTGTTCTCAGGGATTTGTAAAAAATCAAATGGAAGAGTGAGTGCTTCTCTAACAGGCACCTGTCTGTTTTGCCTTACATAAGGTAGGAGCACCCCAGTTACAGCAGCAGCAAACACCCAAACACTGCCCTCACAGATGAGCCCTGGTGCCCACCAGCCTCCTGCCCCAGACAGGGCCAGGGCACATACCAGATGGGTCTGAGTTTTAGGGAAAATGCACTCTGCTTGTTCAAAGAGCAAGATAAGAAAACAAACTCCCCCAGACCTTCTGGATTGCTGTGTCTCTGTTAAAACTCGAGGGTATTTCTCATTGAATCCTGCAGGAATCAGCAAGCAGCAGCTTACATATTTCAGTTCTGAGGTTAGGCAATTTGATGGGCTCACAGAAAAGGGGCTCTGGCTGACACTTGCATAGTTATAAAAAAACACACATAGGCAGCCTCTGTTTGCCTACAGCACTGCAGAATACTTCCACTTCCCAAACTGTGTAAACCTCCATCGGAGTCTGCATGGACACATGGGTATGGGAGCAAAAACTGAGAACTACTGGCATCTTTATAGCAGTTCCAGTATAGCTCTGAATTCCCACACAGTGGTGAGCTCTCCTCTTAGATGAAATCTGTTTCCCTCTCATCAATGGTCTCAGCTTAAAAGCTGAGTGGAATTGAAGATGAGGGAATTAGGAGATTTTCAGTCATTGTGCTAGCTAGCAGTGGGATCCAAGTTTACTCCTGTCTCAATTCCCCACAAGAATACAGATATGATTGATTAAATCTTTCCTACAAACCCAAGCCTGTTTTTTAAGTGCATGAAATAGTTTGAACCAGATGTCTTGCTACTTTGTACTACATTTTCACTGTCATTTTGTTCTCAAGGCGACAAATGTACAGCCCAGGGGGAAAAGAAAACCTTGGCAAAACTGTGCTTTGAGAAAAGACATAAGGATTCTCTTGAGAAATTTCCTTGTGCCCACTCTGTCCTGGAAAAGTTATTATTACTAAAACATAAAAAAATTACTTTCATAAATCCAGAACTTTTCTTGTGCCCACTCTACCCAAAAAAATTATTATTACTAAAACATATAAGAAATTACTTTCATAAATCCACTGCTACAGGCATTTAATATACAGTAACAACAGCGCTGCAAAACAGAGCTAGGCAGGGAAATACCAAGCAAAGGTAAGTCCTGCTGCCTCCATATCATTTCCACTGGCTTGTCTAGACAAAAAACTGGTTTAACAAAAATTTCAGAAAGACTACACCAAAATATTCAGGCTACAGAAGCTCTGTGGCATGGGATCCTCATCCAGCATGAGTGCTTGACCCTGTTGCAGAAGTAGTAATTCTCAAGGGGAAAAGGTGTAGAAACCAAGGAGAACTTTAATTCCTAAGGCTGATGCAGAATAAAGCCTCTTTTCTCCTGAGACTTGAAACTATACTTCCATATCCATCAAATAATCAGGAGACCCCAATAGAAGGAAAAGATGACCAGGCTGTATTTATGCATTAAGAACTTTGAGTTGGGGATCTCTCCCTACACGCTCTGCTATTTAAAAAAAAAGGCCAAACTGAAACAAGGATCCTGATATTTCTAGAAGAGGTGTGAAATGCCCATTCCAGGGAGTGTTGAATAATTCATGAAATCTCTACCAATAGCTCATATCTACTTATTGGGAAAACAAATCTGGCTGACTGCACAAGCAAGAAGTCAGTCAGAGTCTTGACATAATCCAGCTGCTAAGGTTGTTTTTGAAGGCTTTCTTTATTAAAAATATCTTGTAGTTGGACAGGAAGACACAGTGCAGAACTGGCTGGCACATAGCTGAGCTTCTATTTAACAGCTTAAATGGTCAATGAAAAAACTTCTAGCAAAATGAGGTTACTACAAATACTTTGGTATGTGCCTGTCAATTGATGAAGCACTTCTCAAGATCTGGGAAAACTGAATAAATCAGAGAAAGCAAACAATTTTGAGAAGAACTAAGTACACTTCAATCCAAATTCTCCATGAAGCAGCTTGATTCTCAGTCTACTTCTCTTCCTTTTTTCTGCCTTTTTATTCAAAATTTCAAAAGCAAGTCCTGCTCTTATTATTAAGCTTTTTGCCTTAAAGTTCTCAACTGACATTTTCAGGACTTTCATCGCTGTCAGTACAATGTGTTGCATCCTGGCTGCTAGCCTTGAGAACACCATCACAGCCATTTCAGCTGTTGATGGTGTTAGTTTCTAAAAGCAGACAATGAAAGTCACTTCTGGGCATGGAACTAAGTCTAACATGCTGCCCACATCACCCTTTCCACTGTTCCAGTGAATGAGCACCTCCAGGCAATTCAAAGTACAGCTCACTACCGCTATCACAGAAGGGCCATACGTCATCATATTTCCTCTTAATCTGGTTGCTTGAAAACGACCCTGCCTTGGCCTCAGACTGACTGTTTTAGCAACAAAATTATAAAGATGGGATCAACAATCATCTTCACTTCAGTTTCCTAGCTACCTCAAAGACAAGTACAAAAGAATGCAAGAGAACCAAAAAAACAAACTTAAAAGATTTCATGTTTTACCTCATCTTGTTGTGAGTTTAGTAGCTGCAGCTTCATGTGTTTCATATAAGCCATAGTAATAGGCATGTTGTAATCAATCATACTGGTCACCAAAGTTGGAGGTTTTCCATTATCTGCAAAAAAGTAATTATTATGCATTATGTGTTTATTGTGGAGGCTGTGCCATTTAGCTCTAACTTTTGCATTTTCAATCACTTGTAGTCTGTAAAAGTGGAAGTCTCCCAAGGAAAAAGGAAAACCAAGATCAAACCCTGAAAATTGGTGAGTTCTTCTACCCTAAATGACTACAGCCCATACACTCTATCTATTCCTTACGCTTAAGCTCCCATACAAACATTTCCATAGCAAAATAAATTATTTCCTCCAGATGAAATCATCTTTCTATTGAGGGTGCAGATGGCATTACACTCCATCCTTTACTGAAAGCAGAAGATTCACTACCTTCCAGCTTAAGTAAATGAGATGATCTGACTTACTGAACTGTTACAGTCTACCCAATTTATACGAACACTCACTTAAGCTATGAAAGTATAAATGGGTATTAGAAATAAAATTACTTTAACATCCTACTATTTGGCACTAAAACTACCTTTATGATCCGCTCCATCTGGGTTTAAATGCATTCTTTTCTGGCACTCTGAGCAGCTCATTAGAAATCGTGTCACCGCTTCTCTCGGTAGGAAGGCATAGGTCTCTGAAATCTGAAATTAATAACAAAATATAGGTGTTATTATGTAAGTTGATTGAGCATGATTTAACAGACCTGATCATCATATTTCCAAATAAGGCACATTATTTTTTAATGCCAGGAAGCCCAATGAAAGCATGTTCTGCATATTATGTAGGATTTCAATAAACATCTCTCCAATCTGCCTACTTATTATCTAATGGCTACTAATGGTTGGTACTGAAAAAAAATCCCCTTACATCAAAAGTGGGTGGTTTTCTGTTTACAATTCATTTCAAATTCCTTTCAACAAAAAGATTCATACATAACAGCTATCCCACTGTGGAATGGTACCCAAAAAAGTTGAAGAGAGACCTTCTTCTAATAGCCAATGCCAAAAAAAGAAAGCACTTGTCTCATGTGTTCTGTTTATTTTTGTTGTAACAATACATGGACAGATATAGAACTTGATGTATTACCAGCAGTGAAGGTTGCCTTACTATTCTTATTTTGTACTTGAATGTTTTGTGAAAATATTCTTCTAAAGCTTGTGGTTTCATATTTTGGAGTACCTACAGTATTTTTACTAACAATTAAAGAATTTGTGAACCAGTTGATTTTACAGACTCTGCTTTACCTGGCAATATCTTGAAACAATGGATTTTAGTTGTTTCCTGGTTTCAACAAAATAATTGTTTCTAACCACGTACTCACAAGCAGGTAGTAGAGTGATATTTTTTCTCTTTTTAAAGGGAGAGGAGGAAGCAGTTGTAACTGGTTTTTTAATCTGTCTTTATAGATATTTCGCCTTGCTGGGAAGGACCTGGAGGTTTGTGCCAAGCTGCAAATAAGCTAATAATCAGCATACTCTCTGATTACAAACTATATCTCATACTGGCTACTCTAAGTGTATAGCCAGCAGATCAATAAAAAGTATTATCCCTCTCATTGCTGATAAGAAAGCAGCTGGAATAATGTGCCCAGGTTTCCCCTCATGGTTCACAGTTTCCCTCCACACTTCAAGAAGGCTGCCAGAAGCAGGAGATGGCTCTGAGCCAGGCCATCATAGCAGCTGGAACCTAAAGGAAACCTTGAAGGAAAGGTTGAAGGAGATAGATTTCTTTCATGTAGGTTATGAGGCCAAGAAAGATCTAATTGTAGCTCACTACTGCCTGAAAGAGAGTTGAAAACCTGTATAGAAAAACTCTTTATAGTGTATAACCAGGGACAACAACTGTCCTGTCTTGGGACATTCAAACCAGACATCAGCAGAAACTGTCATACTCCAGTGCACTGGAGCAGCTCTATCAGATGAATGGAGTTTGATGAAAACATCCAAACTTGGATGTTTTCAAGCCAATAAAAGGTGAACTCATGGCTTTTTGTGATTCCTTCTATATGTTGATGCATATACACTGAACAGTGCAAGTGTTATGATGACTCTCTAACTTCTTTTTCCCAACTAAGGTGGCTATCTTACTATAGAGATAATTATTTAAGAAAGACCAAGCCCCAACAAGAGAGATTAAGAGAGTGAGTTGTTAATCTGCTTGTACTCCCCTACTGTAAAACCTACAGCAGGATTTGATTTCCTATCAAGCACTATGCTGAGATGCAAGTCTCAGTAGGAAGGGAAGAAGAATGGAGATGGTGTGTATGAAAATGTGGCTACAGAAAGGACAAGATTACTATTTAACTGAATGTAAAAGGGCTTACATATTGTCCAAATCACTTCTGCCCCTCACAAGGGTGCTAAGAGGAGGAGGAATGGTCAGTTTTAATTTTCTTACACTCTTCCACTTGGCTTGTCACCTGCTCAACCTGTGTTGAATCTTACATTTCCTAAAACTCCATGGACCAAATTTATCAGTGGCAGTATTTTTGGAAATAGATGGAGTTTAAATTAGTGTTTGTTGACATGATGTGTGTCACATCAATATATAGAAATGATGCTTTATAAAATGAGAATGCAAAATATACCATCATGTTTATAACATTGGTTTTTAGGATGTTTATTGTTGTTGTTTTCTTACATAACTGAAAACTTATTGGGGAGGGAGAAGAGAATTAGTATAAAAGCAAATATTGTTCAGTGCTGAAAATTGGCAAAGATTTTTTTCTGGGTCTGAAACAACTTTTCTGAAAATTAAGCCACTAAATGAAGCCACTTTTGAATGGGCGGTCCTACTAAAATATATTTTTAGATTATTTTTTCCTGTTTTTTATACCCACAGAACAGATGCTTATTTACCTTTCTAAACATGAAAACACTGAGTATACTCATGCTTCATGGAAACTAAAAAAAGAATCTAAAATCAGCTAGAATTTAGATTTGAAAGAATTGGAAAGTGCACATACACAGCAACCTCTCTCTTATAACATTTAACATGTTTAGCACTGTATTGAAACTAATGGAGCTTACCAATTGATTCATTAGTCCCCTGCATTTGATAGGAATGCTCCATTTATTCTAATCAAGCATCTCTGTCAAAATTCCAGTTCTGCTCAAACAAGATGAAATTTCTCCATGGAGAGAAAGTGAGCTAAGGCCCAGATTTGATAGGTATGCTCCACTGACTATAAGGGAACTGGGTTTTATAACTAAATTTGCCCACAGAGCAGATGCTCGTGTCTCCAACCTCCCACTGCAACACAGTTTTAAGGATGCCCTTCCCTAAATAACTCCAGATTTCATCAACTTCTTCCCCTGTTTATTTTATAAATTGAATCAATCACTGACATTCCTAGACTTCAGCCTGTGTAAATTGGCATAACACAATGGAAATCACATTAAGAGAGGTACATAAGGAGCATAACCCACAACATTGCTTATTCTTGTTGCCTGAATATATAGAAAAGAAAGGTCTCTCCAACTTGCACTGCCAGTAAGCTCACGAATTGTCTCCCCTCAACAGCACAGTTTCACACCCTTAGCAATGCAGACCCTTGTTTGCCTTTCATCTCTACTTTATAAGATGCAGATAGCCACTTGCTTGCTCTGGCCAAGCTCTGAACCAGCTGTAGCTGAGAAATTATCAACCAAATTAGCACATGGCTGAACATAAAATCCTATATTTCAGCTCTCAGTAGAGTTCACCAGGTTGTTCACAAGACTGGACTGATGTTGTTCATGGAGCTGGCTTGCATGGAAATGTTTCAGAGCACAATCTGGAGGACAATGACACCTTCTAAGTAATTATACAGAAATACCTGAGTGGTCTGATTTCATCAGGAAAAAATGTTTCTTTCCTTTTTTCTATCCAAAAGAAGGAAGCAATGACTCAGTCCTTGCTGATGCTGTAGCCCCTCACTGCCTTCAGTGGCCCAGCTCCTAGCCCTCTTCTCAAGGCTACTAGCTAATAAATATATAGCCAGACCATCTTTTTCAGTGATGTGTTATAAAAAAAGAATATTGGTTTATTGTAAATCCATACCAAAAAAGAAATAAATTTAAAAGATGCACATGCTTCTATATTTTAAGAAAAAGTTAAGCCAGAAAAAAAGAAGTGGAAGATATTGCATTATTTACATCCATACTCTGACAAATCAGACTGGCATATTTTTGGCATGACTTACAAGAAATTTCTCATGCATATGCACATTCCTATCAAAGACCAATGAGTGCTGATTTACCATATTGATAAAATCACTTGGATTGATTTTTTTAAAAAATTATAAATATACTTTTTTCAAATATATAAGCTCTTGAAATATCCTTATGGGATTCCTTACTAGTGTTTTTATTGCATATTAGTGTATCTTCTGCTGCTTGTAGAGATGTGTTATCTCATAACTGGATGTATTCTATAACATGGAGAAATCAGAAATACAGCAGATTCTATCAGGTTTGTGTTTAGGTATTGTGTACTAGGTATAGCTATTATGGCTATATGATTTTTACCCTGTAAAGATATATGAAGAAGAAATAGAACTTTAAGCAAAAACTGCAAAAAGAATTTTTTCTAGCCTCAGAAATTATTGGATAAGAAGCAAACGTTTCCTAACAATACAGTCCATGCACCATCTACATATATTTGGTTTTAACTCTGGATTGAGAGGAAAATGAATTGGTTTCAGTGGTTTCAGAGTAAAAGCATTTATGATCTTACTTCACCATTAACAAAAAGTCTTTGGTATATTTTTGATTTACATGGCTGCATCTAAAACATCATGTAACAGTGAAGGCTGGGCTAGGCTTGTTTACTGGATCTCCTGAAGAGCACAACTAGTACAGGAAGTAATCCACTACCTGAGCATGTAATCTGATTTACATTGGACCTAAGCAATGAATGTCCTAATTGTGAGAAGCCTATTGCATTCCTACTGCATCACTATAGGCAGAGAAAACAAGCAAAGTTTCCTTTATGCTCTCCCATACTCAGATGATTTAAGTGTAGCTTCCAGAGCTAAATTTTTGCTTGGAAAATTAACAAGTCCTAAACTGAAAGGCAGATTTTAGGACACATATGGCAGAGTAGGATAGACAAGTGTGAGGAGAGGGAGTGAAAATTTGCAAGTGAACCTATTAACCTCTAAAGAATTAACATGGAGGATGTATGTGTAGTCTGGAAGATACAATGTGCCAGAATAGAGATTTTGCATGTGTGTTTGTATTTTTTTAATTAAGTAGGGTAAAGGGGGAGAAGATGATCAAAAGAAGACTCCAGGAGGAGGGAAATAAAGATAGGGATAGAGTGAAGATGGTAATCTGTCCTGGGCCCACAGCCATCAAACCAGGTGGCAGAAATTGGTTTCTTGATGACAGGAGGGCGAGCCAGCCAAGGGAAGCCCTCTCCTTTCCTCAGCAAGAGGTCAGAATAGAGGGCTGACATAGGAAATCAGATTTATCACTGCTGGGAGTTTTATCAGGAGCTCGCTACCCCGTTACACTGTGGGAAATGTTGTTCCCTCTTGTGCTAAACTTGCACTTCACAGCTCCCTTCCCTTCTCTCCCCATAAAACAGAAGCTGCTTTCTGGGAGGGAAAAGATGGGAAACACCTGCTAGTGGGACAATTGCCAGGACACTGAACACTCACCCCTTGCAAAGAATCAGGAATAAGCTCATACATTAAAAGTGCATGGGACTTGGCTGTTTTGCACGCAAGAATGGTGTGGATGCAAGAATTTAAGCATGCTAAGGCCCTGCACAAAGCTCAAGTTTTCCCACTTCCCCAAGGACAACATCTGTCCTTTACAGAAACCAGCCAAGCCCCAAACCTACTTTAGCCCTGTTTGATTAGGAAAGAGATGATGTTATCCCACAGTGCAACCTATCCAAAAACTATTCCCTGAGGAAAACAGCCTCAGTGTGATGTTCACAGGGGACTCACAAACACATTCTTGTTTTAGGAGGGAAAAACCCTTTGTTTCTCAGTCTCAGGAAGGCTTTTTTTACACTGACAGGGGAGATAGGAAGCTACTCAAAATCTTGATCCAAAACATTTATCACTGAAACAGGTGGATGAGGCACAAGACCCCAGATATTGTTCCACACCTAAAAGAATCCTGTTAGTGTTTCAGATGCTATACATTTTTGTACTCCCTATCTGATGAGAGTCTTGTCTCAAACTACTTCCCCTTGACACATTAGTACCTCCCCCATGTTTTACAAGCCTGCTTCTTCCAACTCATCAGCCCAGTGGATCTTTTTTCATTCATGGGTTGGGAGTCTCATTAACCAACCCATTTCACCTGCCCAAACATGACGGCCCTCACTCACTATTCAAGTTCACTGCTGTAATGTTTCAAGGCTTTGCACAGAAACTCACAGGCTCAACAGACAGATATTAGATCATCCTTCATAGTTAAAGTATCCGAGTAGAATATGTACATAGAAGTAAAGGTGCTTAAGGTAACTATGAGACACAGCTCTCAGCTAGATGATGCACTTAGTAGTGCATATATAACACAGAAAGGTGAGGCACCTCCTAAATTGTTTAAATGAATGAAAATCAAATGCCTTTTTAAAGGATATTAAAACAAAGTAAGAAAAATCAAATCTATTCTGAAATATAGGGCTTAATCACTTCATCTGGCCTGACAGTACCCTGAGAGGTAAGACAGATGTTTTAGATCACCAGTCTCATTACAGACCATTTGCACTTCTTGAAAAGTGTAATAAGCTATTTTTTCCTGGTTTGCACTGAATCACAGAGTTGTCCTGACAGCTTGAGCTTGTTGCATTATGCTGTTACTGCAGCCACAACTTTTCCCAGTTACTCCCACCTCTGATATACTCCTCAGCACTTGCATTTAAGTTGTAGACACAGATGAATAGTTTAAATTGAGAAATGTAGTTCTACAAAGGCACAGAAAGCCTGCTATGCACTTGTTGCATGCCTTTCCCAAATACACCAGATGGATTCTTTTCCTGAACACTTCTCTTCCATGCATCCCCATCTCCAGTTTGATGCCACAGTTCTCCTTTCAGAGTGGGATGCCTCTACCAAAATAACTCCCTGAGAACACAGACTGCAAAGCACTACCCCAAAGCAAAGCAGTTCCTCTTAGACACTGAGCTGTGGCAGCAACTGCTAGTGGAGATAAGCCAGAGATATCCTGGTACTGTCTCCTGACAACACTGCTTGCATCAGCATTTCACTCCAGCTCCTGTGAGGCCCAGCAGAGGACCCAGGGGACTGCATGACAGGCATGGACCTCTTTGAGCACAACTGCTTTCCCTTGCCCTGAGGAACATGCTCTTTTCACCTTCTGCATCTTCCCAGTTACCTGTGCTCCTGCTGAGCAACTGACTTGGCCAGGCCTTGTGTCACATATCCTGCCTTTGTGAAGGAAATATCTCCCAGATCAAGACCCCCAATGTTTTCCCTGTTTATAAACTTCTCTGGGAACTGGGAAAACACAGATATTAAAAGCACCACATTAATTATTTCTTCAGTCTGGCATATTTTGGATATGATTTAAAGTTCTTGGTTTCATTTTATATATACATGCCACATCTGGGTTATTTGCTGATATAGATCTACCTAAGTTAGGCTGGCAAGGAACACAGCACATCAATCTTACCTTGTATACAAGTCAGGCACCCAAAATGAGCAAAACCTGCCAGTGACAGAGGACACTCCTCCTGTTTTTCTTATTTTCAAACCTTGAAAACTCTCCCACATCATACACACCGAGTTCATACAATTCCTTTCTGGTCTTTTAGTGTGCAGAGGAGAAGAGAATGAGACATTACTCTAAACTTAAATACTGAAGGACAGATGCTTTATAATTTATCTAGAGGCTTTGTGCCAAAAATCCTAAAGTTTGAGCTTGGTACATTGCTGCCCCAAATAAAATGGAAAGGTTCTCTTTCCAGTACGCTGCTCTTTAAGAGGTCTCAAGTACCACATCCTATTTATCTTCCTGCACAGTACTGGTGCAGGAAATTCTACTCAAATCAATCAGTTGTAAAAATATCATTTCCATGCAGTTAACATAAACAAGGCAGTGCAGATTCCCTAACTGAGTTTGTCAAGTGCTCTGAACACATTTTTAGAGAGACATTCTGATGCATTTTAGCACTCCAGTACCCAGGGTGACTCCATCAAAAATTAAAAAGACTCTAGCTAAACCAAATTAGTTACTCTATTCAAATGCAGAAAGTAGTTAATTAAGTCTTCTTTGACAATTTCATTACCCTTCCAATGATGCTTGAGAAGTATTCAAAACTTTCAGTAAAGCAGGTTCACTATTGAAAATTAGACTCACACATATATAAGCAAATTAATAATTGAAAATCAATATGCTGCAATTCTCAAGGGCTATGCCATTAATTTTTCAAATATACTTAGGTACCCAATATCCATGACAAGATTTCTGAACTTCAGAAGTTTAGGAATTTTTGTGGTGTTTTCTCCCAGTAATTTCTCTGTTAAAAATAACCAAAAAATAATAACCTGTTTTGGTTATCCAGTTAGAGAACAGAAACAATGTGACTACATCATGCCAGGGTGAATTGTAAATAGCAATTGTAGCATACAGTTTGTGAACCACATCTCCTATAAAAGTTCTTCACTCAAACCATTTGGTGAATACTTATGCATGATAAATACATACAGAGATCTCAGGGATGATTCATTTCTGACATGTGAATAAAGAAATAAGACTAAATTAAACTTGTTCCAGATTCACTTAATGAAATTAGACCCCACCAAAGTACTTCAGTTTGATTTATAAAGCTTTTAGAGCATAATGTTTTGGGAGACAGTTACCTGAGCTATTACCTTTTTCATCCTTACAGTGACACAGAGAGGGTAGATACTGCATGGCTTCCTGGAACAGACTGACACTACAGCTCTTAATTCACTAAAGGCATTTTCATGGACAGGTCCAGCAAAGGACCATGCATTTCCCTGGATGTCTGTTTACTTAACCTAATTCTTATTTCAGAATACAGAGCAAGACTTGGAATTTGTTTCTTCTGGAGTCTTTTTTCCATTTTTATAATCTATGGAAGTCTTTCAAAATTATATATGTGAATCCTGTCACTGGGAAAGACAACTCAATGTCCTTGATAAATTAATAAACACTTACATGATTGCAAAAATATTGAAGACTAATAGTAACAAAAACTTACGTTTGGGCATCCTTAAAGATGCACCAGGTTCATGTCTCAATTGCAATAAAAGTTGACATAGATGAAACTGCTATGTAGGCTACTGAATCTGCACAAATAGTTCTTCTCACCGAAGATACACCAGTCTTTCATGCTATTCACAATAAACAAATTTCTTATCTGACCTGCAATCATGGGATTCTCACAGTAGTAAATATTAAACTTGGCACACGTTTGTGGGATGATGACTAGAAGTATTGTATTTATAGTTGGCAGCAATCCTTATAGCTGTATATTACTCTAAGATGTTTGTGACCTATACCTTTGAACAGCCTACTGAGGTAAAACAAAATAAAAAAAGAAAGGTCAGTGGAAAATATCACTTTTCTAATGTTTTCTGAAAGAGAAGACAAAGTATCAAAATGGCTGAGGTGCCAGATGAAAATTAATTTAGAGAGTTTGCGTTAGTTCAGCCTGAAATAACACTCCAAGCCCTACAAAAGCACACTAAGATGAAAGATGCCTTCATATGTCTATCTTAAGGTCAATACCTCTGGGAACAAATTATAAGAAATTTTGCCAAGAGCTTATCCCACAACAAACCATCTGAAATAGCCTATAAATAAAATATCTGTGAAGGGATTCACAGATACAGAGAAAAGATTTCTATCTGGGTGAAAAAAAAAAAACAGTAATGGAAAAACAGCTGTTTCTTACAGCCAAAATTGAATCAGAAACCTGGAGCTTCCCTGTATTCTGGTGACCTCTGATGAAAAACAGCTCACATAATTGCAGGCTGTTTTTAAGATGAAGAACTGTGTTCAGGGGGATAGGTCACCTCAGGGCCCTGTCCACAGCTCCCTGTCAGCCTCATCCCACTGGGACCAGGGGGAGAGGTGCCTTAGATGCCCTGCAGTCTGGCCAGGGGAGTGTGGTGGGACCTGGCTGGGCACCCCTAACCTGCCACCCTGGGGGAGCCCCTGGTCCTTCAGCAACTGGAAACAGCTGGGCAGGTGGGTCAGGATCAACCTCTGAGTGTGCCTGGCACCACCACAGCCCTGCACATGGAAAGTTGGTCACTCAAACCCAGGCAAGACCATGCATTTTATGCACCTTGGCAAAGTGCAACAAATGTTTCATTAGTTCTCTGTAAGACAGTAAAGTGCTGTATTTGTGTCACTAATCACAAAAGCTATTTATAGCTATTTTAAGACTGTATTTATGCAATTAAAATTTTAGAAATAATATTTTCTCTCTACTCAGCCAGTTTATGCAGGTATGGGAGGTGGCCCCTCAACACCTTCCTTATGGTAGCTAGTAGTTATCCAGTCCTTTGAATTTAGGACATTTACAAGTTTTCATACCATTAAACCATTAGGTATTATTTAGTCTGTGGCAATAAACTATAAGGTACTTTCATTTACGTGCTGAAATACAGCAATCCATTTAGCCAAGTTGTGACAAAACCTTCAAAGTCTTCTCTAACACTTCATGATTTAATAGCAATTAATTAATACAGAGCTATCAAAAAAAATGTGAAACCATTACAGAAATAGCAAATTCTACTTTTGTACCAATGAGAGAATCTCTAGTGAAGCCAGTGGATGTGGCTCTTATTACACAGCAAAAGTGATTTCTAAACAATATGTTTTCATTCACTAATGAAAAGTCTCTGAAATCAATTTGAGTGAGGGTGTCAGTACTAATCTTATTGGAAAAAAACCCCCACAAATCTCATGCCATGTGACCAAACCCAAATAATTCACATTTTTAGAGTCATGTTCAATTTTAGGTTTTTTTTTTACTTACTGCTTTGTATGTTCTCTTTTGTCCAGCATGTTTTCTGATTTGTTCTCCATTGGGCCCAGTTTCAACATGCATGGAATAGATAATGTCAAAGAAATCTTCCACAACGGCCACCCGCCGTAAAGACAGCTTCTCATCTACACCTACTCCATCCTGGAAAGGGGGGAAAAAAAAAAGAACAGAAAAAGTAAGGGAGACAAGACGAATAGACAAATTATGATAATCATGAGACACATTTTCCTTTTTTAGAAGGGAGTTAAAGACCCATTAATATCTGAAGATCACCCGCCCTGAAAATAACAGACACAGTATTGTAGGAAAGCTGTGTGATCAGAAGGATCACATAGACCCTTGCAAGCAGCCCGTTTTGCCAAACCAGGCCATTTGGCCTCTTGATAGGAAGTGATCTTTCACTCCAGTATTTAAAACTACAAAACAAAAAGTATCTGTGCCTCCTTCTCCCAATGCACAAACATGATTCAAAGGCAGAAGCAATCCCAAACACACGGCACAAAAATGCATTATGTGGTTGTTAGTAAGCATGCAACAGCTCTTTTATTCTTTCATTCCCTTCCCAGTAAATCTGTGCCTAGCAATTCATAAAGGTGTTTAATAAAAGGTTTTAATTCAAAGAGCTGACTGTAAATATGAATATGAAGGAAGTTGTCATAAACAATTTGCCCCTGCAAAACTTGATTGAAGACATACAATATGAAGACATACCACAATATGAGGGAAAAAAAGGGATGTTTTAAATATTTTCTACTTTTGCATGCAGATGTCCAGTTGGAAGAAGTGGAAAGTGAGAACACCTAGCATCTGATTTTCAAAAGTGATTGTGACATAGTAGCTAAAGACTTCTGAAAAGAAACAGTCCCCAATGCCTCTGAAATTAACCAGCTCAATTCGGCTCCTGCTTTTTTAACAGAACCATCCACATGAGGTTTTGTTTGTTTTACAGCTGCCTATGGACTCAGTTCTAATGAAGGAGCAGGAACTAGGACTCTTTGTTTTTCCAGAATAGACATCTATCAAGCAGGCTGCAGCTTGTAACACAACACCAGTATATGAAGAATAAAATAAAAATAGTCAATTCACTTGTACTCCAACACTGTGTTCGAATTTAGATCTTTGGAGGCAGCAGTATAACCTAACATTCACTATGTATTTTAAGCAATAACAGTGTTCCAAATAGAAAATATTTTATAATACCATTACTGCTCGTTTAATTCATGTCACAACAAAACTGATTTACATGGGCACTTCTATGACAAAACACATGTAATTAAGAATGCAATAACCAAATAAAGACAGATGAGGAATTAAAAGGTAATAATTATGTATGACTCCCACTTGCTGTCCCCCTGCAAGTTAACTTGCTAACTCACTCCACTAGGTTTGCTGTATGTGGACAAACATGATTCATTTTTCCCACTCCCCCTATTTTTATTCCAGTCCATTTTCATTTTTCATATATTTCAAAGGAAGAACCCAAATAATCCCGATGGCTC
The DNA here is from genome assembly GCA_030060385.1 of Muscicapa striata striata. Taxonomy (NCBI): domain Eukaryota; kingdom Metazoa; phylum Chordata; class Aves; order Passeriformes; family Muscicapidae; genus Muscicapa; species Muscicapa striata. The sequence continues at coordinate 872,074 of JAREIS010000215.1, forward strand.
CAAAGAATCCCCAGGGTGACATAGAGGAGCTCTGACACGTTCCTAGTAGCAATGGAGAAAATGTCAAGGCCTTTAGAGTGTAACTTTCTAAATGTGCATTATTCCAAGTGATAGTGCGTTAGGAGGTGTTGATACACCACCAGCCGGACAGGTTATACCCTGTCCTGCTCTAGCATGCCCATCCTGCTTTAGAGACATCCCTGCCCAAAGCTACATGGTCTCTTCCATTGTGTTCTTTATCCCCAGCTGCTGCATGTGCGATGAAAGGACTGCCACAGCTCTGATGGAAATGACTGTGTTGAGCATTCAGGGTGGAAGAACATGAAGGGTAATCTTCATCACAGGTTAAAGCCACTGGGAGCAGTTGATCTGAAAAATTTATGAAGCTCCCAGCCCATGATCAGTCACAGACCACCAGCTCAAAAACTTTGTGGCATTGTGACAGGTTTTTGTTTAACCTTCATCAAGAATTTGCTTGGTACTATCCACCACCACTGCCTACTATTAAAAAAAACTTGCTCTAGAGATAGGCCCAACATCAAATTCAGATCTTTGCAGCTTTAATCTTTAGGGGAATTCACATGTGAGCACTGTAGGGGGGCCCATCTTCAATCATTATTTTCTCACCACCCAAATAGCACAGTGGGATCCCTGATGATTTCAAACACTCTTATTATGACGACAGTGTTATCTCACATGGCTCTCCAAATACTCAGAAGTTTATAGTGTTGATTAACTGACAAAGATTTAATCTGTTTATTACTAATGAGTTTTGTTTTATGAAATTTCCTACGAGGGAGCTCTCTTTTTTAATTAAAAAGAAATGCATTACAACAATATTAATTTAAAACCTGTGATGCCACCTCAGCAGAGCTGACACATGCAAACATTATGAATACATTTAAAGAAGAAACTCAAAAATGAAACTCATTTTGCTGCTTTTGGTGGCCATAGTGTGCAGTGCTCTATCTAATGATCCTCCTACCTCCCTTCCCAGTCATGAACACCCAAAGGTTATCAGGTATGATCTGGGGGTGTTCTTGAAGGAGTATTTCTCCATAATGCTGACTAAATGAATAAGCATTGATAGTACTTCTAGAAATACACAGAAGAAAAGCCTGCTCAAGTTGTCATGACTCCTAATTGAAGTGCTAGAAAATGAATACAAACTTTCCAAACCTTTTAAATCAAAAAGGGTAGGAAAAAATGGTTTAAACAGAGTAGAAACTGTTTCAGGGGAAGACAGGGCTATAATTCCATATCTACATCTGTAAGTTTATCTAGAGGAGCCTGGACAGGACTAAGTTTGCTTCATCTTGCCTGGTGCTAAGACAATAAGGTAGACCTTGATTCAGGACACCTGCAGCACTGCAGAAGATGCTGAGGTGCTGTGCGTGAACTGTTCAGCTCATCCAGCAACACGCAAAGCTGTGTGGAGCTGTAAGCCTCAGCTGCAGAAGCAATACACCAGCTGAGTAATTTGAATAAGGTAGCTACTTACTGACACACTTGATATTCTATACTGACATCCCAATAGGTAAAAAGCTGGGCAAATGATAAAACCTCAAATCTCCATTTAAACCATGAAGTCTCTGAAGTGGATGCAGTTGTATCAGGCTTTCCTGCCATATGCCATTACACTACACTTTTATCATGAAATTCTATTTCATAAAGGCATTAACAAAGCAGCTCTGCTTTATAAGCTGACTTTGGGTAAAAAATTTCACAGTGCCTAAGGGGACAGTATTTTAGCCTCAACTAAGGCAAAAAAAAAAACAAAACTTAATGAGAGAAGGCATTGTAATGCTATTCCCATGACTGAAAGGCTATGAAATGTCCACAAGGGACAGGACAAGTAATAGGCTTAAACCACAGCACAGGAGATTTACATCAGACATTTGGAAAACTTACTAGTGATGTGGATAGTCAAGAACAGTAACAGTTTGCCTGGGGAGGCTGTGGGATGTGTGTCATAGGAGGATTTTGAGACCAGGTTAGGCAAATATCTATCAGGGATAGCACAAGTAAATCCTGTCTTGGGTAGACTAGATATTAATTGAGTTTCTTCTTGATAACTCTAGGAAGCTTAAATACCACTTTCAAAGTGAGTTGGACAGTAACAACTCTGGAATAGCAAGGAGGATATTTATAAATCACTGAGGTATTTTTAGGACTTTTTATTTAGCATGGAAGGAGTCCAAGCCTCACTTTCAAAAATTACTTTGGAATGGAAATCTCACTGAATGCTTTACTTCAAGCATTGGACTTAGACCCTCAGATCTTTCAGGCTGTTTCATTCCTCTCCTTTCAGCCATCACTGAAGTGTGCTGTGCCCTGTCCTAAACCAGTTGTCCCAAATGCCTCTCTGGCCAGCAGTGTCACAGACACTGACAAACTACATTCATCCTCATAGCTGCTGGAATGGTTTCAGTCTCTGTCAGTGAGATGTTACTTAATTTTACTCTTTGCATTACAGTTTTTCCTGTTTACTCTTGGTTTTATGTATATCCAAAGATCTCCCTATGTTCTTAGGATAAAAATAAAGAAAGGTTTCTTTTCATTTTCAGCACTACAAAATCTATTCGTACTCTGAGATTAAACTTGTTTCCATATTTGTTTTTTTAGATATCTAGACAAAGAATAAATTTCTGAATAGAAGTGAATTTTACAGAGAGTTGTGCACCTCCCAGAAAGTGCTAAGGATCCCTTTGGACCAGGATGGTTGGAGAGACAGGTTGGAGAGACAACCTCTTTTATTGAGGTTGAATCTACAGGGCTTGTCGGAGTAAAGAAAGGAAGAAAGTTTGCCAGTAAAGTGAATAGATAAAACTCTTAAGGCAGCAAAAATATATATTAAATGAAAGGTTGTCGTTTTTATAGTTACTTTGCAGAGGAGAAAAAAATTTAATACAAGTCTTTAAAATTAATGCCACTGAAACAAAAGTGCTTGTAATTCCTTGCTTGAGAATAGCTGCCCCATCTCCTGTCGAAATTTCTAGGAGGAAATAGATCTCATAAAACACCCTCTTGCTTTGTGAATGAATATAACTATCAGCATCTTGACAGCGTTTGAAAAATATTCCTATAAAGACATGATAGACGGAAATAGAAAATAAAAGGAAAGTCTTGGTTGATAGTTTTATAGAAAATGTTCAGGTCTATAAAAACCTCTGTTGTAAAAGCATCAAAGCCAGAAGCACCTACAAAACATTAGGAGTAGATGCAAATAACAATGCACCTAAATATTTCATTACATAACATAAATCACATATAAATCTAAGACTGCTTTGAATGCAGAAATATGATGTGTAATATTTTTCTCATATAATCCGTTCAGACAGCAGCAGAGTTAAAGCTCATTTATGTCCTCACACCTCTGCTGACTCGTACATTTTGAATTTCCCCTGGATGAGAAGCAAAGTTTTTTGATGACTGACACACTGTACCCTGAATGAACAAAACGTTTTGTTCATAGCCCTACGTGTTGTTAGTTCATGTATAATGAGCTCCTGACATGATTGTATGTACATGTTTTACTCCCTCTGTGTTCAAGATAGGAAAATTTTGTATGGAAAGCATTAGGAGGAAGCAATGGTAGTTGATGTATAACATAAACCCTATATATCTGTCTGCAGAAATAATTCAAAACAAATTAGTAAATTGAAAATCACATTGTCCATTATTTATTTTATCTGCTTGTTCAGTAACTGTAAAAAATATTGATATTTAAAAATAGGGATGACTGTTTTATGATGCCTCTTACTCCCATAGAAATGAACAAATTCCTTTAATCAGCCTATGTATTTGAACTCCCAGGTTATGAGTACATCCATTTGAATATCTGACTCATTCCCGTCAGCATAGTGAAAATCCACAAAAGAGCAAAAGTTATTAGTATTTGGTAGCTATTATTAAGTAGCCTAAAATAAATAAACTGATCATTTCTATCCAGTTCAAAACAGAAAGTGTCTATAATAGCAAAAGGAATATTTATGATTTGAAATTTGCAGTTTCTGCTCCTCATTATATCATGTTTGAACAGCAAATCTCATTTTTTACCAGCAGATGGAGACAGGAAAAATCAGAGTTATATTTAAACAAATACACACCAGAATCAGCTGACAAGTTCTCCCTTTAGAAAAAACATACACTACAATAACTAAACAAATAAGCTGGGACATGGCAGCAATGAGTCAAACTAATTGTAGACAGAGATCATGAAAAAAAAAGAGAATAAAATGAAGTAAAATGGCAAATTAATTTACCCTTTGAGATAAGAGACTAAAACTAAACAACAGACACAAAGTTTTGGTGTATTATGAAAGATGAAGGTGACAAAAATTTCTCTTACTGGACTGGCTTGATAGGTGAGCTCCATATAACCAATACACAAAATCAATACTGAGTAGAAGTCCCTTTCTCCTTTATCTCTTGAACTGTTCCAGATGATGAGAAAGCACACAAGCCAAACCTCTGTCCATAAACAGTGAGGGGTGAATGCTGTGTGCCCTGTAAGTCTAAAATATCCCATCCAAAAGGGCTCCTACTGAAGCATTTCAGGTGAGGCCATCATTTGGTGTGGACCACTAGCTCCATTAAATTAAGCTCTAGCAAGTAGAGAGAATGGGTTGTGAAACTTGTCAAATTGTAAAAGGAAGGTCTCTCACCTGTCTTTCCTTGAAGCATGGTAAAATAGGCTCAGAGATTATTTCATGATACATAAAATATGTTTAAAGGTATTTTCAGAGGTTCCTTTGGCATTAATAGGATAATAACCTGGTCTGTGGTCTCTGAGATAAATATTTAACGATCTTTCCATATTAAAGGGCAAAAACTGTTCTTTCTCATCTTTCTTCAGAAGCGTATATGGATGGCAAGAGGTAGAAGAGGTAGAAACTGATGCACAGGAAGTTCCACCTGAGTATGAGGAAGAACTTCTTTACTGTGCAGTGTCTTCCACACACTGGAACAGATTTCCCAGGGAGGGTGTGGAGCCTCCCTCACTGGAGATACTCAAGAACTGTCTGGACACAACCCTGTGCCATGTGCTTTGGGATTCAGCAGGGAGGTTGAGTCAGGGGACCACTATAGTCCCTTCCTGCCTGATCCATTCTGTGACTCTGTGAAAGGTAGCTCTATCATCAGTGAGAGTGCAGAAGATACTTGAACTAAAACATGGAGTTCATGTACTGACTCTTGAGTGTCCTACCAAAAACAAGCATGGACATGGGAAACAAGAGGTAATTTCAAAAAGATGGCTGCACTCAGAGCCTTGAAGGAATGTCAGGAAACCCTGTGAGAAACACAGGACAGGCAGAGCCCTGGTTGCAGTTCACTCTTCACAGTTAAGAGTTGCTTCTTAACTGAGCTCTGAATACCCTTGTCCCTCAGCATCTGATTTTTTTTTTCTTTGTTGTTTAAACATTTACACAACCTTTCTGAACAAAAGAGGGTCAGAAGTTGGGTCACACTTCACTGTTTGTGAAGTCCATAGCTGCAGGCTAACCAAACACCACTGGTTATGAAGCTGGATCTCCATCAGCAAGCGGGGCAAAGCACGATACCAAGGAGCTCATGCCACACTGTAAGCATTTCAGGATATCTCTAACCTGGACCTCTGCAATGGACACAATTCTGGTCACAACCCAGTAGGTGCATGTCTATCAAATGTCAGTTTTCTTTCACTGAAAGGAGTCTGTTTCTATACTGAAAAAATATTACACTGTGAAACAAAGCCCAGCAAGCATGGTCAGGAGCTTTGTTCCAAAGACATACTCGTTTTCCAAACTAAAATGCCAATGTAAATGCAGACATAGCTTCCTTAACAAGGCAACAAGACAGGATTTTTCACACACACGTATTGTGATGAACCTTACCCAAACTGATGAGAAAACTACATAACTACCTAGCTCAGGGACACACATGGCCCTGGTGTGACTGAGGAGATCAGAAAGAAGCTGAACAAACACTGATTTTGAAACAGAGACCTTATTTACCACATTACTCCTTCTACATGCTTCCCTCTCCAGCAAATTCCTGCCTACTTATCCTGCTAAAACAGATGATGCTTCCATCATTATATGCAGTCTGATATCAACTGGCCTCATTTTTTTTATTTTTTGACAGAGAAAGCAAATTAATGCTCTATTCTGTCTACAAAAGTTCATTGAGTTGGTGTATTTAGAACATGAATTAGTAAGGCAGGCACTACATACACCATCTTGAGTGAAATGTGACAATTTCAATTGAAGCAAAGCTAGAATTGGACAGGGAGAGAGAGAGAAAAAGTACATTTAATACCTGCAGGGGAATGGCAGTTTGCATTTCAAAACTGAAAAATTATAGTCAATTTATAATAATAATAACAATAACAAAGCAAAATCGGCAAACTGAAAAAGAAAGCAATTTCCTGAATTAAATTTTCTTGTTAACTTGAACTTAAATATAATTTGCTTTAAAATTCTTATTTTTGAAAAATTGTCTCAAAAATAATTTCTCATCTTAGGAAGTTTCAAAAGAGTGTTTTTTTCCTGAAGCTTATATTTTTAAAAAGAAGCAATAACTGTTTCTTTTTTTGATAACCAGATTGTGTTATTTCCTGTTCCCTGAAGGATACCGTCTCTTTTCTAATGGGTTAGTATTCTATTAGCAAGAATTAAGTTTTGACTTTGAAGTTTATTTTTTTTAAAATGTTCATGACAGGTCTGGAAACATCCAGCACATTTCACTTGCCCTCTTCAAACTCACTGTTTGGTAAGAAGCTGAGAGCTAATAAACCTAGCTTGGACTTCAAGGGTAACTGAACAGAGAGCCAAACTAATTGAAGCTTTTTTGTTTAAGTTCACATTCATGACCAAAGTTTTAGTGCATGTATTCCTTCTTCATGACTCATTAAAGGATTCATCTGGGTATAAGAACCTTCTACCAGAATTTTCTGTAATACTGTGAGTTCTAAGAAATTGCAGATTTTAAGCCTAAAAAGCCGTCAACATTTCAGTTCTACCACGAAACAATATGAAAATGTGTGAAAATTCATCCCATTAAAGTAACATTTTATTCTTTTACTGAAAGCAAAACTGAACACAGAGGTAAGTAGTAAGATAACTATAAGATTTCTCCTAAGACACTGAATAAGTTTCAAATATATTCTGAGGCTGGAGGTAATCTTATTGTGTACAGATTTCTTCAGCTGTTAAAAAAACTGTAAACACACCATCAGTCTAAGTAAAAACACTGAAGGATAACAACTCACTGAAGCACAAGTGTCCACTAAGTGAATGAGTACTGAAATGACATTGTCTTTTTCATGTCTTTCTACTCTTCATACATTTTATCTGATAATTTTATCTGCCAAGCTGTGAACAGTTGCTCCAGGACTTTTCCAGAGAAGACTGCAATGCCAAGCTTAATGCTTGGCAGGGGATCTGCCTTTTCAATCTCACAGCTAATCTGGAAGGGTCAGCTACTCCTGGTGAGTGTTTTAAAGGGAAGGGACTTGAGCTCCCCACTCCAACAGCTCAGCACACTGTACAGTCATTTCCATGAAACTTCCTTTCCAAAAAGTTAGTAGCCATTATAATACATCTAAAACTTAGTTTTGCTTTAGTCTCAGGTCTCAAAGACAATTCTTTGTATCTGCTGAGGATGAAAAGATTTGCTTTTCCCAAAAAAGAGTACAAGGATAAACCAAATTATTCTCCTCAATTTTTTTTTTTTTACTGTGGGGGATTTTAAAATGAATGGATGTGAATCTTAGTGTGAGCCTGCTTAGTATGTTCAGGGTTTTTTCCTAAATTATAAGATCAGGTATTGTCATCAGCTCAGCAAAAAGAAATGGGCAAGCTACTAAATAAATGTCAACTCTTAACATTCCTGTCATGCACCAAAAATGAACAATTGCTCAATTACAATTTAAAGTGTGCTACACTTTACAGTACAGGTATTCAAGCACTAGGGGAATGCAATGTAGATCTATAATGCCACCTTTTTTCAGACTGATGAAATGCAACTACTGTACTCCAAAAGTAACCAAACACTAAAGTGAAGCTTTAATATTAACTCATTACCCCAAAGTGCTGCCTCTGAAATTACGTATATTAAATATATATATATATTAAAATTATATTCTGGATACTTATAAGCCTCTGATGTAAGGGTGTTGGCAAAGGGAGCTTTTTTAATACATAATGTGAAATGCAAGTGCCAAGTGTTCAGTGCAATGAAGTGCCAAAAGCATACCACACCACAGATCAACCCTGCACAGTGACAAAATGTCTACATTAAAAAATTGCTTCAAAATCCTAGTTAATTGGTAAAATATTTCAAAAAGTCAGGGAAAGAGGATGAATCAGAGAACTGCTGATGAGATATAGTGTTTTTGTGTCTAGGTCTCTGGCTGCAACTTGAGCAAGGGCTTTTGTCCCTCAATTTGCTTCCTCCTTTCACCTGCTGCCTATGTCAAGGAACAGCTTTGGGGTGGCAGGGAGGTGAAATGTGTGACCTAACCTCTCCCATCGATGTTTCTGCAACAGCTGTTCACTTGCTTATACAAAATGAGTTCATGGTCTTAGCACATCTCCCAGAGGACAGCTGTGTCCATCACCAAAAACACTGCTACAACAGCCCATTAGGTGCCATTAATTGGTAACCTCATTAACATCATCAGTAAAGACATGCGGATCAGATTTTAAGATGCACTGGTGCTATACAGGCAGCTTAAGGTACAGAAAACATCAGTGGTTTTGCACAACCCACACAAAGCTTTGGTGCTGATACAGCCTAAGCACTGGCTCAGCAGCCTCACTTGCAAGGCCAATTGCAGAATAATGACAATTGTCCCCAGCTCCAGTGCCGAAGGGGACAGGAGTCTCCAGGGCATGTTCCACACATGGCATGGTTCTCTGACCACATTACCAACATACTTCCCACCCTGGGAAAAATGCTGCTTGTTGTAGGAAGCAAAGAGGTACTTCCCAGACTAAACATTCCTGGAGTACAAATTAGCAGCCTCTAATGGAGATCCCTGTAGATTTCTGCAAGGACAAATGAGCAGAGATTATGAAGGGGCTCTCTGTAATTGCATAGGTAATGTTACCTGGCCAGGGACAGAGGCCACTGGGGACTCAGGGTCATATCAGTACAAGCAGAATGCAAGGTCACTGACTTCCACCTTCATGGGGTCTCAGCTGCAGCAGTGTGCCAGCCCTGATGACGTACAAACACAAGCAAACTAGGAACTGTAAGGGTTAGGGTCTGTTCTCAGATGTAGCAGCATAGTACCCAGAAAAATCAGGCAAAACATTGGATAACAATCTCTCTATTAGGTTTGAAACAAAAAATAGTAAATATCATGTCAGATATTGGCAATAAGATTTTGGTGTAGCCAGTAATGCCAGAGCCAAATATCCAACCATTCTTCATGGAGGGATGTAAAAAGTTTTCCTTCCAAAAAGACAGGAAAAAACCAGAAGTTTTTTCATCCTCCCTCAGACCTGAGGGAAGGCTTGTACCCTCAAGAGTATCATTAAACTAAATTGGTAAATAATGAATATTCCTTTTTTTTTTTTTTAGTTTTGTTAATATTTGTATGTGTGTATGCACTGAGCAGGTTTTATGAAACTACCTCAGCGGGCTTACGTGGGATTCTTTAATAATTTATTTGTTGATTTTTTCTTTAATTCAATTACATTTCCCCAATTCTATCACTTTTTTCACTCCAGCAACACTTTTCTCGCCTGGGTAACCCAGACAAGAACAAGTGCCAGATGCAGAAATCTTGTGTTTCTGTGAGGAAGAACTGTTGCAGATAGCCAGATTACAGATTTACACCACTTTTTTTTCCTTTTCTTCTTCCTCCCTTCTTTAACCATAAACAAAGTCTACAGCATGAAGAGGCCAATCCTTGCCAGCAGAACCAAGTTTTGAAAAACACTGCTCCACCATATGTTCAGTCCTGACCAGCGTGAATAGTTCGGAAGCTGACATCTGCAGATGGGGAGTTCATACCACCATTCAGCACAAACATGCTGCTACTGTACACTGAAGTCAATATTGGCCAGACTTTGCTTAGGAGAAATTTTCAACACTGATCTACAGTTTCACCTTGCCAACTAATTTTTGTTACACTGATGTAAATGGAATAGATATAAAAAGAATCTCAGAGAAAAATGGTGGTGCTGATTGAAAAAGGGAGTCCTTGTGAATCCTTTTGGTAATCCCCTTTAGAAAGAAAACTCTTCTGTATCAGATATTACACTGAAGCTGTTGGTGTAATAGAAAACACTTGCTAATGTTACATATGATGGAAAGCCCACTAAACTCTATTTGGCCTGTAGGATTATGCACTACAAGGATACAATGACCTCAGACAGTCCCCTGAACTTCTTTGAAGACCCAGTTAACTGAGTTTTTCTCTGAACAAGATATATCAAACTTGTAGTAAACCCTGTAAGAACCAAAATCTTTCTTGCCTTTTCTTAATGCCCTTCTTAAAGCAGCAAGAATACTTTACTTAAATGTTTGTGGGAGTGACATTGCTTCTTCTACAGAAGCACTAAGATAAAATGCATTTTCCCTCCTCCTTCTACATTTTCTCTCCCTTGCTCCTCTCTCATTCCATCTGCAGCTCCTCATGCACTCCAGACACTTTTTCCAGGGCTTAAACAGATTTATAGCTAGCAATTTCCATGGGGACTGTGTGCATGTTCTCTCAGGCATGCTCAGGCACCAACACTCATCAGAGGGCTGGAAATCAAAATCTGTGTCAGTTGTGTCACTGGCAGGGAAATTCCATGAGTTCATGTTTGTTGTGTCTCTCATTCAGGCCTTTACTGTATAGCAGTGCCCTTCTTCAAAAGCCTGTATCTAAAGCCTCTGTGTAAATGTTCTTTAAAATGTTTTGCAGTCTTATCTTATATTCACATCTACCATCGATTATTAAATGGGAGAGGAAATAGAACCATTTTCCTTTATTATGTTGCTCTGAAACTAAAATGGGCAATGTCTGGACTGTAAATTCATAGTAGGAAGAGGTTAGATGTTCAGTTATATGAATTTGACTCAGAACTTTTCCTGCATCAAATTTGGAGCATGTCTGAGCAGCAAACAGTTCAAAACAATGGTAACTACAACACTGACTTTGCAAATTCCATTATAGTGAGTAAATTCAGCTTCCTAATTTTACAGATATTAGCTACCTAATTTCTTTTTAGTGCAGATGAGAGGAACATCCATCCCACTTCTGATCACTAATGATGCTGCCCACCACACCAATTATTTTTCTAATAGAATTAAGGGAACAGCCAAATAATGAAGAGGACCATTATTACCTCAACAGCACAGCAAGAACTGGTGTTTTGAATAAGTAGGTAACCAGATTTGCCCATCTGATACATGATGAAAGACAAGGAATCAGAGTATTTGCAAGTTGAAGACTTTCTATTACTGAGATGCTTGCAAGTCTCTGCCTTAATTCAGGCATGCCCATGAAATTACTATCACACACTAAGCTTTCCATGCAAATATATATAAGATGATATGATATGATATGAGATATGAGATATGATATGATATATGGTATTATATATAATATTAGTATACATATAGTACAGTTGATGAAAGAAAATATGCAGATCAGTCTGCTCTGTCTAATAAAATTCATGCTTATTTTGTCATACCTACAATGGGTAATATGCAAACTATACAAAGCTTTGTAATTAATAGTACAATTCTGTGCTCAAAACATGAACCAAACACTGTATTAACAATTCCCCATGATCATGAATCCTTACTTAAACTTTCTCATTTTATATAAAAAATTCAAGTTCCTCAGTTGTTTATAAGAACGGGAAGAAGAGTTAAAATATAGAATTAGAATTCATTATATTTTAAACACAGTATACTGATTATATTATTAATGAGGCTCAGAAGAATTTGGTGATCTGTCTCTCAATATCTTAAAGTACTGTGTTCGAACTGTATCAAAACTGTAATTCACCAGTATTAAGTGACCTGTGCATTTTCTCACTCATCTGTAGATATTGTCTGTATTAAGTTAATGGGATACAGCACCTGGCTGCCTTCAGTAATGACAATAAAGTTCTCTTCCTCTCATGATATTCACATGATGTGCACAACTTTGACTGACGGATGTGCCATCCAACCCAGAGCTGGTTGTAATTGACAGTTTAGCTTGAATTTGTCATATGGGATCTCTTGAGATGGAAAGTACTGTAGAAAATCAGGGACAGATGAAAGAAAAATCAAATGGTCACTTAGTCCACCCCTGACAGAAACGGGACTCTTCTGTTGCTCACAATGTAATTTCTTGTTTTGTCATAAATTATTTATCTGAGGTAGGCTTCATCACTGCCTCTGAGACACTATTTTGCAGACTAGTAGAGGCAAACACAGAAACTTTGGCTGAGCCAATGCCAAGAGCCTGCCACAAAAGCTTTGCAGACTGCTGTGCTGCAGTTTCTTAGTTATGTTCACTTGGTGCACAGGCATGACACCAACCCCTCTCTAGGATTCACTGGAGAATAAAGTTCTGCTGTCATACTAGATCACATCTGCTAAGAAGGAGGTAGCAAGGGCTTCTTGGTGGCAGTGAGAAATAGGTGATCACCTCCCTAAGGCTTTGTCATGTCACTGCCTTGTTTCCAGCTTATCTCCCAATTCCAGGAGCCCAATTTCATCTCCTACCAAAAACAGCTTCCCTTGCAAGGGGTTCAGCACATTCTTTCTTCACAAATAATAGCATAATTTAAAATCCCATTGAAGAATCACAGAATATTCTGAATTGGAAGGCACCCAAAGGATCATCAAGTTCAGCTCTTAAGTGAATGGCCTCTACAGGGATAACAACCCTGAAGATATAAACAGCATGTTGTAACCAACATAGCAAATCTCAGGGTAACATTGATTTTAATAAACTATGCCTCAGTCTTCCAAATTGTCCTATTCTCTCCAAAATTATGCTTTGCATGCAAAGGACTAGGGGCACATCATCATCACTTTTCATTCCTCAGCAAATGCAGAGAACATAGTTTCACATACACATTAGAGATGGCTACAGATATAAAGTTTCAAATTTATCTCATAAGGAAAACCAACATCTGTTTTCATCTTGCTGACAACGTGAACAGCAATGTTTTTATTCTGCTGAACAAAATATTAACTAGGACTGAATTTTCAAATGCATATTTTGTTCCTCTATGCACCAATTCAATATAAAACTGCATCGAAGCTTCAATTTGGTTATCTCAAACTTTGACGATTTCTTTATATCAGGTTTGAGTCTTCCTGGACTACATTGTCCAAGACACACTGCAGGAGATCCCATGTTTTGTGAAACATTTAGTAAAAACAAGCATGCTAGTGTAGTAGAAATTCTTGTGTCACATGTCTCTCTTTGTAAATATTTTGTCCCACTCATTTGCTTGCACTTTATAGTAGCTACGCACTCCAAAATGACTGAAAATATTTGATGCACTTGCACCAACCAGAGTCAGCTATGAAGACTGAATATGTACTTCATCTACATCATTTAAGCCTTGCCTGCTCTGAGAAAAATATCTATTTTCTTTATTCATGAATCACATCTGCTACCCAAGCCAAATACAAGGCCAATTGCAAGTAAACTCTAAATTCAAAATTGTATGTCTACAACTGCCAAACCAGCATGGGTCACCAAGAAGATTTTTTAAAAGACCATACAGGCAAGCCCTGTTCTGGTCTGTGCAAATAGCCTATTAAGTGCTGTATTTTTTGTGCTACAGCCTTTAAAAGGAAATGGCACAGTAATTTCCTGTCAAATCAAATTATTTATAGCATAACTTTTCATTGGGGGTATTCTGCATGTATCCAGAAATTTGCTTTCTGGGGAGACAACAGGCACAGCTGCATGTCTGGTAAATATGTGTGCTTGTTTTCATGTGGGGATATACGTGAAATTAAATTTGATTTGATTTAACAGTATTTCACTGGCATGGCAAGCTGTTAAATGTAGCCTAGGAAAAACGAACAGACCCTTGAGGTAGCTGTCACCAGCTGATACAATGAGTTTAGGATGGGGTTTCATTCTGTATCTGGGGTTTTATCCCATCTATCTATTCCCTACTGCTGTCCTTTTGCCATCTTGTTCAGTCATTTTTAACAGCAACCTGCCATCTGAGAGTACTTCACAACACAATGCCATCATTACACTCTCCCACAGGGGTCAGGAATACTTTTTCACTCCATTTTTTTTTTTGACAAATACATTTTAGGATTTCTGATGATACCACAAAATTCTTTTTGTATTTCACTCAGATTTTGGATGTTGATGTAAAAAGCATTGCTCCATTTAATTATTTTCCTACTAGACTTTCTGCTCAGATGCTCCTTTTTTCCCTCCCCTTGCTTTTTTTTTTTTTTGTCTCCTTGTTTCTGCTCATAGCTTATAGACATTCCTTCTCCATTCAGTGTATATTTCAGCCTGTATATTCACTGAAATAAAAAAAAAAAATCTATTAAGACAACAGTGTCCAGTTGAGCATCCTAGTGTTTGCCTTCATCCTTCCCAGACCTCGGTTATACAGAGCATCATGAATTACAGTGACAGAATCATAGAACCACAGAATGGTTTGTGTTGGAAGGGACCTTAAAGATACACTACTTCCAATCCCTCATCCATGGACAGGGATGCCTTCTACCAGATCAAGTTGCTCAAAGCCTCATACAGCCTGGCCTGGAGCACTGCTGGGGATGGGACACTCACACTGCCCTGGGCAACCTGTTCCAGTGTCTCATCACTCTCATTGTAAAAATCCTCTTCTGCTTGTCCAATCTAAATCTACCCTTTTTCCGTTTAAAAAGGTTGTCCCTTGTTCTGGCACAACAGACCTAGTGAAAACTCTCTGTCCATCCTTCCTGCAAGAGCCCTTCAAGTACTGAAAGGCTACAATAAGCTCTCCCTGGAGCTTTCTCTTCTCCAGACCGAACAGCTCCTACTCTCCCAGCTTGCCTTTGTAGGAGAGCTGCTCCAGCCCTGCCCAGTTGTATTTGTGTCCCTCCCCTGGACCCACTCCAACAGATCCGTGCCTTTCTGTGCTGTGCACTGCAGTCCTGGACACAGCCCTCCAGGTGGGGTCTCATGAGAGCAGAACAGCGGGGTGGAGTCACCTCCCTCAACCTGCTGGTCAAACTGGGGGTGATGATTGTGATCAACTCAACTGATGCTATGTATAACTCAAGCTGCATCAATTCTCTGAATTAATCCTTGTGAGTTATTGATGCTGTAGTTACTGTAGCAATTTATTTTGCATTTTTGGTCCCACTGAAGTTGACCTATTACTATGAAGAGGCCAAAAAATAATGGCATTGATGTTGCTTTCACATTTGGTCCTCCTGTGCTGCTGCGTTGCAGCAGAAAGAATGTCTCCCAGTGAGATAGGACCTGGGAAATAGGGTCATCAGCAAGTTTACTAGGACACTCTCCTTCTCCAGATCTTGCTTTATGGTGCAGCATACACAGTTTTTTCCAGGTTAAGCTTTTACAATCTGATTTGTAAACTTCAGAAACTGAATCTTCCCGACTCCCCTATTATGAGACTGAAATTTATATAATTTAAGATGTATTCAGTGTTCCTATCTCTATAATTAAATTTGTCTGGTTTTGTTATTTTGAGCACCTTCTGAATTTTTTTCAAAGAGCTTACTAGGCATTATGTTGAAAGGATTCTGCTCAAATTACATCCTTCATTCTCTAACTTTGTTTTAAGGATAATAACTTAACTGATATTTGAATTAATGAAATAGGGTATGGAAAATCACTAAATTGCCCTGAAAAATCTTACTATTTAGGAAAAAAATCCCTACTTTTTTTATTTCCTGGTTTCTAAGTTTACAGGGTCCACTTGGGACATTTGCAGAGTTTAAAGAGGAAGTTCTCAAACATGAGCCTGCAAGACCATTTGTTAATAAATCAAGTCTCTAGAACCACACTAACTACCCACACTTTATATACTCATCAATTAAAAGTCTGATAATGAAATATCCATGGTCCTTGAGAGATTTTGAGAACTGACAAGGACTTGTTGCTAAGACAATCTTTTCTATACAGCTGTGGGGATTGCTAAAGGATTTTTTGTATGAGAGGTTTTTTAACACAAAAGTAGAATTTTCACAAGCATTTGAATGGAGATGGGATTTTTAAAGAAAAAATTACAAACGCCGTGGGACTCACAATGGAATTGCATCAGTTGATAAGACTCCATTTTTGAGCTACTTTAATATCCATAAAGAAAAAGAAAGATTCCTGATCTTTTCTGACATTGATCTCTTTAGGATATAGATGCAGTTTTGTGGTTAGTTTTACATAAAGTTATTAAACTTTTATTTCTGTGTGTGATATTACTATTGGTCAGATATTTTCCTAACTTTTTAGGTCCCAGAAGCATTCTATTAAAGACAAAAGGAGTCCTCCAGCTGTACTCTCTGCCACACAATCCAGCATTTAGTGAAGCTGGTAAAAGAGAAACCTCTTCTAATACTTGGGGCTAAAGACATTCCTCCTATTGATTCCTTCTCCCCAGTTTCTCAGCTGTCCCATCAGATACATGGCAGAAGGGACCCACAAGTCTTCCTCAGAGGGACAAACCTGGCTTCAAAATATATCATATTGATATTTGCATATCAGGGGCCCAAGTCCATGTTTGCCTATCACAACCATATGCAAATGTTTTTATTGCCTGTAATAGCCAGTGTAATACCTTGAGGGCCAAAACCAGAGCAACACTATTTTCAGCAACAGCCGTAACTATATACTATGTTACATACCATACAGCCACCTGCACTTGGTAAAGAGCACCAGGGCTGGTAGCAAGACATGTCTCAAGTGCTGGGTTCTGGCAAAAGCAGAAAGCAACAGAGAGCACCAGCAGTAGTGACAGTGACATGAGGTTTTATTTCCATCCCCTGCACCTCAAGTCACACCAACCATGACACATCACTATTCACAGCAAGTATTTGTAGCTGTGGTGATACTGTGCAGCCCTGTCAGCCAGGTCTTGTGTGGCATCACGGTGAAATTTCTTAGATTTGGGGCTTGTTTCCAAACTCAAGGGCTTCCTTAAGTCAAACTCACAGATCCTGAGGCCTGTGCTGTCTGCAGGCAACACAGCCGTGGTGCAGATGTGCAGGATAGCCCCAATGGAAGAGGTATACCAGCTGTACCATTGCATCCATCCACACACCAGCAGCCATCCACAGGAACACGGGAACAGGGCTGGCTAGTGCTGAAACCCTTCCATGGCTGCTCACACAGCTCCTCCAGCAGAGCAGGGCATCACCAGAGGTGGTGATAAGAGGCCTGGAGCACCTCCCCTACAAATCCAGGCTGAGAAAGCTGGGGGCTGCTTGCCTGGAGAAGAGAAGGCTGTGTGGAGACCTCACAGTGTCTGAAGGGGCCTACAGGGAAGCTGGAAAGGGACCCTTCACCAGGAACTGCAGTGACAGGACAAGGAGCAATGGGTACAAATTGAAAGAGGGGAAAATTAGGTCAGGTGTTAGCAAGAAATTCTTTGCTGTGAGGGTGGTGAGACAAGAGAACAGGTTGCCCAGGGAGTTTGTGGAATGCCCCAACCCTGGCAGTTTTCAAGGCCAGCCTGGATAAGGCCTCGAGCAGCCTGTCTAGTGGGAAGTGTCCCTGGCCATGGCAGGGGAGGGTTTGAATAGATGGTCTTTAGGCTCCCTCCCAACCCTTAACATTCCATGGTTCTATCACCCATCCACCTCCTGCGCAATGCTACACGTGCCTGCAGCAACCACTACGCCGGGCAGGCACAGGGCACTCAGAGCGCTGAAAACACGCTGGAGACGATGTCTTATTGTACTTCACAGCATTCCGTGCCCGCACTGGGTGCAGGCTGACGGCTGCGCAGGGGCTGTCCGTGCCCGCCGCGGCGGCACAAACCCTCCCCGCCGCAGCCGCCCGCAGCCCTTTCCCCGGAGGGCTGGCACGGCCTGTCCGCCCGGGATGCGGCAGCGCGGGGAGCGGCCCGAGCGGGCGGCGGGGCCGCACAGGTGCTGCCGCAGCCCGTCGCCATGGGAACGGCGCGGCCGAGGGCGCGGGCCGGGCCTGGCCGGGGAGCGGGTGTGTGTGTGTGTGTGTGTGTGTGTGTGTGTGTGTGTGTGTGTGTATGTGTGTGTGTGTGTCCCGGAGGTATTGCACTGTTTCCATAGGAACAGGCGGGGGGAGGCGATGGCGGCACAGCCGCACCCTCTCCCCGCTCCCCCTCCCCCGTGCCCTCAATGCCAGCCCGAGCCCTGAATCAATTAATGGAGCCGGCACCGGGCTGGCAGAGGGGAGAGGGCTGTGCCCCCTCCCGGGGCAGCCCCCGCACCCAGCTGGCGTGGCGGCCGCGCTGCTTCCCCAGGGAGAGCCCCGGGGCGCGGGTCCCCGAGGGCTGGCCCCGGCAGATGGTCCCTCCGCTGCCGACCCCGTTCCCCGGCCCGGCCCGGCGCGCCCGGGGTGAGGCGCTGGGGAGCCCCGGCCGCACCCCGGGGACACCCGCGGGGAAAAGGGGCGGGGGACACGCACATAACAACAACAACACAACGCCGTCCCCGCACGGCTGTTTACGGCACCATATGGCTGCAGGGGGAGGAGTGAGGGACATGTCTGCCGAGCCGCCGCGCTCATTATGTCCCGTGGAGGCACGGTCACCCCGCGGGGGGACAGCCCGCTCCCGGCACACGCGGCGAGCCCCGCGGCCCAGCACCCGGCACGCCCGCTGGGGACTCCGGGGAATAAACACACAGCGGGCTGCCTGCCCTGCTGCGGCCGGACAGCGGACATTCAGCTCCCTTCCCCACAGCCCGTCTCTGGGTCTGTGGAGATCCATGTATATCCTCGGCGTAGAGATGAACGTATGGGATAGAGCTCTGTTTTGGATCGCAACGGGGCAGTGCTTGAAACGTGAAAAGGAAAACACAAAATAAAAAGGTCTCTTGGTTTGTTTTGGTTGGGTTTTTTTGTTTGGTTGGGTTTTTTTGTTGTTTTTTATAGGTGGGGTTTGAGACGAAAACCTGACCCGCTTCGGGGCATCTCTGTCTATGGCTGGCACGTACAAAGGGCTGGAATGGAGGCCCTGGGCATCAAACGCCACCCCGAGACCCACAGCGATTAATGCTATTTTTTCTTGCCGAGGCAGGCAGCCATTCATCTCAGTGTAATCCTTGCTGCACGGTGCTGATGGAGGCACGCTCGGTGCAGCGCGTCCTGCCTCTGGAGAGCTCTCTCGGCTGGGGCAGGGGAAATGCTTTGAAATGGCTTATGCCTTTCCTGTCAGTGATTCATAAGATAGGTGCTAAACCTTGCCATTATTAGAGAGATAAAATCCACAGACTATGGGGTCTGGTAATAGGCAACTACACTGTTATCCATATTACCTTGTAAAATTGAAGTATTGATTTCTTTAAAGCATGGTTTGCTACTTAGCAGACCAATCCCACTGCTATTGTAGTCAGTGAGATTTTGCTATTGACTTCAGTGGGAACAGCTTTTTGCCTTTAAAATGGTCTATTTCACATTATTATGGTAATATTGTTCAGAAATTCTTAAAATCGGCCTTCTTGGTCTTGGACATTTTAAAAGATTTATGCAGAAATTACTTCAGCTCAACTTCTTCACCTCATTTCTGCTCATGTTTTGTCCAAAGTTTTGTTTGGATAAATCCAAACTAAGATAACTTAGTGTTCCAGATGGTTGTGGGTGGACTGGACCTAATAGATACTCCAGTTACGTGTGTTTAAGTGTTTTTTGTTTTGGTTTGGCTTTTTAATTTTACAGAAGCCTAGATTTAGAAACTCGTTTGTAGATCTCCTGTTGTGTGCAGCTTTGAATGCATTTGGTTTCTCACCAAAATAGCATGCCTTCCAAAGCAAGATTAAAAAAATTAAAATGCAGCCAGCACAGGGAGTGGTTCAGTTCAACTGATGCCACATAAACGGGCTGATCCTCCTGCCCATAGATAACATACATCTGAATCTTGGCACCTGCCATTGGACTGGAATTCAAAATGAGAAACAGCAGGCCTTGAGGTCTGGAAATAAAGGCAGCACAGGAGGAAAAAAAATGTTCTCTGCCTATTAGTAAATAATAAACTACAGCAATAAAGACAAATGGCAAGGATTGAGGAAAACACTGTGGTCATCAAATAGATATTGGGGCTATGACACAGTGGTAAACATGTCCAAATTCAAAGTGCTAGGTGTATCTAGCACCTATATTAACTGTTTGCATATTTGTGTAACTGAAAGCTTTTTAGTATCTAGCAACATTCTGCTTAGCTACTTTTTGCTACATCATGCTGTGACACTCATAGAAATAAATGTTGACTAATAGACTCCAATTTGTTACAAATGGATAAATGGTTTGGAATAGACATTTATCCAAAATTCTGCTAATATCAAATTTCCTTGAGAAAATGCTTCCCCCTGTGCCTCCCCCGCCAAAAAAAAATTGTTTCATCTTCCACACATTTTCCAAGCAGTTTTGTTATGCAGTTAATATCTTAAGGTTGTTCTGTGCTTTTAGGTAGCTGACAGGTATGCCTAGCTGCTTAAATACTACTTTTGAGTATCATAATCAGCTTTATTTATTATTATTACTACTACTACTACTGTTATTATTAATATTAATATTACTGGGAAATGTGTAATATATGTCCTCCAGGCTTCTTTTACTTTCCTCAGCCTCCATCTCTTCCAAGGCTGGCTTTCTTTCTTTAAGGATCAGCTCATAGGAAGCTGTTAAACCAAAGTTTGTTTTTACTTGATTGGCTTTAACACTTCGCTCCATTTGGTCTCTCATCTCACTTTCCTTCCCCTCTTATTCGAAGCAGGATTGCTCTAATGCAAATATAGTTGAAAAAGACAGGAACAAGGGAAAGAGATCTGAATTCTCCTCATAACAGATGTCCTAATGCAATAGCCACAGAAAAGGGAGATTACTTTAAAACAAGTAAACAAAGAACCTCAACAATGTAATTGTGGGTGAATTTATCTGTTGGGTGTGTTTATTTGTTAAGAGACGCTCCTTTATTTGACTTAAATATATGTATGGCTTAAAGGATTGGAATCAAGCTCATTCTCTGGTTTGGTTTATTCCTCCTTGAACGATCAGAACTTGGGGATTTCTAGAAGAGAGCTGCCTGCACAGTGCATTGAGTGCACTCTGATGTTGCAGAAGATTATAACCAAAGAGATGGGAGCAGGGTGCCCCTGGTGTTATTTTAGAGCTGAATTTCGCCTTACTGTTACTAAAACTTTCTAGATATTTTTACACATTTTTAAACTTCCCTATATGCTTGTTAAGCACTGATCTCTAGCACATTGGAATTTACCTTGGCAAAACCAAATAGCACTTATATATAAATCATTCTTCCCAAATAGAAAAAAATCTATTGAGTATCCTATTGAGAGTTCAGTCATTGCTACCCAGTCAACCAATACCAACTGATCAGGGCACTGAGTGCCCAGGGCTGTGGTTTGTGGGTGGACTCCTCCCTCAGGCACTGACCATTGCAAAGCCCAAGCATCAGCCAGGGGCTGCATTATGTCTTCAAAACAGGACCATAACCTTTGTGCCAAAAATTTCTTTACAATTATTCACAGGCCTTCTGCTGCTCCTATCCCAGGAGAGGATTTCACCAAGCATGATTTTAGGATGACAGGATGGGTCCTTCAAAGCCTCACAAATGTCACTGGCTTAACTCCTCCCAACTTCCTTCAGCTACAGTTTTTCAGCTTTTTTGTAGGTCTGTTGGTTCACTCTTTGGGTCAATTGGGCAAAATACTAATTTACTTTAAAATATTATCACTTAATCATCTATATTGTACTTTACTTATTTGCTTGCTTTTAAATTACAGCAAGAATGATAATGCAAATTTCTTGAATGTTTTGAAGTCTGTATATGTAAAATTTTTTCCTGACTTTACATCCATTAAAATTAAATTTATTAAAAAGAAATCTTGTAATTATCTATAAATTCATTAAAGTTCAATGATAAGTAGCAGGAAAAATACATAGTTCATTAAAATTCTATTCATTGAAATGTTCTACTTATTAATAAAATTTGACCTGCTTTCTCCTATTTAGGAATGCTTTTCCTACTCAACTTTTGCAAACCATTCTTTTGGTTCGAGTTCAAAATGTAAGATTCAATTAGGAATACAGGTAAAGCAGCATTTTCAGTTCCACAGTTTCCTAGAAGCCTGATGTATCTTGCCAAAATTGGGATGAAGATAATAATACTGAAATTTGCTATATAGAGGGACAATTAAAAAAAGAAAAAAGTATTCTTATTTTAACTAGCTTTATTCAATTCCAAAGCTAGCTTTATTTATATTGCTTTATAATTTGGTTAGATGTAAATTTAACTATTTGAAAACCCCCTATATGCCCAGTTCACCTCTCAGTTACACCAAAACAAGGCCTTCTACATTAGTAAGATGTGGCTGAGGTTTTGTATAAATTTTCCAAAACCACACAGGGTCAATGTGCAAGAAGTTTACAATAAATGTCTTTTTGAGAATTCTGGTTTTTGATGCTCCATTCATATAGAATTTATTATCCCATTTCCTTGTCGGATAAGCCCAAATTGAGACAAAAAGGGATAAATAGATGAGATCTGCCCAAACTGCAGGTTTTAGATGAATGGCTGGCATTCAAATATAGCACTCATTAAAAGAATGCTGACTGTTTGCTCAATACAAATGAAATACTTCAGTATTACAGCAACTATAGCCAGGGGGCTTTACTGAACTCTCAGAATATAAAAAGGTAAAGGTTATCAAAAGATGTCATCATAAAAAAAAAAACAAACTATGACTATGTCTAGATTAAGGGAGGAAGGAAGGAGCTACATTTTTTTTTTCCCACTGCCATTTCTTGAGAAATGTAATGGGCCAAGTAATCTAATTATATATATGCCATACTTCCTGGTCCCGTTGGTCAAAAAGCAAAGCCTTTCAGAACCTGTCATCATTTGAATGATCTAATTCATCTCATATTTTTCATTAATTCTCTAACAATTCTGCTCTTTTATCTTCCCACCACAATAAGGGCTTGGTAATAGTTTCAACAAATATACTCAAAAAGCTGACACGGGTAGACAAAAACACAGAAGTGAAAGCAGCACATTCCTTCTCACCACAAGCACAGTAAATTGTTAAACCAGAGGTAGCTCATTGCAAACATTTTGTGTAAACCACAATGGTCCTCATAGGGTAGTGCTGGACCTCAGAAACTTGATTGTCTCCCTCCTCCTCCAGACTAGTGATATCGGCACAGCAACGAGCCACAAAACTGCTGCAGCCCAACTGACCAATGAACCAGCCTGCAAGGGACTCTACAAAAGATGTTTCAGAGCTCAGTAATTATAAATAAATTCCTTAACAAAATACTGTGCCTTGTGCAATAATGGCTAATTTCTTTTCCATTGCTATAGCATCAGCCAACCTAAGAAGACATACCTAAAACTTATCAAAGCTGTTCATTAAGCAAGAGCATGAAGGCTGAGACCACCAGCAGTGTTAAAATTCAGTAGGAAGTGGAAGGGGATAGGGGGATGCTGATTTTGAGATGCCCCACAAATCTTTCCTTGTGTTGAATGGATGGGCTGGAACATGATTAAATGGAGGCTCCAGGGGACAACACCTGGGGAGATGCTGCAAGACACCAGGTGAGAGCCAGGCAGCGAGCTCATGCCATCACACCAACGCCCTCGGTCCCAGTGGCACAGAGCAGGAAGGGCATGAACATGACCTTGTCCTCACTTCTGCTCCAGCCAGCAAAGCTGAACTGACATAAAGAGCATGCTACATCCTTATGAGAGCCACAGAGCTCCTGTAAAATCCTTGGAAGAAATTTTGGATTAATCAGTCAGGGTTTCTCTAGGGACAGCAGTGCAGACTTTCCATTCCCAGCACTTTGGTTTATAAAAATGACCTAGCTTTGAATTTATCTTCTGAGATGGTTGTCTAAAGAGCCTTAGGACATGAAATAGAATTTTAAAGGGTGATGACTGAGTTTTCTCTGCTGCTCACCTGTACTTACACCACACTATTTCTCTCACTTTCTTTCTACCTCTTTACATGTCTGTTTTCTTTTGTGCATTTTTTCTCCTAATGTTTATCTTTTTGGGTGATATAACCACTTCAAATACTTCTCATGTAGTTTAAATGTAGTTTACCCTTTTCCTTTGATAAGCTTGGTTACCTTCCATCTCTTGTAACTTTTTAGAGATGAGATAAATACACTGAGTATGCTATTAAAGGCAAAGACATACCATTTAATTAATAAGAATAATAAGAATAATAAGAATAATAAGTTTTCAATGTTATTCTCTATACTTTTCCTAACACTGATTTTTGTTATCCCTGCCATGCTCATTTTGGATACACTTATTGATTTGTTTGAAACCATTCCTAAATATTTCCCTTGAGATATTAGACTAATTCCATACATTTTAGATGTGATTGAAAAGCTTGAATTCTTCCTTTCTTCTCAAAAAGCTAATATCACGATCACATCAAATGTAAATTATCTGGCAACGGTCTGTAGGGAATTCTGCCTGCCATGATTTCTCTCTTTTTTCCCCCTTTGTTATGATATTTCTGTTTTACCTCCCAATTCTTCTTTGACTTAACCTAATTAATTTGCATTCCATCTAGTGTTGGAAACCCTTCAACACCCTGAGTCCTGAGTTTCAGGTGTATATATATATACACACACATATATATATACTTATACATGTGTGTGTGTGTGTGTGTGTGTGTATACATACACACATTGGACTGCATTGTATAGTTCTCAAACACTAGCTATGGTTTCCCAGTTCTTCATCAGTTTTAATTTGTCATCAGTGCCAAAGTTGCAGCCCTGCTTTAATAAAGTCTGTATCGGATGGGTTTCATTTCAGAAAGAAGCAAGAGTTTTCACAAAGTTTTCACCTGAAAATTTCTGAATTATTCTTGAACACAACAAATTAGAAGAACATCATTAACTGCCACAAAATCCAAACTAGTTCCACCAACCAGGTCCAGTTCACATTTATGCTTAAGATAATTTTTAATTACTCTTACCATTTTTTTTACTAGTGTTGACATATGGTCCACTAGTCTGTTATTTCTATGAGCTATCTTTACCACCCTGTTTTTTTCCCTTTCTAGTACATTTTTGTCCATACTGCTGTATCATTGTCATATATAGTGGAAAATAGTATATTTTGGTAGTATTTTAGTTACTTCATTCTTTAGTTCTTTAGTGGTTTTGAATTTGTGAAGTCCCAGTGATGCGCTGCAATTCAATATCCCTTCTTTTTTCATTTCTCTACTTCTGACCATTCTTCAATTTTATCCCCTCAAAAATGTAGATACCAGGATAGATACTTCTTTATCAACCACATCAGAAAAGATATACACTGAAAAATAAAGTTTTGTGAAACATGTTTATCATTCTCATCTTTCCTGTCCACTGAAACCTCTGGCCATACCTTAGCTGTTCTTCTCATATTGTATCTAATTACTTGTATAACTACTTGCCTGTTACTCATCTTCTATCAGCTCAGGGTAGTGAAAATCAATTCCTAAATGTGATTTCCCATATACCAGCACAATGCTGCTTTACCCTACACGTGGTGGGTCATGATTTAGTGACAGCTACTTCAGCTCTGGATCTGCCTTGAACAAAAGTTTTCTACAAATTCCACCTGGCAGCATTAGTAGTGGTATGTATAAGTCCAGAGGCAACGAAAAGAGCAATCATAAGTCATATTCATTTAAAAGTTCTACAATGAGTTAGATTCTTAAGTAATTTAAGTGCAAGTAATCTCACCACATAAATTTTCTCTAAGTACAGTGAAAATGTTGTAGCCTCCATATCTTGTATTAAAATCTCTGGAGTAACAAAATGTAGAAAAGCTTCAGACACACAGACCTTACTATCAATATAATACATAAAACCTCTCTTTTCCCTAAGGAGTTTATTACAGGCTCTCAACTAAAAAAGGTTGAATGAGTTTCATCCTAGGCAGAAGTAGGTCACTTGATAAATGTTGTCCTTCCAAGTCTACACAGAATATTTGTTTCTGAAAAAAGTCTCTACTTGAGGTTAAGTCTAACATAGATCAGTTTTATTAAGTAAACTGTTTGCTGCAGATAGCTCCTTAAGTTGAAGAGTATCCACATATACAAGGAAATGTATCAAACACTCCCATTTCAATTTCAACAACTGGGCTGTAATCCCAGCAGATGCACACAGTAACTGTCAAGTTTTGCAGCTTGCAGAGTTATTGAATAAGCAGTTAGAAGCCTGTACAACTGTCAGTGGCAAAGTTGATCATCGCTGCAAAAATCCATGCGCATTTGAAAAAATGCTCAATGCCATAATCTGTGGCATGTCTTTCCTGTATATTGACAATGCCTGCCTGGATATTGTATGTTAATAAACCATTAAAAAATACCTTGCTAGTGGAACTGTAGAGGTTTGAGACTCATCTATTTAGAGAGAACAAAAGGGTAATTTAAGCAAGCTGCAGGATCACTTTCAGTGCTCTTGCAGGACAATGGAAACAACTCTCATTGCACCAACTATCACTGCCTGAGTTTTCTAAATTCAGAGGGGCCTCTGGCAGGTTTAAAATGGTATATACAAGACAAAAACATCTTTTACATCCTGTAAAGCTCTACTAATTTTGAGACTGTGTTGACCAGTCACCTACTCAACAAGGAACAGAAGATGCCTGTGATGCTCTGTGATGCATGGGAGGCTGCAGAATCTGGTATGATCCTCCCTCCTGGAGAGTGTGTTTCCTGCCACACTGTCTCATGATCTTTCTCCACATCTACCTCATTTATACGCCCCGCTTATTTTGTTCCTCTTTTACCAGCAAACTCTCAACAGGTGTATCCTGCATAACTGGGGAAGATTGGGACCCAAATAGCTTCCTTCAGACCAAACCTAACAGCTGCTAGTTGCCTCCTTTCAACAGCAGACAAACTCACAGTTTCAGTGTCAGTACTTTAATTTATTTTTGTAGTGTAAAGTGAATTTAGAAATTAACTCCCACATTCATCCAGCACTGGTACTAGCCTTCTTCCCCCAGGGGCCCATGTTCATGGGAAGCCCTTTCTACCTGCAGTGTCTCTGTGTAGTCTCCCCAGACCCTGTCTCCTTTCAGTCTAGAGTTGAACAGCAATGGTGATCACCCCAGGGGATAGGGAAAGAAAGTCTCTACATAAAAAGATCAGAAAAAGTCCTATCATGCTGTACTGTTAGGCAACAGCTCATTTTAGCCCTAACCTTCCAGCTTATTTCCCACTGATCACATAGCTATGTAGCCACAGAAACAGCACTCACACATCAAAGAAAATCAGGGCTGAAGCATCTGAGCAGCAGTCCCTGCATCATGACCAAATCCAGTGCAGCTTCACTGACAAGAGACTCAGGGTGAGAACTAAAAAACAAGTTCACTGTCACCTCAGTCTTCTCAGCAAAGTTTCACAGAAGCATGAAAATCAAACTGTGAGGTTTTATTTCTGATCACTGGAAAGATTTGGGCTTCTGAGCTGCAAGTCTGGCCTTTGCTCAGGTGGTAGCACTGAATTTGTCATCCTGTCTCTCACTACAGGATGAGAGTGTGTGTATATATATACATGGGATGGATACATCAGTACTAGGTTTTGTTTGCACACTACTACACCCTATTTCATGTTTCTAAAGTAAAGTCAACATTTCCTAACCTTAAAACACTTAGTTTTTCAACATCTGCTCTCCTTGGCTCATTTTTCTTTCCAACTCAACATTTGTCATTAGAGAATCTCAGCTCCTCCTGTCCCTTTGCCTCTCTCACACATGCACGTGGAGATGGCATCTTGCATATGGGAGCTTTAACATTTTTTAATTCCAGGACAGAGTTATTCTCTTTATTCATGAGCACTCCCCTGAATGCCTGCATTAGAGTTGCCAACTAAACCAGTTTTGTTCCATCTGCTGTGACCATTTTCCAGCACTCTCTCTTTGATTCACCAGCATCCCTCCTCACCGGCTCCATCGGGAGGTCTGCAAAGAGCAGGGCAGAGGCTGCAGGTGAAGGGAGGAGACAGAGCTCTGCAGCCCTGAACAGGGTTAAGGAAAATGTGGTGGGCAGCTAAAACAGGGAGGATATGGCAGGGTTTGAATACCACTCCTGAGCCTGAAGGTGCATTTAATGGGACTGTAAAACTCCCGCAGCATCGTACCTTGGGATAAATTATAGCTCACCCTCGGCATCACCTTTCTGCAGTACTTACTGCCATTATGTGCTGGCAGTTCAGCAGGCTACTCAGCTACCAATATACATTTGACAAACACTTGTATAAATTTTTTTCTATCGATGGCTGCAAAAATGAGGAGAAATGTAAAAAAAAAAAAAAAAGACGCTTCTTTTCAAATTACTACAAAATGTCCTAACATAATGAACCATTTTAAATGTAAGATAATTTAAAGCAATAAATTTTGACCTATAAGCTATATATGTTGTGATCTGTTTTTTCTATTGTTCATAAACAAAGTAATTTATATAAAAAGAAAAGGAATATAAGCTCATGTATCTATCTACTATTCTTCATGTCCAATAGAACAAGAGGTGGTTTGGGATATAGCTTGTTCCTTAGAGCTGACTGGTCTATAATTTTAAGCCTTAAATCCTGTAATCAGGTTCAGTAGTACAACCCTGCACCTGCAGAAAGCCTTGCTGGGTCTGCTAACAGCAACCATGAGGTACCAGATCCTCCTGGAGGATCTAAAGATTTAAGCTAAACAATATTTGGTTCCAGAATGAAAGTTCATTCTCTGCTTATAGTTGGAAAATATAAAAGAAAGAACAGGAAAATTCCTACATTAGGTCTATGATATCATTAAAGTCAATGGAGTAATTTCAAATTAGTAATGACATCAAAATAATCTGAACTTGGCCTTTGAGTTTATATTCTATTAGTTTGCTAATACTGTGTAAATTCTATATTTGAGAGCGATTCTTCAGTCATCTTGGCCCTTCTTTTTTAATGGAAAATTCTGTTTTAAGTCTGCTGATACAGCTCAGGCCATTATTTTGTAACTTCTTTTTAAATCAAGACTAATTTTTAGAGTCCATATTTGTGTCCACATACAACATCAAGCCAGAGAAAGGAGAGTGGCGAGGAGAAATTTGTTTTCAAGTTGCAGATCAATAAATAGCTCCAGCTAAAGAAACTATGCAGAAAATAAATTTTAAAAATACACCATAAAAATCATGTATACTGTTGGAAAGGATATCTTACTAGAGATACTAGTTCCATACCTCCTCATGGTTGGTGAGTACCACCTATTAAAAGTTGACAGTGTCAACCATTTGGCATGTTTGTTGGCCTAACCTGTTTTATTTATATAGTGTGTCTAGGCTAGGCCTAATTTCACTGCTTTCAAAAAGTGCAGCTTAATGAAACAAAACCTACAGTGGTGACAGACAATCTGAAAAGTTGCATAAGTGAAATACTTGCTAGGTTGCATACAGGAATACCTTCAGCAGACAGGAATACCATATTGTGTGTTGTCCCACTCTGGACCTAAAATGGCTGTTTTGCAGGGAATGTTGTTGCCTGGTGACCAAAAGTGCATCTCCTAGGCCACAGAGGGATGTGAACATTCAGAAATTGATTTGTTCCTGTTGCTCTTGAGGAGACCATACCCGTAAAATAGATTAAGCCAGCACATAATCATCTATGCATTCTCCTTGCTGGCATGCTTAAACTTGATACTGAAGACAGGCCTGTGATTTTGAACTACTTATCAACCAGGCAAGGGAAAAACAGAATAATACCTTGTGCACTACTGCCCACAGAATATGAAAGTAGACCAAGCCTGAGCTACTGTGAGACTGCAAGACACCCTGCCTCAATTAAGTCTGTGTTGTACATCTAGCCTGTTCCGGTGCAACCTCCCAGTTGCTATCAGGCTCTCTTTCTTTCATTAGAATCAAGTAGTTAATTAGCCCCAGCCTGTCCTCTCTCCTTCTCTCTTTCCCTTTAACGCAGCAGTAATGATGTCTAATTACCAGCAGCAGTGGATTACAGCACCATCAGGAGCAAATCTCTCTGGCTGACAGCAAAGCTGAGCAGCAAATCTTAAAGCTTCAAGGAGAGAATTATTCCTAACAAAGTATTGGTATATTTGCTTATTTTTGACCAGCTTGTGACTGTAGAGTCCAACTTGTAATTTCATTTGTCCTGTTATTGACCAGGGAGTGTTCATGCAGTGATTAATTTTAAATTGAAATTACTTTTACCTATGGTGAGATCAAGTGATGGACCAAAAGAGAGAGAGGATGAGGGAGAGATTCACAGTTTGGGGCTCTGCTACCATTTGGATCTCTCTCTGAGGACTGGAGAGGCCCAAATGTATGAAATAACCATGAGAGAGGGAAGGAAAAAACCAAAAATGATCACAAATTAATAAACTGTTGAATAATAATTACGAGTTATAAATAAATAAATTATTAAATAATAATTAAAAATAAGAGAATTGGCTTTTAAGGCTTACCAACAATTTCTGTCTGATGAAAATCCAATTTTTCCCCCTGTAACTTATCATTCTCATCTGCATGAAATTCTAGACTTCTTGAAGTCAATATGAGCTTTGCCACTGACTTTCTCTGTGTCAAGGGCAGCATCCCTGTTCTGTCAAACATGTTCTTTCTGAGCCTTAAGTGCCTGGCAGGTGCTGCCCTGGCCCTGGCAGTTGCTCATACAAACCACTGCCACCCTGTGGGTCTGCTTAAATACTCCTCTACCTATTGTGGTGGCATAGTGACACCAGATTCATATGTTTAGGAGGGGCTGGCCTTTGTTTTTCAGAGCTGAATGTTGCCAAGCATCCCCTTTTCCCATTTATGTTGGACAACAAATTTCTAATGGCCAGCATGAGGAAATTTTACCTACATAAAGGACCTCTTCTGAAAAGGTTTATATGACATTGCTCAGGTTATACACATATTCAGGAATTGCTTACAGATAGGTCATGTTAACTTTTCCTTTCTTGATTTCATTAGTAGTCTTATTTTTTATTAGAATTCCTGCTTGGTTGCTGAACTGTATAGAGTTACTCCTATATGAATAAAAATGCATATATATGGACAGACACAGACATCCACAGCCAAGGGTGTGATTCCCACAAATATACATAAGACCTGCAAAGATGCTCGACCTCTCACTGAAATCCCTTGTGGAGAAAAATAAAAATAAAAATTGATTCTCTGTTCTTAAAATAGAAAACAGGATGGAAGGTGGGACTCCAGGCTTTCATGGCCTAGCAAAGGTGAGAGAAAATAAACAAGCTGATCATCACTGAGTCATGTGTTTCAGAGGACCAGAAAAGCACTTCATTTTTAAATTCCATCATGTAAAATTAAGGTTATCCTCTTTATTTAGTAGGGTAGTCAATGTCATTTTTAAAAATACTGTATTTGCTTACAGTGTTGAACTCACAGTGAAAAATACAGTCTTGGGAATAAACAATCTTCCTCACTGGCCCTTCAAAATTATCATTTCAGTGAGCAGGAGAGATATTTAAAAACACCAAGCTAATTGGAGACTTCTGCTTTAGACAACCTTTTTGTTATAAACTGTCTCTATGGTACTGCCTGGGCTCAGAGATGAGCAGTCAATCTTGCAACAGTAAAACAGAGATCAGCCAAATCATCTGAATCTATAGACAGACCTGAAACACTTTGGTGAATAAAAGCCATAGAGAAGGAAAAAAATCTGTCCAGAGCTTCTCTTTTACTTTAAATCTTCATATTGAAGATCTCCTTAAAATTAATTTCCCACTTCTGCCTCCTCACAGCCATGACGGCGCTGGTGACAAGGGGGCAAAAACAAGCCAGCCGCTGGGAATGCCCAGGTTTATGACTTCAGCAAGGCAAAGAGAGGCAGATTTCCCCGGCAGCCTACGTCACAACCCAACCCAGAATACTTTCCAAGAAGACCCCTTTGCTGCGCCACCCAGCAACCTTCCCGTTAGGTCCAGATAAGCTGCCACTCCAGGAAAAAAAAATTTAAAAATAATATTAAAAAAAGAGAGAATATTGCTCATCCAAGCCAAATGCCCAGGCAGGAATATTTTTAATTGCCGGGTTTCCTTTCTCGGCTCCCCCTCCACACCCACCCCACGCACAGACAAAAGAAGCTTAGCTTGCATGACCCAGCGCATAGGAAGTAAGAATAATGATACATTAAGACAGTTCAATAGGCAAAACCTACTTGCAACCAACAGTCCCCATCTTCTTAAATAGGAAAATCTGTCGCTCCTGCCACCACCGAGCATAATAGCTCTCCCGCTGTCAGACCTGCGCCGAGCCCGAAACGCCAGCGCCTGCCGGGGATACCACGCTAGCCTAGCGCATCGAACGGAGTGCCGAGGGGCTCCCGCGACCCCGCAAAGTGTCACAACATACACCCTTCCCCCGGTCCTGCGGAACCCCGTCCTCCCTTTGTTGAGCATCCTCTCTCTCCCGCCGCCCCTTGCTAGCGCAGCCGGCGCTTCACAGCCCAGCCGGGCGCGTTCCCGGCGCCAGGGCTGCGGGATAACAATGAAGAAAAAAGGGTAAAAATAATACTGATAAAAAATAAATAAAGAAAGAAACCCCCAACAGACATGCCGGGGAACCACTCCCGGCGCCGCGGCTGGCTTTGTGCCAGGCAGGGTACCCCGTGCGCCATCCATCAGCCCCGCCGGTGCCCGGGGCGGCGGGGCCCGGCACAATGGCCGGAGCGGCGGCGGCACTGGGACAATAGCGCACCCCAGCCCCGCCGCAGGGCCCGGGGGGACGGGGGGACGAGCAGGACGAGGAGGAAGGAGAACGACACCGACCCGGCGGAGCGCGTTGTGCGCACGATCGCTTTAAATAAAAGGACCCACAAAGACCTCGGCGGTGTATAATGTGACAGGCAAACGCAACATGGTGATGATGACTTGGGGGAAGAGGGAGGAAGGAGCCAACTGTGGCTGCGGCTCCCCCTGCGCCTCTCGCTCCCGGAGCGGGCTGCAGCGGCCGACATAGAACAAGGAAGACAATTCTCTACTAACCGTGGTTTTGACTGGCACGTACAGCACTTGCTTCCCTCCTCCAGCACCACCACTGACCTCGTCCGAGTTGCCGAGCTGGAAGCCTTTAGATTTGACCCAGAATTTGAATTTGGCATTATCCGTGGAGCTCGACTCGGAGCCGTTCAGGAGCTGGACGATCCGGTCGTATTTTTTACGGGTCACCGTCTTGGTTTTTCCTGAGTCCCCGTAAGTCCTGAGACACCAGTCCTGAAACTGGCGGTACATGTCCCGGTCGCTGCTCTCCATAATCTCCTAATACTCACACGCACACATGCACACGCCGGGGCGCACACACACACACACGGACACGCACACAGACACGGGCAGACACACGGACACGCACACGCAGCCCCGAAGCGGGCCGGGGTGCGGGGCCGGGCCGCCCCGCCGCACTTTGCACCTGTTCACCCAGCGCTCATGAAAAATGCATCCACCTCCGAGCCCGAGCGAAGGAGGTCCCGGTGCAGGCAGATCCCAGCGGATTTTTTTTTTTTTTTGTTATCGTGGTGGTGGTGGTGGTGGTTCGGGGGTGGGGGGTCGGGAGGGGGATGGGTGGGGGGGCAGCAATCAATTCAGTAGTGTGGCAGTGTTCTCCTTCATTATTTTTTTTTTTTTTTTTTTCACAGGAGGCAAAAAGGATCTGGTGGAGGTTCCTCTTATCCTTCCACTGTACGTGATCAGTCTCTTTAATAATTGTGCAAGGCAGGACTATCCCACTGGCTCCAGCAGCGTCTTACCCAGAGAGGGTTCGGGTGGATAAATAATTAAAATCCTATCCCTCGGCGTAGCAAAGAAAAAAGAAAATATTGACTCGGATCTTTCTTCTTTTCCATATATCAACTGCACCCGGATTCACCCTGGATAGTGCAGATGAAGAAGGAAAAAAAAAAAAAAAAAGAACGAGAAGAAGAGAAAAAGCCCACCCTAGTCCGCCCCGGCAGCCCTCGGCTGTCTTCTCCGAAGGCTTTCAGAGCTTTCTGCTTCTGTCCTGGCGGGCTGTGCCTCTCCCCAAAGCCGCCTCGCCGCTCAGGATGGAAGAAGCACTGAAGGGCACACTGGTCTCTTTGCTCCCCCTTTATTCCAAGGCTGGGCGGCTTTGCTTCAGATATCTCCGCTCCGGGCATGAAGGTACTGGAAAGAAAGAAAGTTCTTACCTGCTATTTTCTAAGCCTAATGTATCCAATCCTCGTTTAAAGTACAAAATTTTTAATTTTTAAAAAATGGTCTGTGAGAATTTCACTTCCTCGTATTGAGTCCCATTGAATTTTCATTTGCCCTTTCAGGAATTTTCCTCTATTTATTTACATAGCAATCCCAGCCGATGGAAGGAAAAAAAAAAAAACAAAAAGAAGAAAGGAAGAAAGAAAACCCATATATATGAGATAGGCTTGGATATTGGACCAGAAGAGAGATCAGTCCCAGGAGGATGTTGGTACAGGAAAGGAGGCGGCTCTCGTTGCTCTGCCAGTGTAATGATGGTGCTCACACATGTAGGACTCCTCGGGTGCGGGGTATCCTTTGGTCTCTGGGCTAAACTGGCTACAAGGCATTCAAGTAAGTTTGCGTGCGGATGCTGAGCATAAACCCCCTTTTCGTAAAGGGGAAGAAGAAGAAAAAAAATCCTGATTTTTTTTTTTCCCCTCCCTTTGCCACAGCTTCAGTTCACGCCGGAGATCTCCGCACTCCCCCCGGTCTCCCCCGCCGCGTCAGGCAGGACACCCCCTCGGCGGGGGAAGGCTCCGCCGCTGCGCTTCCTCTCGTCGCCTCTCCGCGGCCGCGCCCGCCCGCGCCTCCTCCATCCAGCGCCCGGCTCCGCGCCCCCGCTCCGCAGCCGTGCGGCACCTCCGCGCTGGGGCACGGCCGGGGCCCGACTCCGGCCCGCGCCGGCCGCGGATGCGCGCCGGGGCCGCCGCTGCGCCCGCTCCGCTCCGCCGGGCTCTGCCGCTCCGCGCTGCGCTCCGCGCCGGGCTGGCGGCGGCGCACCGGGCCGGGCCCAGCGCCGCTCCGGCCCCCGCGCCCTGATTGGCCGCCGGGACAAAAGTTTCTGTGGCGACGGCGGCGCGGCGCGGTGACGGGCAGCGCTGTCCCATGTCGGGATGCTCCCGCCTCCGCGGGCGCGGCGGGGCGCGGGGGACGGCGCGCAGCCGGCCCGGGCCGGGGGCGGGGGGATGCGGCGGCGGGGAGAGAGGCGAGGGCAGCGTTTCCATGGCGATGTCTCCGGGCGCAGCCCCCGCCTCCCCGCGCGCAGACGGAGCGAGGGGATCAGCTGACACTTCATTAGCTGAGGACCTAATTATTGCTTATTGGAGCAAGAAAAGCGCGCAGGGCCGTGGCGGGGGCTGCCGGCCTCCGCGCCCCGGCGGACATCCCCTCCGCCGCCCGGCCCGCGCTGCCGGCGGAGCGGCGCAGGAGCGGCGGTACCGCGCAGTGCGCGCCGCACCGGCCGGCGGGGCCGCGGCGGGCCCGGTGCGATCCCTGCGGGACACGCGGCCGCCGCCGGGCCGCGCTTTCCCTCGGAAACGGAGAGCGAAGCCTCTCCGCCGCCTCCCCGCGGCCCGGCCCCCGCCCGGCGGAGCGGAGGGCCGCGCTCCTGCAGCGCTCCCGCATCTCCGCATCCCCGCCGCCCCCGGGACCGTGCCCGCAGCCCGGCTCCGGGAGCGCAGCCGCGCTGTGCCCGCGGGCGGGCGGGGGCTCGGCGGGCAGCAGCGGCAGCGCCCCGCGCTCCGCCGCTCGCTGGGCAGAAGGGGAGCCCAAAATCCGCTGCAGCCCAAACGCGTGCCGTTTTCGGCTCGGGTCGCTGCGGGGTTCCCGTGCTGTGCCTCGTGTGTCTTCTGCAGAAATGCCACCTGTGTCTGGGTATCCAGTCGCTCGGGGCCTGGCAGGGCCCAGTGGAAAGGCAGCTGTGTGTTTTTCCTGCCCAGACCAGGCAGTAGCGAGCACCCTTCGCTTTCACTCCCTTGTGTCCTGCAGAAAAAAGCTTCCGTGGGCTGCCGTGCTGCTTACACCGAGCCTGGATTTCTAGTGAAAAAGCCAAAGGTGGTATGAGAACCAGGAGAAGCCCTTCCTCACACACCCCAGGCAGGACATGCTGGTCCACTGGGCTGGCCCTGCGCATGGGAACCTCAGCCCGGCCTCCAGCTCATTTGTACCTGCTCTCTCTTCTCTCCCCCTCTTCCTTTTCCCCTCTTTCCCCGCTCCCCCAGTCCTGTGTTTGCTTTTCTGCTTTCTGTCTGGAAACACCAGCTCAGACACAAGCAAAGCTGGGACAAGACTATTGTTTAAAAGCAGCGCTCTGAAGGATGTTTGTGTTGCCGAAACCTTTCCTGCCATCTGTAAAATCTGAGAGGACAAGCTGGCACAATGAGCAGAGAGAAGTAGGACTTGGAGATCGCCTGAGGAGGCTTGAGACTTTTTGTTGGCCACAGGGCTCGTAAATTATCTTGGCAGCCCCATTTTAGAGTTAGAGGAGCACGGGACTCCCGTCCATCACAGGATCTGAAGGCGAGGCAGCCACAAAGGAGCTGCTGTGCAGAAGGGGAGCAGGGGAACCTCTCTGAACTCGTACACAGCAGGCTTTATGAGATGTAATATTGCTTTAATGTGCCATTAGATCTACATTTAGAAAAAGGGTCGTAACATGTATAGGGCTGCACTGCTAAACAATTCTGTCAGATAATTGTTCTCAACCCAGCCTCCCGCTGAGGGTCTCAGTAACTTCCGTATCACACTGATACTGTGCTATGACTGAATCCAAAGGACCCGCACAAAGCAAAAGGGATAAAGGAAGATGTGACAGAGCCAGGAGTGATGATCCAGACAGTTATAGCATGGATGAGTAAAATGCTTGAAATAAGCAGGAGTGGTTTAGTAGATCAGAAAATAATTCCATATCCAGGAGTATCAAAGAGCCCCTTGCCTTCTCAGAAGAAACATATTCCTAAATTCAATCAAGTTTAGACCATGCCTTAAAAACCCCAGAAATGTTTTTTTTCCCAACTGTTTTGAGGCAGAAGAGAGAATCATATAATTCCAGAATGGTTTGGAAGGAATCCTAATGATCTTAACTAGATGGCCTTAATGATCATCTGCCATGGGCAAGGACATCTTCCACTAGATCAAGTTACTAGAACCCAATGCAAACTGGCCTTGAACCCTTCTAGGTATGGGGAGCCCCTCACCTCTCTGGGCAACCTGCTCCAGTGCATCACCACCTTTATAGTACAGAATTTCTAATATCTAATCTAAGGCTTCAGCTTAAGGCCATTCTGCCTTCTCCTACCACTACACGCCCTTGTGAAACAAACATGGGTGGAAGCCATCTGTGGTGTGAAGTGGGGATAGAGAGCAGAAACTCGAGTAACATTCAACACAGCTGGATTTCTCTCTCCTTTTTACAGTTAAGATTTTTGATTTGTGTTGATGAAAGATATGAACATTTCATGAATGCTTCCAGTTATCACTTGGTCAGAAGTCCTAGGAGCATCCTGGAATCCCACCCACCCTGCCAGACAATGGATCAGCACAGGACACAAAAATGATGCTTACCATAAAGAATTGGTGATGTAAAGAAGGTCAATTGCATAGTACATGGCTTCACTTTCATATAAATGTACGTTGTAGAGTGTATTTGCATAACCTATACCCATACATATATATAGATTATGTGTGTATGTCTATAGTACATTCAGCAGAATTTATACAGTGAATTTATACAGTGCAGATTTTTAATCTCCCACTTTGAGATCTTCTGATACTCTGAATGAAGTACTATCAGATTTTATTTAAATAAGAAAAAATACATAAGTTCACTGTCTGGTTTGGGGTGGGTTTTTTTTTTTGTATCAGAAAATAGTTTAATAGCACAGTCTGGAATCTCCTTGCAATGAAAAGGGCTTGCACAGACCCTCCTCCTGTCATGAGTTCTAATGACACCCTCTAACTTAGCTGAAATTGAAACTCCTGTGGCATCCTTGTATCGAGTCACTGTGTTGGTCCTTCGATGCCTTGGTCTGAGGCTGTTCTGTGCTCTGCATTCTGCAGAACTCACTTGCCTCTGCCAGAAAATGAAAGTTTCTCTCCTCTGGTGTGGAGACACCACGTCCATGCCTTGCTGGCTTGATTGCTCTGCAGCCAGCCTGAAACAATACACCACCAACAGATGTGTGAACGTTTCCATTCAGTGGAATGAAGTGTTAGCTGCAAAAGAGTTTTGGCGATTTGAATTGCCTCATGTGCATCAAGCTGTGAAAGAGGTTTAAAGTAAATCATGAATATCATAAATACTGTATTTTTTGAATTATCAGCTCTAACAAGTCCACTGACAATAAAAAGTGAAGACAGGCAGAATGGGGCCTGATGTCTCTCATTTGAGTTACCAGTGTTTCTAGATGAAATTACAATCTTGCAGTGATATGGAACTGAGTCCATGGAAAAAGCTGAGAGACATTTTCAAGTTTTTCTAAACTTGCTGAAAAAAAGAGAGTAGATTATTGGCTTAAATCTGCCATCTGACTTCTGCCAAAAGAGGAGTGTTTGGAAAACACACACCATATTTCAGCACAGTGCTTGATATGGCATTACTGGATGGCTAAGGGTAGCCTTTGAGGATATGAATTTCCTGTCTCTTGGGTTTATTGTTCTTTGACATAGCAAGAAAAAATTGTTTTGACACTTCCAACTTGCCATGTCCACGACTTATGATGGAAAGCCCATTTCTGTGCAGGCTGAAAATCATCCATGCTGAACTGACAGAAGATGTGCTGAGGAATAAAGAAACTGCAGCTCCAAATGGTTTGCTTTAAACTATGTACCTGGTAGTGCTTTCCCTCTCTTCTGGAGAGAATTTCAGTGGAAGATAAATCCTGTTGCATGCTTTACAGCCCAGTGATGGCAGCAACAATGAGCACTGCAAGCCCTGATGCTTGTGGAGGTAGAAATCAGCGTTCACACTGCATGGGCTTGGCTGTGCTCTCTCCCTTTGGTCTCACACACATGACAGAATCTCCTGAGTGGTTTGATAATCAGTCACCTGGTTGCATTTGGGGAGGTAGGACTCTGCTGTGACACAGCTTCCCTGAGGAGAAAATAGTACCATTGCACCTACTAATACTAGTGGTGAAGGACCACTCTAGAGAGGTATCCTTAATGGTAATTCCAAGGTATTTGCTGCTTAGGAGGTCAGAAACTACAGGTGATTACTTGGTAGTACTAATATATGAAAACTTCAAATGGATTAAGGCTGTCAAGGTTTTGATTTATCTACTGAATGAGCTATCATGGAGCAAAGCCTAAACTATTAATTACTGTTTAATATAATTTTTTTTAGTGAATTGTTTCCAGTTCCAATATTCTTCTCTATTTTTCTTATGTTAGCTGCTGATTTTGGAAAATTAAGAGGAGGTAGACCGAAGCAATGACTCAGAGATGGCTTATAAGAGCCTACTTGCTAAATATTTGGGGGAAAGAGGCTGTATGTTTCTAGGTTTATAAAGAAATGTGAGAATGAATTCATGAAATGTGGGAATAGTGTCATAGTTCTGGTTAGGATCTTTTAATGTAGAGTGATGTTGATGATGCCAATGAGAATTATACTGGGAATATATTCTGTCTTTATTTTTTAACAATCTTCTTTGGCGACATTTGGAATCCCTTGAGAAAATGCTCAAACTCCCTTCATGCAGTTAGAAAAATCCAGACTTGGCTTCGTTCTACAAAGCTGCTTTGCTTTAAGTAGCAGTTCTGCAAAACATAACTTCACATATTTCTTTTACTCTATGCTTTATTACTGAGAATATTTGCATGAAAACAGGGTCTTTGTTTGAAAGTTCCTGCTTCTTATTCATCACAGCTCGTTGAGTTGGAAGCAATTATGGTACCCTGTACAGAAGGCTCTGATCCCTTCGGAACAGAAAAATATAAGCAGGAATTGACAAACTTCTAAGAATATAAGCTCTTGTTTTCATGAAAATTTCCTCATTTCCTTAGTAATAAAAAAGGAAAAGGGAGTAAATATGTGGCACACAATGGAAAAAAAAAAGTTTCAAATGTCTTAAGATTTGTATATGGGCACAGAAAATTTTTTATTGGTACATTGACACCTTACATTCAACCTTGCTTGCTTTCATCCTAAAGGAGATGTGCACAAAGGATTTTGTGTGTGTGTTTGTGCGTGTGTGTGTGTATAGTATTTTTTATTCTTTCTACAGGTAATATATCTTTCTCAGCTAAGGCAACACTAATATAAACCAGCTACTAGAATACCACCCAGTGTGTTGTCTAAACCAAGCCAGGACTAATAAGGCAGTGCTGTAAATGCTAGCAGTCTATCTCTGTTAGTGTTCTCGACTTCATTGCCATGGAGGGAGATGTGATAATTGGAAAATGTTCCAGAAAGTTTCAGGTTTGGCTCTACAGCCATTGTGTCAGGCACTACTAGACAAAGTAAGCACTGGAACAGTGTGGTTAACCAGCTGCCATCGTCCTGCTTACAAAAGGACAGAAGCTAGGGAGGAAGCAAAAATGAAGAAGAGAATTTCTCAATCTGAGATGTTTGGCAAAATACAATATTAATCCCTCACTGGTATAAAATACCACCCAAATTTTACTTTTGTATTTGATCCATATATTTGCATCAGCAGCATGGGGTCCTCCTGACTTCCCAACATTATAGACAATGCTAACTAAAGACCAAAACAGAAGAAATTACTGTTGCATCTCATTGTAGGTATCACTTCCTTCACTTTTTGTGTGGAATCACAGAACCACTAAATAACCTGAGTTAGAAGGGACCCACAAGAATCATCCCTGCACAGCACCATGCCCAAGAGTCATGTCATGTGCCTGAGAATATTGTCCAAACACTTCTCAAACTCAGCCAGCCTTGCTGCTGTGACCACTTCCCTGGAGAGCCTGTTCCAGTGCCAAAACACCCTCTGGGTAAAGAACTTTTTCCTAATATCCAACCTAAACCTCCCCTGACACAATTTCAGGCCATTGCGTCCTGTCTCTGGTCACTAGAGAGAAGTGATCAGTGTCTGCCCCTCATCTTCCTCTCACAAAGAAGTGGTAGACTGTGATGAGATCTTCTCTCAGTGTCTCCCACGCTGAGCAGACCAAGTGACCTCAGCCACTCCTTGTTCAGCTTCCCCTCTAGGCCTTTCATCATCTTTGTTGCCTCCTTTGGATGCTGCCTAATAGTTTAATATCTGTCTTACATGGAAGTGCCCAAAACTACATGCATATTCAAGGTGAGGCTGCCCCAGCTCAGAGCAGAGCAGGACAATCCCCTCCCTTGCCTGGCTGGTGATGCTGTGCCTGATGCCCCCAGGACAGGGCTCACCCTCCTGGCTGCCAGGGCACTGCTGGCTCATGTCCAGGACCCCCAGGTCCCTGTCCATGGCACTGATTTCCAGCATCTCATTCCCCAGTCTGTGCATACATCCAGGGTTGTCCCCTCCTAGCTGCCAAAAACAGCACTCACTTGCTGTTTTTGAACTGCATATATTTGGTGATTGCCCAGTCCTCTGATTTGTTGAGGTCTCTCTGCAGGGCCTCCCTGCCTTCATGGCAACAGCTCCTCCCAGTTTGGTATCATCTGTGGACTTGTTCAGTATCCCTTCCAGTCCTGTATCAAGTCATTGATGAAGATGTTGAGGAGCACAGGGCAGAGGACGGAGCCCTGCAGAACCCCACTAGTGACAGGTCACCAGCCTGATGTCACCCCATCCACTGTGACCCTTCATGCCCAACCTGTGAGCCAGTTGCTCACCTCTCACATGATGTGTTTGTTTATCCAGTTGTGTGCTTGATATTTTGTCCAAAAGGCTACAGTGAGAGACAGTATGGAAAGCTCTACTGAAATTCAAAAAGATTACATCAACTGGCTTCCCTTGATCAGCCATGTGGGTTACTTTGACAAAAAAAGGGAAATCAGGTTTAATAAATAGTTTTCTCATGACTATGACCAATGACTGCACGTCTTTCAGGTGTTTTTCAATACCTCCCAGAATAATCTTCCCCATAGCTTTACCAGGCACTGAAGTGAGACTGACAGGCCTGTAGTTTCCAGGGTCTTGCCCTTCTTGAAAACCATGACAGCTTTACCAGCTTCCAGTCAGCTGGGACCTCTCTGGCCTCCCAAGACTGCTCAAAAACCAAGAGAGGCTTTGTGATGACATCAGCCAGCTTTTTCAGAATTCTCAGATGAATCCCTCAGGCCTCATGGATTTGTAGGGATCCAGCTGGAGAAGCAGATCCCGCACAATTTCAGGGTCGACTGGGAGTTGATCATTCACACAGCCATGGTCCTCCAGCTCAGGGCACTGAGACCCCCTTGGTCTGTCAGCTGTGCTGAATTGAAAGAATGCATTAAACACCTCTGCCTTGTCCATCTCCCTTTTGGTGAGGTGACCTCCTCATCCTCTAATGGGACAATGTTATTTCTATTACCATCTGCCATTTATATATTTGAAAAAACTTTTTATTTTCTCCCACATTTCTGACAGCTTCAACTCCAGTTGAGCTTTAGCCACACTTATTTTCTCCCTACAGTGGCAAACAGAATCTCTGTGTTCTTACCATGTCAATTAACCTTGCTTCCACTGGGCATACACCATCCTTTTCAGCTTTATTTCCAAGACAAGAATCCTGTTCAGCCAAGCTGGCCTTTTGCCTCGCCTGCTTGACTTCTGACATTTGGGAATTGCCTGTTCCTGTGCACCTTAGGAGGTGATGTTTAAAAAGTGACCAGCACTGATGGACCCCAGCACCTGCAAAAACATTTTCCCCAGGAAATTTACTTACTAATTCCCTGAGCAGGCTGAATTGTTCTCTCCTCATGTCCAGAGTTGAGGTTTTGTTGGCATTTTTCCTCCTGTCAACAGAGATTTTAAACGTGATTGCTTTGTGGTCGCTGTGGCCAAGGCGGCCGCCAATCTCCACTCATGAGATCCACGCTGTGTACAAGAAGCAGATCAAGAAGGGCATCTTTCTGAGTTGGCTCCCTGAGGACCTGTTTCACAAAGCTGTCATCCAGGTTATTTAGGATTCTTCTGGCCTGGGTTGTACCAGCTGTGTGATGCTCCCACTTGATTTCTGGCAAATTGAAGCCCCCCATAAGGACAAGGGTAGTTGACTTGGAAGTGTCCCTTAGTTCCTCATAGAATAATTTGTTGGCATCATTGCCCTGGCAAGGAAGTCTATAGTAGATTCCCACAGTGACATCCACATTACTTTTTTTGATATTTATCCAGAGGCTCTCAGCTGCACCATTGCCAACTGCAAGCTCCACACATTCTAACCCTTCTATTACATACAGTGCCTAACTGATCTTGTTTCACTAGTGAAAGTTGCTAAAAGCACTTATCTTTTTTTTTTTTTTTTTTTGCCACTGTAATTTTACTATAAGGTAGCCACACTCTTTAAGTGAGAACACCATGCACATTTTGAGGTTATATGTGTAGGATCCCAGAATGGTCATTAGAAAAGTGCTCTTTCATAAATTGTGATATGGTAGTTTTTGACTTGGTAACATTTAGGCACTGATTCAATGTCCTCCATAAATTTATCCTTGAAACACCAAATTAGGGTTGTTAGTATCAACTTTAAGCAGTAGAACAGTTTAAATAGTACCTGCCCTCATATGACTGTTTCCTGCTACCCAAATGCTGCTTATTACTGGAGCACACACTCCTTACACTGGTCTCTGTTCCTGCTAAACTGCGGAACAATTTTTACTCATAAAACCCCATCCTGAACAATAACAAGAAAAAGAAGATCATTAATGTTAAAAAGTGAACACAAACAACCAATTCCCATGACAGCTAGGAACTTGTACATAGAAGTGGGCTGCAGATCTCCATGACCTAAAAGAACACCTAGTTCCAACCCCTCTGCTGTGTTCCAGGACACCTTCCACTAGACCAGCTTGTTTAAAGCCCCATGCAACCTGGTCTAGAATACTTCCATACATGGGATATCCACAACTTCTCTGAGCTACCTTTTCCTGTGTCTCACTACTCTCACAATGAAGAATTTTCCCCTAAAATCTAACCTAAACCTGCCCTCTTTTCATTTAATGCCATTCCTCCTTGTCTGTTGCTAACAAGCCCTGGTAAAAAGTCTCTCTCCTGTTCTTCTGTAGCCCCTCTTTAGATACTGGAAGGCTGCTCTAAGGTCTCCTCAGAACCTTCCTTTCTCCAGGCTGGACAACCCCAACCATCTCAGACTCCTAGAAGAGCTTCTCCAGCCCTCTGATCATCTTCGTGTGGGACAGTACCAAATGCTTTTCACAAGTCCAGGTAGATGACATCAGTAATTTACATGAAGTAAAATT
Source organism: Muscicapa striata striata (assembly GCA_030060385.1). NCBI lineage: Eukaryota > Metazoa > Chordata > Aves > Passeriformes > Muscicapidae > Muscicapa > Muscicapa striata. The sequence continues at coordinate 916,572 of JAREIS010000215.1, forward strand.
GGTTCCAGCCTAAGAAGAAGGTTGGCTTGTAGGGTTCTTCTGGATGGCTGGGTTGGTTTGTTAGTTGGTCTTCTACTCTCCATGTGCTCTGCCTGGCGGGGTTATCCCTCAGGAGTGAGGACAGGATCCCTGAACAAGGTTGGTCCCTGCCAACTGAAGAGCAGTGGGACACTGCCACAAGTTAGGTAGAGACAAAAAAAAAAACCACCAGCCAGCCCATTGTATAATGCTCCAAGGCTCTGTAATAGTAAAAAACTGCTTAATGTGAAGGCTGGCATGAGTATTTCTATTTATGACCACTAGCCCATAAAGAACAATGCTGCCTTAGCAAAGTCCTCACTCTGTTTAACATATACTGAATTTTGCAGTGTTAAGCTATATATATTTTCATATATTTCTGTCTGAACTTTGGATAATGGTTCTTATAAAAGAATGTAAAACTGGAGGTCTTTGTACTTCCCACAGCTATTTTTCAGGCCAGAGTTGTACTTTGTTTTCTGAAATTGATATCCTCATTCAAACAAATATGTGATAAAAAATGTGTTCATGTGTGAAAAAGCCATATGCAGTGTTGAAATTCTGGCCAACTCGTTATACAGATACTACATGCTTGAGAAATGATGACTCAGTAGGGGAATTTTACTCATCCCATAACATGCTCAACTTCATAAGCAACACCTTGCCTTCACTTCTCTTACTGCTGCCAGGGTCTGGGGAGGTAGAGATGTGCATGGACATTGGCAGGGTACCTTAGAAAGATATTCTGTTCTTTCTACTGTGGGTTTTGTTTGGTTTGGTTATACAAGGGATATAAAAAGAGATATATACTCTCTCTGTAAGATCAAGTGCAGCCATGGTGCTTCTCAGGCTCTCATGGGAACAAAGAGCCATTTTGGCCTTTGTCTCCAAATTTGCATGACTCCCTGCTCTGTAATCCCCTACTTGTTGTGTTTAGCATGGGCAGAAAGTTACCTGTTGGCATATTACTGACTTTGTATTTCATGCATTCATTTTGGTAATTAGTCAGAGGAAACAGAAAAAGGACATAGGCTGAAACTTGCTGGCTGGCCCAGTTTTTCACCTTGCTTTTCTCTGTCATTTGTATTTGCACATCTGGATTTGTGAAAGAGGTGGTCTTTATCCCATCCCTTGATGCAGGCCTCAAAGAATTGACTGAAGTACAGTCAGTCTCTCTGTAGATGCAGTATCCTGAGAAAACAGACAGCAAGCTTGCAGGAAGAGGGGAAGGAAGGGAAGTTTCAGAGAAGTTTCAGGGAAGGGAAGTTTCAGGAAGGGAAGTTTCAGGAAGGAAGGGAAGTTTCAGGGAAGGGAAGGGAAGGGAAGGGAAGGGAAGTTTCAGGGAAGTTTCAGGGAAGGGAAGTTTCAGGGAAGGGAAGTTTCAGGGAAGTTTCAGGGAAGTTTCAGGGAAGGGAAGTTTCAGGGAAGGGAAGTTTCAGGAAGTTTCAGGGAAGTTTCAGGAAGGGAAGTTTCAGGGAAGGGAAGTTTCAGGGAAGTTTCAGGAAGGAAGTTTCAGGAAGGGAAGTTTCAGGAAGTTTCAGGAAGGGAAGTTTCAGGGAAGTTTCAGGGAAGTTTCAGGGAAGTTTCAGGGAAGGAAGTTTCAGGAAGGGAAGTTTCAGGGAAGTTTCAGGGAAGTTTCAGGGAAGTTTCAGGGAAGTTTCAGGGAAGTTTCAGGAAGTTTCAGGGAAGTTTCAGGGGAAGTTTCAGGAAGTTTCAGGAAGTTTCAGGGAAGTTTCAGGAAGGAAGGGAAGGGAAGGGAAGGGAAGGGAAGGGAAGGGAAGGAAGGGAAGGGAAGGGAAGGGGAAGGGAAGGGAAGGAAGGGAAGGGAAGGGAAGGAAGGAAGGGAAGGAAGGGAAGGGAAGGAAGGAAGGGAAGGGAAGGGAAGGGAAGGGAAGGGAAGGGAAGGGAAGGGAAGGGAAGGGAAGGGAAGGGAAGGGAAGGGAAGGGAAGGGAAGGGAAGGGAAGGTGACAAGAGGGGAAGGTTTGTCTTTCAATGAGATGCTTAAGTACATCAATCTATTTAGCTTAACAGAGACAAGGTTAAGGGGAGAGTTGGATATAATTTATAAATTTCCTGTCTTCCTGTAGAAAGAGGATAGAAGAGTAGAAATTTGATAATATATGGCATTTCGGTCAAGTGGAAAAAAAGTCTGACAGGAACCAGTGAAATTTGAAACTAGACACATTTTATCATGGAAGGTAATTAATTATTAGAACAATTTACCAAGGACTGTAATGGATTCTCCATCACTATGCATTTCGAATTTGGAAATGATTGATTTTCTCAGAGAAATTGCTCCTCTTGTTCCTGTAGGAGTTAATTCAAAAAAACCTGTACCCTGTGTAATACAGGGAAAACATATATGATCCCAAATAATCTTTCAATCTTCAGGATCTATATGCATAGCTGCCTATGTCCTGTGTTCTCTTACCCTGACTTGTAAGTATGATTCAAACATTTTTCCCTTTGTTTACATTTACTTGGGAAATTGTGAAGGTCTATAACATAAGCTTTTGCCCTTTGTGGGGGGAACATTTTGTCTGGCATATGGATTCTAAGGCTCTAAGGCTGGGGAACTACTAATCATTTGGCTTGAGTACCTCCAGCACAGAGCATCATATTTCACCCCACCATCCCTCCAGTTCTGGGGAGCTGATACCACAGAACATCACAGAACATTGATGACACAGAACTGGGTGAGTGGCCAATACCCCTGAAGGCTGTGCTGCCATTCAGCAGGACCTTGATTGGCTGGGATTTTTGGCAGAGTTCAACAAGGGCAAGTGCAGGGTCCTGCATGTGGGGAGGAATAACCCCAGGTACCAGCACAGGCTGGGAGCCAACCTCCTAGAGAGCAGCTCTGCCAAGAAGGACTTGAGAGTCCTGAGGTTGACCATGAGCCAGCAGTGCCTTGCAGCCAGAAGGGCCAATGGGACCCTGGGGTGCATTGGGAAGAGTGTGGCCAGCAGGCTGAGAGGATAATCTTCCCCCTCTACTCAGCCCTAGTGAGGCCACATCTGGAATGCTGTGCCCAGTTCTAAGCTCCTCAGTGCAAGAGAGACAAGGAGCTACTGGACAGGGTCCAGTGAGGGTCACAAAGATGATTTGGGCACTGGAGCATCTCTCTTACAAGGAGAGGTGTGGGAGCTGAACCTGCTCCATCTAGAGAAGACTGAGAGGGAATCTCATTAATAAATATATAAATATCTCAAAGGTGGCTGTCAAGAAGATGGTGCCAGATTCTCTTCAGTGTTTCCCAGTGACAGGATGAACAATGGCCATAAACAAAAACACCAGAAATTTCACCTCAATATGAAGAGGAACTTCTTTACTCTGAGGGTAGCAGAGCACTGGAACAGGTGCCCAGGGTGGTCATTGAATGGATTTTTTAATGCAAACTAAATATAAAGCAAGACAATATTGGACCTCAATGAACAAGACCTCTCTCTTCCTGATCACCTTTCACTGAGGGGTGTGAAATCAAAAGGAAAAAATCTACTATAAAACAGTCAGGGAATTTTTTATTCCAATACATGTCCAAGATCTTCCTAGCCACTGCATCAAACTGTACTGTCTGAATACAGCTGAGTGCCTGTCTCTGAGCAGTGCTCAATGCAAATATTACCTGACCTAGAAAATTACTGCTCACAAGGAGAGGAGAACCCTTTCCACATTTTGATGGTAAGTCATGGAGACCAACTATACAGAGAACTGTAAATAAACATTACTTCAAAGTGTAGCTCTGGGCAGTTCTGTACAGTTCATCTGAAGCCATTACATTTGTGGCTATATAAAAGAGCCAAGAGAGATGTGGGAGTGTCATTTATTACAGCTGGAAAAAATGAATATTACAGCTTTTCTAATCAAAAAGATTAGTTACTTTTTCCTGCAAACTCTGTGTCTTTGAACTGCCACAGATACAACACTGCCACTGTTTCTCCACAGACAGCATTGTTAGTAGAACTGATTTTAAACTGATTTTACATACAGCACTAACTACTTGAGAAATAAAACAAAAGAATGATATACACTTATGCAATTTAAAGCATAGGTAAAAAACCCAATTATTTTATATTCTCACAATTTTTTTTAAGTAAATTAGATTAAAAATTTGTTTATAAAAATAAAACTCTTTCGCTCTGTAGTAGGTCTGGGTAGAAATAGCAATTAAAGGATTCACAGGTTGAACTGCTCATGTCAGTTACTTATTTCATAGAATAAAGTTACTTACCTCACAGAATATATCCTTTTATGAATTTTATCCATTATCAGGTTGAATCTATTAGCTATAATCATGCAACATCTCTTTGTGAAGAAGGATTAACTGATAACCACTCTTTTTAACTTCCTATCAAGGTATAATAAAGAGGAAAGGAAAGGGAAAGGGAAAGGGAAAGGGAAAGGGAAAGGGAAAGGGAAAGGGAAAGAAAGGAAAGGGAAAGGGAAAGAAAGGAAAGGGAAAGGGAAAGGGAAAGGGAAAGGGAAAGGGAAAGGGAAAGGGAAAGGGAAAGGGAAAGGGAAAGGGAAAGGGAAAGGGAAAGAAAGGAAAGGACAACCCTTCATTTTAACTAAACAAAAAGTAAGGAAAGAAGAGCTAGACAATGAGTATCACATTATTTTTCTGCAAAAGTTAGGTGGCATCAATGCCATAAGGAAAAGCAAAACTATTTCATTCTCCTGCTTTCCTTCTGGAACCCAAAACAATCACTCATTTACTAAATGAGTGTAATGTAGAGCTACACTTGATCTGGCATGTTAAACACCTGAATGAGGCTCAGCTTGCAGAGGGTAGGAGTGACTCAGATGTGAGTGATCTGAGTACTGCTGATGTGCATTAGCAGCAGGGATTAGTCAGTCAGCCCCCTGCGAGCGTTCAGGGCACAATGAGCGATAAGTGGCGATGCATCGCAAGGCATTAGAGATTTTTGGAGGATGAGGGAGAAGGAGGGAAAATTGCTGCTATCTGCAGTGCAATTTAACAGGTAATAGCAACTTGGAAGAATTAAAAAAAACCACTCAGAAGCTCACCTATTTGCAATATTGTGTCAATTACATGATTAGAAAGTGAGCCTAGCTCAAAGTAGTAACAAGGCAGTTCCTGATTTGACCTGACATCCTGCATAATTTTGGTCAGGATATCCCCAATGACCTGTCTCTTTTTTAAATTTCTCTTGCTGATTTTTTTTTAATAGCAGTCACTAAACATTTAGTCAGAAATTTTGCTAACAGCAAAGAACAGCCATCCCTTTGAGAAGGGTGCTCAATGCAATGAGCATGGTCTGGACATTCAAGATAAACTCACTCAGAACCCTGCAGTTAGTGGAAAAAAACCATCATTGCAGGCCAGTGTTGACAGATCTGTGCTAGGCTGGGCTCTGGCACTGCCAAGATTTAAATGTTTCACACTTAAGTTTTTAAAACAGCTCTTCATCTGGGAATTTTGCAATCTTTAAGTGACCTTAAAACACTGATCTATGACAAGTTTCTGATGTGTAGTTTCACTGTTGCTAGACAAACCTACACTTCAGGTTTATTGATACTGTGTGAGAAGTGTACTGGTCATAAGGGATTTGCCTATTCTGGGACCTTCACCCCCTCTGTTATACCTGTTTTGGCAACTGGATTGCTGCTAGCAAATATGGGTAAAAATCATTTATTGTACAGTGAGATTTCCCAGGGGACTGATATGCCTGGCTGCTTTACACAGGTTCTGGGAAAGCATTTTGAAATTACACAGCAATAAGATATAAAAATCACCACATTTAGGTTGCCCTGAGTCTACACACAGGGCCAGAGCTAAGGGCATGTCGACCAGGAGGTCCCAGAGGCACTGGGATGGCCAAAGCTACCTGCTCTTAGCAGTAGCTTCTAAGAGGCCACAGTGGGATAATTGACTCTGTCTCCTCCTCATGAGGTTTTTGACATGATGGAATGATATGGACATCTTTTCCAGATTTCTCAATAAATGACATTTTGCCTAAAATACCGGCCTGCACTCTTCAGAGGTCTTGCTGTGAAGGAGGGAGGTTTTAATGAGCAGGCAACGTCAAGTCAGGCCACTTTCTTTCTCCTGGGGTTTTGTATGATTGCTGCCAGCCTCAGCCAGATGTGTGTAATGAACCTGGAGGTGAAGAGCCACATGGCCTGGTCCTCTCCTGCAGCTTCCCAGCTGCCCAGGGCAGAGAGGCAGGATGCACCTCCTTGGAGGGGACAGGGAGGCAGGTCAGTCTCTGCCACCCACTGCACAGTGCCCAGGCTGCAGCCACTCCTGCTCCCAAGCCCAGTGATGCTGTCATTCCCCATTCCAAGGCCAGTGAACAGCATTTTCCAATCTGGAGATCAGGCAAATGTGCAAAGGCACTGGACAGCAGCACAGGAGATGCAGGGGGCAAGAAGAAACCTCTCATGCAGTTCCCTCCTTTGCAGGAGCAGAGGCAGGGATGAGGGCACAGCAGTGGGTGGGAAGTGCTTGGCCATTGCATGCTTTGCCCTTCTTGCTCCCTTGTCCCAGGCTCCTGCTTTTTTCTATTTTTCAGTACACTTCCAAATATTTGTTTTGTGAATAACAGCAGATGCACAGCTATTTATCTGCAGAGGTGATTACTTTAAAAACCCAATCTGAGCATTGAAAACTTAAAAAGCTTTCATTTACCCATTTGTATAGATAACATTTTTCAAAGAAATTATCTCCTTGAAAGAGATGATTTCTTTGTGACAATAATGCTGTCATGTAGGAGGGCACGTTTACAACCACAGCTGAAGCATTTCTTGTACTGCTCAAACCAAAACATGTCCATAGTTTTTAAGAAAGAAGAAGCCATTTTCTCCTCTAATCCATTATTCTGTGCAACACCAGTCACGTAATTTCATCTCGTTTCTTAGTATCCCAAAACACTCACAGTGACTGCTTAGGAAGACACAAATAAAAAACCCCAAGTCACCAGGTCACATGGGAGATGGGCTTTCAGATGACAGGTTTAGCCTCTACCTGGAAGTAATCAGCTGACTCCCAGCTGATGAGATAAGGCTAACAAGCAGCTTACTTAATGGAGGGAGCCTGCTCTGGCTGAAGAGACTGGGTTGTGTTGAGGATAAGGGTCTGTTATGCAAAACTGGGTGATTTGCTTGCTGTCTACATGGTAGAGAGCTGGAAGGAGTCAGGTGGTAAGATCTGGCTTACCTATTTTATCTGGCTTTATGTTATGCTTGTGATGGATTTAGTCCCTTTAGGAAGAGCCATGGAAAGCATTGCCTGCACTCAGCTCAGCTAGCTGGTCTGCCAGCCTGCCCAAGGGAACAGGGGGCTGAGGAGATGCTTGCTGAGTGGAAAATGTTCAGCTGATACAAAGGTTACTACAGTAATCTTTGCTGACCTATGTGAAAGATTTGATTGTTGGATGTGTCCCCTGGCTTTTAACAGCAATTATGTGATTTCATAGGGTGTTTTTTCTGTTGTTCTGTCCTTGAACTATGTTGCAACTGTAAATGTTAATGGGGAATGTGGAGAGTTTACTACCCTGCAGTGCAGAGCTCTGTATAGGATGGGCAATGCCTAAAACCAGGCAGTGTGTTATCCTCTTCTGTGGGAGTTCTAATTCACTGGTGAAAGCATCTGTAGCATCAGGGACTCCAAATCTTGCTAGAGCTTCCCTTAAAGCCTTGCAGTACCAGGTGCTGCACACAAATTGGTTTGGTAGCTCCCTCCAACCAAGTTCTTGCCATCTGTCATTGCACTGCTCAAATGGGTCTCTTAATCTGGCAGTATGAATGCTCAAATCTATAGAGAGGCTTATGCAGACACACTCCCCTCTTTGTAGTCCAGGCAAAGATCCAAAAAAATAGAGATCTGGGTACCAGCGTGTAAATCAGGCAGAACTGAAAAGGCACAAAACTGCTTTGGCATCTTTTATTTGCCACCAGAACTCTTCTGTGGTGTGTATGGGTTTAGTACTGTGTTTCCCTTTCTGTTAAAGGCTAAAACATGCCTGGAGGCCACTCTGTTCCCTGTCAATGAGTGCCTGCACTACACTAGATGGCACTGCTTAATACTCACGTTTTTTCCTTGTCTCTGCTATGCTGGTTCCCTGGATCTAGAGCATCCTGTAGCTGCAGCTTCATCAGACTTTAATCAGTGCTCGGTGGTTGCTGGCAATGGGATCAGCTGCACAGAGGCATTGGGAGCATTCATGTAACAAAACAGCAGTAATGGTCATCAAAACACCTTCAAAGTTTCTTTCTTTAGCCTAATAAATGGGTAAAGCAGAGTTTTTTAAAGATTCAAATTAAGACTAAGTTCTGATGTTATCTTTCTAACATCCCCCCTCTGCTCCTTTTTTCTCATGACTGGAATAAAAAGCAGAGGTAGAATTGCTGCAGACATCAGGCATCTTGCAAAGCCAGAAATCTAAGTGACAAAACAACTGTTACATACTGTTCACTGAATATGGGAAGAGGCCAAGCTATAGAGAAACAAATCTCTGCTCTCAGCAATAGTCCATGGATTTGGAAATAAACAGCTCTGTTTCTGCTTTCAGAATAGTGTTCAGCTAATTCAGAAGCTTGATTCTTGCAAGGAGAGGTGGATCAAAATTTAGGAGTGCTGTTGAACAACATTGTTGTGCCCTTCACTCACTAATAAATTGCTGAATACATCTAAAATGTGAAAGCATAAAGTCTCACCAGTATTTTGTGTACTTTTTGAAAAAGTCAAACAAGTGTTTGCTTACAAAAGTCAAACACCAAACATTGTGTATAGTGTATGATTTTGCATAATTTCAAAATGTGTTGTAATACCAATGACTAGTTGAAGAACTGATCTCCTCCAACAGTAAGCAGAGAGCTAAGTGCCTTAAACCTATGTTAGATACTCTGAAATCAGCTGGGCCTAGAATATTAAAAATGTACTAAAAGTTTGTTAGAATACAAAGGTTATTTTTGAAGTTGGGTAAAGTTCTCTAAAAGGGAAAATGGGATAGGATGGGATGGGAAAAGCAGAGGATTGTAGTCACTGTAAATTGGCCACCCTGCTGCCAGTTCCTAGAAAGAACACACATAAAAAGATTGGTTAAGCAGTGATGGGAATTGCAAAGAAATAAATAACAGCCTGTGGATATGGATGTGCCTTTTCTTTCTCTGACACTGAAATGGGCCTTTTAGCTGGGGTGAAGCATCAGAGATATTCTGCTGCTTTAATGGTGTTTCATTTACTTTTTTACTTAGATGGTAGAAGTGGAAGTTAAACCTGAAGGTGACTCCAGGTGGGAGGGCCTGCCAAGTGTTCATGAGGGTTATTTAGAATTTAAATATCTGGAAAAATGGATTAAAAATACTGGGAAAGATTCAATAAAGATAAATAAGATGCAATGCATTTTTTTAGTTGATTATTCCTCCCCAATAGAGGGTGAAAAATAATTGGTTATGTGGCATTTTCTCAGAAAAGGGTCTTGGGAGTATTCTAGTCATAAATCATAGCTGTGCTTTTCCAGCACTCTCCCTGAATCTCATAAGACTGGGAGATACAGACAGAAATATAGATTGCAAAACACATGGAAAGATCCTTTTTCCAGCCATCATTGATCAGTGCTCAGCTGGAGCACTGTGACTGATTTTGGATATTGTACTTTAAGAGCAATGTGGCACACTTGGAAAACATCCAGAGGAGAGTAACATGTTCTCCTCAGTAAAGAACATAACCTACAAATAAAAGATTTCTAAAAAATTTGCCCAGATCAGGGATGAAAATTTCTTTTCTCCCTTTCCCAGATCTATCACAGTTTTCAAGAATATAGAGACTGTTTCAGAGAGGAAAAGGCTCTCTCCAAATATGGTGCATGAGAGCAATGGCTTAAATTGATGCAGGAAATATTGGGGTTTGACATGAGAAAAATCTCACAGGTATACTTATTTCTGCCTTGAAACAGAGAGAGGGACTAAAGTCATCCCTTTCTGCCCTTGTTCTCTGTTACAGAATTTCATTGTAATTGATACTAACAATTTTGTTTAAAGGATACAGCTGTGCCACTCCAGATCCTGGATTTGGTAAGCTGACAAGACTGATGCTGTATTTTTAGACCCTAACCTTGAATTTTATTGGTGTCCAAAGAGTGTTCTCTTTTATTTTCCTCTCTAAAGCCATGCTGAATTGCTCATTTGAAATAGAAAACATGGATGTGACTGTTCTTTCAAGACTTCCGCACTGAAATGCTATACATACTTCTTTTTTTTTTTAACAGCCATAACCCAGATGACAAAATAAGATGAAAGTAAGAAAACAAAACTTCAAATAAGATGATTTACGTGTTGGATTTTTTTTTTCCCAGTGATTCAGTAAGTAGTAGGTGTAGACTAGGCCTTTTAGCATGGCTACAAACTGAGCCCTATACCAGGTTTATGATCAAAACCTAAGTTAAGCTTTCTGGAATTCTCCATCCAGGCTTAAGAATTGGAGTCCCCTCTTGGGCAATTACCTTAGGTGCAAGAGAAATTTCTTGGGAAATTTCCCTTTCAAGGGAAAGGAAGGTTGGAAACCATGTGGGTTATCTCAAGAAGAATGAAAAGCAGACAAAAAATATCATGTTTCTTAATCATAGCATGGCAAAGGAGATTTAAAAAGGGAGATATCTTGAGTTAAGTCAGAAAAAGTTTTCATCCTTTTATTTTTAGCAAACAAAAAAACTTTCTTGTATACAGTCTTCTTCTCTGATTAAGGTGTTGGTTATTTTGAAACATTAGGTCTCAGTGATGCAATTAAAGAAAAATTGGACATGAGTATATCCATGTGTCTGAGGGGTTTGCAAACTAGAGCTTTAGTAAGAGGTATCAGTGAATACATTAGGAGTCTTGTGTTAGGAAATGGACTCCTGCTTGCAAATGTTACTTCAGTCACAGTTTACATGTTATGGAACTTATGCACAGTGTCACATACAGCATAGGAAAAAGTATTTTTCTCCTTTTTCTGTAGGGCATATGACAGAAGCCTGCTAAACCTTAACTTAAAGCTCAGATACAAATAAATTTTAACTCTATGTACAAGAAGTTCTAAAGGTAGACTTTAAAATGTATGCTTCAACTAGAATTAAGTACCATTTTACACAATAAATTGACTTATAACTGAGTTCTCTTTGAAGACAGTAGGAATGTACATGTGAAATGAAAACCCTCGAAGGAAATCATGTTTCCCTAAAAATGTAAGGAAAATAATAAAGTATTTTTCATTTCTTGTCACTGTCCTTCATTTCTGCACAAAAAGATGTTTGCAGTATGTATAACAAGGAGGATGGAGTGGGTAGATCATGGGTGTTTTAGGGGGTTTTTCTTTCCTCTGCTTGCCTTGCCCTTTGCTCTTTGGTCTCCTTTACATGAGTCTCCAACTTGGTGTTCATCCCAAGGGTTGGGCTGGATAACAGGGCAGCTGGTGCTGGCCACAGCAATTTTCAAAGAGCCCTTGAGCCTATAACCTCCCTATTCCTCTCAATCCTGTTAGATGTTTACCTACTTAAATACATCTTCAGAATCTCCCTCTAAATGACTTACAGGTGTAAATCCCATTGGAAATCAATAGCAATTTTTTTTTTTTGCTCTTTGATCAATGTACTATTAAAATCCCACTCATAGCTTTAGCATATGTACAGAAAGATAATACTCACCTGAGTTTCCACATTTATGTTATGTTATATTATATTATATTATGTTATATTATGTTATGTTATATTATGTTATATTATATTATGTTATATTATATTATGTTATATTATATTATGTTATATTATATTATGTTATTTATACAGTCTATATTTGCTGTTACAAGACTTCTATTTTTGCAGAGTTACTGCCATCTCAACTCACCAAGGTAACTGTGATGAAGAACAATGCTGTTTTGATTGAAACTCTATGAAAACAAACCTTGAGCAATTTTCCTTTTTTTATTCTTTATATTAATATGTTTCTAAGAAAGAGACCAGTTAAAAGGACTCACCTTCTGCTTATCCAGCAAAGTGCTCATTCCTGATTGCATGTAAGCTGCTATGCCTCAATAAAGTACAATCAGAGTTAAAGCCCTCAATGCTGAGATGCTGCAATTAGGCAGTGTTTATTCTTCCTTGCACCTCAAATTGGTTTTGTTACAGAATCATAAAATCATGCAGGTTGGAAAAGACCTTTAAGGTCATTGGGTCCAACTGTTGCAGACATGCACAGCAATCATACACATGTGTGCATGTAACTGAAACTGGATGTTGAAATTCATGATTCAAAAATCTGAGCTCTCCTCTGAATTGGCATAAATGATGTGAAATACTTTTCCTGAAACCAATTTTAATAATGAAAATATCGCTTATTTTCTGTGCAAAGGTACACCTGTTTTACTTAGAACAATGCCCAATGTTAACTAATTATTTCACTTTGCAGCTAGTAAATGATCCTGTCTCAGTAATGAGGTTTTCTTAATCCTGCATCTTTTACATAGGCAGCAAGGATCACAATGTCATGTAGGAAAAAAAAATGTTTTAAATGTTTTCTATCTCTTTAAAAGGATAATTTTGAAAAAGCTGCTCATATCAGGCAAAATTTTGTGGACTGTTTCCTACATGAAGTCTTTAATGCTTTTAGCTTTCTCTGGGTTCTCTGATTTACTTGGATTTTTTTTTTTTTTTTTTTTAATACTGAAAAGTAGTGTTTTCTTACTTTTTTGGTCACAGGACTATCAGTAAACACGTATGTGAAATCAGTAGGGTTTTGATTTTATATTCAAGGCCAGTGAACAAAACAAGTTTGCTTTAGATGATAAAGCCATAAGGTACAAAGCTAGCTACCCTTATAGGTGAGGATGCAGGGAGACAACACTGGCCTTGTCCTGCAGCCTATACTTACATATTTCCTGAAAATTAAAAAGGAATGAAAAGTTAAAGCAGGATTTCACAACTGTCCCCTAGATGAGATAACTTTCAATGTGAAAAGGGACTTGTATCTTATTTTTAAAAAATGTGAAACCTCAATGACCACCTGAATCTTGTTTCAATGTTGGCTCTTAAGAGGGCAGTGGTTTTGGCTAGATACATTCACAAACTCAGGCATGCACTAAATGAAAACTTGGTATCACAAATGCTTCTCAGGCCCTCACTGCCCACGGCTGCACATTCCCTAAAATCCTTCCTCCAAATGTATATACAGAAAGTTGACATGCATGTGCATAACACGTCTGAGTGCAGATGGTTCTTGTGCTCTTAATGGTTTTTAATTTTTATGGCTTTAATGGCTTTTCCCCTCCCAGTTTTGTCCCTTAGTTTCTATGTGCATGTGGATGGGCAGTAGAGAAGGAGGTGGAACATGCATTGAGAATCTCATGTTTGTTAACTGTGGAAATAGCATTCTCCTTAATATTTTCTTCCTTTCAGAATCCCTTATTTGGTATTTTAAGTGTCCCAGCAGCTTGCTGAGGATAGAAAAAATGATATATAGAAAAGCCAGGCTGGACCAGACTAGATCAGCTTGAGAAGCAGATGCTGCCATGTGGGAGCCACACGAAGCCCAGCAGTGAGGTGGCCTGAGGGACTGCACATCCCTAAACCCTCTTTGCACAGCTGGCAATGCACTCCAAGCTGGCTCCTGTGCTAGGTACTTTCTTCCTAAAGGAAAGAGCAAACACTGTTTGAAAGAGAAAGCTTCAAACCTCAGCAACATCCCTGTCAGTGCTGATTGTGCAAACAAATCTGCATAATTCCAGAGAACAAGTGAGAAATAAATCCATTGCAAGTCACTGAGACCATGTCACTGCTCTTTGGTGGGTGGTGGCTTGGTTTTTGTTGCAATGTTTCTGGCTGCACACACTGCTAGTAGTCCCCTCTGAAATGAGGAAAGTATGCATTTGTCATGGGCAAACCAAAAATTAATTGAATAAAAAGCCTAATAATATGGTTTCAACTTCTAAAACACTTGCATGTTGCATATACCTACAGTATCTCCAGGACCAGTAGAAGAGGGCAATTTGCTGAAAACTACATTGGGGAGCAGAAGCTAATAAAGTACCACTGGCCACAGAGGTTCACTTCATGCTGCCTGGCTGGCTTTCACTCTCATCATGGAATGCAGCAAGTTTATCCCAATGTGGCAATTTTGTAAGGGGAAGAGGAGGAACAGTCAAGGCTGCTGATGGATCTGACCTTCCACAGTCACAGTCTATGTTCACAGAGCAAATGGCACTGAATTATTCAAACCTTTCTGGAGCTGAACTCACTGGGTTCCTACACTGGCTATTAGCAGTGCTGAAGTGGTTCCTGTTCTGTGAAATGGAGGGGAAGGATGCTGCCTGTAAACTATAACACATTTTGAAAATGCTCCTGTTAGCTTCCAAAAATCTGGACAACAGTCTGAGAGGTAATTTTACAGGCAGGGAAATGAGTGTTATTGAAGTACTGAAGCATTAATAGAAGTAACCTCTCCAGTCATTCTACTAATCCATCAGTGCTAGAACAGGCATCCAGAGCATTCCAATTCTCAACTTGCCTTTCAGCTGCAATATTCATATCTGTTTTGAAAATCTTTACATGTCTGGGGTCCTCTTGGGAACCTTGGACCAAGAATTCCCTATGGCTAGAAAAATAAAGATTAAGCAAAATACTGAAAATGGAGTCTTGAAGGTTTAAAATGTGATTAATTTAGATTTTTATGAATGTCATGAAAGGTCAGAAAATTCATGACAACTTTTTAGTCTTTCCTAATGCAATAAAACAAAACTGGGGACATGACCATAAAATCCAACGTCCATACCTAGTGGCTGATGAGTATTTAAGGCCTTACCAGAAACCTCTTGCCTGTTGAACTGGCCTCAGCCATGTTACTCAGCAGCAGTCCTTTGCATCATGCTCTGTGCAAGACTTTTATTGTGCTGCACAGAAGCATCACGAGCACACAAAACATGAGCAGTTCACTCAGCAAGCTGCAAACACCTCCAACTATCTGCTGAGATAAATCTGGGCCATTGAGAAACACTTCCCCAAGGCACCAAAACTGATGCAATAGTTAACTGCACCAAAATTATCAGGATTACATTTTATGAAGCAAATGAAATTTAACTAATTGAAAAACAAGGAGGTTCCAACCTGTACTGTTAAGTACCCAGCAATGCTCATCTGCTCAACCTAGCTTTTTTCTGGTGTCCACAGGCAAATGTGTCAGAGGAAAGTCCTCCTCACAAAGCTACTACCAGCCCAATTCAACACTGATATCCAGAAGCTACAAGGTGGTGATTAAAGAAACTTTTAAACACACATGACTATTAACATGTTCACAATTTTAAAATGCACATATAAAGTCAATGAGAAATTCTATGCATCTTTTCCACTTCCTGAGTTAGTTTAACAACAATATGCAAAGGAAAAAGTAAGGAAAAAAAATAAATATGTTCTGCAGGGCATCTGATCACCTTGTGCTTGTGAAGTCCAGGAATATCACCTGGCTCACTAGCAAAGTCACTGACTGCATGCACTTAATTCTGGTCAAAAAAAAAAAAATAGAGAGAATATCACAATCCACAGCCTGTTCAAGGATGACTCCAGAACAAGCTTCTTTCATGCAATAGAACAACAACACCCTTTTTAGCATATCTCTTATCACAGAAGCCTTTTTACAAGAACTCAAAAGCAGCAGCATTTTCCACAAGAATATCCTACTATGGCACAGCTTCTGCTTGACTGGAGCGTAGGTGGGAACTCCTACCTGCAATAAACCAAAAGCAATAAATGTCCACCCATGAACTGTAGTCATCATTCCACCTCTCCCTGAGGAATATTCCCTCTCCATACCACGTCATCAGAGGGAAATGGAAAATGCCTCCATAGCTCTCAGCTCTTGAGTTAGCTAGGACTCAAATGAGACCAGCACTTGAGACCAGAGTAAGAGTAAGCAGCCAAGAATACTTCAGTGGCAAGCCTGGCATATAAAGTCTCTGTTGTGGCAATTCCCTGATGACAGGTCTCATAGTCACTGTTCTCTGAGTAACAGTGGTCTCAGACAGCAGCTGTAATGGGTAACTAATGCTACATAAACTTTTTTTAGAAGTACTTTGTAAAGCAGCTGTTTTCCTAGGAATAGACTGGTGAAAGAGTAAGTTTCAGCAGTTGTTTACCCCATCCCTGTGGCTGTTCTTATGGATGAAAATCATTGCCTGACATACAGACAGATTGAGGTACCTCTTCTCCCCATGAGTGGTAACCTGCTGATATTCAGCTTAAGACTTCAGGCAGCAAATATTCCAATCTTTCTTCTGCTTCACTACAGATGGGAATACATAGAGATTTATATTAATGCAAATATTAAATTTTTTAAATATTTTGGCCTTTTAGCCAAGGCAGAAGTATCCTTTTATCCTTTTAGTACTTCAGCCATTTAACCAAGGATCTTAAACTACACTGACCTAAACATCAAGACTTGAAACTTGTGACGTTATCCATTATTTTAGAAATGGAAAAGCTGAAAAAGCATAGAAGAAGGAAAAAAAAACCTCCTGTCATTGCTCCTCAAGACAGTAGGACATTACAAAAGAGACCTCAGGCTATGAGAGACACTTCCAATTTAAGCAGCACTTCATTTATAGCATAAAGTTTAGCACCAGAAACCTGGTTTGTGTAGGCTGACCCCTGGTAGGACAGAGGACTGTTGTCCAGTGAGGCTGTACTGCACAAAATTACTGATGCTTAACTGAACCTTGTCTTCTAGACAAGACTGAAGACACACAGAGATGAAGAATCAACTATGCCCCTCAGCTCTTTCTTCCAACAATTTTCTGCAACATTATAAGCATGCCTGATTTTGGCTTTAACTGTCTTTGGCTTCCCATGTTCTGCCAGCCTCATTCCTTCTCCTGCCTCCTCAGCTAGGTTAAATCCTTTCAGATTTTTGTTCCTTCTCTGTGAAGGTACTTTTCAGTGATAACAAATTACTTCCCAGTCTTCTCTTTGCTAAGCTAAGCAGTTGGAGTTCTCAAAATCTGTCACTGTGAGGCATTTCCTCCAGCTTTCAAAACATTTATCCGGATTGAATCTTTGTCCTTTTCACTTCTGGACTTCTCCTGTTTGTTTCCTTCATTTTTATTTTTAAAATACCAGCAGGAGAATGACTGTACTGTTTCAGCAAGAGTGGTCCCAATGCCCCATTTAATGGTACAATCCTTTCTCCTTATAAGCTGGCAGTCCATACACAGTGCCCATCACCAAAGCAGGGCACTGGGAGCTCCTGTTACCTTGTCTGTTTCTCAGAACCCCCACATCTTCATGCATGCTGCTGTTTCCTAAGATGTGACTGCCCATCCTGTAAGCATGTATATTGTTCATCCTTTGCTCTGGGTATGAAACTTATTTTGACTGCATTTTAATGCACATGGTGTGCATTACAAACATGCATAGAAAATCAAGGAAATCTCTGTAATACTTCTAACTTAATGGAGAAAATTTAAAGCCTAATTTTAAGAGCTATAATTATTCTCCATTTCTTGACTTTATTAGCTGTAAATATCAAATAAACTTTAAAATTCCTCATTTTTTACTTTCAGAACATTGGATTTCTATTTTTCAACTCAGAGATTAAAATCGTAGCTTGCTAACTTTACAAGCAAATTATAGATTGAAGTGTTCAGGCACCAAGCAAAAAGAGAAAAATATGCCTGAAGAGAATTAACAACATTAAAAAGTGAACAACAGATGATAGAATAATTTACTGCTTCAGTACAAAAGGGCCTCTATTAGAACTAAATCCCTTTGAGGAGGGAAGAGAAAAAAGGCTGCATGCTGTAATCAAGAAAGTAACCAGCAGCATAATCATTGCAAGAATCTGATCTTAATAACCCACCCTTACTTGGAAATTTGTCCATGTACAGAGAAGAAGTGACTGCAAATTAGTAAAACAATTATAGTCAAAGGCTGTTTATACTTCATTATAAAACTCAGTGAAAATCTTTGCCTTCAGAGACCCTATGTGTATTGAATTCCAGGTAAAATTCCAGCTGCAATTGATCAAAGGACCCTTGTCTTCAGTGACTGTGATTCTGATCAGTATCTGATAAATCTGAGCTTCCAGTTAGATCAAAGTTTCCCTAGTAAAGGCCAGGAATTAAAGGAGAGTACTGCTTCCTAATGTGAACAACAACGCTGGGGCAAAGCACAAGAGATCCCAGTTCAGATTTCCTGGAAACCTGAACAGTCCCTGTGTCTGCCCAGAGCTGACTGGAAGTCACTGCACTGCCATACTCAGGCACATCTCAGGAGTCTCATCTAAACAGAGTAAAGAAAAGCAGCTTGCCACACACATAAAGACTTCCAGTGAAACAGCGAGTGGGAAGAAAGAGGGGGAAAAGAAGAGCCAAATCCTGCAAACCTGTGCACTTGTCCACATTTGTGAATGCATAAGCTCCCCCACTGACTTCATAAGGTTGGCAGTCCATCAAGTTTGCTGTCAAGACTGGAGCCTGGGGATAAACCCCCTGGGGCTGAAGGGATCAGTGCAGGTTCTGCCCACAAAATGTCTCAGCATCTGGCTGGAGAGACTTGTAGGAGGACACTAAAAGAAATCAATTAATAATCATTCTGTTCTGCACTATAAACCTGCAGGTTAAATACTGTTCCTGCATCAAGCTGCATTGTGTTCTCCCTGTTCTATGTTCAGGGCAGAGGAGAGGAAATGACAGCCCATAAAGGCTTCCTGGACAAGGACTTGGCACTCACTTGATCAGTCCCATTTGTGTCCCAGGTTAGAGAGGAACTCCTGACTGACTCCTTCCTGTGTGAGGAGAAGGGATAGAGTAGGACACAGAGCAGTCTTTGATGCATCCCTGCCATCCTGCACAGCCCCAGTATGCTATAATGGATGTCCAGACTGAAGTAGCTGCATTAACCTTAGACCATCTAAATGCAAATTTCTCATTCTGAAAAAAAACTCCCTCCAAGCCAATTGATGAAACAGGAGCACCAAAAGCAGCCTTAACCTTTAGGGAATCCAATCCCAGTTAAAAACAGGCTCAGGTAAAGTGGCTGCTGAGTCCATCACATTGCATATTGGTAAAAGTAACTTATGTTTTTTATCCTAGCAAAGAGTCTTCACTTTATGTCTCTGCTAATTCCTTAGCCTGCAAATTCCCAGAACCAGAAACATCCTAACAGGCTTTTCTGCCTATCATGAAATGCACTCATTACCTCTACATGGAAAAGTAATTTGGTCTTCTGATTTTCAGCAGTGATTTCTGTGTGAAGTATGGTGACTCTTATCACAAACTGGCAGGGGTTTATATATGCTAAAAGTTAATCAGTGATTCCTTTCTTCAAGGCAGGACATATCATTCTTCTAGTTGGATTATTTTTTTTTTTCTAAACTAATGCAAAAAAATAGTTTAGTATTCTTTGAAAGCATAATTGTACTAACCAGAAATATTGTCAGCCTGATTTTATGTTAGAGACATAGTTCCACATAGTGGACTGTGAATAGAAATATTGTGGGTTGGGGGTCTGTACAGAGTATGAAGCAGATCCTCCAGTCTGGTCATGGTGCTCTGTGTTACAGTACTGCAGAGAACAGTGAAGTGTGTGCAGTTTATCCTATGAGGAGTTTTCAGTCCTGGACAATCTCCAGGAGATGTGAGGCCATTGTTGGTTTCATGCTAATCTGCACCCACTCCCTGATGTGAAATGTTCCCAGTTTGAACTGTGGTTGGCATGGCTGGAGTCATTTTGGTGTCATGGGCAGGTGGCAGCATCTGGACAAAGGTCTGCTAAAAGGCAGAAGGTGGAGAATTGAGGAAGGATTTAGGGGTTCAGAAAGGTTCCTAACTCCCACACGGCTTTTTCTTAACCATCCCAGAGTATCTGTGTGGGAAGTTAAACCATTCCAGCTAATTTTGGTATTTGAAGCTGAGATCTATTTTCAGGTCAAGTTCACCTTTCACAGATGACATTCCATTGGAACCTTCCTTGGGTTGCCACTGGTGAACTATGGCTCCAGACATCAGTAACATGTCCATGAAACCAGTTTCCCAAAGGCTGTGATCTAAAGCCTATTTTTCAGGTGGAACCAAGAGAAACCAGTGGAAGCATTTCAACTGGAACAGAAAGCAGAAGTCTCTTTGGCTAGAAGATGTTGAAAAGGAGCAGAATTGCTGGCACCCTTACAATTCCCACATCACACAGACAGAAAAAGCTCTGTGGATGCAGGCCCTCTTCTGGATGAGCTTCAGGCTCTTTGCCACCTTCCACCTGCGCTGCTGACAGCAGCAGGGATGGCTCCAGCCGAGGCAGCGCCGAGGGAGCGCAGCGGGAAAACCACCTCGGTGGCACTCCTTTAATGAGGTGCTCCAAGAGCCTGCGAGGGGGACGTGCTGTAATTACAGCAGGGCAGTGCCCCGACAGCTCTGGTGCCCTGCAGGAGCAGAGCTGGCAGCTCAGGAATGAGGCAGCAGGGCTGGAGCTGCCGCAGCTCTCCTGGCAGCTGGCCGCCTGCACAGCGCGCTCACCCAGAACCTGCTCTGCACAGGAGCTGCCTCAGCAACACGACAGAGCCCAGGGCAAGAGGCAAACAAATCTCTCTTCTCTTTGGGAGAAAACAGGACGCTCTGGTAATTTAATTTGCCAGGCTCTGCTGTAGTGTGATGGTGCAGATGAGAGGATGCAGACACATATTCTAGGGCAGCTTACTTTCACGTTGAAGCACTGGGAGGTTTCTTATACAAACAATGGCTTTAACAAGCGTATCTTAGTCCTGCCAAATCCAAAAGGTAGTAATTATGAAGTATAGCTTACAAGGTTTGGGGTTTTTTACTCTTAATACTGAAAAAAATCAGATTCCGTTTTTGAAACTAATAGAAATATCACTTCTCTCCAGACTTGAGATAACAGAGATCTTGTTTTCTTAACTCAGAAAAAATGGAGAACAAAGCATGGCTGAAGCAAATGGAAAGACTAAGAACTCTCACTTGTTTCAAAGGTTTTCAGTTCAGACCACTTATGAGTGGGTCCTACTGATCTCAGTGGAAGTTATTTGTCCATAAAAAGAAGAGCTTATAGGAGAGCTCATTTTCCACAAGATTATATTCCTTAAATGCAGCTCCTCAGGTTCCCAAGAAACAGAGGTTGACAGGGTCCAGCACATGACTTTGAACTCCTGAGTACTTTATCTAGTATACACGGACGGCCACAGAGCTGCAGGTAGTTCATTCTGGATCATGCCTACTATCACCTGGGAAATCTCCTTTTATTGTATGCTCAGACATCATCATGATCCAAGTCCCTGGGCTGATCAGTGTGAATAGCTAGGGAATACACGTATAACCTCTGCTGATTATCATGCAGCTGTACTGTGCAGTAGCTTTCCTCCATTTACTTTCTCATTACCTGTTTAATGTTCCTCTGTCTCTCTCCTTTTGAAAGGAAAATCTTCTTGACCTCAATCAGTGTTTCTTCAAACTCCTTCCTCCCCCGCCCTACCCAGTCCGTGCTTCTCCCTCAGCCTTTAATGCTCCTTCAGGAGGGCGGATTGTCCTTGATCACCTGCTGTCACTCTCCCACCCTGCCTTCCTGTGTCAGAACATTTTCTGTGCCAGCATACCAAGCTAATCTGCAATACTGACATCTAACATTCAGGTTAGCAGTGTTAAGCAAGGGCAAGTGTTGGCTTTCAGAAGGCAGCCAGAGATGCCAGGTTACTGCCTTCCCTGACTTAATGCCATGAGGTTTTATACTCCCTCTTGCTCTTTGACTTTTGATTTTCTGTTGTAAAAATGAATGTGTGACAAGGGGGGTGGGGGATCATTACCAGGATGTGTCTGATTTGTTGAGTTTTTTCCCCTGAGGTAGCTTTTGCTGCTTGGGATCTCTGCTTCCCACAGAGCCATATGAACCATAATGCAGTCGTAGCAGGCAGCAGCAGATCCAGTCAGTGGATCTGCACTTTCACAGATCATTCAAAGGCAAAAAGAACCACTCCATTAACATAGAGAAAAGATGTCTGCATGTGTCTTGCACCACCTCCATGGCAGCAAACAACAAACTTTGGAAAACCAGCTCTGCACTGCAACATGGAGGCTGTGCTTTTGGTAGAGAATAGCTTTCCTTCTGCCACAGAGGCTTTGGGCAGCTCAAGGGAGCTGTGTGAGTTTTGGATAAGCAATCTTTATAATCCTGTAGGGTATTTTGTGTGTGATGGTAGAGAGCTTGATAAAAACAATGTATTTGATGCTCGGTCTGTGGCACATGCCTGGAGGGCACTTCCATATGTACAGGTATTGCCTTGGACACCTCCAAAAGCAGCTAAGAAGACATTCAAAAGGTATTAGAATATCAATCAAAGAGGGCACAGGGACACCTGGGCTCACCTTTTAAAAATATCACCATTTCAGATCTCCACAGGTTGGAGAGGTACAAAAGCCCCCACCATAGATACACTTAAACTTTGCTGCTAATGAGGACTTTGCCAGCATAAGAGGGAAAAGGAATGGCTCTTCTGGAGGCTAGAAGTGTACATATCTGTAGGGAGCACACAGAAGTGCAGAGTTTATGTTGTCCTCTATGCTACTTTGCAACAGATCTTTTCCTCTTGTGGTAAAGAATCTGTCCGTATAGTTTCTGATAAGGAAGATCAAATAATTAAAGCCTTTATATTCCTGAGACTACCAATAGCTAAAGTGCACTTTGGCCACAGTAACTTTAAACTTGAAAATGTAAATGAAGAACTTTTCCTCCCTGATCTCAACATATATGCTCATTTTGCTATTTGTATTTCCCCCACCCTTTTGAAAATTCATTCACTAGGCACAGAAGACCCAGATTCAAACAAGAAGACTCTGTGCTTACTGACAGCTCCTGCTTCAGCTTTATAACCTTTTTTATGACATTTTCAAGTACAGACCAAACTGAGTTTCACTCTTTGCAATACCCCAAACTTCTCAGCATTTCACAAGAGCCATGTTATTAGAAAAGCAAACATCAGCTTGTATTACCCACTAATTACCCCAGCCCAAATCTCCTAGCTACCCAGAACTAAGCTCTCTCTTCCAATGAACTTGTCATTAACCTCTTAAGTCCCCTTTTAAAGCCCACCAGGTCCCCTGCTGCAGGGCTGCTTTGCTCAGCCCACAGCCAAGGACAGCCAGGAAGGTTAATGGTATTCCTCACTTCCTTCAGCTCCCTTGCTGGCACAGTGGGATCCTCACAGCCTCCCACACCACTGGTTCTTGTGCCAAAACTGCTCTTTAGCTTAACATAAATGGCCCATTTCCCTTCCTGCTACTAACTCTTCTGAATTACTTATGAAGAGCAATAATACAAGCTCTCCAGTCTTCTGCAGAGCTAATTACTCGTGAGCGTATTCCCTCACAGGAGAGTGACTGCCCCCAGCCATCACCTTTGACTCTGCTCCAGGCTGGCCATGTCTTTCCTGGCTGAGAGTGACTGCTATAAGGCAGCAGGGATGAGATCTCTCCAGAGATTTCTGAGATAGCATTAATAAGCCTTGCTCTCTGTAGGAAGTACTCTGCTTAATAGATTTTGTGGTCACCCGTTTTATCTTCACAGCCAACACATCTCAATGGCTCATTGTCACCTTGTGACTAATAAAACCAAGTCTTACTCCACCTCTGTCATTCACAGCTGATGAACTCAAAGGCTTTTCCATGATTAATCCCAAAACACAGAGACTGTCCCTTTGCTGTTGGATGAATTTCCATTCCTACCCCACTGGTCCTGGTGCCCATGCATTATGCCTTCACACAGCACCCCAGCCCTCACCCTGCTGGCAGGGCCTCCCAGTCTGATGTCAGCACTGGGCTGCTCTACCTGCCTTGCACTTCTACCAGGGCACAGCAGCGTTAGGTCTGATCCCAGAACAACTCCATCAGTAATTTCCTTCCTTGCTGATAGCTTTCCCTCCCAGGGCACACACAGCCACTCCCTCTCTGGAGCCAGAAGAACAAGTGGCCCAATAACTGTGAACCTCAGCATCACACACAGCAGCCTGAACACAGCATCTTCTGCAGGTGAAAGAATTTGGCAAAGGCCAGACAAGGTGCCCAGGTCTCCCCAGCTGGACTCCAAGCCAGAGTCTGCACTTGCCCTGTCTGGTGCTGCCAAATGGATCTGGCTCTGCCCACCACAGCCAGACCCTGTGGGCCTGCACTGCTGAGGGTGCAGCTCATGCTGTGGTTGTTTCCATCCTCCATCCTGTCCACCCCTGTGATGGAACCACAGCCCTCCTTGTGCCTTGGCTGCTCTGCCATGAGCTGTGTTGTGTGTGTTCAGCTTTGGAATACACATGGCTCCAGGAGAGCCTGAGACCAGCTCAGTGCCAGCTTCTGCTTCACCTGCCTTCCTTCTTATTGGCAGAGGAGAAAGGTATCTCAGCCCCAGGAAATTATTACCTTGGTTTAAAAGAGTGATTTTCAGTGATATGAAGAATATTTTTAAGCAGTCACATGAGACATCTGTAGGGACATCCACATTTCTAAAGCATCAATTAAATTAGATTTTGGGAGAGAGGATAGGTTACTTGTCAGGTAGGCTTTACACTAACTATACAACTAAAAAATTTGCAGGTGTAGAGCATTGCCCCTAATTTTTATGCAGCTTGCTTGTATTAATCCACACTTAGTGGAAGCACAATGCACTGTTAAATATCACAGTAATTTGTGATAACTGGGTGCAGGTCTTACCCCCTTATTGTCCACAAAGTGGAAGAAAATATTTCTATGCAATTTTGCATTTTGCCCCTTCTAAACACTGGTGTCTTTCCTTGCTGCATTTAAACTGCCTGGCAGTTCATTTGGCCATTGGTGTGTATGTGTGTGTGTGTCTCTGCACTGTGTGTGTCCCTGCACTGTGTGTGTTATTTCAAAGTTGACATGATGACAAAAGCCACTTAAGGATGGTAGCTAATAAGACATCTGCTTTTCCCTTGCTCTCAAGGCAGCAGTCACATGTGGGTAACAGGGCATATTGCCTTTAGACTTCAGGTCACTGCTTCACCTCTGATCCTTGTCAAAAGTGACCACAACTTGTTATCTGCCTGTACATCACTTAAGAAAATGCACTGATGCTCTTTCTTTAAATCCTGCTGACGACTATCTACACCACAATCAGCCAAAGCAGCAAAGACAGACTGCAGTGAGTGGCTTTCTCAGCCTGTGGTGGGGGTCCAGCAGATGAATGCCAAGGGAGCTCTGGGCAGGCTCTGTGGCTGCAGACCTCCAAATTTTGGTGGTTAGGCACAAACCATATTTTGATACAGATAAAAATAGCAATAAAACAAAGCAAATTTGCACAGGGTGCAGCTTTTCTGTTGCTTTCTGGAGCAATGCTAATAGAAATCAGTGCCCATTTAATAGAGCAAATTCTAAGAAAGAGTGGACTAAAGAAATGAAACTGTAGGATAAAACACAGTAATTTTCTGGGGCCTTGGAGTTGCAGCATAAAGTGATGGTTCATTGTTTGTCTGCAATGTATGTTACTCTGGGCTTTGTGCTGATTTTGGCTGGTTTGTGCTGTATCTGCACATATATCATGACAAAAATGCCAGCCAGCTGTGCTACATTTGCAATGTAAAACACTCTACATTTCGTTTGTACTTTCTCTGTGTATCTTAAGATAAGGCATAGGTAAGATTTAAGCCAGGAGGAATTTTGCTATTAGCATTTCACAATTTCACTGATTAACAGCAATAAAACTAATAAAACAACTAATAATAAATAACTATCAGGTCATCAGCATTAGCCATTTTCACCACATATAATTATCAGTATCTTTTTCAATTTCAGTTAATCACAATTACCATATTATGCATATAGATCACTGGATTTGTTTGAAGTCTGCATGGATGTCAAAATGTAACCAGAATTTAATCCCAGTAAAAGGGCATATTGAAGACCTCCATTTGTGCTGATTGAATCATACATTCACCCACGAGAACAGAAGGTCTGACATCACTACCAGGTAGTTAATGATTATGCTTTCTATTGTCTCCTAATATTATCTTGAAAATGGCCATGTCAGGAGGCCTAGAAATCCCTCAGGTCACCTTATGCTTTTTTATTTTTAAGTGTTCTGTTGCAGTATATGATCAGAGACAGAGAGAGAAATATGAATTAATTAAATGATCTATTAGATGCAGAAAAACATTAGGGCCACAATCTGCATTTTTCAGTCAGTTCTCAGTCAGCCAAATCTCCAAATTCTTCCAGGCTGAGCTGTTGCTGGAGAAATTATTTCAGAGCAAAGCAGGAGCAAACAGACTGAAATATCTCATCAGCATTAGAAATATATTTACTTCAGGAAGGTATCCCAGGGGATTTGGTGGGAAGAGCAGAGGAAGAGCCACTAAGGCTTCCCTCTGGAGCCCTGCCCTGCCAGGGTCACAGCAGGTGCTTGGGGACAGCTACCAGCAAAGGGCAAGCAGGGGTCTTCCAGCTCCTTTAGTGGTGGGCAAACAGAGGCCTCATGAAAAAAAGGTGTCTGAACTCCACCTACCTACATGTGAAGGGTGTTCAGCCTTAGTGGTGCAGAAGGACTTTATGGCCTTGAAATTCAGAGCTTCACAATCAATCCATCTTCTTAAACCAGGGTAGATTTTTAGCTGAGAGCACCAATATATATTTGAGACTCTTGGGTATTATGAGACTCTTTGGAGGGCTTAGATGCTGAGTGCTTTGGCTGCAGCAAGTCCATGCTGGCATGGGGGAATGTGGCAGAAGGATGGGATGCCCAGGATGTGGAATAAAGACAGTGGAGGGGCAGAGGGCCTGGAGCAGCTGTAATGTGATGCAGCAGAGCCAGGCAGGCATGGGCATGGGTGAGCAAGGAGAAGGCAGAGAAGAGGCCAGCACATCCTAATGGCACACCTTTGGCTCAGCCACTTCTACAGAATCTAAGCTGTTATTTAATTGAGGTGCTTTAAAAAGTGGATTTAGTTTGATAAGGTGATGATTAATCTTCATTATCCTCCTCTGTGATCATCACAGCAAAAAGCTGCACTTGTATGGCTGCTTATCATCTCTTCTGAAAATCTTACTGGTAAAGAAAGACTTGATTGATGATTAGATTTTTGTCATCAAATCCCATTTTTGTTTACGTGTAGAAAAAAATGAAAGCCTCATTTTTGAGGGAAAAGGGAAATAAAAGGAAGCACAATAGCTGGGCAGTTATCTCTGACATTCATGTAATGCAGTGTGTGTCCTTATGTGACATTTATGTGAGAGAAAAAGAAAAGCATCAATTGAAAAAGGTTACAGGAGTTCTTCAGGCATGAAGTCATCTCCAGGCAGCACAGTCACTGCAGTTTATAAACAGGTTCTGCTCACCCACTGCATTCACAGACTTAGGGCACCATTTAACACATTTGCTTGCTGACACTTCTTTAATACTCAGCTTTGATTTTCCTTTCCAAGAGTAGCACTAAACCAGGAAATTAAGCCAATTGCTGATTTTAGGAAAGGTGTTTGCAGCCCCCTGCCCTTGCCATCCTGTCTTCCACAGAGGAAAAGGGCACTGCACTGAGGGGCTGAGCACTGGCACAGGGAACTTGGTCTCCAGCTTGCTGAGGAAGAGCAGCTGGCACTCAAGTGGGGTCATCTTCTCTCATCCCCAGGCACAGCTTTCTGTGAAACTGGGAAGTCAGACAGATGGACATGGGATGCAGATGTAGACAGAAATGGCAGGGTGAGGACCACCACTTAAACTCTGTACCAGTTTAAGTTTGTAAAGAAGAAAACCCAAAGCCTTCCCTTAAACAATTTTTACATGAACATCTATTTCAGTAGCAGCCACTTTGCTTTTTGTTTATCTCTGGTTTCTAAGCACTGGGATTGATTCATGGCATTTCTTGAGGTTCCTTTTATTTCTACAGGCATGACACCTACAGTATTATCTTCATTCAGCTCAAAGCCGAATGTCACCCTACAAAAAGCTGTGCAGACATCCTCACAGTCACTAGGTTTGGCAGATCTTGCACAGACAAGGTTTCTGAAGATGCAAGTCCATGTACAGAGGCATAACCAAAGAGCTGTGAGAAAACTGGCAATATATTGACAGAAAATCACAGAAAGGTGGAGGCCTCTCTATTTCCATACCCTTGCAGTGCTGTCTGACTTGTCTGAGGTGGCCTGGGACACCAGGAGGTCCCACTTCATGGCTTGCTATGGAAAGCAGCTGGTTTTTAGGGAACACAACACTCCTGAGTGAAGGTGGCCATGTAGCACTGCTGGAGCTGCTCCTGCAGTTTCTCAGTGTTGGATGGGTTTCCCAAGAGCACAAAAGG
This sequence comes from Muscicapa striata striata, assembly GCA_030060385.1. Classification (NCBI taxonomy): domain Eukaryota; kingdom Metazoa; phylum Chordata; class Aves; order Passeriformes; family Muscicapidae; genus Muscicapa; species Muscicapa striata. Next base: position 944,863 of record JAREIS010000215.1, read on the forward strand.
TAGGAGTGGAGCTGCCTCCTCTTGACTCCCAGTCATAGTCTGTGATTGCAGAGGAAATTATCTCTGTCACAAGATAGAAAAGATGCATGATAACACTAGCATCTTCCAGCTTATTTAACTGATTATGAGTCTAAAAGAAATGGTAACTGTGCAAACACAGGCTTTTACATGGCACACAGGCAGCACAGAGACAACTTACTCCCCCAGGCAAGTAACAATGAATGCATGAAGCATTGTGGGCTCACGAAGTTCTCTAAGTTCAAGTGGTCCTTAGTGTCTCTCCCAATATTATTTTGCTGTATGTGATGAAGCATTTCTTGACCACAGGCCTATCTGCACATGTGTGAGCACTGCCAGCCATAACAGCTTCCATTTCAGAGACATGTCTTCTGTGCAATTTTATTTCTAGAATCTGGAAAAGAAAGCTTTTTAGCCCTCACATCCAAAAGGAAAACAAAACACTGTGCAATGTGTGGAGCTGTGCTCAGTTGGTGCCATACAACACAGCCTTTGCTACCACAGAAAGCAGTGCAGGTATTTATTGCTGCGTTATTTGAACCTAGATGTCTTCATAATTTTATTGAAAGATCTTATTTGTTCCCTCTAACAGGGTGCTTTTTCTTCCACAATCTTGCAGATGCATTCCTGCTTCTTTTTTTTTTTTTTTTTTTTTTCTTTCATTACTGAATTCAGTACATCATCTTCCACTCGCTGAAACTAAAGATGTGTAACACTTCTCCTTCACATGCCCTGGACAGCCTACTCTTGTCTTCTTTAATTCCAAGAATTCTTCTTTTTCTTTATTTATTAGAAGGAAACACCCAAGTTCCAGGGAAATTCTTTGTGAAACTCGTGATTATGAGTGAGGGTGGCAGGACTGTATCTAATGACTCACAGGTGCAAAGCTGTACAGCCATGGAAAACTGCTTAAAAGCCGCCTGTGTGCCTCTGTGAGAAAGTCTGAAGCGAAACACTCCTCCGACCCCGCGGTTTAGGAGCTCTCGGAGGAGCTCTGCGAGTCTGTCAAGAGGTGGAACAAAAGCCCGGGGGGATGTGCAGGGACCTGCTCCCTCTCCTGGTAGCATCAGTGCGGTGAGCTCCTTCCCTTCCCTTCCCTTCCCTTCCCTTCCCTTCCCTTCCCTTCCCTTCCCTTCCCTTCCCTTCCCTTCCCTTCCCTTCCCTTCCCTTCCCTTCCCTTCCCTCCCTTCCTTCCCTTCCCTTCCCTTCCCTTCCCTTCCTTCCTTCCCTTCCCTTCCCTTCCCTTCCCTTCCCTTCCTTCCCTTCCCTTCCCTTCCTGAAACTTCCCTTCCCTTCCCTTCCTGAAACTTCCTTCCTTCCCTTCCCTTCCCTTCCCTTCCCTTCCCTTCCCTCCCTTCCCTGAAACTTCCCTTCCCTGAAACTTCCCCTTCCCTTCCCTTCCCTTCCCTTCCCTTCCCTTCCCTTCCCTTCCCTTCCCTTCCCTTCCCTTCCCTTCCCCCTGAAACTTCCCTTTCCTTCCTGAAACTTCCCTGAAACTTCCCTGAAACTTCCCTGAAACTTCCCTGAAACTTGAAACCCTGAAACTTCCTGAAACTTCCCTGAAACTTCCCTGAAACTTCCCTGAAACTTCCTGAAACTTCCCTGAAACTTCTTCCCTGAAACTTCCTTCCTGAAACTTCCCTGAAACTTCCCTTCCTTCCCTGAAACTTCCCCTTTCCCTTCCTGAAACTTCCCTTCCCTTCCCTTCCCTGAAACTTCCCTTCCCTGAAACTTCCCTTCCCTGAAACTTCCCTTCCCTTCCCTGAAACTTCCCTTCCCTTCCCTGAAACTTCCCTTCCCTGAAACTTCCCTGAAACTTCCCTGAAACTTCCCTTCCCTGAAACTTCCCTTCCTGAAACTTCCTTCCTGAAACTTCCCTGAAACTTCCTTCCCTTCCCTGAAACTTCCTTTCCCTGAAACTTCCCTGAAACTTCCCTGAAACTTCCCTTCCCTTCCCTGAAACTTCCCTGAAACTTCCCTTCCTGAAACTTCCCTTCCTGAAACTTCCTGAAACTTCCCTGAAACTTCCCTGAAACTTCCCTTCCCTGAAACTTCCCTGAAACTTCCCTGAAACTTCCCTGAAACTTCCTTTCCCTTCCCTTCTCCCCTGGACCCTACTAGGGGCTGCCTGGGGAAAGGTGGAGTCATTGGAAGAACTGAGGTGCTGGTGCAAATCCAGGGAAGGGCAGCAAAGCTGGTGCAGGGTCTGGAGCTCAACTCCTGTGCCGAGAAGCTGAAGGGACTGGGAATGTACAGCCTGCAGAAAAGGAGGCTCAGAGGGGACCTGATGACAGCCCACAACTACCTGGAAGGAGGCTGCAGCCAGCTGGAGCTGGTCTCATCAGCCAAATAACAAGCAGTAGCACAAATAGGGATAGGATAAGGGAAAATGGCTTTAAACTGACAGAGGATAGGTTTAGATTGAGTATTATGAAGAAATTCCTTACTGTGGGGGTGGTGAGACACTGGAACAGGTTTCCCAGAGAAGCTGTGGATGTCCCATCCCTGGAAGTGTTCAAGGCCAGGTTGGATGGAGCTTTGAGCAACCTGGTCTAGTGGAAGGTGTCCCTGCCCATACCAGAGGAGTTGGAACTAGATGATCTTTAAGGCTCCTTTCAACACAAACCATTCTGCAATTCTATGAATTCCACAAATTTGTAACGATCACAACACTACATTTGGTCATTTCTAGAATAGTAGCTGCTTTAGTGTCTGAATTTGAGGGGAGTAACTGTCAACTAGACAAAGATTTATTACCACAAAAACTCTAAGGAACAATTCAGATAAATTCCAAAAACTGAAAATACAAAAGTAACTGCAGGAACAGCAGGAAATATTCAGTCCCGTGGTTGTAATAATGCAATGCATAACAAGATCCAAGTTATGTAAAAGTGAAACCATACACTAAAAATAGTGAAAAGCAAACACCAAAAAGATCTATTTGGGGGAAGATAGATGCGGCTCTGCAAACCTTCTGGACAAAGCCACAGCAGTCTGCAGGAGATTTTGTGGTGTCTCAGTGAGCTCCTGTGCTCCTCAGGCATGCTCACACACCAGGACACCTAATGGGCATCTCACAAGTAATTCTGCCTGCTCCACACATGGGCAAAACATCTCTCTGAAGTCTGTGTACCTGTCCTCCTCACTGGCTGCCTAACTCCTGCCTGAGCTTCCTTGGAGACATACAAGTGAAAGACTTCTTGGGACATGGAGGCATTGTGCATTTCATATAAAAATGGGTGTTGCTGATTTTCAGAAATACTACTCAAAGATTATTCTTATTCAGGAATTTTTGTGCAGCAGGCTGACTTCTCTCTTGGTTGTAATGTGTTAAAGATGATATGGCTGACTTGGTACCATAACAGTGTGTCAAAATATGTTATCACGGTAAGAAATAGAAAACAGTTTCTTGTTGAGACCTAGGTTCAGCATTCTAACTGCATTTGGCAAAGCACTCAAATGTTTGTTTGAAATTATATTTATGTCCCACTGATTTCAGTGGGACTGAAATAAATCCCAAATGCTTCACTTAGCTGAGAATTCAGGCTTAGTTTCACAAGAATCCCCCATTACTACTGAGTTCAGTGGAAGCTCAGGGTACTTGTTGTCCAGCAGGAAAATATTTTATGAGGTATTATCTTAATGAAAATATTATGTCTCCTTTCTGTCATGAGCAAAAGAGAGAAGCACAAGGCCATAACATGTTTAGTTGAATAAAAGAGCAGCACACTGGAATGCAGGGGCATATTAGGAAAGCCTCCAAATTTTGTACTTCACTAATACACAATGTTACTATAAGATGCAATTTCTGGAGGCTGGGAGTTGATCTGTTAAAAGACAAAAATTAATAAATAGAGAAAAGAAAGCACGACTGATGGTTTGGTACGATGTATTTAGTAGTAGTTGTATGTTACAAAGTACATAAATTCAGAAATCATTCAGAAAACGAGATTTATGAGATACATTTCTGAGAGCCAAAGGACTGGAAGTCCACTGCTCCTAATTTGCTCCCTGGCCTAGCAGGCTGCAGGCAGCTGTCTCGTGTGCGTTTGCCTTACAGGCAATCTTTTTTCTTTTCTTTTTAAAGGAGATAACCACCATTCTTATTCAGCCCTGGTCATTTCCTCCACAGATCCTGTTTCTGTTGGATGAATTTTGCACTCTGGTCTATTGTCTGGAAGGAGCTCAGCTGAAACCACAGTTTTTCTTATACTGATGGCATCAGGTTGGACAGGAACCATGACACCAATGTTCACCCTACAGCCATCCTGAGGCACTTTCTTTCTATTTTGGACTGACCTGCTATGACTATGCCTGTGCACATCCCAGTTTGGAAAGGAGAGTTCAATATGACAAGACAGCAGGAAGATATTCTGAGTGCAATCCCAGCTCTAAGGATCTCCATTGGCTTGATTTGTATAATTTGTACTATGCAGCTATGAGAAAGTGTGGACAAGAGCCTTAACTCACGTATTAAAGACACATTGTGAAAATGAGTAAATGTTTGTTTTCAGGAATAGTAACTGCTCATCTCTATAGATCACTAGGTAAAGGTAACAAATAGAAAAGAAACCAGCAAGACTCTGTTCTGTATTTTTCTATTATTTTACCATTCTCATGCACAGCAGTTGTAGGCCAGTTTATAGGCAGGATACTTTTTTATTTTGGTTCCTGTCTCTCTATAATATTAATTTAAAACTTTGCCTGGATTGAACACAACAGGTGATCCTCAGACCACAAAATGAGTCAGTGTCATGACAAAAGGGCAGCAAGGTTCAAGTGGTTGTGAGTTTAGGGAAATGAGTTGTCACATATTCAGGTCCCCAAGACTCCAGACCTATGCAGTGTAAAACTACCATTGAGAGTAGTCTTTAATGGCCAGCCTGGTTTTAGGGGTCAGATGAACTGATGGTGGAGGTATAAAGAAGGGCATATTACAAGTTACATTTCACAAGGTGCTTTCACCTGAAACAGTGGAAGAAAGCCTCGGGGCTGGCTCTCCTTTCGTGCTTTGGGCATGATGATCATCCCTGCAGCCCCCCAGCAGCCACCAGCCTAAACCCTGCCATGGGCCTGCTGAGCCAGAGAAGGAGGGTGACCAAAGGGGCCTTCAGCCCATGCATTAGCACCACCTGATACAGCATATCTCCTCTGGGGCAGGGTGAGGAGGATGCCTCAGACCGTGACCATCACAGCTGTACGCAGCTGTATCCATCCAATAAACCCCAGTGAAGAGCAGGGCCAGAGGGAAACACAAATCCTTCACCAGCTGAGCCACGCATTCTCTGTGCACAGCCACTGCATTCTTCATTCCCCAATGCTGTGGGTCACAGAAATAGCCACCCTGATTCAGAAAGCTGCTACCTCGGGCTATATTTAGGCTGTTCTGTGTGTGGTTCAACACCGAGCTCTTCGCGCACATTAATATCCCATTGTGTCACTCACGGCAGTGTCAGCACTGCCTGCTGGTTAAAGAATACAGCACACAGGGGAGGGCCACAGCCCTGAGAACAGCATTCACCCCCTCTGCTGTCTTAGAATAACAGGCCTGGGAAATCATGGTTGTGTCCCCGTGTGCCACTGTGTCTGTGGGATGCAGCCTGTGTGCTTTGCAGGAGAGGAGCACCGTGCTACACGTGGATAAAAACTGCAGTCGCCGCCAGAGAGGAAAGGATGAAGCTCGGATGTCTTTTTGTGAATGAAGCTCATGTCCTGGTGACCCACCTCAAGCAGTGGGGGAAGAGAGGAAATGTTACTAAATATGCATTCCCAGAAGCAAACAGAGTGCAAGCTCATCGTTCTCTACAGAATGCACATGCGTGGAGTGGCCCGGAAAGCACCAGACGCTGCTTGTTAAAAATTGGCATCTCTTCAACACAGCTACCAGTGATTTTTCTGTAAAACACATTAAGATTCAGTATAAATGCCTTTATGGATTTCACACCACATTAAAAGGAGTGAGTGATTGACTACATTCCCAGTAGCTTATTTTTCATCCTTTGACAGCTGTTAACCAGACAGAAGTATTATTAGTTCAATTTCTCATGCTGTAAAAATATTTAGATTTAGGAATTTGGCCAAACTTTTCCTTCTTGTTTCTGGTTTCCTATGAGAGTTGGTTGGATTGTTTTGACAAATCCAAGAGTGTAGCTAGCACAGCATCTTAGCACGAATCCTGGGTTTAGAGCCAAGCCTCCAGGTTTGCTAAGCATATTTGAAGCTAAAGGTAAAGAGACACAAGCTCTAATTACAGCACTCCTAAACAAAGTTTCAGGGTCATCAGGGCTTGAATACAGTTTTGCTCTTTACAAAAATAAGTGCTGCTTATGGGGTGTGGGGTGTCTGGATCAAAAGAAGGATCTCCCTGACACAGTCAGTAGAGGGCATATGAAAAATTGATATTGAATGCTAATGTTGATGTGAATCTGTTTTCATCTTGTATAGATTACAGACAGGAGAATGTCCCTCCTGTCCATCAATCTCTTCAGTCTTTATTAGAAATTCTTTATTAAAACTTGTAAAACTTCTGTTCTATCTGTGGGTCTTCTGAAATTTGCCATCCCTCAGGGCAAACTCCTTTGCAATCAAGTGCTGAAGTTCTTATAGTGTAAAGTATGGAAAGAAAAGAATTTTCCAAATGCCTCAATACCACTGGCAGAGTTTATAGCATCTGCTATGGCCTCCAGGGAATTTACACTACCCAGGCATTATTCATCATTTCAAGCAAAATGACTGTGCAAAGCAAGGAGATAGTTACACAGCATCAAAGGGAATTAACTGCTCTGCATTCAGTTCAGAGGAGCCAACAGCAGAGCCTGAGACAGCCTGTTTCTGAGACATTCAGGTGCCACAGACAATCCCACTTCTCTCCCTCGAGCTCAGGGCTCCACCAGTTCTGTGACAGGAAACCAAGGGACTTGGTAAATCACAACCGTGTCTGAAAGAATTCCTCGTGTTCTGGGAAGCAAACACTTGAACCTTTCTCAGTATGGTCATCTGAATATGAATTACACAAGTTCACAGAGCACAGAGAGAGAAATTTTAGGACTGACTAAATAAGAAATTTTAACACCTGCTTTACTTGGAATATAGTTATTTTCAAATCAAGTCTGAGTTTTGAAATGTAAATGTTACAGATCAAAGCTAAATTACAAAGTAATTTCTGTTTTTCAAATGTTTAAATAGTTTTCTTTTTCATAGGCACACCAGAGACAGGCATATTACAGAAGTGTAAAGCATTTACTAGTGAGCAGCATAAAATAACTACTGCAACTCCTAAGTCTGCAATTTTAGCATTCTTAAATAACACTAAGTACTTGTTTCTTGTTCCAACTAAGTATTTGTGATTTTATATGCAGATATATAACTTTCTAAGTAAGCTAGTGGCAGAGAAAATGTGCATTCAACTTCCCCATAGCTTTGAGGCAAGTTGCATGATTCAGGGTTTTGCTTTCCACACCATGGGAAGAACAAAAGTGTCAGTAAGGAAACTCTTCCTTGTAGCTAAAAATCCTGAAGAAGCTTCATAAAATGAGCAAACAACAACCAGCCAAGGAGAAAACAAAGTTGTCATGTCCACTTCAGTCATAAAGAATATGTTCACCCTGCAGAGCATTCATGTTTCCATTTGCTAGATCAGGAAAGGGGTTCTGTTTTTTCAGGAGTTTTAAAAAAGCAACATCTCATACTCTTAGGTTCCTGCTTGTCCAAAGGCTTTCTGCCACACTCTGACATGCTCGGGAAAGAGCTATGTCAGGCAGGGCAGGGAAGCTGTCCCTGAATAATCTGAATAATCAACCAACTCTTGCAAATAACTCGCAATGGGGCAGAAGAAAGTGGCCTCAAGTTGTGCCAGAGGAGGTTTTGGATTTAGATTGGATAACAGGAACAATTTCTTCTCCAAAAGGGTTCTCAAGCCCTGGAACAGGCTGCTCAGGAAAGCCCTGGAGTTGCCAGTCCTGGAAGCATTCAAAAAAGGTGCAGCTGTGTCCCTCAGGGACATGGTTTAGTGGTGAACATGGTGGTGCTGTGTTAGAACCCTGGTCACTGAGAATTTTGGACTCTCTGTGCTGACAGGCACTGACCCCCAAGAGAACACTGCATTTGACCTGAGGCCATGGAGAAGGCTTCCAAAATTGAATGATAGAACTGGGATTATGGATGTGTAGTTTGAATAGAAGTGTGTAATATCATATGGTGGGAAACTTAGAATTTAAGGTTTTAGAATATAGCAATATATATAAAGCAAGATTGAGGTTTTAGGGCAGAAGTTTTCTTCTTCTTCACCTTCTTCTTTATGGGTCTAGGTGATTTTGTGTAATTGGATAAAAAAGTCTGCATTGTGGGCCATGGGTGGTTGGTTATTGGGTTAAAAGTAAAAATAATTTAGGTGTCATTTCTTAATTGGACAATTTACCCTTAAAAGGCCTTGTAGAGTAAGAGATACATCTCCATTTTTAGTTTGTTAGTTTGAAGTGCTGTAGAACTCACAGTTTGTGAAACAGTAATACAGATAAGAAATAATAAACATCTGAGTCCGAACAAGAAATACTGTCTCGCACATTTAATCCCCACCCTGGCAAAAAGAAGATAAAACGAGAGTGTTGGGTTAATGGTTGGACTTGATGATCTTGGAGGCTTTTTCCAACCTACATGATTCTGTGAATGTGATTCTAATGAGTGAGCCCTGAGCACAGAGTGAGGATGCAATGTTAGAGCACCAAGCCCAGCCTGACTGACTCATGCAAAACTGAATAAATCCTGGAACATTGGGATTGCTGCATGAGAAAAAATTTTAGCTACGTGGCAACCCTGTGGCTGGGATCTGAGAGGGTACCTGTGTCCATCAGTGTACTGTTCCTGTAGAGCACTTGCTAGGAATCAGCTGTGGTGCCCAACACCATGCAGGGGTCTCCTCTCCCTGCACAACTCACTTTCTTCTTCGTATCTGCCCCACCCAACAAGGGCACTATGGAGCAGTGAACAAGGTCACACAGCAAAGTGACTACTGTCAAACATCATGTATGAGGCATTAGGTCCAGTATTCACACAAATTAAGAGACAAACCTACTATTATTTTCCCAGGCATATTCATATAATTAATTAATATCTCAATCAGCCAAGAACAGGCAAAGACATAACAGTATTTCAGTGCATTCCTCGGGGAAACACTGCACAGAGACAGCACAATTAATTTAGACAAGATCCATTTAGATAGCAAGTTAATTTTAATGGGTAGAAGTAGACAGGAGAACCATTTTTAGAAAACACCAAGAAAGTCAAATTTCCTTTTCCCTTACCTGCTGTCTGTCTCCATTGAACATGCTTTTATTTGAAGGCAAAGACAAGTAGAAAGCACAGTAAAACCTCTGTTGAATTTCTGCAGATTTCTGGGGCTTTCAGGCCAGGTAATAGAGAAACCCACTGCTGCTTTACTGGGTAGGCAAATTTGTCCCCCAGCTCATCCACTCATTGAAACCATATCAAAGCCTGAAATTCCACAATTTCTGGCTTAACTGTATTAAAATAAGTTCTCTTATGTATTCACTCTTCCAGTATTAGAAATATAGCTTGCCAGAACTAAGTCAATTAATTAATTAGATATATTTTTGCCTGTCTTGCAGTGATCTGACCAAACATGGGGGGGGGAATAGCAAATAATCCTCATTCAATTTATAAGCAAACTAGGTTACTGTGAAGTTGTCCTTGTCATGGAGTGCCAAAGTGCAGTATGCAGTTCTCGCCTCCTTGTGGGTTACCATCTGCCATTGCAACTCCCTCTCCTTCCTCTGGCTCCCTGTTAGGGTAAAGTTGATGTCAGAGGCTTTGGCAAGCAGTGGGAAAAAAAAAAAAAAAACAACACTGAGTTTTCTACAGGCCAGTGCACTCTGTTTCTAATATTGCTTCAGTCTGTGCCTTCAGGAAATAAAATTAAAGAGAGCTTGTGCTGCTCTCAGGCTCAGTCCCTAAATTGCTGTAAAACAAGTGCACTGGAGAGCTGCTTTTCAGCCCAGGAGATGGGATTGTTGCAGGGAAATGTTCTGCATTTTCCCACCACACTGCAACACTTGGTGACTATGCCACACTGTAGTGAAGCTGGGCTTTTAAAGTTTGCATAACCCATCTTTGGGCATTTAAAAATTGCTTCCAGTGCTTGATTTCAACAACTGCATCTCTTAACAGCTCATGGGAGGCTCTTTCTTGCAGTGTGAAGTTCTTCTGCCTGTGTTTGCACAGGTCATTCATTCCACTCAAGCACAGATTGGGCTCCACTCAAGGAAAATTTCACTTTGAAATCATAAGGCAAAATGGGATCTGCTGATTGCTATGCAATAACCAACAAATCAGAACTGGAGCAAATATCTGCTTTCTACCTTCTCAGTCAGCTTCCATCCAGGCTCCATTAAATAATTTTTACAGCATGAAATAAAAGTCCTGAGTGTTACTGACCAAAATCAGATATTCTCTGAAAAACAAAATAGATGTCAATAACTGTTTTCTGCTATAGCTGGCCCCATTTATGGTGTTTGTATGAAAGGAAAATAAACTGGCCACAAATGAAGAAGATGCCTCTGTCTGCTGAGGAAATCTCTCCTGTAGCTATCTCAAACCCACTTTTACATCCAAATGTATATTTGCTTTCCTGGCTTTATTAGAAAAAAGAAACAGGAGACAGTGAAAACTTACTAGTTTATGAAGAGCTCGTTATAATTTAATTTTATGCTTGTGCATGACAGAACTTGAACTTTTTGGTCAAAATTTGCTCAGTAAAGACCATGACATTCATGTCAAGTACAAGGTCTGAATGTCGGGCAAAAGAAATATTCAGGAGAGGCTCTTTTATGTATGTGGTTCAACCATTTCATTCTCACATCACAGTGTAACAGAGGGAAATGAAGTCCAATGAGTTTTTAGGTAACTCTTGTTACAACCTATATTTTATTCTATTTTAAGTTTGCAAAAATGTAATTTTAAATGAAATAGACATGTCTGGCTCTTTGGAGCTAAGCAGGCAATTAATAGAAACCAGTACAATCTAAGCACCCTGACTCACGTTCCCAGAGGCAAAGAGCTGCTGTGGCTTAGGATGCTCTATTTTGCAGATTAGTTCTCTCACAGCAGTGTCAGCAATAAAACGCTTGCACCTCAGCCACAGCAATGCCAGAGCAGATGTATCACTGAAAATTCATCTTCATCAGAGGTTTAAACAAGTATGCCTGCACCAGACTGGGAGCAAAGGCTTTCTTCTTCCAGCTGCTCTACAAAAAATATTATTTCTAGGCAGTGGGGCAAGGATGACATCTGGGGATAGCAGAACCAGTTTTTTCAGAGCTTCTCTCTAGGTGCTGTGCAGGACTGGGTGTCAGCATCTATAGCAAGACGTTTCCTCAGGTCCCTGCTCAATATTTGTCAGAGCAGGGATTAACAAAGACAGGAAAGGTTTTCCTCCAAAGTTTTCAGAATGACTGTCCATTTTTCCAGACAAAAGGCAGCACTTAACCCCATCATTGCACTGAAAAGGAATGTTCTTGAATGAACCCTCCTACAAAAGTGGCTTGTTTTATGTGAGGTGTAAAAGATTTCACGCTAAGATAAATTAACAATTATTTGCCATGATGCAGCAACCTTCTCCTTTCAGAGTCATTCATGCAGCTTTACCCCGGGCAATATATATAGATCTATCTGTCCCGTGGCTATAAGTCTTCACACAAATCTGCCAGGCATTCAGCTCTAATACCCTTCACATGAGGCTACTGGTTCAGCTTGTATCTATTGCTTAATCAATGAGCAATAAAACTCCAGCCGCTGCCAAACTGCTGCTTCAGCTAATAAAGGCTTGGTCTGCTTTGCCAGAGTATCCTAATTACTAATAATAAAATAATGTAAGTAGATCTGATATATTTGGAAGTTGTACTTTTTTTTTTCTTTTACCAAAATGGAAACTCAGTAAGTCTTGGAGTTTTATTCCTCTTTGAATTACTCTTTAATTGGATCTGTTTGCCTCAGCTGCTGTTTGTAGCTGTAGCTCTCCCCCTACTCAATGTAGGGAGAAATCTTTATCACTACCACCTACAGGGCTGCAGCAGACTGTAAAATACCACTGTCCATCACTGGGTAGAGACAGATTTAATACCAATCCTTTTGCCCCAATGGGTTAGAAACACTGACTGGTGGTGTTGCACCTTCCCTGGACTAACAAAGACAATAGTAGCAGGCTTGGTTTGCACCAGTAGCAGACAGTAAGGAGGCTGGCAGCAGCCTCATAAACACAATACCAGTAACAAATATCAGTTATTTGTCACATATTTCTGTTCCCTGTAACTCTGTATTACAGAGGGCACTGAGCTGAGCCTGTGCATACTACAGAAATCTCTGGCTGGGCTGTAAAAATCCTTGGACCTTAGCACACAATAATAAGATTAACAAAGACAGTTTGGGGGTGAATCTGCTCTGAAATAGCTCCTATCTCCTGAGCTCCTGAAAATTAAATAGCTACTGGAGAGCCAGAAGTACTGGAGGTCTCTTGAGATAGGTAAGCATGCCTGCCCTAGATGGAGTTCCAGAAAGAGTTCTGTGGAAAGAACTGCAGTGACACAGAGGTAAGGGCTCTTACAGAAACACTGCTCAGTGCCTGAGGGAACAGATTGATCTCCCAATGAGCCAGCAGTGAGAGATTTTATGTCTTACTCTTCATATTTGCATGGTTTTAAAATATGCAGGTAGCTAGAAAGTCTTACCCCCCAAAAAAAAAAATCCCAGAGTAACACCCTTAGTGCTTATAGTGTAGGAAAGATGTTTGTGAGAATTTTCCTGTATTGGTGCCCATTCTGCTGTCTTTTGGGGGAAGAAATCTCTCTGCAGTGTGTAAAACACGGCTTCCTTTCTAAAAAACCTGATATTTTTTAACTGGTGGATGAATTATATCCTTTCTAACATAGTCATGCTTACTGGAAATATTTTATTCAGAAATGCCTAGTTTGCTCTCTGCAGAGTTTGCAGATGTAGATGGGGTAAGTGGAGAAGTGGCCACTGCTCTCCTGTTTTGGCAAGGCCTGGATCTTAGTGCAAGGTTTGCAGGAAGTACCAGAGACAGTAGTAAGAAAAAGTGCATACATTGCAAATATGCAGGCCAAGGTTGATCATCGTCCATGTTGTGATATTTTTCATAGAATCATAGAACAGTTTGGGTTGAAGGGACCTGTCTCCATGTGCCTATAGCTTCTGGGAGGACCTGTGATCTTCCCAGCTGCAGAGGTGAGGATGACAGGTTGCTGATTCCTAGGGCTCTCAAGGTCTCCCTCTTTCCAGTCACCTTGGACTTCACTTGACTACCATGACTTTTCAAACATCATGGAGAGTGACTTGGCAATTATATCAGCCAGTTCTCTCAAAACTCTGGGATGCATCTCATCAAATCTCATAGACCCATGTATCTTCAAGTTCCTCAGTGGCTTCCAAACCTGATCTTCCCTTGCAGTACCTTCCAGGGAGGGTAAGAGGTATGCGAAGAGAGGTTGCCAGTGAAGACAGAAGCAAAAATGCTGCCCTCTCTCTCCTCATTCATCCTCAATGTTACCAGCATTCTTTGTGTGTGTGTACACCTCCTCTGATCTTTCTTTTCTGGCTGACATACCTGTAGAAGCTCTTCTACTCTGTGCATCTCTTTTCAAGTTCAGCTCCAGCTGCTCCTGGGCCTTTCTGACCCCACCCCTACACAACTGAGCAACATCCCTTTACTCTTTCCAGGGTACTTGTGCCTGTCACCTATCTGTGTATTTCCTTCTTGCCCTTTAGCCTGACCAGCAAGCCCCAAATCAGCTATGCTGGTCTCTTGCCTTCCTTCCCTGATTTCTTACACCTGGGGATTGCTGGCTCTAGTGCTCTATGGGAAAGCATTTTTAAGGAGCTGCCAGCCCTGATCTGCTCCCTTTTCTCTGAGAGCAGTTTGCCAGGAGAACCTATTGATTAACTCCTTGAAGAGCTGGAGTATTGCTTTCCTGAAGTTCAGGGTCCTAAGTCTTTGCCTGACCCTTATCCCTCAGGACTGCAAACTCCACCAGTTTGTGATCACTGCAGCACAGGCTGACTCCAATCCTGATGTCCCCAAGTGATCTTGTGTTGGTGACATCAGATCCAGTATCATATCCCCTCTGGTAGGGCTATTACCTGGCTTAGGAAGTCATCTTCCCTGCATTCCAGGAGTCTGCTGGATTTCCTGCAGCTCACCATGCTTCTTTCCCAGATGTTGCAATTGTTGAAATCCCCCAGCAGGACAAGAGCCATGAGCATGGTTCCTTGTGCAGCCTATTCCTTCATCAATAGGCTTCCCTTGAACAGCTAGAAACCACATAAAATTTGCAGTGCAGCTCCACTGCCATAAAGTTCCAAGGTATTAATGGACACATATCAAAGAGGGGGATTATATGCAAATCTTGAGTTTAGATGATTATGCATGGTTCAGGTAGCAGTCACACCTGGAATTATGGGTACTTCCAATCCACACAGCATAAAAGTCAGTGCACTGATAAAAAGAAACAAAAAGTATGGTCAAGGGCAACAAACAGTATTTTAGGCCTCAGTGCTTGTTTTGGCTGGGATACAGTTGATTTTCTTCACAGTAACTGCTATGGGCTATACTTTAGACTTGTGCTGGAAATGGTGCTGATAACACAGGGATATTTTAGTTGTTGCTAAGCAGGGCTTGCACAGTGTCAAGGCTTTTTCTGTTCCTCCCACCACTCCACCAGTGAGCAGGCTGGGTGTGGACAAGCAGTTTGGAGGGGACACAGCCAGGACAGGTGACCCCAACTGACCAAAGGGATAACCCACACCATATGGCATCATGCTCAGCATATAGAGCTGGCAGAAGAAGGAAGGTGGGGACATTTGGGGGGTATGGATTTTTTTCATCCTGAGTCATTCATATGTGATGGAGCCTAGCTTCCCTGGGGAAGGTTGAACACCTGCCTACCCATTGGAAGTGGTGAATCAATTCCTTGTTCTGTTTTGCTTGTGCATGTGGCTTTTGCTTTGCCTATTAAATCTCTATCTCAACCAAGGACTTTTCTCACTTTTACCCTCCTGACTCTCTACCCCATAATGCTGGTAGGGGACTGAGTGAGCAGCTCACTCAGGGGGGCTGAGTTGCCAGCTGAAGTTAAATCACAACCACCTGTAAAATAAATTTATATTACATGGAGGATGTATGATATGAATTTTGTACTATCTAGCATACTGAATACTCAAGAGAGAAACAAGCAGGCTTTGTAAATACTATAAAACTGACAGCACAAATGAAAGAAGGGAATTATTGAGTCTCAGAAAATAGTAGGTCAAAAAAGAAAGGCCCTCAAGCTGGAGAAAGTTTGGATTACAAAAAGTTCTTCATGGAGCAATTAGATGGTCATATGTATATACCTAAAAAGAACTGAAAAATATGTGTTTTGATTGTTTAAAAGTTGCCATTAAAGTAAGAGTGTCAGAGCAAATCCCTATTGAAAATTGCCTGCAGTAGCACAGAATGAGGCATGCTCTTGGTTCATAGAATTAATAAAGGCAGTTAATTGGGAAATAGCTCTTGTGCCTGAGTCACCCTGTACCTGGTATTTTACATCTTTTGCAAAGTAGGCATAAAAGTGTCAATATGTAGTCAGAATAAAATGTCATTATTCTGGCTGTAGTGAGCTTCACACGTCTTTCAATGTGTTGTCAATTTCTACATATGGCAGTATCAAATCCACTTCTCTTGCTGTATGTATTTAAGTAAAGTTTAAAGAAAGGCCACACTGTCCTCTAAATGCATGGAAAAGGACTGAGTGATCTCAGTTCTGACACCAGTGTCTATCCTTTTACATACATTATTCCCCTCACCAGTGAAGTCAATAGGAATAATAGTTTCCCCCTTCTACACGTTTTATGGATCACATGCCAAAAGTACATGATGTGGCCTACTTTGGAGTTTTTTTCATTAATATCTGCAATGTAATCAGTGAAGTCAACAGTACTCTTGAAATAGGGATACAGTCTTATCTAAATAGCTTTTTTGACAACAGAATAAAGAATTGGAATGGATTCACATTTGCTAATTTGTTTTCTCCACATGGACAGCTCTACTTGTAACATCACTTCAAATATAATGCGTTTAAATGGTTACTGTGTTACAGCTTTTTCTGCTTTTCTGAGAAAAAATAGTTGATATTCTTTTCTAAAAAAGAATAAAGGTTAAATGTGATTTTAAGAAGAAAAGCACATTTCTTTTCATAGAAAAAATAATTTTAAGGCAGGCCAATCTTGAGTTCAAACTAATTGGTAAGATTCTTTCAAATTAGTTATGGATTGTCACTGCCAAAATCTGTTTCTTTACAGTAGCATGACATTTTCCATCCCTTAAGTTCCACAGGAATATACAAAAATTTTGATGACAGAGCTTTCAGAAAGCCTGTAAAATACATGTCTAAAATGTGGCTATAGTCCTAGACTATTTTTCAGAATTAGAAAAGATAATACTGTAACATCAGATTATTTCAAGTTAGCAGTGACAACTGCTCAAACCAGCTCCTTAAAAGGCTCAGACTTGGGACTGATAAGACTGATTAAATTAATTGGCTCTGGGAAGCTCCCAAAGACTTTCCCTTGTTTCTTAGGCAAAAGAGATAAAACTCACAACTATTCTAACTTTCCTACACTCATAAAAGGTAAGTATATCCAGAGTTCTTCCTGCTTTGGAAATGTTTTTGAAGAGCATGTTCTACAGATACATAAACTACCTGGCACTGCGCTTACTCTACGTTTATGCTGATGTGAATAAAATCTGGAAGGTCTCCTCAGAATAAAACCTGTCTTAATGAAGCCCAAAGTAGTGTCTTAAGAAAGTCTCTCCTCCCATATAACTCATAAAGTCAATTTTCTAAAAATGTTTAGTTCATATTAGTCAGTGTATTGTTCTAATAAATAATTCCTTAATTGACTTTACAACATTATATGAAAGACTGAAAGTTAATAAATATTTCAGTTATATAGAGTTCAAAAATAAGAACATCCTAAGGACACTGTGGGCATTTGTCAGATGAGTGAAGAAAGATAAATGAGGGCATGTATCACTATCCACTTAAATGCCACAACCCCATCTGTAAACTAATGAGAATTCATTACAAAGATACTAGAGAAAAGCAGATTACCTTGGATTTATGGAAAGGTAAATCTGGTTTTGCTTATCATCTGTTTGCTTGTTTTCAAAGTCCTTACAAATGAACAGCCGCCACCTTCTTTATTGTGCTTTTCTAATTTTCTCCTCTCTGTGAAGTTGAAAATATTGATATTAGAAACCAGATTGAGATCCAATTGAATCTGTCAATTTGCTTTGTGAAACACCTGAGCTTAAGGCAGGGATGCTTCTTCATTTGCATTCTCACACAACCTTAGCAAGTGTCAGCTGGACACATAGGAAAAGATTTTTGAGTGACCATTGATTATATATTCCCTTTACCATGTATGATTTCTCTGGAAAGGTTTTGCACTGATCAGAAATTCATGAAGAAAGGCAGGAAGAGACTGTGATAGGGGACACATAAAACTGGGATGATAGACTACAGTACCCTGGAGTCATATACTCCTTGAGGTTAGAAAAGACCTTTAGGATCACTGAATCCAACCATCAACACAGCATGGTCAAGTCCACCACTAAATTCTATCAGTAAGTGCCACATCTCCATATTTTTTAACATCTCCAGGGATGGTGACTGCACCACTTCTCTGGGGAGCCTGTTCCAGTGCTCGATTACTCTTTCAGTGAACAAATTTTTCCCAATATCCAATCTAATCTGATATCTAGGGAAAAGATGCAAACAGAAATGAGTTAGGAGTCCACTGTGAGATGGCATGCAGCACCAGCTGTTCTCAGAGCATCCAAGCCCCACACCAGCATTTCTCATTTTTTTAGGTTTAAATAAAAAGTAACTGTGTTTGCAGTGAAAATTCTAGCTCCCCATTTGATCAGATATTGAGAAGTACAAACAGCCTCTGTAAGGATACAGATGAACATGTGAGTGAAGATGGGAAGTGCATGGAATGGCATTTCCATCTTCTTTCTGACCTGTCAGGGCTTGCATCTTTATATTAATAATTATCATTAAATATTAATTCCTTTGGAGAGGGATTTGCTGAACTCCATGGATTGTTTTGGTCTCAGGTCAGGAAGAGGAATGACATTCCTTCTGAGGCAAGTGAAAGTGCCTCTAAGGCAGTTGGATGTGTTTGTATGGGAAACTGGAGGCCTATGGACAACTTTTGAAGTCAGAAATCCTGAGCCCCAATGTCTGTGCTGGTAAGGCACACACAGGTTCTGTGTTCACAGAAGAGCTCCCTGTTGGACAGGAGCTCCTTACCCCTAGATGCTGTGAGCTGTCCACCAAGCTGTGTCAGAGGAAACCTCATTCCAGAAATCCCTGCTCACACACAGTTAAGAACTTTAAAGCACTGATGTAAATTGCAGCAGTTTGGCAGCTGCTATAAATTGTATCCAAGTTGGGCTGGATCAATAAAATCCAAAGTCTCCTTGGATTCTGCTCTTTCTCATACCAGGAAGAGGCTCTAATATCTGATCTTATTCTTCTGTCTTAAATAAGGGCACCATGGCACAAAGAATTAGGACAATATACATTCAAGGCAAAGCATGGAAACCATTGGCTGCAGCACGTTTCCTCAGTCAGGTCTCAATCTGTACATGTTTCCTGCTTGGTTATGACTGTAGTTGGTCCCCTCATCTCCATCCCTTGCTGAGGTGTCCTGTTAAGAAAGAGAACAGCTCAGCAGTCCAAGTGTTCACTTGAAATTTTGCTGCTCCCTGTTAAGGTTTGTTGAACATGAGGAACAAATTCTCTTGCCTGCAGTATTCTGGCAATGAGTACTTTTTGCAGATTGATTAAATGCTTCAGCTTTGCTCAGTCTATTAATCTCAGCAGCCATTTATTGCTTCATATACTACAGTGCATTGGGGATTATCTCTTAAGCACTGTGTGTAGAAGGCATGTAGCAGCAAGATACAAATCTTGTGTCTTGGAAATGCTTCTCTGGAAACAAAGAAAAGCAGCTGTCAGTAGAAAACAGGATGGTTTAGATTGGCACTGGATGCCTCAAACTTTTGTCATCAATACTGCAAACTCCAATGTCCTACATCACTGAAGTGATGTTGACTCAGAATCTGTGGGTTAGCATAATGTACTGCTGCTGCTACACCCTTTCTTGTCTGTTAATTCCCAGTGATACCTGATCCAGTGCAAAAGGGACTTGCAATGCTGCAAACTACCTAGAACAACATGAGCAATTGCTGTTGTGTGTTGGCTGGAACATTCAGCCTCTTAATCCAGTGAACTCTTACCACTTCCTTCCAATGTTGTAGGTATTGTTATTCTGCACATTAAGCATACACTTAAAGGTAATAAGTGCATCCTAGTGGACTGAGAAAACATATATCAACTATGTTAGCAGGGAAGTTCCCCATACCACTTATCCTGGTCCTCATAATATTAAATTAGTTTTTGGATTTCTTAAGTAAAATTTAATTTTATCAAGAACAACCCATGTGTGATTATCTAATGTATGATTTGATGAGGAAGATAATAATGCCAAAAATTAGTGCTGGCTTTTTGCATCATCCTGCTAATTCTGAGTAATGTTTTGGAGCAATTTTATTGAAACAAGAATCAATCTTAGATTTTAACATTATTCATTTTCTTTCTTTTTCATCCATGAGTTCAGTGATAACAATGGGGGGAGGGGCAGGGGGAAAATGTCGATTTTTAGTAGCTTTCCTCCTTGTCCCAAATGTATAACTTTATTTATTTTAAAATTGTTTTTCTTTATTTCACAACAGCCAAAAATTATTTTTGCTTCCCTTCCCCTTCTTATATGAGCAGGAGCCCGAAGTGTTTCTGCCTTCATCAGTGCATTTTATGGTTTTGTGTGGTAGTCACATCCAAAAGAGAAGTAAGCAATGCACTTGTGCAAGTGCAAGGCACAGACCTCCCATGATTATTCCTGAGTGCAGAACAGCTGGAGTGGCACACCAAAGAGCAAGGGCTGCTGTGAAGTTTCTCACAGGAGGAAAGGGTTGCCCTTTCTCTGCTCCCATGCCAGTGACCCAACACGAACCTCATCAGTTTCAGGAGTCAGAGAAGACTATCTGTGGTAAGAAACCTTTAGAGAGAATCTGAACAAAGTCATATCTCCAAAATTTCCCATGATTTTGAACAGCCCCATAGATCATTGATGGTGATGAATGAAAAAAAAAAAAAAAAACAAAGAAAACAAACCTGAAACCCATGAACAACCCTTTTTAGTTTTGCCAATTTATCACCTGTAACACCCTTTCTAGGCATCAGGCTTAACCATTTCACAGTTTTACGTGAACTGAAAAGTAAAAGGTGAAATTAAGTTCAGGGATCTCCTGGGAGTCTACAGCCCTCTGATACATGGAATGTTTCTCAGACTAGAGAAAGTGAAGGACAAGTGGAAGTCAAAGGCATAACAGCAAAGAGAGAAACGTATAGAAGTGCTTAAAGAAGGAAAGAGGGTTTCAATCTGACCTGGCAGCTGCCAGAAAACACCTGCAAGATAACAGAGCACAGTCTGGCCACAACAAGGGGGGCGATTAGTGGCTATGGAGAGAGTGTGACAGCACAGAGGCATTATCAATAGATCATTATTATTAAATAGCCACTCAGAGCTTTGCCATCTCTTTGCCTCAGTCTGACAGAGACCAAACTGCCCCCAAAGGTGCTATGAATTGGATACAGACCTTCAATACATGGAGATCCCCAATAAGAAAGACTATTCACCAAGACCCTAAGCCAAGCCACCTTAACTTTACCCTTTTCATAGTACCAAATAGTCTCAAAAATGTGTGTATGTACCTTTGGTGATTTTTTTTTTTTTTTAATGCACATCAGGGACAACAGAATCTTATTTTATGTACTTAGTGAAGCTACATCTGATTAAGCATCTTCTCATCAGCTGTTTCTAAAATTCACAACATAAAAAATGAAAATAAATAACTGAAAGGTGAAGCAGTCACACTGAGTATGCAGTTTGAAACAGAAGAGTAAAATCTTACTGAGGGGAAAAAATCTGGACAAGAAATCTGTCACAGAAGATCTTTCTGGGCCTGTCAGTGGAAGGTCTTACATAGATCATCCACTCTGTGCTACAGGCAAGCAATGATCAATATTTCTGAAAGCACACACAGGCTGCAAAAGGTTCCATCACACAGAGCCCCTTGCACCTGGTGAGGTGGTGTGCACTATCCCGTTTTAACACTCACATGGATATGCAGAGCAGGCAAAACCAAAGCTTCGCAACAGAAAATTTTCCAACAGTGTCTAAAAAAACTGCTCCCTCTTCATGGCAGCTGCGCCAGGCATCTCAGATTGTGTGCTGCTGGCAACTGCTGTTCAGGAGAGCATCTTGTGAGCTGTTCAGCTGTTCTGAAAGTCTCCAAACCTCTGTTGAGTAACCCTGAGTCACAGGGCACTAGACTGTAATTCTTAAGGAGAAAACCTACAGTCCTGCTGTAGATTCTTCAATAATGGTGGCATAGGGTAGGGGGTTTTGTATCCAAAGAAAGACTTCCTTCATGTTGCCAAACTTTTGAACACACTGAGTTTCCCATGTCCTTACTTCTACAAAAATAGCCTTTGACAGTCTGAAGCCATTCAGCCATCACTGGTCATCGAATTCTGTTGCAAAATCCCCTCCTCTGCCTGTACAAGGTACACCAGTAGGAACTAAGATGATAAATACATTTAACAGAAATAAAGCCAAAGTATGAGACACTGGGGAAAGATTAAGGTGCTTATTATAAATGGAATTTTTGAGTTACCAGTTTATTAGACTCTTTTTAAAAGTCAGTGAGCATGTAAAAAAAGAGTGATTTATTTGATATAAAATACTTTTATTGCCAAAGTTTTCAGCAAGCTTCTCAAAGAAGCTAAGCCTCCTGAGAAGAAAGGAGGTGTCCTAATGAACTGTCTTATACACACCATCAGTTAAAAGGTGGCAATGAAAAACAGGAAGACATGGCCAGGTTTTGCAACAGAGGTTGGTTACAAGATGCTACTATGGAAATCTATGCTTGTGCTGTACCAGATGTTTAAAAGTTATGTAGCAAAAGGGTAGAGAGTGAGGTTAAAAGTCTGCAGAGCAATGTGCTCAGAGTAAGGCTGACTGTGAAGACATGCAACAAAGACTCTTCTTCTATTTTAATTGGTGAGAAAACAGTGCATGAAACAGTGCAAATACATACAATGTGAAGCTGGCACACTGCCTGACTGTAACACTGACAATATGAACTGTAGATACGTAGTGATAGGACATAAATTAGCTACTTCCACAGAGGAAAGTAGATTTGGAGCAATTTTTCATGTTCAAAAAGACTGAATTGCATATTAAGCATTGTGAGAATGGGAGCAGAGGAAAATAACAGTAAAAAAGGTCATATAGTTGTAAAAATCTATCATGCATTCCCATCTTGACTATAGCACATAATTCTGATCACTCACTTTCACAAAGAGCACTGGAAGGTAGGAGAAAGCTGTCAGAACAATAAATGCATAGAGTGGCTCCCACATGATGGCAGACTAAATTCTATGGGAACCTTAAGCTTTGTGAAAGGTGAGCAGCGAACAGTCTTTCATTATTTTTCCCAATTCAAGTCAAAGGGCTTCTGAGTTCTAATTTCTAATAAAGAAAATAAAAGGGTTATTTTTTCCATTCCGATTTGAATGATGAACCTTAATTGCAAAGGATATTCTGCAGGTGAAAAAAGCTAAACAGTTTTAAGAAGGAATGACAAAGTTAAAAAATAGACGTATTAATATAATTTAAAAAGGTAGTCTGCATACCATCCCCATTAGAGGAAAAGCTCCTTGTAAGGCCTTTTTCAAAATATGTGTCCTATTTCAACATCTTATATAGACAGTGTTGAGCTTGCCAAACCTTTGACTTATTCTACCACAGAAGTACTTCTATTCTTGCATTCCCTAGTCTTGGGAAGAGCCATACCCAATATGAAGTTTTTCAGAGAAAAGTGCCAGTTCTTACTTTTTGCTTTCTTGCTCTGCTGCTGTGGACTTTTTCCTAGTGCAGGTCTCTAGAAGGCTTGAGTCAAGACTGAAAGAGGACAGTTGAACCTGGGGGTAGTGGGATAATCCAAATGAACTTTTAGGTTCCTTCCAGACCTTCGATTTGGCAAGCTCTGGTGCAGACAACCTGGAACATGCTGCTGCTCAGGAACAGGATACCTGTATGTTCTGTATCTATCCACATCAATCAGTTTTTTTGTCCTGAGACACAAATCTACAGTCAGACAGCAACAAGCTCTTGTGGCAAAAGATGAATGACATTTTACATTTGTGTTAGAGGATACAGAAAATTTAGATTTACAGTGACCAATAACAAAATATGCTTCTAATTCCAGTGACATAATCCCAAAATGCCCTGTGTCCCCCATAAGTCCCAAGGACCATGAAATTCTAGTTCACAGCACTGAGG
Organism: Muscicapa striata striata; assembly: GCA_030060385.1. Classification (NCBI taxonomy): domain Eukaryota; kingdom Metazoa; phylum Chordata; class Aves; order Passeriformes; family Muscicapidae; genus Muscicapa; species Muscicapa striata. Next base: position 968,425 of record JAREIS010000215.1, read on the forward strand.
GAATACTTGGAAAAAAATCACCACTGCAATGAAACAGTGACTTACAGCAAGATAAAAGTCCAGTGCTTATTTATCTCTACTTATTCTAGAGCAGATAATATGAAGCAGTTAAAGAGAAGCATCTCATTTCAATGGAAAGCCTCTCATGTGTAGAAATTCTGAGTATGAAACTAACCTGTGGATTTTTTTAAATTCCAAAATTTTTACTTCTCAGATAGTCCCTCATGAAGCTTGAGGCCATCTAATCCCTTTTATTACCATCATATAGTAAAATGTTGCAGAGACAACTACATTAGAGAAAGACATCCATTAGGAAAGATATCCTCTATATAGGTGTCAGGACTGCACAAAGACAAGGTTTGTAATGTACTAAACTTGTATATTGGGAAGACAGAGGTTTTTATCCAGGACAGCAAATCTATTCCAGTCTTAAAAGAGAGATGGATCATACTGCAGGAAAAAAGGGTACAAAGGAGCCATCAAATCACTTTGGGGGAGCTTCTAAATATTCTTCTGTGTGAATAAAGTGAATAATGGTTTTGTTATTTCTGCCTGTTTCTCAGTAAATGATTGATAATACATTTTGTTCTATATTAAAATTTAAATTTATTTAACATAAATCTATTAGCAACCCTTTGCTAAAATCTTTTCTGGGTTAAAGACAGCCAACACTAGGTGAGATTAATCACTCCAGAGTATTTAAAAGCATGTCCAGTATTGCCCAAAGAGGCTGTTTTGGGATAGAAAAGCAGACCACATGGAGGAAGAATTTGTGGAATCCATCTCTGTGTTGCCATTATCTGAGCTGTTCTGCTCAAATCCCAGAGTACATGGCTAAAGTTACTTACCTCCATATTGTTGTGCCCATGTCACTCAGGTGACATGATCATATATATATTCATGCAATGATGCCATCTCAGCAAACCACCTGAAAGTACTAAAAGTCCCTTATTTTCTCAAGGGCTCGATTTTGCTGCCTTAAATCAGGCAATATAATAGCTGCTGCTTTACTTTAAAGGAAACAGTTTAAAAGTGGTTAAGCTGGTGAATGTGGTACAAACGTTTTGCCAGCTGTTTACTGCACTTGCAGCTGTTTAAAGGAATAAGCTTATTGGAAGGCTCAGAACACTGAAGAAGAGCAACCCAAAATTGATTTGAGCATGCACTTTTGCATGGTAGGTGAGTGCATAGACACACTGTCACTACCCTGTCTTGGGTTTAACCAAAAGTATGTATTCTATCACCATCTCTTGAAAGCAGGTGGGGAAGTTTTCTTTATCTTTTCCACAACCCATCCTTCCTCCAGGGAGATATCTGCTGTTAATAGGCCATTCAGTCCCATTGTATGACTGATAAAATTACATCATCCCACTGGGAGATGCTCCACCCACAAGGACGAGCCAAGCATTTCCCACCTAAATAAAAACTGAGATTTGAATTATCAGAGCAGCCTTTTTTCCACTGGATTCCAGAGGAAAACCAGAGCTTTCTACATCATCACTGGACCTTCAGAGGAAAACTGCATCCTTCTACAGGACCACTGCTTCAACAGAACCACATCTGCCACTGCAGGGGACTGCAGCCACCATTTAATGGGACTGCTACCAACACCCTGACTGACGGGGTGTCAGGTTGTACTCTGACTCTGTTTTGGTTTGTTTTTTGTAATACTGTATTTCTATTTTAATTTTTCCTAGTAAAGAACTGTTTTTCCTATTCCCATATCTTTGCCTGAGAGCTTCTTAATTTCAAAATTATAATAATTTGGAGGGAGGGGGTTTGCTTTTTCCATTTCAAGAAAGGCTCCTGCCTTTCTTGACAAACACCTGCCTTTCAAACCAAGACATACCCCTAGGCTGAGAGCACCAGCAGTGGCACTCTTCTGGCCCCAGCTTTGTCACCTGAAGATGCTGCTGTGGCTCCCTTTGTGTAACCACCCACTGCCACTAGGATCCCATCCAGACCATCACCAGGTGCAAGCAAATAAGAGAGCACTGCTCAATCTGTTTCGGTGTAAACTCTCCAAGGTTAGCACAGCCCAATTTCAAACCAGCTGCATGCAGATGCCTATGCCTAAGTGAGTCTGAGGAGACCTTTTGCTAGCTGTGCTCCCAGGTGGGAACTTCCAACATAGAAGTAGTGGTGTCCGGGTGAAGAGAGTCATCTGCAAAGAGTGTGTGGCTCAGTTCTGCCTGTAAATCCTGCAATCTCTGAAAGATGCAGCAGTAGAAGCACACTGTCTTCATTTAGGGGAGGAGAGGAGGTGTGTAGGAGCAAGCAAGCATGACCAAAATGATACAGAGCATTAATGCATAAACTGGACAAATCCCTGAAAAGCTGTGCATACACAAGAAGATGCTCACAGCTTTCTGTGAGGTCTGCATTTCCTGCTAAGTCTGTCACTCTTGGATATTCATGATTTAAGTCAGCAGTGTTTATTTAATTAGAAAAGCTCTGGAGGTGGTAAGGAAGGGTATGCTTTGCATGAATGCTAAATGCAATCCACCTGTACTTAAGAATTAACATTCATATTTAAGCAGGTTGGTTTTAAATCGGTTTTGTTAGTCTTTTTGAGTTCTGATCCTTTACAAAGTACCTAGCTTTGTCAGCCTGTTGAAGACTCTGAAAGTTATAATTTTTTAGAGAGAGATCACAGAACAAGGTGACATAAACAGCATTCTGAAATCTATGCTCCCACATAGCTGAACTTATCCAAGTAAGCTGTGCTGAGATTTTGTCATTCCAGTAAGAAGTGGACGAACACTAAATTAAGCCTAACATTGTTAAAGCCTGCTACTTCTTTGTTTATCTTATTACCTAATTTGTAACTACACTGGGTAGTAACCAAAGTTCCTGCTGGGAAATTTTTTGAGTGGGTTTTCTTTGCAGCTCATTTGCTTTCCTATATTTCAATGAGTTGGGGCTAGATCTGCCAGACAACTTAAAAAGGCTTTTTGTAAGCATGTTATCAGCCACCACCTCCTGTTTAGAGATGTGATTGATTTGAAAAGGACTCTTATTTCAACAGACATCTCAGTATGTCAAACATGGAGAAGTTAACTGTATCTTAAGAAAACAAGTAACCCCTATGGCTCCAGAAGTGGTAACAGTGAAAAGGCTAAATGAAGCTGAAATAATTATAATAAATATATAATAATGTGACATATTATATAACATATATCACATCATATATATATCTAGATATGATTTATGTCAGTTGATCAGCTGACACAAAGTCTTAGCCTTATTTTATCACATTGGAGCGTTGAAATTACTATACCCAAATTCTGCTGTGATTTCTGGTGGGTAGTGTACTCATTTGTTAAGGTTATTCAATCTTTTTCCTGTCTTGTAAGGCTCTGGTGCTGTGTTATTAATATTGGGCCACTACAGCACATGAGAAGAGAAAGCCGATTGGTATCAGGGAGGAAATTACATTTCTGCCCAGTTAGCTGGAGCACCCAACACATGATTCACACTGATGACACTTTGTACTGCTTCTCTAAGTTATTCCTCATCCAGTACCAGTGCTTAAGAGGACAGTAAATACCTGATCTGGCATGCAGTCTGTGCAAACAAAGTTATCCCTTCCAAGCTTCTAGAACAAATCTGAAGCCATCAGTGAGTTGTCCTACTTCAGAGCCTTTCATCCTCCAGCTGTGGCACTTCAATTCCCAGTTGCTAAGTACCTAAGGCCTTGCATGATTTCTCCTGGAATCAAAACTTAAGACAATTAGTTCTCAAGTTTTTAAAATCCATCTGCTTTGCTATTAAACTGATGAACTGTGAAGTCTTACCCTGTTGTGTATAATCTCCCTCCTTCAGAGCAATTCAGCTGATGCACCACAGAAGCTGCCCAGCTCCAGGTTATCCACACTTTCACTATGAAACACAAAATGTGTGTTCTCCTGCCACTGGACTAGGACTGCCATGGATATGTGAATAATACAGGGGCTCACAAATAAACAGGGTTTTGTAAATAATGTACTGCCACTGCTGGTGGTAGGAGAGGCAAAACTATGTACTACAGTTCTGGTATCTCAAGCACTATGTCTCCATGGGATGTGAAAATATCAGGGGTGTTTTATAATTTTTTAGCAAACAGGCTTTAACAGCATCTAAAAACCCTGGGACTTACTTCCATATCATCACTAGGGCTGGTGACAGCAGAATTCTCCTTGGTGACAGTGTCTCCTAGCTGACACACCACAGATCCTGGCATGGCTACAAAACTTGTTACCAGTCATGTTTGAACTCATGGCTTAGGGAATCTGGAGGTAGAGAACACATGATTATAGCAATATCTGAAGATATCTTTCTTCTGTTGTGTGGTGTTAAGTGCCCATGGTGTCTTCTCCACACAGGAGACAACAGTCCCTGTAGTACACAGCCTCACCTATTTAACCTGTCCCAAAACTGTTCAGGAACATGAATCCTGATCTAGCTAGAAGAAGGTCAGCACAGTTTACTCACAGCTACACACTCCCTTACCACTAAATGGGGTTTTCCCTCTGTTTCTTTCCACTTCTCCTCACTGTAAGAGCACAGAACAATTATGGTTTAGTGTCCTGTGAATACTTGAGGGCAAAATTAAATGTATTTTTCATTGTTTCTGAAATATGCATGTTGGTGGACAGTTTTTCATCTTATATGTGTTTTTTCTTTCTATTATTGTTATTTCCCAAGGGTTTTTTTCTGACATTATTTTCTGATTGTACTTTGGGACCTTCTTCTAACACCATTACATTGCCAGAACAGGTGCTAGTACATTCCCAAGGAAGATTTTCCTTTCACATCTACACATATGCTGCCAACTGCTCATCACTGTGGTGTTAGGAAACTTCAGAAAACAGAAGAATCCCACCCCATCTTTGGCTGAGAACAATGGAGATAATACTGCTGCTACCAGGCTAACCTTCACAGTAGCAGGTTCAACTCAGCTGTCTAGGGAACACCTCCCTCATTTCCCCTGTTTCCATAATCATGTACCAGCTCCCACAGCAAATGAAAGAAACCAGCTCAGCTCTAGAGCAAGGATAACTATCGTTGCACAGCCCTCCAGCAGAGCCAGGGAGCCTGACAGCAACTGGTAGTTTGAGGCACAAACACTTGTGTGGCTGCAGAAGATGCAGCAAGATTCTAACAAAGTTTGCTTGGCCCCAGCAGCCCATAAACATGGCTATTGTCATTCCAGAGAGAAGCTGGCTTTGGATGCAATCTAAAGTCAGGTGTATATTTCTCCATGTTTTTCCACTAGTGAACCCTAGAAGAACTGCAAAGACAGAATAGAGGGGTTTTGGAATCTCTAGAGGGGTCTAGGACTTGGAAAACTGGGCAATCTAGCAAGGGAGAGTTGAGAGTTGGCAGTGGATGAACAGATTCAAGGTGACATATTTCAAGGGGAGTGCATTGGATGAAAGACCAAAATTTCAGGTGTGGTTACACTGAAAAGAAAAATGCCATTTGAAAAGAAAGGCAGGGGGAAGGAATTAAATTAAATACATTGATCTGTAAAAAATAAAAAAAAGGGAAGAGTGGGAGGAAAGAACATAGGAACCTCTCTTCTATCAGTCACAGATCTTCTCTCTGCTTGCCAGAAGATACAAAAAGGTTAAAGTGCTGCTATCAAGGAAGAAACATTTTGTGTGTTTTCTTCTCATCCTGCTCTTCTACTATCAAATATTCCATTTAATTCATTTTCACTAATTCAATAAAGTGTAATTATTCTTTGACTTGATTTTGTACCTTGTCATCTCTGTTCAATTATCAGAACAGTGTTCTATTACTGGCAGTTGAATGCTACACAAATTTCTGGCCCAAATTACAATCTGAGCAAAATCTGTCTTTGGGGGGAATTTTTCCTCATAGAACAAAAGAAAAATAATTATACTCACCATAATTTGTTACTGGACTGGTACAGAGTTCAACAAAACAAATGCACTTTACATTAAATATTTGATCTGGTTGCTGGGTAATTCAAAAAGTAGGCATTTTATAAGAAATTTTTAAACAGAAGTCTAACATTTTTCAATTTAGCCAGCTTTTCAAAGGTATCTGTTCTGCAAAGTGAATAGCTGAACAGGAGAGTCTTGCAGATGGAAGGCACAGATAAAGCTACAGAAGAGATATAAAAAATAATTTCTTTGATTTATAGTCTCTTCCTACTTCTTTGTGTTCTTGTAGCTTGAGCAACGCTTGGCTGAGTGAAGTTCTACAGTTCTTTATTTTGGAGAAATACTTATTCTGTTTTAATAAATCAGGGTTTTCCCATTTCCTCCATAGATCAGAAAAGTGAAGGAATCCTATTACTTTTCTTCCATGAACAGTAAGATGATGGAATGTCTATTGTCTGTGTTGTGACTAAAGTCAACAATATTATCCATGAAAAAGTTGTTTTTTGAGATGCACCCAGAGACCAGTTCTCTTCTGTAGCCAAGAGGTGTGGACCCATTGTCCCTCAGCATGGAGGAGATTGCTGCTCTCAGCCAAAGCTGTGGAGGCTGGGGGGGATATTCTCTGGGGTAGTAAGACTAACTGTGTGATTAGGTGTTAACTTCCTTGTTAACTAGCTTGTTCCTTCTGCTGCCAGACATTATTGATACTCAACCCCTGGAGCTCTACTTTTCTGTTTCTGTCTCTGTTCTCACAAGAGGAAATATAAAATGCTGTGCACTTCAGCTGACCTTAGCTTTGAATGCTCACCCCATTCTGTTGTAATCTTAATGCAATTTGTTACAGAAAATAGAGCCTTCTTTCCACTACCTACCAATAACATACACCTAGCACTAGCATTGGATGGGGAATACTCTAACCACTTCTCAGAGCAGATGTAACTATCCAGTCTTTCCCCCAGTGAACAGTTCTGTGTCTCCATCAAAAGCAATCTCTTCATAAAATTAAATCCACTTTGTTCAGTGACTGAGCCAACTGCTCTCCAAAGCCAAATAGTTGTTGCTGCTAGACTCCCACACCTTGCTGCTGTTCTCTTTCTTTTACAGAGCTGAAGACCAGATGACTTCTCTCTTGTGTACTATATGATTGTAGTGGACATAAGGGCTGGCAGGGTTATCAGAAGCACATCTAGACCAGCACTTACTACCTACACTTAGCCAGACTTGACTTTTGAGATTGCAGTAAGAAAGAGGGTCAAGGTAAAGGAAGGGAAGAGGGAGGTTGAAGAGGCAGAGGCAGGGCTGAAGGCAGCCCCAAGGTACCACCTCAGGCTATAGAATGGATTAGAGTGGTTTGCTGTGGGGGTATGAGGAGTGGAAGCCATTATGAGATCTGGGTTCCAAAAGGACCAGCATCTTGTTTGTCATTTTTGCTCATGTCCTCACAGCTTGTTCCTGCCAACTTCTGTAGTCAGGGTTACAGAAAGGGTGTACAGCAGAGCCCAGGTTTCTGCAGAGCACCCCGTGGAGCTCACCACAGGATTCTGCTCAGAAGACACTGGCTGCTCCTCCTTCACAAAGCCCTAATTGCCACCTTACGCCAATCTCAACCACAAGGCCAGGAGAAACCCAAGCCTGAGCCCTGAGCCCTGAGCCCTGAGCCTCTTTCCAGCCACCCTCAAATTAGTACTTCTTCCCAGTCAGCTTTGAACAAAGAAGCTGGGTTCTGCTACACCTCCTGTCCCAAAGGTCAGCCATAGCCCTCCCAGAGCACCTTAGGGTCAAGATTAGCTGTGCCCCACACAATAAATTCCTCAGGGGGGGAATTCCTTTTGCAGCCCTCAGCATCCTTTGGTAGCTGCCTGCCAGCCCCACGTCTACTATCACTCTGCTCTTCCTCTCCTCCTCTTGCTCTAACCTGAATTCCAACTCAAACTGGCACAGCCTCTGACCAGCTTCCCCTATAGCAGGAAGTAGCTCTGTGTTTTTCCCTGACTGAACCTGGAACGAAACCCCTAACCCTAACCCTAGAGTAACCCCTTAGCCAGGCACCTAGCCATGGCTCAAACTGCTTCAAAGGAGAATTGACCTTGCAGCTCTCAGGTTCTGGCCCTAAATTAAAGCCTATTTCCTTTACTTACTCTCAAAGATAAAGGGTAAAAATTAAACTTAGGGTAAGAAGAAGGCTTCTTGATGAAGACCTGACAGCCCCATTGTTCCTAGCTCAAGACTCTGCATAACCAGCTGGGAATCTCAAATCTCTGCAGCAGTCTCCAGAGACACCAAATGTCTCTTGGTACATTACCTGGTTTCCAAAGCCCAAAAACCTGGTAATAGGAAAAAAGATAAACCAACAAGTGAATGAATAAGCAGAATTTCATTTGCTTCATCATTTGCTTGGTTTTACAGCATTTCCTGTACTCTCAAATCAAGGATTCTGGGAATAGAAGAGGAGGTAAAATGCTAGAACACAGAGTACACAGCAAAAACAAATTGGATCCTTTCATGATGCTATTATCAGAGCTGCAAAACAGCACTCCAGAGAGGCTGCAGGTCAGATCCTCAGCTGCTGCAGCCTGAGCAGAGCAGGGCACACCAGGGCGAGCTGCCCACGCAGCCCGTGGGCTCCTCTCGTGTGCGGGATGCAGCACGGCAGCAGCTGGCACACACTGCACAGGTGCTGCAGCTGGCACACACTGCACGGGTGCAGCAGCTGGCACACACTGCACAGGGGCTGCAGCAGCTGGCACACACTGCACGGGGCTGCAGCTGGCACACACTGCACGGGTGCTGCAGCAGCTGGCACACACTGCACGGGGGCTGCAGCAGCTGGCACACACTGCATGGGTGCAGCAGCTGGCACACACTGCACGGGGGCTGCAGCTGGCACACACTGCACGAGTGCTGCAGCAGCTGGCACACACTGCACGGGTGCTGCAGCAGCTGGCACACACTGCATGGGTGCAGCAGCTGGCACACACTGCACGGGTGCTGCAGCAGCTGGCACACACTGCACGGGGGCTGCAGCTGGCACACACTGCACGGGTGCTGCAGCTGGCACACACTGCACAGGTGCTGCAGCTGGCACACACTGCACGTGAGCTGCAGCAGCTGGCACACACTGCACGGGTGCTGCAGCAGCTGGCACACACTGCACAGGTGCTGCAGCAGCTGGCACACACTGCATGGGTGCTGCAGCTGGCACACAATGCACAGGTGCTGCAGCAGCTGGCACACACTGCACAGGGGCTGCAGCTGGCACACACTGCACGGCTGCTGCAGCTGGCACACACTGCACGGGGGCTGCAGCAGCTGGCACACACTGCACGGGTGCTGCAGCAGCTGGCACACACTGCACAGGTGCTGCAGCAGCTGGCACACACTGCACGGGTGCTGCAGCAGCTGGCACACACTGCGGGTGCTGCAGCAGCTGGCACTGCAGCTGGCACACACTGCACGGGTGCTGCAGCTGGCACACACTGCACGGGTGCTGCAGCAGCTGGCACACACTGGGGGCTGCAGCAGCTGGCACACACTGCACGGGGGCTGCAGCTGGCACACACTGCACGGGTGCTGCAGCAGCTGGCACACACTGCACGGGTGCTGCAGCTGGCACACACTGCACGGGTGCTGCAGCAGCTGGCACACACTGCACAGGTGCTGCAGCTGGCACACACTGCACGGCTGCAGCAGCTGGCTGCAGCTGGCAGCTGGCACACACTGCACGGTGGTGCAGCAGCTGGCACACACTGCACGGGTGCTGCAGCTGGCACACACTGCACAGGTGCTGCAGCAGCTGGCACACACTGGCACACACTGCTGCAGGGTGCAGCAGCTGGCACACACTGCACGGGGCTGCAGCTGGCACACACTGCACGAGGGGCTGCAGCAGGCACACACTGCTGCACAGCTGCTGCAGCTGGCACACACTGCACGGCTGCAGCAGCTGGCACACACTGCACGGGTGCTGCAGCTGGCACACACTGCATGGGTGCTGCAGCAGCTGGCACACACTGCATGGGTGCTGCAGCAGCTGGCACACACTGCACAGGTGCTGCAGCTGGCACACACTGCACGGGTGCTGCAGCAGCTGGCACACACTGCATGGGGCTGCAGCAGCTGGCACACACTGCATGGGCTGCAGCAGCTGGCACACACTGCACGGGGCTGCTGCAGCTGGCACACAATGCACAGGTGCAGCAGCTGGCACACACTGCACGGGTGCTGCAGCAGCTGGCACACACTGCACGGGTGCTGCAGCAGCTGGCACACACTGCACGGGTGCTGCAGCTGGCACACACTGCACGGGGGCTGCAGCAGCTGGCACACACTGCATGGGTGCTGCTGCAGCTGGCACACACTGCACGGGTGCTGCAGCAGCTGGCACACACTGCACGGGGGCTGCTGCAGCTGGCACACACTGCACAGGAGCTGCAGCTGGCACACACTGCATGGGTGCTGCAGCAGCTGGCACACACTGCACGGGGGCTGCAGCTGGCACACACTGCACGGGGCTGCAGCAGCTGGCACACACTGCACGGGGGCTGCAGCAGCTGGCACACACTGCACAGGGGCTGCAGCTGGCACACACTGCACAGGTGCTGCAGCTGGCACACACTGCATGGGGGCTGCAGCTGGCACACAGCTGCAACGGGGGCTGCAGCTGGCACACACTGCATGGGTGCTGCAGCAGCTGGCACACACTGCACAGGTGCTGCAGCTGGCACACACTGCACGGGTGCTGCAGCTGGCACACACTGCACGGGTGCTGCAGCAGCTGGCACACACTGCACGGGGGCTGCAGCTGGCACACACTGCACGGGGTGCTGCAGCAGCTGGCACACACTGCACAGGTGCTGCAGCTGGCACACACTGCACGGGAGCTGCAGCTGGCACACACTGCACAGGTGCAGCAGCTGGCACACACTGCACGGGAGCTGCAGCTGACACACACTGCACGGAAAGGCAGCAGCTGCACACACTGCACGGGCACGTTCATGAATGAAGTTTGCCTGTTCTAAAATTTTGACAATGGGAATTCTTTAAGAAACCTCTTCAAATCCTGAAATACACTGTGAAAATGATGATCTAACATCCATCTCTCTTTCTGCAAATCAATTCTCATCTTTTTGTTGGCATGGAGATGACTTGATTTTTCTCTGTGAATCTTTTACACAGGTGAAGAATGCTACCAGGTCATCTCTTATTTTCCTTTTTTTCTAGATTAAATAGATATCCTCTTCCTATTCTCTAGCTAATTTTGCTTTATATTTTTCTCTTATAGAATTCCATGCAGGGCACACAACCTAAATAATTAGTGCTGAGTAGCACGGAGTAATTATCCTTATATTCACCAGAATTATATTTGTTCAGCTCATGGGACAGTGAAGTCATTTTGGGGGCGAGTGTTTTTCCAGCAGCATTATATCATTGACTCATCCTCAGTTCATGACTGACTGCAGGACCCAGAGCCTTGCCTCCAGTACCACTGCCTGGCCAGCTATTCTCCATTTCACACCTCTGCATTTGACTTCTCCCCGCTAAGAGGAGTCCTTTGCATTCTTTATTGAATTTGATCTCATTGATTTCAGAGCATTTCACCAGTGTAGCAAGATTGTTTTAAATTCTAATCCTGTTCGCCAAAGTGCTCACAAAGCCTTCCATCTCAATGTCATCCACAAAATTTACCCTCTATACAAATCATTACTCTCATCCAAGTCATTAATGAAGGCACTGAGTAAAACTGACCCCAGACAGACCCTTGTGGGACCTCACTTACAGTGTCCCCCTGGTTTGACAGTGAATCATTGATAATTACTCTGCACAAGTGGTATTTCAACCACTCGTGCACCTACCAGACTGCAGAGTGATTTTAGCCTGGCCTCTTTTTTTTTTTTTTATTCAGTTCAGCATGTAACAACATCATGCAGGACTACATCAAGAGCTTTTAAAAAGCCTTACTCGCATCTGATGCTTGCCATATGCCAGCAGCTAGGTCAGGGATGCCCAGTGTACACAATTTATCCTTGCACTATCCTTGCGGTTAGATTGCATCCAACTGCCAGGAACCCACCTTACCTATGCAGGCAGTAGATTATCTCCTCCTAATAACACACAGACAGCAGTGTTTTAACTGACCACCTTCCCCCAGACAGAGTCAAAGGGTATGGAGGGATTCAACAGTATGCAGGATCTTTCTAGCACTCATTCAGTAAAGCCAGCACCCACAGAAAAGGATGAACTTGTGCAGGCATTAAGTGTTTTGTGGGGTAAAAACTTCTCAGAACAGAAGGGGAAAGTATGGCACCCTCCTGCGTGCCTCTCAGAGACATCATGTCACCATCAGCAATAGGGGTAGGTGCCTATGCCTCTGGGCTCTTTGCCCTAAAGAAGGGCTTAGATCTATTTAACGGGATTTATTTGTCAAAAGGATTTGTTGCCTTCTGCATGTTTAGGAACAAACTGTACTTGCTTTAAAATGTTTCTTAGTGACAGTCCTGGCTTGACTCCCCTGAAATTCACCATTTTCTCAATTTTCTCCTTTTTAATGACAGGTACTACATTTATCCACTGAGATTTTTCTTTTAGCAGCTGTCAAAAAATATTGTTAGTGCTTTTAAGACCACCACAGTCCTTTAAATTTGCCAGCATAAAGGCTCAGTGGGCCTAGCTGACTTCTACATTCTTTAAATATCTAAAAGGTTTGCCATCCTTGATCTTGGACTTTTTCACACACCTGGTAAAACGAAGCATGCTAAGTTTCTGGGCACCACCTTGATTATGACTGGAAACCACTGAATGTGTCAATCTTTGTGCCACCTCCTTTTTTTTTCTCATTGCTCACTAAGCAGCAGACCTTCCTTTGGCCCTCCCCCATTCTAACATCCTTTCAGACTTGTAATTACAATTTGTCCCTTCTGACTCACTTTGTGCCTTTCTGCATCCTTCTTATTCAGGCAGCCTTTGTCCCTGTGTTCCCTTCTGTGCAGTTGTTTCTGTGTGATCCCAGTGTTTACTCTGCAAGGTGAACCTACAATGCCAGGGCACGGTGCAGTCACAAGGGCAGAAGGGAGGCTGTTCACTCACACAACATCTCCCTGATAGATAACACAGCATGTACACAACTGACAAAGAAGCTCTGGCTTCTTCAGAGCCAGCTGTAGATGAATTCATGGACTTGTTATCTTCTCAAGATTGTGCAGTTTCACATTCACATTCTGCATGCACTTGTGTTTGAAGTGTGGGCTACCATTGTTTCAAGTGTCTGCTTCCATAAATAACTATCTTGTAACTATTTTAGGTGGGTATGGATACACCTGCTTAGCACAAGGACAGCGGACATTTTTCCCTTGTAGATCTTAAGGCATTTACAAGGGACCACCACCTTTTCCTGTTGCAGGTGGAGGAACAGAAAGGAAAGGAGCTATGCCAAAGGCAACACTCAGCTCAGACTGGGTTGGGAAGCCAGTTGCCAAATCCCCATCCCACATTCTTGCATGAATCAGTATCACAGGCCCACCACTGACTTCCTTTTTTTGTATAAGTCTAGGTGATACACATGTAACTTCACTTCCATTTTAAAATGCTGCATATTATTTAGCTGTTTGGCACAGACTGCAGCAAGGTGCTAATGAAATTGAAGTCTCTGTAAAGCCTGTATGTTGCTCCAAAGTATCATTACAATAACCAGCTTCCAAACACTTCAAAGTTACACTTTTGCATTTTTGGGATGTAGAACACAACAACACAGTAATACACCACACCACTACATTAATACAAATAACACTCCTAAAATCGCCTATATCTACTGACAAAAATTGAGTAGCGCAATGTTTTCACTCTCACGAAAGATGACTTCAAGTTCTAAAATGTATAATTTATTTAATATTAATTTCTAAAAGGGAATTAAACATTTTACTATTGTGACAGGTGATATTTGCAGTTTTATCCTCTCAATCTGAAATCCAATTGTTTGAAAGAATATTGTTTGTTGAAAAACCACTCAACTTCCTTCACAGCCTCCCGTGGTACCCATCTGTCAGTCTTTCACACAGTTGTATTCCTCTCAGATTCCCTTCAGACCCGTTATTTTCTCTGGCAGAAAGGCTGGGCTCTTACAGTGAGGGTGGGAGCCCACTGGAGCTCAGCTGAGACGCTGTCACACGTGGCAGCATTAAAACAACTGAAGGCAACAACTGGTGTCTCCAGTTATGAGTAACACTTGCCACTGAAAAAGTTTTAAACTCCTGGAGTAGAGTAAATCATACTCTCAGAGGGTGCTTTAGAAGTTAGGATGTGAATAGTCTCCCCATTTTGCCAGCAAATAAAAGTCTGTGACATCTCTGGAACCACCATCACATTTTCAATAAAACTCACACAACTATAACAAAGCTACTAATTTAGTAACAGACTCAATCACAATTCTAATTTCCAGGTCACTAAGAAAGCCCAGTTAGACACATAACCTGGTGCTAAACAGTCAAGACAGTTTTCTTCTTCAAAGGAGCTCATAAATAAAAATAGTAATGAAAAAAATTACAGTAAATGCATAAAGTGTTTTCTAGTTCTCTGCCTGCTAAAAACTTTAATTTCTATGTAGCAGAAATCCTAATTATTCCTTGTGACATCTCAGTGTTAAACACCACATTTTCCCAGAGTGAAGTATGGACTTTATTCTCTGGCTGTAATGAGTCAAGGAAACCACTAATGCACAGTGTCAGTATTTTTACTGTTATTATCTGTATTCTGGCATTTCCGACAAGTCAAAGATCATACTAATGATGATGTATCCAAAGGTCCAGTTCAGATAATGTACCCAATGGAACAAATTCAGTTTACTATTTGATTTCACAGGTACTTAATCATATGAAACGATGCCTAGTTGGCATGGTGATAGATGAACCGGGGACAGATTAGATTTGTTAACGTTGACATTAAGATCAGCACTGTCTAGTGTGATTCCTGCTCTCCTCACACTCTTGGATGTAGGAGGTGTGATCTCTTATTCTTCATCAGTGGGGGGATGTGAAATTAGGAATACCAGAAGCTGACACTGAATGGTGGGAGTGCTGCTTGGTCAAAATATGTCATTATCATGTCTGTCATCTTTGTTGTTAGAGAGCCATTTATGTTATCCAAGAGGAAATCAGCTGAGCATGGAAAACCTGAGAGGACTGTTACAGATCCCATGGTTTTTAATGCTACTAAATGCAAACAGTAGGAAAGACAGTAAAAGCTTTGGAAACTCATTCATGAATTGGTGGCTGGAAAGAAGGGCTGGTCAATGAGTGACAGGACAGCTTGTTTAGAAGTTGTGACAGAAAAAAGGTTTAGGAATGCAGGAACTATTTTGAACTTCAAACAGAATGACAGTTAGCCATACCTGAGACATTTGCCTTGTGGTGGAAGAGAACAAGACAAGCCACACAGCAAAGGTGCAAATTAGACTCGTGCTTTTTTATGGATGAGACATCTTAAAAACTCAAGGTGAAAGATATTAGGGCAACTAGAAAAGGACCTGTTGTTAAATTTGCCCTAGAATTACATTTTAAGTTTAAATTACTCCCAGTCATTTCTATTTTCCAACCCTGTAATTAGAAGCTTGACCTTATGCCTGGCTGGATTGAACCTCTAATTTAACTAATGTTTGTACTTGACTAGTGCTGATGACAAGCCCAGGTGAAGCTAATAAACATGAGAGTGGTTTGTGAGATAATCCAAATGCATCTATATAAGGGGCAAAAAAAAGGGTTTTCTGGAGGAATGGCTCCCCAGTGTATTTATAAAGGCTTAGTACATGGAGTGTGCTGCTTTGCAGGTACAAAAGTTAATGGGGGCTAGGGGGATGTAGGGTGGGGACAAGAGCTTTCAGGTGTTTGACTGCAGAAAGCCGCCTGCTCTGCTAGACACAGGCCTCTCTGCAGGGGACAGAGGGCTGAAATATATCTCACAGCTGCAGGAAGCACTCAGACTGCTCCTTAATAACCCTGCATTTGAATTTGTACCATCAGCACATCTGTGAGACTGTCCAAAAAGCAGGATTTTCACTTTGCAGAGGCTTCCCCTTTTGGTTTGATTTTCATTTAGTTTCTCAACTTCAAGCAAACCCAGAAACATTTTTTTCTCCTGCAAACTGGACATTCAAAGGAAAGCTTCACTTAGAATACACTGATTTACTGTGTACCCTAAACAAAATAACCTTCCTGATGTGGTAGTAGCTCTGTCAGGCAGGTACACTTGTTTGTCTCAAGACTGCTAATCACACTTAAGAGTATCATCAAGTCCTCAAGTCTTGTCCCTGTGGTGCTTTGACAGGAATCAAAGCATTTTTCTATGGGATTTCTGCCTTCCATGTCACAACAGCTTCTTGAAAAGCAGCTTGCTAATTGTAGTCTCAATCTACCTTGAAAACATTTGTTCTCCTGCCATGCACAGTCCATCCCAGTCAGGTCTGTGACCCGTGGAGTGGGGAGTCCATTGCTCACTCAGCCTTGGAAGGGCAAGTTCTAAAGAATGAAAGATTAAGATTTATTGTGGTGAAACCGCCTAGAAGTGCAAATAATTTAGCACTATGTTAAAATAGTGATTAATTTAGCCCATAATTTCAAGAAATGAAGCAACACTCCCTGACAAAGCCTCAGAAGCTATAATTTATAACAGCTTTCCCAGTTAGCAGCCTAGAGAGCTCTCCTCAGTCCTGTTAATATCTTCACTGGACTCCCTACTGAGCATCAAGGTCTCCAGGTATATTCCCCCGTGAGCTGTAAACAGAGGTTTTAAGGACAGGTTCTCCTGTGGTGTGATCTGTTTTACGCATCACTCTTCCTTTTCAGTAAGGTTACCGACACTTAAAACGTCCCTGCTGAAACACAAGCTTTCTCTTACCTCATTGTTACAGGGACAAAATCCCTGGCTGCAGGCTCATTCATTTCATCCTCTGTGGTGCTGCCTTCCCCCTGTGTTTTTCTTTTATATTGTGATAATAATAATAATCAGCTTCCATAACTGAGCCAATCCGCATACACAGACTTCCCTGCTGGCTTTCCATCACCCACCACATCTCATTTTGAGATCCCATTTCAACCTCTGTGTCTTCCATGACCTCATACCTTACTTCACCTGTTGTGTAACCTCTTATGCACTCCATCCCTCCCACGTTCCCAATGTGTCTCACCAAGCCTGAGGGTACCAGCAGGCCACTCTCTGTGGTACCAACTATGCCTGAATCACATTTTCATCCTTTTCCCACCTCTCCTTCCCACTGCTCCAGCAGTGTGAGGAGGCCAATACCCAGAAAGTGGTATCAGAGTGAGAATCCAGCATTGCCTGTGCCTTTTGCTTAAGACTTCTAAAATGAGGATTACTATGCTTGATGTTTGCATGAAGGAGGGTAGCTATATAACCAGGCAGGCTTGAGCCTCCAGTATGATCAAACCTTCCCCTTTCCATATTCTTGTTTGTTTGATTTTTTTCCCCCAGTCAGAAAGGCAGTCTTTTCATGTTGTTTTTAGATTGGACAAAGCATCAGCACCAATACAGGACTGATGTAGAAGTATCCCAAAAGCCTTCAGCCTTCCTGGCACCATGTGATTAGGAGCATTTAGACCCTTAAGTGTTATCCAAGCTCAAGTTTTTAAGCATGTAGCTAAAGAGTTATAATATTGCTGTTTTTGTTAAGTGGATAGGAAAATCTGTGAAAACTGAAGACAAAAAAC
The DNA here is from genome assembly GCA_030060385.1 of Muscicapa striata striata. NCBI lineage: Eukaryota > Metazoa > Chordata > Aves > Passeriformes > Muscicapidae > Muscicapa > Muscicapa striata. The sequence goes on from JAREIS010000215.1 coordinate 986,030, forward strand.
CCCACCCAACTTCCACAATTTGCTGTTTCAAAGACTATGCATTGCATTTCTAATGCAGATAGCTGTGTCTTATTTAAAGGTAATATATGATGCTTGAAGATGAAAGGAAATCTGAGGCTGCTACTCTGAAAGGTGCTGAATTTTCCTCTTACCTACCTGTGTGTTAAGCTTACATGGTTAATCCCTATGGCTTATCTGACCAGTTAGGGAAAAATAAGTGGGTCACAGAAACCGAGCGCTGGAGATCATTCGGTTCCTCCAGCAAACCTAAATGCGCACATTTTGAGAACCGCAAGATAATCAGAGGCTTTCACGGCTCGTCCCTCCCCACAGCCGGGCTGCCCAGTGTGCTCGGAAGGCTCCTGCACACCCACCCGCACCTCTGCCAGCCTCTGCCCCCAGCAGCGAGCCGTGCTGGAGCCGTGTTCCCGGCCAGCTGCACGGCAGGAGGCGGCTCCCGGTGCAGGGCTGCAGCCGCGGCTCTCACCGAGGGCTCGGTCCCAGCGCGTCCCCGGCCGGCTCTGCCGGTGCCGAACTCGCGCTGCGCTCTGCGCCCTGCGGCGGGAGCGCCGGCCGGGCCGGCGGGGCACACGGGACCCCCGCCCGGGGTGGGGACCTACAGCGGGGCACACGGGACTCCTGCCCGGAGTGGGATGCCTTCCCCCGGTGCCTGCCCCATGACCCGCTGCTGCGGCACGGAGCTGTCGCCCCCACTGCAGGCACAGGCACGGGCCCGGGCAGCGCTGGTCGGACGCGCTGGTCCCGCACCGTGAGGGGCAGGCAGCGTGCGCATCCCCCTCCGCACCCGCTCCTGGGGAGCCGCGGCGTCGCGCCCACCTCCCCCCGCGGCAGGCCCCGCCCTCCCCTGGAAAAGGGGATGACATCATCCCTCTCTCCCCGCTCGCCCCGCCGCTCCCCCGGCCCGCCCGCCGCTCCGGCAGGGATGGGGGGGTCCCGCCCGCACCCCCTTGGCGGAGCCGCGCCCTCGGGGGGCCCGCAGGGGCTCCGGGCCCCGCCGCTCGGCCTCGCCCATGCCCCACGCCCCACTACGTCATCCCTCCCACCGCCCCTCTCCGCCGGTGCTGGCGGGGGAGCGTCTCCCGAGGAGCGCCGGGGCCGGGCAGCGGCTTCGCGGCGGCTTCAGCAGGCGCAGGGCGCCGGCGCACCATCGCGGCGCCGGCGCGGTGCGGCGGCGCGGCTGCGCAGCGCGGCGGGGCGGGCGCGGCGGGCGGGCGGCGGGGCAGCTCCTGCGCTGACACCTGCAGCATGTGCCAGGAGCTGCAGCGGCAGCGGCCGCCTCTGCCTCTGCGCGGCGCGGCCGCCCGCTCCGGCGCCGTGCGCGGCGGCGGCGGAGCAGGAGCAACTCCCGCTCCTCCCGGCGCGTCCCTCCTCCTGCCTGGCGCCGTGTGCCGGCGGCGGGTGCACGGTGACCTTACGGAGCGTGCATTACCTCACAGGTAAATATCAGCTGATCCGCCCCGGCGGCGGCGGCGGCGGGAGCGCACGGAGCCTTCCCGAGGTAGCGATGCCGAGCAAGGCAGCGGGTGCGAGGTGCCGGGCGGGGGTGCCGCCGCCTGTTGCCGTGTGCCTGTGCGGGGCGGGGGGCGCAGGGGGCTCCCCGTCGGCACCGTGGTCCGGGGGTGAGGGGCGGCCTGGGGAGGGCTGGCCGGGCGGGGGGGCAGCCCCTCCGTTGTCCCCCGCCCTCCCCAGGCCGCCCCGGTGGGGTCGCACGGCGCTCCCGCCTGTCCCCGGGTGCCGCTGAGTCGCTCCCGCCGCGCGAGTGTGCACAGGCATGCGGCACGGCACTCGCTCCCGCTCGCCCACCCGGCCGCTCCGTGCAGCAGGTCCCGGGCTCCCTGGAGACCACCTGGGCACCCGGTGGGCTGTCCCCGCTCGCCTGCTGCCGCCTCTTGCAGCCGGCTGAGGTAAAAGTGACGAAAGGACGGCGCCCCGCAGCGCAGCAGCGGCTGCCTTTACCTGTGCGTCCACCGGCTCGCTGGCAAACTTTGGTGTTGGGCGGTGAAAATCTCGGTCCTTGCAGCCAAACTGCCTTGTTCTACACTCTCATGTTAGAGACCAGCTACCACCCAAAGTGAAATACTGCTGGCGACGACTGAAGCGGGTACTTAATCACCAGATCCACTTCCCAGCACGGGTGATGTTTTAGGTAGTACTTTAGTAGTACTTCAGACATGGGTGGGAAGCAGTGTTGTCTGGTAACCCTTGATAGTTACTGGTGACCCAGATGTTAAAAGGAGAGGTTCAAGTAATAAGCAACATCACAAATTTGGTGCTCGTAGGCTTTCAGTATACTGTGTTGTGTTTGAAGTTTTGTAACTTGCTGTTCAGTTCTGAACACTGTACCTCTGCTTCTCCCCTTGTGTTTTGGATATAGAAATATTTTAATAGTGGGGGCAAAAGCACAGGTTCTGTGGTTTAACAGTGTCATTAGCTATGAAGCAGTTTTCATAACTTATATCTGGATAGCAGGTTGTGTCTCACACCTGTGACTGCCACATGACCAGACTAATAAAATTATGTCAGCTAAAGAGTCGTAAATGCTAGGTTTTTAAGTCACCCTGGTTTCTGGTTGTCAAAGGGTAAGTGAGCATGAGATAAGAGCCAATGCCATGTCTATTTTAAGTTCATGTCTTTATATCGCTCCTCAAAAGAGAATGATCCTACTGACACATTTTTGGATTTCACCTTCCTGTTGCAATCAAGGTCCTGTATTTATTCAAAGTCTATATTCATTGCAGTGGACAATTTTGTGTTTTTTTGTGGATTTTATTTTTTCTTTTTCATAAGACAGATGTGAAACTCAACTGAATGCCTCAGAATAAATCTTGCTTTCCTACAGAAAGGCACACATATAATACCATCTCCTGGCTTGACCTCTCAGTGGGATATAAATGTAGTCAGAATGAGATGCTATCGTCTTGCAGTGGTGGTAGTAAATATAAAATTACATACCTGTGCCCTCTGTGATCACAAGCAAGTGGATAGTTTATGCATGTAATGCTCAGTATGTGTGGCTCCCCAGTGGTGTGTAATCATTTCCACAAGCAGTTTTCAGTGTGTTACTGATTGTGTGCGCCAGTGCCCAGCATGGCTGAACTGTGCAGGACCAACCATCATAGATTCAACGCTCTCTGCAAAGTAGCTCAGGAGCCAATCCTGAGAACAAACCTGTGGCAGTGATCTCTGTGTTCTAGAGTAACCCACTGATTCTGTGACTGAAAAACAGAAAAAAAGCACAAGGTACATTATGGTAAACTGCTGGATACCAATCCCTTAAGGTTTAGAGCAAGGTGAAGGATGAATTGTTGTGTTTTGCTTTTAAAGGTTTATTCCTTTATTAGTTATTTCCTTGATTTCTACAGTTTAATGCTGTCAGACTGTAGACTTTCTCCTCTTACACATTTTGCCCAGTATAAATCCATTCAAAATTGCCTATAAGGGTCAGCACTGATCTAACTTCCATTCCAGGCAAATAATCAGATATAATTGCACTGAAATCAATGAATATATGCAGACATAAAGCTGTGAGAAGAAAATGGGCCTCATGGTGTTTTATATTTGTATAGCTGAAAGCCAAAAATAGCTGTTGTAAACCCTGTGTGTCCTTTTGGGAAGAAACAGTCAATGCCTACCTTAGAGTTGTTTAAAGTTTCTTGTGTTTCAGCAGCCTTGGGTTAGAAAAGTGAAGGCAGCAGTCTTGCAATGAGAACTGTTTCAGAGAAACTTTTTGTTCCTGTGACTAATCTCCTTCTCCTTAATTCCATGTTGTTAATCTTAGCATGCCCATATTGACACTATTAACATTTGGAAAGGACTGCGTTCTCAAACAGGGTTCCTTGAGTGTGTTTCCAGGTGCAATGGGGTTAATTCTGATGGCTGTATTTTAAACTGCTGCTCTTTACATTAATTATGTATATTCCTATCTCTAGTTTTAACAACAAAAATGTAATTGGCATGGAATGTTACATTCCAATTAGTTTTGCAGTGGAAATAGGGATTATAGTTGATGGGTAAGCCTGACATGTACTGCATGACTTGTCATGTTTTTCCTGGAGAGAGGGGAGTCTTGGGTCTGAGTCACCATGGAAGAACATGGAGCCCCGTAGGCATAAAACTGGTGCAGTGGAGTGATGAGTCAGATCTCTTATCTTTAAATTCGGTATTATGTGGTATTCATGCATGGGGTGCATCACATTCATTGTGCACCTAGGCAAGTAACTAACAGGCAGAAAACTCACTTAATCAGACCTCTGACTTGCCTTTTCTTTGCAGAGTTGGTCCTACTTCTGTGGAAATGAAAGGCTGCTGGTCAGGATCATGTAGGAAATCACGGTGTATCAACCTGTCGAGCAAATCAGCTCTGCCAGGCTATACCCAGTCATTTCTTACATTGTTTCAAGTCCATGTAATATGACCTAATACTTAAATTTTCACTTTCTGTGTTTTAGAGTTGAATTAGCTTTTTCAGACTCCTGGAACTGGATAAAGAATAGCAGAGTAAGAGCAGTGTTGCATCTTCATAGACCCCACTATTTGTTAAGCTAAATGACTTTTCATGAGTATTGCTGTAGAATGTCAGTATTGTTTCTTTTTCCAGAGGAAACTGATGTAACTGCTAAGCTAATGAAAATAATTGAAATTTCCTAGAAGTGGTAGCCTCAGAAATATGTTAAACAGCAAGAGTGAAGATTTGCCCACGCAGCTGTTTTCAGAAACAAAACAAAGCCTTACATCAGAGGTATCTTCACTTAGACACTTACTGTGAACTTCCTTGAATAGTAATCATTTATAACGCTATCTTCTCAAGCTAATGGAGCATGAAGGTTCCTTGATTTATAATCATTTGGGAGCAGATGCTTGAAATTCTGTCCACTTACACAAAAAGCATAAGAATGACACTTTCGCTGAAAACTAGGGGGAGGCAGGGGGGAAATTATATGTGAAACTATCAGAATGGCTTGAAGAGTGTAATTCAATGACTGCCTCTCCAGTGTCATTGCAAAAGCTACTAGGGGAACTGTGTTTGGAAAAAATTACATGAGGTTTCTCTTTGAAAATTGTTGCAGAACATTATTGATCTGTGTATTTTTAATCTCCTATATGTAGCCAGTTTGTGATTGTGATTGCTGCAGATGTTAGCACTGGTTTTGGGGTAGGGGATGTGTGTGTTCATGGTCTTGCAAAAAAAGCTTCTGTCTTCTCACATTGCCTTAAATTGGAAAACTGTTACAATGAAGACATATGGAAAACCATGCAGGAAAGATGTGCAAATTTAGGTCTAAATTGAACAAATTCTAGCTAAAGCGTAAGTGCTTCATCTGTTTTTAAGTTAGGTACATCTATTCTTTAGATGTATCTAGTGTCACTTGTGGAGAAATCAGTGTAGGGATGGTTTAGCAGTCTCAGCAACTAAGATAAAATGCCAAGCCATCTGTGAGAACTTGGAAATTTCAGTGGTCTTTGTGTGCTGGTGTGGAGATGACCAAGTCTGAGTCTAATTGCCCTGACGCTGTTCACTTCAGTAGCCAGGTTTTTGGCCTGCTGCTTAAGACAGACAGGTCTGAAATGTATGGGGCAAAATTCTTCCCTCAATTATGATGACATAAATCCAGTCTGTGTATTTTCTCCATCCCACTGAAGAGAGGAGGAGATCAGAACTGTAAGACTTACCTATGGCATATCTACAGCTGCTGCTAGGGACTATAATTGTTTCATGCAGTGCCTTAACTATAAAATGTGTGATGTCATCTCCTCTTGGAACCACTGTATTTGTACTGATTATGTGAGAAGTACCACTGACAGTTCACATGCATATGCCACAAGGACCCAGGGGGAAATCCTGAGCCATACCTCAGGAGTTGCAGTACAGAGGCTGCATTTTTATAGGGATGCTCTCTCTGTATAGGCAGAACAACCTGTAAAGGGAAATACAGTGATTTCTATAATTGTTCAAAAGAGATTACAACTTAACAGAATTCCATCCTATAACGTACAAAGTACAAAAATAAAGGCTCTTTTCAGTTAAATCTTTCACCAGACTGATGTCAAGAAGCAATATCTCAAATGATTTGGTCTTTTTTAATCTTCTTAGCTGGAAGAGATGTCAGAAGAGCCATTCAAAATTGAAGTAGACGATACATGTGGAATTTCCTCATGTAGTGGTCTGGATGTCTGCTTATTCTGCTTAAGAAAAAATTCAGACTTCAGAAGCACACTTGATTTTCTTTTCTCGTGATATGGACAAGCTCTGCCTTGGCTTAGTTGTATAAAGAGGTAACAGCAATTAAAATTTCATGTGATGGCAATGTCTATAAACTGTTTTGTGATGTGAGTATCATAATGTACGATTTTTCTGACCTGATTAAAATCAGCAGGGGAAAGAATCTTTCAGCATTATCTCCAGCTTTTCAAAAGTTCAGCTGGGACTTCTCCCTGACCCCTGGGTCCTCACACAGAGAGTGTGAGTGGAAGTTCATTTAACTGCTAAAACTCCTCCATAGTGAAGTTTGACCATGTTGATCTAAATAAAAGCATGATATAATTTTGCTGTTGGGCCTTCCTGGGGAGCAGAGGAGCTGCTGGTTTAGTGCCAGAATTTGCTTGTCATACTCACGGGTGAATAGACCCATTGAACAGTGAGACCACGTTGAACTGTTCATCTTGGCTCGTTCAGAGAGACAGAGCTGTGTTTGCATCCCACTTGGCACGAGTGAGGATGGATGAGCTGATTCCACCCAGGAGGAATAGCCACATCGAGGGGTTCTAAAGCAGGCTTCTAGTGGCCAAGTCCACAGGTGCCTGGAGGAAAAGAAAAGTAGGAGATAAAGCAGCATTTCCTGGCACATTGTTATTGTGCAAATACAAGTGCAAACCATGACCCACCTCTGTCTTCACGCAGTGCAAGTATAAAAGTAAAGGTCAGCTTTAAACAGAAATGTGAGAGGGAGCAGCACACGCAAGATGATCCTCCTGGAAAGAATTGGGCTGAACTGAAGATCTGATGCATGTAGTTCTGATCTTGACTCATGGTTCCTGGCCAGCTGGAGTTACTCACTAGCTCTGCAGCAAGGAGCTGCCTTTTGTAGGCCGTTTGTCTGTGCCCTTAAACCTCACCAAATATCCCTGTGTAGTGGCTATTTACATCTATTGAGTCGTCTCACAATTGCCCTGTTGTACTTGAGTGGTGCCAAAGTCAAAGTTAAATGATGTCTGGCCTGCTCTCAACCGAAGCAGCATTGCCCACTATAATCACCTCCACAAAGTAGGGCTGGATCACAGTCTGAAGTACCAGTCAGCTCTCCTCTTTTCTTTCCTCTTTAAAATCTTCTTTGCTTTGGCATGCATGCCAATGGTTGTGCTCCCGTGGTGTGCCACACAAACTTAAGTGGCGCTGGGAGGCTTTCATCCTTGGAGAAAGGAGGGCTCTTGGCTGCCCACCAGGGTCCATCACTGCCTGACAGTTCTGCTTTGTGAAATGGACCGACCAACATCTTGATGGGCACAGTGCCAGCCTGGCAGATGGGGCTGAATGTGGGCAGCCAGCAGAGCACACACATGTGTGTGGATGGAGATAATTGTATGTATGGGCATAATAAATAGGGATCTTTGCAATTTGAAAAAAGGTGCCGAAGCCAAAGGCTGAGTACCAAAGCAATGAGCCTGCAGAGAGACTTCTTTTGGACAGGGGGCATGTGAGAGTGCTCAGAGGAAGGATCTGTGCTTTCCTTGTTGCTCTCTGCTTGCAGTTTTGCAGATTATGTAATAAACAAAGGAGGCTATTTAGTCTTTTGAATCTAGGCACTCTTGTAACTACAACTGGGAATGTAGAAAATGACACTTTACTGCAGTGAATTTCCTTACAAACAACTTTGAGCTTGCTACCAGCTCAGATTCCACCAACATGGTTACTAGTACAGCTTGAGATCAGTGGGAATTTGTGCATGCCATACTTTTTGTTTTGAATAGCATTTTAAAGTGTTAAATACTAGAGTGAGCGAGAGTTGTGTGGAAATCAGTTGTCAGTACAAAAACATACCAAACTTTCTTCATAGGTCATACTTCCAAAATCTTTGTGTACTTAGCCAGAGTCCCTAGCTAAGCCCCTTCCATGGATAGCAGTCAGCTAACACATGCATGCAGGCCATATATTAGTTGATAGTTAAATATATATATAATTCTTTTGAAGATGTTAACATTAGTTGCATCTCTACAGAAAGGACATAGGAAAGCTAGGTGACTTGAACTTTTCTGCACATGGATTTGGTTGCAAAAGCCCCATTTCCCTAATTTTATAGATGTGATGCTGGAGAATCACCTGACGTTGCTGTCTCAGGGCACACAGGTTTCTTGCTTGAGGGTCCAGCTCTCACTAGAAGAGAGCACTTGTGGATTGCAGGATGAATAGCATCACATACCCAGCTGGAAATTGCCATGGGCTTCTCTTAAAATTCTGGAAGGTCTGTGGATGCTGGTTTTTTTTTTTTGAGCTGGTAAGGCAAACCAAGGATCTGTGATTTTTGGCAAAATCTGTAATGAGCTCTGGATACTCTCAGTATAAAAGTAGAGATTCAGCTTTATCTTCCTAGGATCCTTAAGTTAGATTAGCTGGAATTACTGGGATAAGAAAAATATTTTCTCAAATCCTGGAAATAAATGACATTTGCCAGATCTAATGTAATCCCTTTATGCTTAACCTGAAGACATGGCAGCTGCTTGTGTGACTCCCAAATCAGGTACTGCTGATTTCTACGTGCACACAGTCCACAGAGAAATTTTGCAAGCCAGCACATTAAATGCACTGGGGCAGACCTAGGGAGTGTGTTTTGGCTTAAACAACAGGACCGGGCTTTTGTTGGGGACTGACCTTCCTGGCGAGGTGTCCAGAATTAGTGTGAGGAAAGCAATGTTCTGGAGAGGGGAATTAATGAGGTAATTTCTTAGGGCATGGATTTTAAAAAGCGTTGAAAACTCCTGCAGGTTTCAGAGGCAAGTATTTGCTCCTGTAATGGAAATGATAACACCATTCCTAGTCTGAATATGATGTCTGATGTGTATGCACACTTTTATTAACTTCTTTTTTTTTTTTTTTAGGCTTCCAGACGTTTACCATGTGACTCTGCTAATTTTTTCCCTTCTTAAATATTAACCAGAACAAGCAGTTTAATGGTGGTGTGCACTAGTTAATGGGAACTACAGAAATTTAAATCCCCTGTGTAAAATTCTGCAAGTTTTGACTCATTTAATCCCTCTCTCCTTAGCACAAATCTACCATTTCCCTTTGTGCAGGCTAGTAGGAATACAGCCTTTAAGTCTCAAGGGGTTTTTATCAGTTTTCTTATCACTTGCATTCAGCTGCTTCTGGTGAGACTGTTAGGAAAACACAGGTGTAGTCCTTCAAAGGACTGGGAGAGGACAAAGGGATAGAAAAACAGGATGCAGGAGGAGGAGGAGGTGGGTTGTTAAAAGAGGAAAGTGGGATGGAGAAAAAGAGTGTGTGAAAGGAGAAAAAAAAGTGCAAAATGGAAGGGTAGGAAAAAAAACCCCAAAACCTGAAAACAGCAAAAAGGAAAGAAAGAGGGAGACGAAAGGAGAAAAAACCCCAACAGGATCATCTGGTGAGAAGGATGTACTATGTTAATTAAAATTAGTACATGCTCCTGTTAGGTTTCTTTTAACATAACAGAGCACGACTGATTTTGCAAAGGTTTATTTGGCAAAGAGTCTCATTTGACCTTTCAGGACTACTTGCAGGAGGAGTGCTCTGGAGAAGACCAGTGTTAGCAGCAGCAGGGTCAGTTTGCTGGGTGTTTCAAGCCCACAGAAAGGACATTGGAAGCTGAACTGCATCACACCATGCTCTGTATAGTCTTCTGCAAAGAAAGGTGACACATACTGTAAATACTGCAATATTAGAGTGACTCCAAAAGTAGTCCCTGTTTCTGTAGACAGAAACAGAAGATTTTAAAGCAGTCAGTGCATTTCTTAAAAGGCACTTTGCTAATTTTTCCTTTGTGACTCCTGTTTATCTAGTCATATCAAGACTGAAATTATTATGGACAACTGCATGAAACTTTTTTGCACAGAAAAGGTACACAATAGCTGTTGTACAAGGTAGTAACTTAAAATGCAACTACTTAGTACATTTCTCTGCACTGAGCATTAGCCAGTCATCCTTAAGCAGAAGAATAGGTAGAATACCTTCATGTTTTGGTGAAAGGTATGTTTCATTTGTCCCATTGTAGTGCTCTTCTGTTCCACAGGGAATGCTACTTTTCTGATATCCTAGAAGCCCCATATTATCCCTGCTTTTTGCATTTACATGTAAGTGTTGCCTATCTTCATTTTAAAAATGAGCTGGCAGAAAGATAATTATTTCTGCACAATTTGTGGCTTTTTTTTTTCTTTCAACATATGAAAGCACATAGTAGGGCTTATAAAACTCTCTTGATTTGTTGTAGGCAATCACACTTTTGATGGTGCACTTGACTATCAGAACAAATGACTTCTTTACCATAAGCTCCATTCCAAATAATGAATGTAATGTTAGTGGGCTTAGTGAAGCAGTGGGTTATATTACAGTGACTGCAAAGCATGAAAACCTACTGTGTCTTTCTGTCATAAAAAGGCCCTGCCTGTGCTGTAGATCCTGTGAAGAATTTGTAGAGATACTTGAAAGGATAAAACACTGTATAAATTCCTAAAGTTCAAAGAGAAAATACCACTCAGGATAAAAAAAGGGAGCTTAGCCCAGCAGCAGCTTAACCATATATGACAGATCTAGTGCTAAGTCCTGCGCCATCAATGCAAATGCTTCTGGAGTTCACCAACTAGCCAAATGGAAAGACTAGAAGAAAGGCTTTGAGGATACTGACCTGGGGAGAGGGGCAGGAATAAAAGGCACGTGCTTCCCAATAAGTGACTCTTCTTCTCTGGGCAGGGTGTGAACAGGGAAGGTTTAAGACATGCACAGCTGGATTTGTGTTGCATTTCCTGTGAAAACTACTTTTAAAGGCATTAATATGTGTTTGTTTGTATTTCTGTGCAATTGTTATGCCATAAATAAAATTGGGAACCATGAAAGTTGGGCGTCCTGTTAGAATAAGATAGGGAAAGGTCACACCATGCCTAAACAATGTTTTTGAGTGCTGAAAGTTAAAAAAAAATCATTAGCTATGCCCTCCTTTGGTTACCATATAATGGCATGAACATTTGATCAAACCTGATCACATTTAGGCCATGAGGGTAATCAAAAATGCAGTAAGAGGGCTGATTTAGAGGTCACTCTACTTCTAGGTACTTCCTATGACCTTCAGTACGTGTGCTGGACCCAGCTGTCTCCCTGTCGTGCCTGCTCCAAGCAGAAACATCCCACACATGTTGGATGTGGGATAGTACAGTCATGGCCCACGCTGGCCTCCCTCCTTCCCCCTGCAGCTGCTCTTGTCCTCTACAAGCCCAAGGATCCTTTCCTGTCCTGCCAGTGGCACCTGGATTGAAGCTGCTGTCTTAACCACTGCTTCACATTGACCGTGGATGGCCCATGAACATGCAAATAATCTCAGTAATTAATTGCACTGGCTGTCACACAGAATGACACAAAGCCTGGTGGCTTTGGCAGGTTGCTGTCGCCAAAGACGTTTGGGGACAGCTTGTAGGAATGTCCAAGGAAAGGAATGACACAACAGCATTTTAGCAGCTGTGATGGTACCAGCTGTTCTTTCAGACTTTTAACCCAGTGGTCACAGTCTTGTTTCAAGTAGTGAGAACCTTTGGAAGGTGGGAAGTGATGTTGTATCTGGAAGATCTTAATGCTAAATAGGAGAAACTGGACACATTTCATGCTAAATGCTGTCCTAGGAAAGAAGGTGTGAGGTTGTAGTCCCTGCTGTGAGATGAGCATGCTTGTTAAAGGCCATATTGTGGCTTTCTGGCCCTTGCTGGTGACCACAGGGGTAGAAATGGTTCATATTGCTTTTGTTTATTCATAGGGAAGGGAAGAAAGATGGAGCTGCATTTCTGTTCTGAAGCTAAAGTATGGGCTAAAGGTATTCTTTTTTTCCCAAGGATCTGGGGGTTTTTTAGGAGATGGCAGCAGTGTATTCTAAGCAGTCACAGGAGCTTTAATGACAGCTGTTTTGCTTGAAAGCCTGTATCTGTCAGTGTCTGTAACATGGTTTGATGTAATCCTTTGGATTTCCTCATGTTTAAAAAAGCTGCAGAGTCTTCTTTGCCTACCAAAACACATTTAACAGTTGAAATTTTAGCAGTGAATATTTCTAAAACCTGCCACTTTGCACATACTGTGTTTGATGATCCTTCTGTTTATATATTTTTAATACATCTCTCACCTTAATGTGAATATCCAATTAAGGATATGGTAGAAGAAAATAGGGGAGTTTGGAAGAAAAAGAAACAGAAATAAAGAAATAAAGAAATAAACCAGAAACCTTAGTAGTCCCATATGTCTATGCCATTTGCTGCTCAAAACTAAGGAAAAGGGTTTAAAAACAAAATTGTCTTTCAGAGCAGACCTTATGCCTGTGAGTCAATGTCATCTTACTACTCAGGTGTTGAGAAGGTTTGTCCTTGAAACCCAGATTTCCCTCACATACACTGACATGTGTTTTGGAAGACCTTGAAATTACACAACGGAAGGAGAGCTGAAAGCTGCTGCCAGAGCTACAAATGGTCACGGTTACCCCATGAACCTTTCATTCCATGACTGGTGCTGCAGATGGGAACTATGGGGCTGCAGGCAGGCAGTCGGCACCGCTGGGGTGGCTGCCCTTTTGGGCAGGTGGGGAAGTGCAGGTGTACCACAGAGGATCTGCAGGATGCAGATGTTATCCTTCCTTTGAACATCAGCAGCTGGGGGCTGTGGCTCACCTCGCTTCCTCCCTCCCCCTCCCTCCTCCCAAAAAAAAAAAAAAAAAGTGCTGCACGTTTTCTTAAGCAGGAATGCTTGAGAGGGGGCAGTATTGACTGGTGTGGTGGGTCCTGTGGCTGCCTCCTAACTCAGAATGCAGAGGAGAGGGGGATATAGCATCTGATCTTGGCACTCTGGAGTTGGCTGTTTGGAAATCAACCAGGGCACTTGAATTAACTGCTGTTTTTCCAGGGGGTCTCTATGGCCTCTGCTTAACAGAGAAAAAGCGATGTCCCATTGGTATTACGATTTACATCCCAATTTGTTGAAACTAGCATGCCAAGCTACAAAGGAACTTTTTTCATCAGATCCAGTTACCCAATATTATCAACATCTAGCTGGATGGCTGTCAAGGGGCTTTGGGAGAGGGGGAAGGGTTTTTCATGGTGGTATTCTTCCTTTCCTTGCTTTTCTTTGTTTTAACTTCTTTTTACTGAAATGACAGCAAAGCTTGCATGTTGTAGTTAGTTCTTCACACATCTATTTCCATTTAAGAAGTGCAAGATACTGGGCCAATCTACATTTTTCTAGTGGTCTTCAAACACAGTAGTTGAGAACAATGTGTTGCTTTATTTGCAAAACCCCACACCAAAAGGTTATCGCTTCCTTGTCTCTGACAGCCTCATAGCAGCGGAACTTCCTGGACCTGTTGCTGTCTGCTTGACTAACTCCAAAGAATCCCTTGTTAACATGGGGTTAAAAATTCATTAAGAATATATTTGTTCTTTATGTTTTACCTCAAATTGTATTATACTTGTATTTGGAAAGAGCACATCAGCAATTGGAAAATAATTTAGGAAAAGTTTTAAAATGGTATTAGAGTATTTAAATTGAAGCTCCAGCACACACTCGTACACAGTCCTTGAGTTATCAAAACATTTGTTAGTTTTTGTTTTGTGAACAGTGTGGCTGGAAGCTCAGACCTTGAAAAGGCCTTTACTATTTTTTTCACAGCTTATTTTTCAGAGTTTATTCTTGTTGTTTCCTTTTATTTTTGTTTTTAAAGAAGCCAATCCTCCCCTACCTTGCAAGATGTTTGATGTGACTTTGTTTTGGAAAGTGGTAACACCCACTTGCATACTATTTGTGAATCATCAATGTCATTAGATATTAAGGTGTTTAGCTGGATTTTGAAAGGCAAGGTTCTACTCTGTGTTGTCTGTGCATCTGTATTAACTGTATTCTTACCTGTTGTGTTTTTCTACTTGGCAAGTATTCCTAGCAGCAACTCCCGCAGCAGTTCCTTCTAAAACTCCAGCATTTGTAACTGTACTGTTACCACTGGGTTTTTAAATATTCTATTTTTAAGTCTCCCTTTAAAAAACAAAATACATGGAACAGTTATCAAGAAATGTAGCAAAAAACCTATCCTAGCTCCTAAGCCTTTTAAGCAAAATACAAAGCAGTACAGCTAATTTGTGCCTTCTCGTATAAAAGGAGAGTGTAACACATAATCTAGGCAGTAAATCCTTAGCTCCAGAAATTCATACAGCTCCAGTAAAGTCACTCTTGAGGGAATGTGTTATGACTGTTCCCTCTGTGTTTCCTGTGAAGCATCCAGTGCATACACTGGGGCAGGATCAAACTACAGCTGCACCAGAGGAGGGAAATAGGTGCCTGAATATATGCAAACATGCATGTCTGCAAAGGTGAGGTGGCAGGATTTTTTAGTGTACTGGGTAGAGTCAGTGGGAGGAGCCAGTGGTAATCCAAACAACAACAAAAATAAAGGTAAGGAATGAACAACAGGCTTTTTGGAATTACTTGTAGAGTGTTTCACAAAAACACAACTGCAGAGAGTAAGTCAGTGTCCTAAGAACATGGATTGCAATGGTCAGAGTCCCTTTCAAATGGTGTGGAGTCCTTGCCTGCCTTAATCTCAGAGAGACTTGTTGCAGTGGGGGGGGTGGGGGGATGTTTTCAAATCCAAGAATTACTCTCTTCTTCTCAGTGACCTGACTGAGGATGAACACATTTCCCATTTGTAACTGGAGTATATTAAGTCAGCTCATAGGTCAGCCAGTGTCTCACTGTGGGGTTTTGAAGTTCCAAAGAGGTGGGAGTTCATCCGTTGTTTTATTCACTAGCCATATAAATTTGTCTTCTTTGGTATTTGACTATTGTATTCCCAGATAACACTGGTCACTGCTAAAAGTAATGATTTGGTTTTGTCAGATTTAAGTGTATTTAATAATATTGTCAAATAACAAATGTTTCTATTTCTGTCAGTACACCTCCTTTATAGTTCTTGCAGCACAAATAGGGAAAAATGGTATCATGAAAACTTTGGGAGCTGATATTAGAGCTGACTTTCTGTGGGAGTTTCTGAATGCAATCCCAGGTGGTTTAGCATGACTAGATGCCACAGTGGCTCCTGGGTACAGAGGGAAGGCTTCAAGGCCGAATGATAAGAAGTTCTATCCTTCCATGTTTTGTACACTTATTTCCTCATTTTTCCTATCTGAGCACTTCAGATGATCAAAAATAACAAACATTTTTTTCTAGTTTGTTTTTTAAGTGGTCTTGAACTGACAAGACAAGAAATCCTTAGACCCAAAGGACAGTATTTTTGAGAAGGTTGCAAATGTCTGAAAGTAGAGATGCAGAATATATTTACCTCAGCCATTATTTTACTGCCATAATAAGATTTTTTTTTTTTTGCTTTGCTGCATACATCAGGACTTTTAAGATTATACTAGCTTATGCTGAGCTAAATCCAGATACGGGATTTGGTTGTAATATGTACAAGGAGAGGTTTGTGTCTGCAAAAAGTCCCTACAATCCCCTTTCCATGAGAGGATATTAGTGGGTTGAAAGGAATCCATTGCACAGTGTTTCCATGCAATCCCAGCTGAATTAATTGTGACCTTGCTTTTCACAACCCTGCAAGGCTCCTGAGGGGGTAACTTCACTGGGCTTCTTCCAGATGGCAGTGGTCTTTCCCTGCAGGTGTTTTGGTGTTGCTGAAGCTTATGTTGACCAGAAGCATGTGAACATGTCAGTGAGTGATGCTCTCCTCTGCTTTGTCCTTCTTTGAGTGATGCTGTCCATGTGCAGGGACTGCAGGACAGGCACCTCCTGAGCCTGGACAGCTCACACCAAAGGTCTTCCACCCCATACTCTGCATGCTCCTGAGCAAACACTTGTGCTCCCCCTCAGTAGGAGCATCCACAATGGCTGGAGCTTAACTACTATCATTTGGTGATTCATTTGCAGTGCTTATTTTCTAAAAATTGCATGGCCTGTTCTCAAAAGCAAGGCGAAGAAAAAAAGCAGCTGTTATGAATAGAGAGGAAGAAAATCTCACACATACAAAACAGAGCTGTAAAGAACTAAACCCACATTGTTAAGGGAGGGGAAAAACCCCAAAATTTGCCATGTTTTATCTCTGAAAAAAATCAGAAATACATTGTTGAGCTACTATTCATATTTTAGACAACTAACATCTATACCCATGAGTCTCATAACAAACAGATTTAAAATCAGTTCTGACTTACATTTCTTACTTTTGTGGGTTTTCACAGAGAATAAACCATAAGTTTTTTCCCTCTTCTAAAAAACATGTGATTTAATATTCAGTACTAGTGAATTTTAGACATGCAATATTGATACTGAAATAAACACTGCTTTGTAAGTGGTCTAAGAAGCATCAGAACAGACCAGTCCAACTTCTATTCTATCACTGAATACAAAGAGCAACTTCATTGTGCCTCTCTTTATTCTAGCACAGCTTATATAGAATTTGATTTAAAAAGCAGAAAATTGACATGACTGAAAAAAAGAAAGAAAAAGTTAATCTTCAGTGCTATGGAATGTTTTGCTAAAAGCTTTTGCTTTCTATGTAAATTGATCAACAAAATACTGTAGCCAAACGCAGTACTTCTCATTCAGATATTTAAAAATGTTTCATTTAAAA
Organism: Muscicapa striata striata; assembly: GCA_030060385.1. Lineage (NCBI taxonomy): Eukaryota > Metazoa > Chordata > Aves > Passeriformes > Muscicapidae > Muscicapa > Muscicapa striata. The sequence goes on from JAREIS010000215.1 coordinate 1,002,892, forward strand.
GTTACCAATCAAAAGTTTTTAATGTTGCCAAATTCATTGTTTTCTTTACCTCAGTCTGAACTTATTTTTTTTCCTTCCTGAGCCACTGCAGCACTTCATCCTTTCTGTCTCCTACTGTGTCAGGTTTCCCAGCCTGAAGATACTTCTTTTCTTGGCATGTCATCACTATGCAGCTTCTGTGCCCAGTGGGGAGGTTGTATTTTGCTGTCCAAAAGCAGCTCCATAGTCCAGTCTACAAGACACCAAAATTAGAAATCTGCTGAGATCCTCCAGCAGCTCAGAGAGACACAGCTTATCCCAAAACAAAAACACTCAGCCTGTTTTGAAAGTGATGCATTTTCTCTGCATGAATTAAACTTGGCTTTTAATGAAGTACTTCATTTGATTTTGCTGATGGAAGATTTCAGTTTTCAGCTCAAGTTAAAGCACTTCCGTGCTAAAATTTCTGCTGTTTGGTTTTGTTCTCCTGACGAAGTCTCTTCCAAGACTCTCTTAGTCTTCGTTTGCATGGGTTGTAACTGGGAAATACCCTTGTTGTAAAGGCATCTCTTCTGAGATGCATTCCCTGTTCTTACAAGCAGGGAGCTGTGGAACCAGTGTTCTTTATCAAAGTGGAAGAAACATGTCAAGGTCAGATGATATAATATGCGGATTTATGTTGAAGGTCCTGACCAACGTGAAGCCCAGTGAAACAAAAATTCCTGCCTGTGTGTGTATTTAAGGAATAAGCCACAGATGAGTCATGAATGCAGCATTACTAATGACCCTACCCACACCACAGCTGCTCAACCTTTCTGAAAGGCAGGATGAGCTGCAGACCTCCCCCGGATGCCAAGAACACCTCATCAGTATCTCTGGGTCTGATGGTCTCTGACAGGCTTTCAAAGCTGGCCCCCACCTTCCAGCTGAAGAGACTGTGTAGAATCCCAGAAAAAAAATCTGTTCCCTACCCCATGGATGATATGACCCACCCACATCCTTTCCTTGGCCTCACCTCCTGGGTGATGAAATCTCCCAACCCTCCAGTAATCCTTGTAGCTCTGAATTTACCTGTAAGTCATGAAGCTGCAGCAGAGAATCACTGAATGAGTGAGTGAATGCATGTAAACAGGAGAGAATGTGGTAATTTGTGCAATCTTAATATTCTGCCTATATGTCTATTAGCATTTTCTTTGATGGACTGGCTTTCCTTTGACATGCTTTTTAAAATTACCTCTGTAAAGGCATTTAATGAAAGTAAGGTAGGAATAGTTCAGTGTTGTTTTAGAATAGGCTAAAATCCTTTTGTGGCTCTTCTCGTTAAACAAGCGATTTTTCTTCCAGGGCAACACAAAGTGTGAGTTGAAAGTAGGAAGAGAGCAATTAAGATCCTAGAAGAGGTTGTGTATAAAGCTAGGATTAAAGAAAGCTGAAGAGCAAAATTTCAGCTGAAGAAGAAAAGACTGATAAATATATTGAAAGCTTTTGATGGTTGCAAAGTATGTAGAAGGGCAGCTCATTTAATTTCAGATTTTGTTTTAACTGCCAGTTTACTGCAACTGAAGGTTTTGGTTTCATTCTAAAGAACATTTTGGGGAATGGTATTTCTTTTGCTCCCAAATGTGATTGGCAAAATAAATTTAAAAGATTTGCCACATGAATGTGATTTCTCTCTGTTTTCATTAAATCTAGATTTAATATATTTTTTCCTTTTCTAAATGAGATCTGTCATTCCTTTTTCTCCTTTCTATTTTGCTTTTCTGGCTGTTGTGTCTTCTTTTGGGATGGTGCAAGCCCTTTTATTAAAAACAAGCCATTTTCATAAGAATGTTTCTGCTTACCAGTTTGGAAGCTGTACATGAGAGCTGCTGCCTTTTAAAGCCTTGTGCTCTCTCACAGTTGGTACTAGGAGAAGAGCCTGCAGTTGGATTGCTCCCACTCTCCCACTGCTAGAAGCTACTTGTCTCCCTGGATGGGAGGAACCTGAAGCTTTCAGAGTTGCTTCTCAGGGGTTCTTTAGATGCTTGACCTGAAAGGTGCTTCTTAGAGCTGCTCAATCTGCTGCTGCATACTTGGAAAAGTGAGAGGTTTTTTTTTAAGAAACTCAATTGTTTGGATAAAATGGTGCTTTGATGCCTTGTTGCCCTGCAAATGAACAATTTCTTGGGAGAGTTTTAGTGGTGAACTGGAAGTATGAATTCAGAAACTTTGGGATTCAGGCTATTGCTGGCTTCTCCACAAGGGAGGTGAGTTCTGCACACCCGTTTCAGCACTACCAACCCTCAGAATGCTGGCCCTTTTTTGAGCCAGTACTGTGATTTCAGAGTGATTTGTGTTGATATTCTCCATTTTCTCTTGAAAACAAAGTTAATATTAAAACATTTTTTTTTTTAATTTGGAATTAGATCAGGCACCAAACCAGCTCATGTGAAACATTTCAGTAGTGCTATACCATAGACCTGTTTGATGTCTAGGGCTTAATAAAGTAATTTTTACCAGTTAGGAGTAGGAGTTTGGATTAGAATTGCCTGTGCATTAGTAACCCTTAGTCTGAATTAATTGATTCTAAAAAGTGCAGGTCAAGTGCACAAATCTACTTTATGAGCAAAGATAATGGATTTTCAGTTGGGGTGCCAGAGATACAAGCCTACTTGACCCTCTATCATTACCAATCGTATTTACAAACATGAATTAAAAATGTGACAGATACATAGACAGGTGTCCTATTAGAGGCTTTTGATTGTCAAAGAAGTTTTTTAAAATTCCTTTTGGAAATATTTCTAAGAATTGATAGTTATCATTTACTTTCAGCTATAATTAATTATAATAATTAGAGCTCTGGACATTGATATTTAAGAACAGATGTGAGACAAGCAATCTATGGCAGCAATAACTTTATGCAAAGAGCTGTGCTTACTACACAGTGGAGTTTCTTGCTGTACGTAGTTCAGTGCACGTGTCTATCCTCAGTGGCTCAAATCCTGGAATAAACACCTTGATCTTTTTGGGCAGATAAAGTGGAGCTGAGAAATGCTTTCTGAGACCTTTCAGATGAAAATCTAATACTAAATTGTTTCTGCTTTGCTTCATTAGAGGTGCTTGCAACTGGATTGCTATTGATTGCTTTTTGAATGTGATTCTGCATTTTAAAAAGTTGCAAGAGAAAAATGACAGTGATAGATGTATACCTTAATATCCCTCTGTCAGATGTGAAGGAAGCTGCAGTTCATCAATGGCCTGTTAACGGCAGAAAAGCCAATGACAATTCACAACGTGAAGGCTCTGATCCTACAACCACTTGAGAGTTGTGTGTCTTTATTAATGTAAGCAACTGCACTGAACATCTGGGATTACTCACATCGATAAAACAACAGGAGTTTGAGTGATCCTGGAAGCAGTACCTTGGAAGCTGTTCATGTAAGAAAAAGCTATGATCAGATAATCAAAGTCAGAAATGTAAGTGTAAGAAGGGTGTCAGTGCTTCTGACTCTTAAGAGTTTCCCTGTGCTTTCCAGCTCACAGTAGCAAAATATGCAAGGTTAATAATGTAGAAGTAAATACTTTATGGTGTTAATCACTAGAACTTGCTTTGTCACTTTTGTGACAGCTTGTGTCTGAAGGCAGTCTGAGGTCAGTGGGTTACGCCACTGAGGTCAGACTGAAACTTCACTTGTTTTCACCCCTTCTGTGCTGCTGCTTTGCTTTTTGCAGGCCTTTCTTTTTTTTAGAGAAACATTGTTGATACATGTGACATTTCCTTATCTTCTTTAGCGTGATAATGACATCAGTTACAGGAAATGCTGAGGCAGCTTCAGGTCCTGCTATGGTGAAAGAATTAAAAGTGTGTTCAGATCTCATAGGGATATTGTGGTCATAGATCCCCTCCCTTCCCAGGTTCATCAAGCAACCTTAAACCACTCATTTGCAGCAGGTACTCCCCATCTTGCACATGTGAAGCTGTCCTGGTGTGCTTGTGTGTACAGCAAAAGTCCACAGTTCACCTGAAGGGGGGCCTTTAAGTACTGCAGCAGCTGCTATGAGAGCTCTGATGATTACACTTCCTCATCCTCACCCTCCTTTTCACCCATCCTAACCCCATCCTGCTCTTCCCCTCATTTTCCCTTCAGGACCACCCTATGGATTTGGTCACCAGCCCAGCCTCCCAAGGTCCTAATTCCCTGTGCTGAAGGTAGACAGCACAACAGTTAGTTAGTTAGTTAGTTAGTTAGTTAGTTAGTTAGTTAGTTAGTTAGTTAGTTAGTTAGTATTTTCAGTTAGTGCCAGTCAGCTGTAACTTTTCGCTCTGAGATGAAGGTGGGTAAATATCTTTGGAGTACTACTGATTTTTCTGTTATTTCAGTTTTCCTGTGCTACTGTGAGAATGCAAGAAGAAAAAGACTATTGTTTAGTTGCTATATACTGGTATGTGTTTTATTGTAATAAAGAAAACCAGAATTTTGCACTTTATGCTATATTGCATCCACAGTATTACCCCTTCATCATCTAACCTGATTCCAATACCAAACCTGAACGTATCATTTTCTGATTGAACAGTTGTCTGAACAGTGACACATAGGCATAGCCACTCAAGGTGACTGGAAAGCTTAGACTCTTTGGGAAAATAATGTGATGGCAAAGTAACCTGGCAGCAAGGGAAACAGATTGTGTCCAAAGTGTAGTAAGTAGCACTTGTTGCTCCTCTTTTCCTATTGTTAAGCTGCTTTCCATCCAGACAACATGTGTGATAGACCATCCTCAGCCTCCTGCAAAATGACAGGATCTTTGAAGAAATGTGGAGGTTGGTTGGTTTGGTTTTTTAATGAGTTTCCTTTTTTTCCAAAAATGGTGAAATACAAGATTTAAAAATATTTGAACATATTCTCCTACTCTTCCTAATTCCTAAAGTGTTTTTGTGGAAAATTACTGCCTTTGTTCTCTGATGCATTGTTTACAAATTTGTAGTTGGAGGTGATTATTTAAAAAGCAGAATAGGCATCACAGTAAGTTTCACTTAGATCCTTGACAAAAAGTGCTTTACAGTACCCTTTTTAATGGACAGTCTTGCTTTTTAAAAAAATTAAGGCACATCATGTTCATATTTATCCAAGATACCATCGTATATATAGTTTAAATTGTTACTTTCGCCTCTTTTGATTTGCAGACCACTGCTGCAGTGGTGAATGTTTAACCCCCAGTCTGTGCTCTGAGCAGCATGTCACTGTCACAGCACAACCCTTGTAAAGGCTCGAGTGGCAACAAAGCATGTGGGTCAAACAGCATGGCCTGGAAAGATTAGTTCAAATAGCACTTGTCTGTCTACAGTACTTGAAAAATGAAATAAAAAGCCTGTGTTTCATTCTTTCTCTCAACTTTGATCAGGAAATACTGAACTCGTACTCAACAGATCAAATGTTTGTCTTAAATACGCCTTCAAATAGAGTATTAATTGAACTCAAGTAAAATATGGTGTGACCTGAGACCACAAATTCTTATGCTGGTTACATGTAAAACACTGAGTTCATAAAGTAGCTGCAGTAGCTTTTAGCTAAGGAAGTTCTGTCCCAGCAAAGTGTGCATGCAATAATGAAACTGGAATTGCTTTTGTTGTTTGGAGGACAGAGGGTGGTAAGTAAAGCATGCTTTATTAAGTCTCTGTAGATTTTAGGCACGTGGTCTAATAATGTGTATTGGTAGTTTATGGTATTTGAAGAATTGGATCCTCCAACCATTACCAGCAAGTACTGTGTGAGAGCTATCAGTTTGCATTACTATCTGTGTATAGAGACTCCAGCTTCTATACAAGCCACCACTGCACTTGTATGATTCATAGCTGTTAGACTTATTAGTCACCTACTTCATTCCCCTTCCTGTATGGAATTATTCTTTATTGTGCTATACATTTGCTACTTTTTTGTCAGTCTAATTTTAAATTACCAAAGTAATGGAGCTCCCACTGCTTCCCTTAGGAAAATGTTCCAGAGCATTAACAGATCTGCTGTTAAGAAAGATACTAATTTCCTGATATTATTTTTTCTTTTATTAACTTTATTTGATTGCTCTAATTACTGTCTTTTGTGCATTTTCCCATGTTCTCACTTTGAAAATATAACCTTGCACCCTGCAAACGTGTCTTGTTTCTTTTCAGCTACTATAAACATATATGAACAGGTAAAACTCAACCTATACAGGCCTATGTTTGGTAGAAGTAAGGCAGTAAAACTGCTAAAATTGATTCATTTTAAAACAACATGTCTTTGCAAGAGCTCCAGAAGTAATTACAAACAACAGCTAAAAGCTTCAAATGAGCTGAAAGTTGATTTCCTAGGCCACTTTGTAAAAATAATGGTTGCATTTTCCTGAATTAAGTAGACAGAGTTAAAGTAAAACCTCATGTAGACATCAATTTTGATTTGAGTTTTCTAGTTTATCTAGGGGATTGGTAGGATACTTCAGGTGGTTGAAGAATTTTCAGTTTCCTAATGGAATTTACAGTCCCATGTGAGCTTCCCTAAGCTGTTTCAGCACAAACTTTAAACCAAAGACAGTGTTGGTTTGTGCTGCCTTACAGTTCTGCCCTGAAATGGATGAAGAGCACTTGCTACTCATCACAAGTGTGTGGTACAAGGTGGTGGTTTAAGGTATGCTTTTTTGCTTTGCATTCAGGTGATTATTGTTACCACAGATAAGAGGCATTTAGCTTAGCTCAAGTTTTATCAGAACTCATCAGACACTCATTCACTTGACTACACTTTAAACCTATTGTCAGTAGGTATCAGTTTAATGAAAAAAGTAATTCTTAAGTGGAAATAACTCAAAACAGGTTTGTGTTGCTGGATTCTGTGTTCAGGAATAAAATCTGGCTTAAATGTGCAGCTTTACAGTTCCTTCCTCTAAAGACATGTACTTAAGTGGCTCTACTCAACAGAATGTTGAGTACAAGTCTTGTGCTGTGAAATTTTCCATCATTAATTTCCTTGCAAACTTTAGATCTCATTAACAGCTTTCATTCATGCTTTCTTGCATGCTTCCAGCATCTCTTTTCACTCTCTCTTGGACTGTGTTGCACTGACCTTGTCCTAACTGCCAGCCCTCTTTCTGCTGAGTTTCTTATATAATTCTAGTTCACAAAACTCCATCTTCTGCTTGGGACAAAGTTTCAGCCATGACACTGGATGCCAGCTGGTATAGCAGGCTAGAGAGTTTGTTCTAAAATTTTGAGTTTGTCAGTTTATTAAGGATCTGTCATTCATTTCCAGGAAGTGTCAATGTTTTATATAATAGTATTTGCCTAGGAAATACTTACAGTGGAACTCAAGGGTTTTGAAAATGAGGTGTTTTCTGAGGATAAAGGAGGGCAAGAGCATAAATAGAACTTGATTTTACAGAACACAATTCTGTAGTCGTGAGTGTGGAGAACAAAATAAATACCTACAATGCAGAGAGTAAGATGGCAAACACAGCTCTGCTCTTTGCTTAACAGTATGTCTCACTTTTTGAAATATTTACATCTCAAATGGCCAGCTTATCAGGCCTTTGAAGCCAATGAGAAGACTGCAAATGACATCTCCTGTTGTTTTGGTGTATTCAGTGTTCCTGTCTAAATATCCAGGAAAGACATGAGGGCAACAAGACAGAAGATGATCATACAGATCATACAGTTAATATAAACTGGCCATCCTAACTTCTGTCTTTGCCAGGTTACTTGCAGGTAATGGAAGGGAGACACTGTGTTCTGATATAGGAAATCCTAGTGTACTTTCTTAGCTCCTTTTCAAGAGCAAGTGATTTTGTTCTGTAAAATGGAGTTAAATGAAAATCAAAACCAAATCAGTCTTTTGGGATTTGCCCCAATATTTTCTCAAATTGGCATTGCTAAGGTTACTGTGAATATATTACGAGAACTGCTGTCAAATGTTGAGTGTTTGAACAGGTTTTTCCATAGCTTAGCTGCTCAGGCTGTCTTTACCTGGAATATGGTCTTATTGCCACTGAGTGATGAATCTGTTCCTTTTGTTAACTCAAGCTGTTATTTAAAAGGTAATTGTTCTTTTTAAATTATAATTGAATCTTCAGACTTTATCTGATAAAGCTGACTGCAAAATGCATGAACCAGCGTTAGGATTATTTTATGTAGTATAACTGACCATGCATAAAATTCATGTAGTAAATTGAGCACTGACAAATAAGTCCTTTGTCCCCTTTATTCTCACTGAAGTCTAGGTGAGCAGAACATATGTAAATTCCCTATATTTATCAGTCTTAACAGGATCCATGGTGTAAAGGTAAAAATACTGACTGGGTGTTTTGTGAGTATTTAGTTCTACCTTGCTGTTGTCTCACTCAGATCTGTAGATTTCTTGCCAAGAGATAGTCTAGGTTGAAAATACCTGTTAGGAAGTAGCTGCTCTGCATGAAAAGCAAATATTAGTACAGAGAAATAGCACAGTCTAATAGTTTGCTGAGATGAACATCACTTTTGGGATTGTATCAACTGAGGCAGGAAGCAGGAACTGGCTTTGCAAATCAGAATGGAAGCCACACTATAAAAAGTAGTATAGCAGAGGGTAGGCTGGAATACTGCTCTACTCAGAGGTTACATTCAACTTCAGTCCTGCTATATACTACGACATTTGTGGTATATTGTGTCTTTGCTGTACAGGTTTAATGATCTATAAAAAGCCTTTATATGAATTTGTCTTTGGATGTCTGCTCTAAAATGGTGACTTTGCATATTTATATGATGAACTCTACATTTATGTTGACAGATGAATAATTCAGTAGCTTTGAGAAAACAGTAAAACATAAACAGAAGCAGAAGAAATGTCTGCAAGACTGTAGCGAGCTGAGATTTCTAACCAGGGGACATAGCTGTTGTGTTCTGATGTCATGTCTTGATCCTCACATAGATTCCATGGTGAAGTCGGGTAATAAAAATTTGTGACCTCTGTGCAGCGAGAAATTAAGATACAGGACAATGACATCATTGGAGGTATGAGGGAAAGGGTCAAATTGAGAAGAGCAGTTGTGAAGACATGTTTATCTACAATTTAAAATACAAAATGGTTTAGGAAAAAATTGCTTATAAAGTAATTTGCTCTCTTAGTTTGCCCTCAGAAAATTTTTTCTTAAGATATCATAGAGCAGCTCAGTGAAACAATAAAGGCATTTGCCAACCTGGATGTATAGAGAAAAGCAAACTTTTTTTACAAAGAAGGAAATTAATTCTGTCGCATACTAACAAAATGTCACATTTTTTGATAGAAAAAACAATTTTTTTCACCTACTCTCTTCCTTTCTCTAAAGTTCTATGAATTTGAAAACTGTTCTGAACTCTTACTAGGAAGTTCACATGGAAGTTCTTGAGAGTTGTGTGGCAATATATAGACTACAGATGCAGAGTTTGGGAAGCTATTTTAGTTTGACCATTTGGTTATTTTATGTGCAAACAGCCTTTACAATTAAGTCTATGCTGGTACGTCTGTCATGTCATAAATGCAATGACCCTCAACAAAAGAGGTTAATGGCTTTCGTGTCCTAATGCTGTTTGTCCAACAGCAATGTAAAACAAAGCACTAAAGGGTTGAATTTGTAGTGTTCTTTGGCTTCTTCATAATATTTTTTAAATAAATGGCAGCTGAGAAGGTTTTAGGATATAGGTACAAATAAATCTCAAATTGCCATCTTCATTATCTTTTAAGTGAAAAAATACTTGTGTTCTAGTGAAAAAGACCTTTTTTAATCATAGGAAATGTATTTTGGGAATAATTTAAGGGTAGGTAAATACTTGCTACTGATGCAGAATTGTAGTAAGCCACAGCAGAATATTATTTTTAAATTACTTTAATGATTATGGTATAAGTTTAAACTTTCAAAATTCTCACCACAATATGGTAAAGGCTATTATATAAGAAGATGTGGAATGGGCTAAAGGGAATTTTCCTGGGACTTGGCAATTAACACATTCTGAGCACACAGCTTTCACAATAGTGCTTACTCCACATGTGGCAGAAGCATTAGGAAAACTCAGTTATTTCACAGGGTTTTTTTCTACAGGGTTTTTTTTCACAGTCACAGAATTTTAATTTATGTATGTATTAGATGGAAAAGCTCTAGGCATTTGCACATAAAGCTATAGGAGGCATGTTAAATGGCTTTCCTATCCATAGCGTGAAATTTTCAGAGAGGGTCACCACTCCTGCATGACAAAATGTGTGCAGGGCAGTACTTGAGCAGATCACTGACCAAGGGCTAGAATAGATTCAGCACTTTGGGTTGGCTCTTCCACTGCTGTTTTCATGGTTGGAGTCAGCTGCTGCTGGGAATGCTGTGCTCTGGACTTGTGGACTGCTGGGTCCTGTGATCCAGCCCCTAGCCTGCTCCCAAAACTTCATCTGTGGCAGTCTCTTTGCAGAGGGCAAGCATCTCCTCCAAGTGCCGCTTGAAAGGCTGCAGAGAAGTATCTCTGGGTAGCTCCTCTGTCCTTGATACTCCTTTGCACATCTGTTGTCTTCTGTGAAGCCAAGGGCTTTTGTGCTGGAGTTGTGAACCCAGGGATGAATCATCATTCACCTGTAAATCCAGTAGTATTGATGGAAATGGCACACATATATTCCTTGTAGGACTTAATGAGTGTTCTGTGGAGAAAATCCTTAAATACCAGGGGCCCAAATATATCCTTAAGTAGAAAGTGTTAAATTTAAACAAGCCAAAACATCAGATTCCTCTACAGGTTGTTTCTATTCCTTATTTTAGCCCCAGTAACATTTATCTTAGATCTGACAGCAGTTTAAGATATGCAGATAAGTATTTTTGTGCATTTTCAAAATCCAACAGTAAGCAGAGTGTCGTGTATCTTAGGGAGCAACTGAAGAGCTTTGTTAGCTGAGTATTACTTGCATAACACAGACATCTTGGGTTTTTGAAGTTCAGATTATTGTTTTCAGTTTTCCATGGACCTGATTGATGCCCAGTGGTTTTGAAAAAATGTAGTTGTATCAAATGGATATCAGCAGTACAAACCATGTCCTGCTACTTTGCTAGCCCCTCAGTGTCCTGAGGTGCAGACTTGTAACATCTTGTAGGATAAGAAAGAAATGGGCAAACTGGATATTGGTACCACTGTCTGCCCCTGGGAAAGTGAAAATTAAGAAGTAGCAACCTGTATTAGGTTTACAGTAAAGCTCCTACAAATTGAGAAGCTTTCTCAACAAAATAGATCCCCATGCTGCTTGGCTGGCAGGTCTCTCTGAAAGAGCATCACCATGGAAATGGGCTGCCAACAAGGTGGAACAGCAAAACAGATCATCAGCTCCTCCAACCAAACAGCCTGAGGACCAAGAGTAGTACAGGCATGGGTTTTGGCAGTTACCCACAGTGACCTCCCTCTCAACAAACCTTTTCTCAGGCCAAAATCTAGTAGAAGGATCCCAAGCAGAGCTGCAACCTCCCTCCCATTACAGGATCTGCTACAGGAGGGAAGGAGCAAGCCTGCAGCCATTACAGTTCTATTTTACTGCCCTGTTAAAAGTGATGCCATACTGCTATTTTTAATTTAATTCTTTTGTGAGAGTGGAGGCGATAAAACAAATTGTTTCTATGCTTCATTCACACACCTAATGGGAGAACAGTGCAAGGGAGCTGCAAACTGTTATCTGTGTGAGGAGCAGCAACAAGACTTTCCAAATGCACATGCTTGGAGTATGCTGAAAAGCTGTCATATGCTGAGGAATCCACTTTTCACCCCCTTTCTGGTTGTATTCAAGTATAATTTTTACAACACTACCTTGCATCCTGAATCCTTTCAGGTTCATTTGTGCTGTCCTGTGGCTTTCACTGTAAGCCAAGGAACATCTGACTATAAGGTATGTACATACATGACCTTGTAAAAGGCTCTTTGCTGTTTCAGCAGAGGCAAGAGAGAAACCACAAGTGAGAGCAAAGATCCTTATCAGGGACTGGAAAAAGAGACCAGGGGTTGGGCAAATTGTGCCCACAGCCATCCAGATGGAAAGCTAAAGGATTAAAGAGCCCCACAAGCAGAGAGCCAGAGCTCAAGTTGCAGGGCCACAGGGAATGATGAACAGTGTGAGAGGGATTTACTAAACCAGGCAGAGGATTGATGGATTTTATTTCCTTCCAGATTCTTGCATTGAGAATAGAAGACTGCCTGGGTAATGTGAGACTCTGCTCCAAGAAAAGGAGAATGCAACTACAAAAAGGCATAAGGGGTAAATTGTTGAGGAACCTCCTGCTAGGTAGGCAGTGAAAGGAATTACATATGCTTGCTGTGGATGCCTGATATTCAAGACTGTGTGTAAGTGATATCAGTGAGCCATGTGGGTGCATCCCCTTTTGGTGCTTCCTTCGTCACAATGCTGTTGAAGAGGGAAAACTAAGGCAAGAGATCGGTGATCTCTTAATGTAAATACACCTAAGACAAGAGATGGCTGATTTCTTAATGTAAATACACCTTTCTACATATTATATTTATGTTTGTTCAGGTAGCTGCTTCATGATCTGTTCTGCCAGCTCTTGGTTTCCATATGTCTAAGGAAATGACAGTACATTCTCAGATTGACTTCTGTTCATACTAATTAAATACTAGTAAACCTGTCTACCTGAAGAACAAATGATAAATCATTTTTTCCTCAGTTCTATGTTGGACTTCTCTGCATTCCTTACTATTAAGGCTCCTTTATTTTTTATGTTCTTCTATCTTACAAACAGTTATGTAAGTTTATAGTCCTGCATAATTTAGCTGTGCACTTCTTGCATTGAACTCAAAGAGAGGAAATCATGACAAATTCTGTAGGAGGAGGATTTCCAGTTATTCAAGGCTTGAAGTGATGAAATTATATGGAGATTTATATTTTTATTAAGCAAAATCATGATGTCTCTAGAACATCTCCATTGCATAGGAGCTGAAGAAAAATCATTATCAATGTCGTACCTGAATTTCTTCTAAAAAATGATTATACACAGTTGGAAAATAACGTTTAGCACCATAGCACTTAACAAAGGAAAAACCTTTTACAGTGTCCTGCCATTCCAACTGAGCAGGCAGAGGACACCTTTCAGGGGCTGCAGGTAAAGAGCCTGTGTTGTGGACAGTGGTCTATTGCCTATCTAGTGCAACTGCAAATAGAGTTGCTTTTTCTCCAAGTATATGGATTAATTCAGAGAGGGCTCCTTTGTGGTCTGCCATACCACAGAAAGTCAGGGATAAAGCTAGCAAAGAAAGGAGCCATCAGGCACTGAGATAACAGAGGATTATGTGCCCATCTACCTACCTTGTGCCACCAAGGCTTCCAGCTGGCTCTGGCAGAGAGTAGTTTTGTGTTAGCAACATGTCTGAAGGTGGAACACAGAGCACGTTTTGTAGGCCTGGCTGTAAGGTAGAACTTAAACAGTTCTGTCTGCTCAGTTAGGTCTCTGAAGCAGTGATGTGATCATGGAGGTTTGGCAGAGGGGATTGTCATGCCATGTACAAAATGTCCTCATTGTCCTTCATGCTAAGGAGTTGCCAGGCTCTTGGAAGAGAGTTATATCTTATCCTGCGAAGTTTGTGGATGGTGCTGTAGAAATTAGGTATTTGTTACTGTGCCAGGATGGGCTTGGCATTGTCACCTGTTTGGGTCAGGTACCCCACAGTTCAAGGCAAGATGTCCCTCCCTATGTGGCTTTGAGAGAGAAACACAGTGTTGGTTTTGCCTTGGGTGGGCAAAAGCCCAAAAGTACAAATCAGTATTGTGGGTAAATGTCTTTAAACACAGGGTGCATTCTCATACCCCTCTGCATTCACATTTGCCTCCTTCGTGCCTTTGTAGTCTGATTTCAGTAGCTCAGTTCCGTTCCCGGAGGCCTGAAGTGGATAAATCCAAACATGCTCTATTTAGACTTCTACCCCATGGCCAGCACACACGATATGGCATTTCAGAGACTGAGGGAAGTGAGCCACATTTGCTTGTGGGAAAAAGAAAGAACTGCAGCAATACAGTGACGTAAGGTTTACCCTGCAGGTTCACCTCGGGTTACAACCGGATCTAATTCAGCATGCTCTTGTCAGTACAGCTTAGTTCAGCTAAACCAAGAAAATACAGTTCAATTCTGCATACAGCTAACTCCCACATAGAGCATCAAAACATTTCCAAGCTAATTTTTTTTAATACAGGCTTTTTTTTTTTTTTTCTTTTCTTTCCTACCTCTCTCCTTAATTTGAAGAGCTGTTGGGCCTGAATAGCATTGGTTTATTTATCTGTTTGGTACCAAATGAAAGGAATTTTATGTGTTTGGTTAAAGGGCCATTTCAAGGTGGTTGGGAAAATCACACATTTAAAGAAGATGTTCCTACACATCAGATGCTAATGAGCTCACCAAAAAGAACATTGTTGTTGGAGGCCTCTACTCGTACCCAGAGTGCCTTTTTTCACTGGGAAAAGGTCCTGCCATGCAGTCTTAATCTGGAGCATGTGTTGAAATAGCTCTTTCAGCTAGTGAAGTGCTAAACTGCTTCTTTGTTTTCATCTTAGTAGATTGAGAAAAAAATTGCATAAATTTCACAGCAGTGAGGTTTTTTTATATCTGAAATAACTTTACAGTTTGACTCTCATATCTGTGTAGTTTGCAAGTTTAATCAGCCAGAATATCCTGCAACTCCTAGAACTGGAAATGTGCCTGGTGCAGTGGCAGACCTGAAGTCAAGTTTGTGTTGAACACATCAAGCAGCTCAAAGAAGTCAAAGAGTGCATCTTGACCCAGATCTAGACCAAAGTGGTTTTATACACCAAACCAAGTAGAGTTGATGTATGCTTGCTGCCTTCATCTTAAAGTGCTTCTAGCTGCTGGCAGCCAGAGCAAAAAATGGTTTAGAACACAAAGCTTAATGAGTACACTCACAATGCTGTCATCTTTTTCCTTAAACAAGCATTTTAGACAAATGATTTGACTGAACTTTAGCGTTAACCAAACATTGGTGTGTTGGATCTGGGCCAGTACAGTGTTCCTGACAGTGCTCAGGAACTGGCCAGCTGACAGTTCCGGAATAATGTGACAAAAGGGGGATTTTCTTAATCCTTGGGGATTCCCCTTAAGGGTGATGTCTTAATCCCTGACACTTAATCATTGTTTGTGTCAGGAAGTATAAATGTTTGTCTTCCATTGCTTAAAAAAAGCATGGTGCATTAAGGATTATATTCTTTCTTTTTAAAACAGATGAGTTTCTAATGGGAACATGCAGGTATTCATTAACAATCTAATGAATATTTTCTTTTATAGTAATTTCTTGTCCCAATTATATTATGCTGCAGACAGCTCCACAGGGTAAACTTACATTTTAAGTTCCAAAAGGTAGAACAGAATTTTTCTTAATATCTTTTAAATCTGTCTGTCAGTTTTAAACTCCCTGTTTAACTTGCCTTTCATATCTCTTAATTATTTTGTCTTCTGGCTTCAATGTATTATTTTTCGTTAATTTGAGAAAATAAATAAGGATGTTTAATTTCCCTTATTTTTAATATTTATAATTTTTATACAGCTGTCTTGCATTGCTCTCTCATTTGACTCTTTTCCAAAGAGAAATCAGTCTGTCTTCATACAACTGATTTTCTGAGGCTCAGAGTGATTTATGTTCATGGGGTCTGAAGCCTTTCTGTGGCTGCTCTTTTTGCAGCTCTGGCTGCCTGTAAGCATTCCTCATGCCAGATTTACAGCTTTGTTTGTTTGTTTGTTTGCTTAGATGGAGAGTGCTCCCCCCACCCCCTTGAATTTCGAGTGATTTGCTTGACATTGCCAGTGTCATCAGAAGTGGTATGAGCCGAGTTCAAACAGGTGGTACCGTCGGGCTGCTGTCACAGGGGATGAGATCATACATTCATTCTGTCTCCGTGATGGATTTGTCTAACTCTCTCCAACTCGAGCTGACTTTGATCCCATATAATGAAAAGCCTTAAAATAGAAAGTGGAAGGGAACAGAGAGGAGCTTTAATTATTTACTGGCTGGGTCGAATCCATAACTTTTGTAAAGAGACTTCTTTTGTTGTTTTTTGGTCTATACAGTTTTCATTAAGCCAAATTTAAATCTTTATGCTCAGCATTGGTTCAGATTCTGGAGCTGATTAAAAAGGCTTTTGAAGCAAGGTGCATTTTTCTTTCAACTTCGTTATTTTTTCCATTCACTAAATGGAATAAAAATGTTTCTTGAACGGTTTTCAATATTTAGTCCCAGTAGTGTTAGGAGGTCAAAGGTACTCAAAGTTTTAGTTGCTCTGAGCACAGAGAAACATGACACCCACCTTAAAACCACTGAAGGCTATGCAGACAAAGCATATGAGAAGTGGGAGTGAGGAAGTAAATGTATGAATTCCTAAACTGACAAAACCTGTGGCATAACTGAGACCTGGTCTCTACCACTGCTAGCACAGTGTTTAACAACAAGCCCTGCCACACTGACCCCTTGGGTAATGCCTGAGCAGCATGGGCATGGTGTGATGGTCTCCTGCCTGCATTTCAGAGTGGTATTCCCAGTTACAAATATGGACCCTGCCACTCTGAGCATTTTGAGTGTATGTGCCTTTGCCCATCTCTGGAAACAGCAGAGATGTCATCTCCCTCATTGAGCAGCAGGAGTTAATGCAGGGGCATGAGTACAGCTCCTTTGAGAGCACCTTGCCCTGGCAGGTTGTGCAGGAAGAGGCTGGGTGTCATCCCAAACCCATCTTCTTCTCTGGAGGCTGGATGGTGCCTCCTGAGGGCATGGGGGCAGAGGAGAGGCTTTAGGTGCACCACTTCCTTGTGTCATTACAGTCGGAACTAGCAACAACCTTGTAGTTACCTCTGTAGTCTTAAGCAAAAAGCTTGCTTGATTTACTTCAGAAGCTACTGTCTTCCTAGTGTGCATGTCTGTAAAATCTGCATGCTTGAGTTGAGGCTCAAGGAACCCCAGTGCCTATCAATATCACTGCATTCACAGCTCCCTCACAAGAATAGACAGTAATGTGAAAGATAGTGATGATTCAGAGAAATGTCCTTGCTTTATCCTCACTCTCTCTGTGCCTGTGGATACGTTAGCAGACTATTGTACATAGGGGAAAACATGCCTTTAATAGTTCTGTCTCAGCTGCTGTTAATTTGATTTCCCTCAGGTAGTCAGTGTTGTCACAAAGTCCTGGAGCAAGACTTTCTGTAGCAAGAAGTACAAATAATTTACACTGGAATGTCTGAGGCTTTTGGATAAAGCATGTGCTTCTCTGATCAAAGAAAAAAAACAACAACCCATAATTTCTTTTATTTGGGTATAAATATGATGAATTCAGTGAGATGGAAGGAAATGCTATAAAAAGGAGCTGCTTCTGTGGCATGTCACAGTGAGGTTATGACCAGACTGTGCTTGGTTTCTGTGCCTCACACTTGGTATATTTGTGGCTGTTCATCATGAGACTTAACAGGACAATGTCAAAATAATCTCTAACTATTACTGGCTTACTACAAATAAAATTTTTTTCAGTATCTCAGTTTTTCCTTGGAGTTGTTTGGTTTGTATTTTCAGCTTCAGTCCAGCTTCTTCTTGCCATATTACTTAGGCAGTTGGGATAAGGTACATTGTGTCAGCCCTGAGGTCAAACTGCATTTGTTTGCATTTATGAAAAACTGGAGCGCTGCCTTTGGAAAGAATGGGCTTCATTCTGCCCCAAATTGCCATGTCCCATTCTTTTGCTGGAGTCATTCATTTAAGGGTAGAATTTTTCAGCAGGACTCACTACTGCTGCAGCATTCTAATACTACTGTAGTATTGCATGGCTAATATACCTTTGCAAAAACTAAAAGAATTTAGAACAGAATTAGGTCATTAATTTGACCAAGTGCATTTGAAAATGCCATGCTAATTATTCACAACTTTAAAATTACTGCATGGATTTCTTCCAAATTTGCTCTATTTCACAGATTCCATTGACATTTAAATATAATTCATTTTATCACCGTGCTATATCATAAAGTCTGGCTTACTGTATTTTCATTAGCTGGTAGATGGTCTGTAATATAGGAAGAAATAATACTTGGGGTATGGAGAAAAAAAGTGAACGCAGTCTCTCTGTTACAGCTGTCTTTCTGGAACTCACTGAATAATTTTTTTTAGTCTCATATTGCTTTTTAGGAAGGGTTGTTTTGTTTCTGGTAGAAGCTGTGTAAAGTTCCTGAGATTATCCAGAAGGTTTAAGATGAGTGCTGAATTTTCAAAGCCCTAACCTTGCACTTCAGCCTTTCATCCCCTCTTTTATTATGGAAAGTGTCCACTTTTCCTGAAGGTGCTGATTCTTCTTATCATACCTCCCTATTCTGATGAGTGTGCACCTTCTCAGAGAAAAAGTGCTTGAGAGACGTGTCTTCCTTTGAAATGGTTTCTTCTCTAGCCTGGATTTCCATAAATTAGTGCTAAGAGGAAAGTGGAGTAACTGAAATATTGCTATGAAGATTGCAGAAAGCACATTGTAATGTTTGAATATCTGAGAATATGTATTTTCCTTGCAGTACAAGTTTTCCCTGTGTTCAAATAAATGCTTTCATGGCAGCTGCTAATGTCTTCTATGGGTGGTATCCAGTTCTGCCAAATTCTCAGCCCTCAGAAATAAGGGTACAGGGCGGGATTATTGACTGCAGTTGTGTTCAGGTGGTTTTTGGTTAAAAAAAAAAAAAAAAAAAAAAAAAAAAAAAAAAGGCATTTTCTAGAACAATCAGATTGTTAATTACCGCATGAGTAACTGACTTCATTAACATAAGCCACTTTTCCTCTCTCTTTGCTGCTTTTTTTTTTTTCCCCTTTTTTCCCTGTGCTCCCTGTTGTTTATATGTGGCACTGGCGTGACTCGGGGTGGGCTGTTCTCCCCTTTGCTGGCGGGTGTTGCTGCCGGCATTCCCTGATGCGGGACTTGGCTGCTGCCGCTCCAAGGGAACTTCCTGGGCCTTTCTCTGGGGCTGGTCCGGACACCCGGAATCCTGAGATAAGCGTGATCTAAATGGGTGTGCCATAGCGAGGCGATCGTGCCAGGGAGAGCCGTTATTCCCCTGCACCTTTCTGAAAGCACGGGTGAAGCCTGGCAGTGCAGAGCCAAGGAGACTCGCTGGGTTGGGCACGCAGAGGTCGCGCCGTGCCATCTCCTGAGGCTGCTGCTGCTTTCTGCCTCGTCACCGGCGGCCGGCTCTCTTCCCCCAGCCTGCGCTACCTGCAGGCCGCGCTCAAAGCTGCCGTGCCTTATCGCAGCCTTCCGCGCTGGCATTTGGGATTTCTGCACAGGATGGGTACAGCAGAGGGAGCAGTAGGACCAGCTTCTCCCAGGCTCTCACCCGCCCTGCGTGCTGCGGCCCGGCGCGCCCCTCGGGCCGGTCAGCCCTGCCTGCTCTCGTGTCCCGTTCCCCGGCAGCTGCGGCGCCCCAGCCCGAGCGATCCGCGCTGCCGTGGGGCCAGGACACAGGGAGGGACGGAAGGACAGCGCTGTGTGCTGGGACACCTCTCTCCCCGAGCCCTGCAGGGCACTGATGCATTTCAGAGAGCAAGTCAGGCGCTGCTGCCTTTTACATAACCGATCCCATGGGATTCCTGGTGTTGGCCTATATATTAATGCTCCAGCTCTCATTAGCAGTTTTGGAGATTTCCAGGCCTCCTTCTACGTTCTTGCTGTGCATTTTTTTTCTTTATGGCGAACAAAAAAGTATTTTCCTTCTCCAAGTTTTTCATCTGGAGGGTGAAATAAAATGAGTTTTATTTGAGAGCAGGAGCGGTTTTTGGTGGGATGTGGGATGAATGAAAGAGGATTGTTCCTACCTTTAGCTCAGCTGAACAGAGAATCTGTTTCATAGATTATTCTCTTCCAGTTCTGAAAAAAGTGTGTGTGTCATTCCAGCCGCAGTCATGTCTGCCTGCATGCACACTTCACGCCATGGCTGAATTTCCACAAAAAAACTTGGGTTGTCTGTCCAGGCAAATAGAAGAGGTAACATTTGTGACATTTTTGTAAAAAAACTTACTGGAAACCATTTTCAGGCAGAATTTAGCATTGCAGTGAAACCAAGGTGCTGGAGTGAGACAGGATAACAGAGCCATTTCCATAATTAAAATATCAATATGTAATAATTTCAGGAATAAGGACTTTGTTTTCTAGTGAATGTTGTGACAAGACAAGTTATGGTGTTGTGATCTTTTACAAACATTGCACTTTTCATCTTCAAGAACAGGCTGCAATGAGCTCTGTTAATTAGCACAGTTCTCTAACTTTTGTATACTTTGTTAGACCAGACATAAAGCCTTTAAAGCAGCAGAGGGTTCTTATCATTGAGAAGACAAAGAGCATCTCCTGCTGGAGCAAAGACTGTGTCATGAATCTTTGTAGCTGGCATGTGGGCTGTTTGTTTATTTTATTTTCAGAGTTTGGCTTTTTAAAGGAACACAATCATGCTATGTTTGTTTGTCTCACACTCCTGGCCACAGCCAGTAGTTTTGAACTCACTAGACACCACCCGCTAAATTAAATACCTAGGAAGAAATCTCAGCTATACTGATTCTCCTTGGCTCTCCTGAAGTGGAATCCAAGATATCAACCCAAAAACGAACAGGACAACATTCCCCTCCTAAAGTAGTTCCCATGTGTGCTGGCTGCTCAGTCTGAGCACACACAGCTCTGAATCAAACTGCACAGCCTGCTTGCTGCTTTTTCCACAGGTAGGGAGAAAATACAGAAGAGGAGGTGGAAGAGAGTTGGGAATACTAATAACTGAGGGCAGTAGCTAGAAGAACAATCATGGAGGCCTGGGGAAATGAAAAAGATAATTATGAAGGTGGCAGTGCAGGTTGCCTGCATGAAGCTGGAAACAGAGGTGGGCAGCTCTCCTATCCTGAGGGTCATGAGAGCTTAGAGGAAACAGGGATTACTGTTGTTGGAAGCAATAAATAGCAGAGGATCATAAATCCTGACGAAGACAATCTCCATTAGGTGTGCTACTCACCAAGTGACTTAAATGAACTATAGCTATCACTTCAAACCTTGAAAGTTCAGGTAGAGGACAAATAATAGATGATATTAAAAAGTCTGAAAGCGGCCTTTTCATTTATCCAGGAGCACTACCAGTTCTAGAAAGACTTTTCCAGGCCTCAGTACTTTGTGGGCACAGGTTTACCTGTTTATCTTTCTAGAAAAATATTTTTCAGTCTGGTAAAATTGTCCATTTGCCTACAAAACTTCATTTTTAAAAAGTTTCTCTTCATTTTATCATATCTCAGATCCTAATTTTGTTGATCAGTTTGGGCACCTAACAGAAGGAGTATTTTTCCTGTATTTATTGTAAAGATAAATGGAACCAGAATTTTTCTAGTTCTCCCCTGAGGTATTTTTCAAGTGAGCTTGAAAATGGATCTGGTAAAAAGGCAAAGAGTTTTTCAAAAGCTGCTTAACTCTTCATAATTAATGTTAAACCTTTGCTCTTGTGTACAAAAATAAAGCCAAAGTCTTTATATCCTGGCTCTTGTACGTGACAGTCTTATATAGGATGATAAATACTGGTTTAAGCCATGAGTTCATACCAAAAACTCCTACCAGAAGTATAAATACAAGACACAGCAAAAAGAGAGACATGTTCAAAAGTAAATAGATTTTTCCTTTATTCAGTAAAACGGAATGGCTGAAAATATTATTTGTTCCTGAAGCTTCAATTTGTGACCATGGCTGATCTTCTTTCCCTATGGCTTGAATTACAGAAACATAGAAATCAAGAACAGAAAAGCCAGCACAGAAAATCATCTGATGCTGCAAAACTGGTCACAGAGTATATATATACTAAGTGCATTCCCCATTTACTATATTAATGCTTATCAGGAATTCAGACAATTTGCATGTGTTTTGCAAATAGCAGAGCTCACCCGTCTGAACACTGCCAGTGACTGAGCTTCCTGCCATCACCCAGTGAGCCTCATGGAAATGGTAGGAGTGTTGTGCCCAGAGCAGTCAGACTCCACACTGGGACACCAGGGCAGTGTTTTGCCCTGGGTGAGCCCATGTCCATCCCCTGGGTTTCCATCCAGGACAGATGTATCCTGCTGTGTAGGAGGCTGCGTGGTGGGGGGCAGCAAGGGAGTGGGTGCTTGGGGGCTGTCACCAAGAGCCCCCCTGTCCCCAGTGCTGCAATAGCTGTCCCCCACCTCTTTAAAAAAAAAAAAAAAAAAAAAAGTGGTAGGCAGGAGAGAAAAGCAGCACATGGATCAACACTTGGCCAAACCCCTTGATGTAAGTAAGTAGCTGAGTAGGCTTGGCTGGAGGTCGGCTGGGGCAATGAGGGGTGTGCAGGTTGAGTAATACTCAATAAACAGTGCTGAATCCATTGTGATGGGCAGGAACTGCGTGCCTGTCAATGCAATTACAGTCCCACTCCAGAGCTCTTACTCGTGAACAAACCTGTGCTGAAATATCTGCAGAGATTAACAAGATCATTCCAAAGCAAAAATACTCTTGAGTAAGACCTAGAAGGATTGAGCCCGTAGGGTAGATGTTGCTTGTCCCAGTAAGCCCAAATCTTAAGACTGCCAAGACTAATGAATTGAAGACACTGACAGACAAGGGGAGACAAAGAGCAAATTCTGTGCACATTAAAAATAGCTAAACATGAAAGGACAGATCATGCCTCTAAGGCACTTGGCTAAATTGGGAATGGTAGGAAGTCACATGGCTCCAAACATGTTACCTCTTTACACTTGTCACTGGTACCAAATTACTCAGCCCTCTCTGCCACTCCCTTGTCTGCTCCCATGCCAGCTCCAACTCAAGCTCCCACTCCTCCACAAGAACTTAATATGTTTTCATAGATCTCAAATCTAATGCCGCAGATCTGTTACAGCTGATGATGGTTATAAGCAACCGACCCTGCTGAGAGCGTAGTATTCCCTGTCACAGCAGTGGGAAATCTCACAGCTATACACTCTGTGTCGTGCATTAGACCCTGGAATTACTGCACAGCTCTTCATCTGAGGAAACTGGACACCTGTCTTCTCCTTTGGCTTACTGGTATTTTGGACATATGACCTCTGACTGTCTCATTCATGGGATTGGGATCATGCTGTCCATGTTGACATTCAAGGTTTCCCAGTAACTTCCAGCATCATTTTCCAAAGCTCTTCCCCTCCCCACACTCTTAGGTTTTTAAATACACTCTTAGGAGGCACGGGAAGCAAACCAGTATCCTTTTAGAGGATTCAAAGCCAAATCTCTTTTCTCACTGTATCTACTAAGGGAAACACACAAGCTTAGATAAAAGTGTGGATGTGCTTCCATGAATTTCCCTGCCATTGTTTTCCCTAACACTTAAGCACTCTCTAGAGGTAAGCTGGAGTCCTATAAACAGCTCAGTCCTAATCCTTCCTGTTCATGACTTCATTTCTGAATCACCACATTTGTCCATCGCACCTTCTTCCACGGGGAGCTTCTTTCTTCCTTCCTTGTTGCCCTAATTAGAAAGGAGCCCTCTGCCAACAAAAGCACGAAGACTTTTCTTTGTTCTTTTGTCTCTGTGAGCATCTTAAGCACTGTGCTTTTTAAAACCTAATGTTAGCAGTTGGTCTCTGCTACTAGTGATTATCTGCCCTTCAAGGCTGACATCTTTACAAACAATTGGGAAAAAGTATTACTTGATGTATGTACGGCATATGTGAAGTTGCACCATTTGAAAGGGAATTTTCTGGCTCTGATTTTCTGTGCTCTGAGGGATTAATAAACCAGCAGTGTTAGAGGTGGCTCTGTTAGAAAGGAGTGCCACACAAGGCAGCTTTCCTGCAGTTCACTGCAGCTCCTCAACCTGAATAATAGACACATACCTTGAACTGTTGTATCAGGAATCCTGAGAAAAAGCTGTGAAGTGACTTTTTCCTCCTGGCAGGAAGTCCATGTTTAGCTGGAATTTTTTAGCTGCTCTGGAAGGCAGGTATTGAACATACTAGGGTCTGGCTTTACTGATGGTAACAAATGTTAGTGATTCAAAAGAAATCTTTAAACTTTTCAGGAGTTGTCAGCTGATTTGTTATTTAATATTTCTGTGTTGCTGGCAACACTTCCAGGCCCACAAACCTGAGTTCAATCCAGGTTAAGAAGAGCTCTTGCCTTTCAGTGTGTGCAGACTGACCATGAAAATTACTGTGGAGTTTTTCATCAAACTATATATGCTATATGTGTTCTCAAACACACGTATTTTTATGCATGTTATCAAGCAGGCAGGAGATGTGGAGACTTTCTTAATATGCACTATGATACAGCCCTTCGGCTGATTTTTTTACCCCCCCTTGGGACCTTTCCAAGTTTCACCAGTTTCCTTCATTAGCCTGAAGTAAATGCTTGATCACTTTTACTACTGTATCAGTCCAGCCTCTCATCACCAGCATTCTGAAAAGTGTCATGCCCCATGAAATGGGACATTGGCAAGGCATTTTCAAACTGTGTTTTCAGCCAAGGGATTTTAGGCGCAGCTTGGCCTTGCCCCTTCTCCCCCAGCCTGTGCTCGCTGCTTGCTTGGCTGCATCCCTACAACCCCCTCTTGGGAGCAGCTCAGACAAAGGCTGAAGACTGTAAGAAACCAGAGACATTTACCAGCTTACTCTGTTTGAATTGGTGTGACTGGCAATTGGTATTTTCCTGTTGAAAGTGTTCAATAATTCATACATTTTACATAAAGCCTTGCAGCTTGTTCCGCTCCCACCCATGTCTGACACAAGGCAGGCTTGATGGCAAGCAGTATTCAGCTGAATCGCATTTGGGCATTAAAATCTGCTGCTCCGAAAGGCTGGTCTTTAGTCAGGGGTTTGTGTCGATACTGACTTTCTGAGTTACGTGGAAGGAGTTTTTTCCCCACTTCAGTCACCTAGAATGCTATTATTAGTTTGTAGTCTAGTTACTTCAGAGTCTAATCGAAACGCATTGTTACTGTAAGGAGCTGTGGACTAAGAGTGGAAGTTTGGAAGCTTTGTAGTCAAGATCTGGTACGAACGGTTTTTTATCATATATTTTATTTTGGTTTGGGGTTTTTTTTGTGGGTTTGTTTGTTTTTGTTGAAGTGCCCTTCCTCGGTGCAGCTCCCCGCGCTTTAGTCAGAAGTGCGGTGAGCCTGCAGCTGTGGGTCTCTGCCGAGCCTTGGCCCAGCAGCGGGTGAATTGCTGCCTTGCCCCGGGCCTCCAGCTCGCCGTGCCTGGGATCCCCTGCGGAAGATGCGCCCCCGGAGTCCCGCTAAGGACCGCGGCTCGGCCGTGTCGCTGGGCTCGGGGACCCTGCCCGAGCGGGCACAAGCTGCGATTTCAGGTGCCTGCCCCGATTCCCGAGGGCTCCGCGCCGCCCCGGTGCCCGGCAGCGCGGCGGGCGGGCCCTCCCGCAGCCGTGGGCGGGCAGCCGAGGCTGGGAGCCCGAGAAATCCTGCCAGCCAACCCCCTCCGCGTGTGTGAGAGGGAGAGGAGAGGTGGGGATGGGGCAGATGGGGGTGGAGTGGCAGCCTGGGAGGGTGGGAGGGAGGTGGAGGGATAGAGGGAGAGAGGGAGCCGGTGCCTGCGATTGGTAAAGCTCCACGAAGGCATCTGCCAGCAGGACTTCAGAGGAATGTGAAACCAAATCATTTAGAAGTTAAAGATAGACGCAGAATACACAGCATCTTGAGCCAAGGTTTAAATTCATCCCTCTCTGCCTGGCTTCCCACAAAGCTCTGCTTGTCAGCTTGCCTCTGTCTCCTCTAGCAGCTGTAATATTCCCTAAAAAAATAACATTCTGGATACTTGGGAATTACTAAGGTGACAAAAGAGATCATGGTGCATACAGTGGGGTAAGTAGGAAGCTTGCCTCTGCATGCATTTACTAGGGTGGATCCTCTGGGCTTTCCTGCTGCCTTCAGAGCACTCTGGCAGTTCCTCTAGGATGAGGTGGATACTAAAGTAATGCTTACCCCGGGCGATTTACTCTCCCGTTTGCCCCATATGGAGCATCTGAACTTTATTCCTCAGTGAAGTGTTAACTCACAAGGTTACATTTCTTGGCCTACCTAGGGAATCTTGGGCTTTATTTTACCATTACAGTTTTAAGTGCTGTTTTCCTAATAGATTATTTTTG
Source organism: Muscicapa striata striata (assembly GCA_030060385.1). Classification (NCBI taxonomy): domain Eukaryota; kingdom Metazoa; phylum Chordata; class Aves; order Passeriformes; family Muscicapidae; genus Muscicapa; species Muscicapa striata. The sequence continues at coordinate 1,028,982 of JAREIS010000215.1, forward strand.
TTCTATACTTTTGCTCTTCATTCGTGGGACATGCTGTTTGAAATGCTGCTTATTATTACAAAGTTGAAAAGTGAGTTGTTTTCAATGTTAGAGAGGATGTAATCAATGTTTGTTTGCTTGTTTGGCCATGGTTTCACTTACAAACTATTTCCTCATGGGTGAATTTGATCACAGCACAGGGTTGATTAAATTTAACCTTCTTGTTTGTTTGTTCCCGAATAATGCTTATACTGGGAGTTCGATTTTTTTTGTTGTTGTTTGTTTTGTTTTTGTTTTGTTTTGTTTTAAAAAAACAAAAACCAAACATTTTGGCTATAATTTTCTTTGAACAAAGTCCTTCTAGCAGTAATTTAAAAATCTATGCATTCCCCTGCTCAGATACCCTAAGAGAGGTAGTTCTCACTTAGTGAATTTTTGAGTAAAAAAAGGAAATTAATTCTATGATGTTCTTTCTAGAACTTATCAGAAGTAATTTCAGTATCTGGCAGATACATTGCCTCATTGATCAATGTCTTTTTCAGGAAGTTTCTGAAACATTTTTGGTGAAGTTGTGGTGTTGCTATACCCAAAAAGATTTTAAAATACAGCAACTCCTTTGGAAGTTAGATGTAATATTTGTTATATAGCAAGAACTTGTAGTCTGAGAGTTTAATCTGAATCTGGGCTTTAAGTGTGCGTCATCTAAATGCAAGCATTGTTTTTGCCATTTTTTCTGGGCATGTGTGTTTTACACTCATAGTAGAGGAGCTCCTAACTTTGGATCTGGTGTCAGTTCACCCAAACATACTCAGAATTCCTGACGTGTTAGTACTGCCCATAATAAGCCTAGGAAATAGGTGCTGTCTGTGGATAACTGAAACGCCTGACATTTTTGGTTATAGATATCAGTGCTGAAGAGATGGATGTTATGGCAGTCTGTGTCGTGCAGAATATGTGAAAGTGGATGAACTAAAATAGAAACAGTTCCTCTGTTTCAAGGGAAGATGATGTGTCTGGTATGTTTTGGTATCTTTCTGGCATTTGATTGAGTTCATCCCTGTTGGTCAGCTTCCCTGAATTTAGCAAAACATTTGGATGGGTTTGGGTGAGCAGATCTGCTGTGAAGTGTTTTCTGTGTGATTAAGTGTAGGGAATAGAGAAGAAAGAGATAGATAACCTTTAAGGCAAATCTGAAATAAAAAATGGATGCAGGGATGAGAAATGAAATTCAAGCCAGTTCTTTTATAGTTTGTAATAGCTGGGTGTTCTCTTAAGTAGCTCGGACTAGCTCAGTGCTTCAGTCCTGTTCTGAACTGCCAGGCCAACAGTTGCTTACATGGAGGAATTTTTTACTTTACATCAAGGAATTACTGTAATATTTGTTTTGGTATTAAGTGGAAGACCTTTGAGACAAAACATGTCAAGATGAGTAAAACTGTAGTGAGTCTTGGTGAAGTTGTGGTTAGTTTCTAACTTCCTGTAGTTAGTTTCTTACTTTTGTGTGATCTAGCACAGGGTCCTGTGCAGCTTCAGGCAAGTCATGTGAGCTCTCAAAGCCCCTGCAGACCAGAAGGGATTGGAAGGGGGTGAAAATATCTTCAGTATTCCTGTGTTGGATATCTAGGTAGCAGTTCCTCAGGCTGGACATCACCTCTGATAAGGTTTAACACAATAGGCTTGTGTTTGCAGATGCACTGTTCCCATGGCTATGGGAACTCTTCCCCAAGGAGGGAGGGAGAATCCACAGATTTAGAAGTAGGGGTTCACTGCACCTTTTATAAGCTTCCTAAACTGAAAGAGAAAAATAGACTGACACTCAGAGGTGAGCAGAAAATAGAATTAATGTTCCATGGGAAATTCCTGAGTCAGTTCAAAATTTAATTGCATTTCCCTACCACAGTATATTGCTTTACAGAAGTTATAGTTCAGGAGCATGATGTTCCCATTTCATTATCTGAGACCCTTCTCCCATAATTAAATGTCCAAGAGGCACTGGAGAGCTTTGTCACAAAGAAACATGCTTTGAATTCTGGGAAGTGAAGCTGCCTGAAGAACCTTGCTCCTGGAAGGGAATGAGCATCTGACCCTGGAACAGGAAGTTCCCAGGGTAAAGAACTACATTGTGGTATTAGATTGACTTTAAAAAGTGTTCTGTTCTACCTAATCCACCTGAAATAATATTTTCCAATTGTCCTAACAATAAATGGAAAACGTTCAATAAAGTGATATTTTCTCATAGAAAATATATGTGTATTTAATACAAAGTCTAAATTATTATAATATTGCCATATTTGCTGAAGTGGAAAATCCTGTTGGATGTGGCCAGCTGTTGAGGAGAATTTTTCTTGGTTAGGGTGGGTGTGGTACTGCATGTGCTCAGTGATAATGGTACTACACAGCAGCATGATACTGAGGTTTTTGGGTAAGGGTGTGGTGACTTTATCAGGGCATGACACAGAGACTGGACCCTCTTTCCTCTCCCTGCCCCATTCTCCCTCACTAGCCTTGTGCTGCTTAGGTGACTAGGATTTGTTGGGAAGTGAAGAGGGAGGAAGAAGAGAGACATCACTTTCTTAAAAGCTTTTGTAACAAGGTGTTGCTAGGAATGGTGGCACCCTCTTCTTGATTCTCTGGAGTTCTTTCCTCACTGCAGCATTTCCTTCCCTTCCCCTTATCTCCCAGGACCCCCAATAATCCCACACAGGGGGAAATGCAGAAGTGCTGCTGAGACAGAGGGGATGGGATGGTGAGAGGCAGCCTGTCCCCTGCTCTTGCCTCTTGTTGCTGCAGCGAGAGGAGAGATCATGAAGGTGCTGATCTTCAGGGGCATTCAGCAGGGCTCAGAACATTGATGTGCCTCCTGGTTTTGGGTACCATGTCAGCAGGTGAGGTGCTGCTCTGATGCTGGTACAGTGGCATCACTAGCATGTGCCATGCTTTCCTGCTGCAGGGAGCTGGCTGTTTGGTGTCTCCTAGGGAGATGCACTGCTTTGTCATGGCTGGTACCACATCTGCTTCTCAGGGAGGGTGGTCATGACCCTTCTTTTTGTCCCATTAAGTTGTAAGTGACTTTGTCATGAGAGTTCTAAAACATCCTTCTTTCTGAGGTGAAAATGGGTTTGCAGCATTTTTCCCCTTTAATAGATCGTACTCCTTTTTCTTTGCAAATCATGCTAAAATCAGTGGCAAGGATATGCTTATGGGTATTAGAAATCCCTCCTTGCTAGATTTTACAGTTACTGTACTTGGTTCCCATTTTCTTTCTATCATTATCTTCTTTGCCTTTCTTCTAGCATCATCTTTAAGCTTTTTCCAGTGGTCATTTTGCCATAAATAAGAAAATGGAAGTGTCATCAGGACCTGGTTGGTAAGGAGTTTAAGGACTGTTTCCCCAAGGTTCCCTGACAATGTGCTGGTATTTTTCTGAGCTCCAAAGAAGCAGCTTATATTGATACAATTTTCTTTATTTTCCTTTTCTTATTCTTCTCCCAGTGATTTGTTTTGGCAGAATATGACAGTCTGTATGGTATACCACACTGTAGAAAACCTCAATTCTGTAATTTTGTAATTCTGCAAAAAAACACAAACCCACCCAACCCCCAAACTAATGCAATTGTTATGTCCTATGCAGCCATATTATCACCTCTGAGCCCACAAGTGGGAACCCAAGGAAATTGCCTATTCAAGTGATGTCAGATCTCCTGCACTTGTTATTCATTCTGGCTCCTGGTGTATCAGGGAATAAAGAATTTCCTGGCTAATGATTATGGTATGCAGTGACTTTACCTGGAAACACAGCAGTACTTCCCACTAATAGGATGCTTAAAAATGCATCTAATTGCAGCTGTGGTAGTTGATAGAATGCCTAACACCTAACAGTCTTGAAAAATAATCCTTCCTGGCAGAGGGTGTTACAGGAAGCTGAGTTCTACTGTCTCTTTCCTGTGTCTGAACCAATTACGTCGCCTCTTGCTATAAAAGTTGGTTTGGGGATTATACTCTGAGTAATAAAGAGATGGGAAAGCAGTGGACATCATGAATCTTTCTTTATTAATTCATTTGCTGGTGTGGTGATAGCTGTTTGCTGAACGTAACCTTCCCTGGGGCAGTGGAGGGAACAAGTCAGCTTCTGTGCCTGTGATCTTTGTCAAGCCATGGAGGGAGAGGGTTTGGTGTATCCCATTCTGAGAGCAGTGATGGTGATACTTGCATGAGTCTGTGAAGTTCTCCAGGGTCAAGGGATGAAAAGTAGTACCTACATGCTGCATTCTTATTTTCTTTTATGTCTATGGTAAGGATAAAACTAATCTGGAACCTCTTTGTAAATTTGTAAGAAAATTGGCACTAAGTGGAACCTAAAAAATAAGAGATATAAAAATGAAACAGAGACAGAAAAGTCTGTCAGCAAGTAGACTTTCAAAGCAATTTGATGACAACTTGTGACTAGTCTTTTTTTAAACACAATGAAAGTAAGCAAAGGCAAAGCACAGAGGAACATGCTTGGAGTGAAGTTGTCCTTGAGTACTCTTTACCAAGTAACAGCTGCAGATAGAATTAGTAATCTTGAGCTTTCCTGCTACATTTTAAAAATACCTCTTGTAACGGAAGTATGTGCTTTCTAGTAATTACTACCTTTTCAGTGCATGTTCATTCTTAATGCAACATTGTCCTTGGAAGAAGATCAGGGAACACTGATTCTTTCCAAATTTGTAGAGCAATGATTATTTGGCTATCACCAGTTTCTGTTGCCTGAATTTTTTTATAATTCATAACTCATTTATATTGGATTTAGTGACCTACCGTATCATTTGTGTGATACGGAAATACAATCCTTTCTCTGCTTTTAGATAATTCTTTTTTTTCCTATAAATTGACTTGAGAATGACTACATTTGAAAAAACTTATATTAAATTGCAAAAGCAACATGTTGATTTAATTTTTTTTTTTTTTTTTTAATTTCTGAGTTGATAATTCTGAAATCTTGTCACTTTTTAAATGTGGAATCCTAAATATCTTGTATGACTGGAACCTTTCTCACCTACTTGAAAATTAAAGTTAGTCTAGGAGAGCTGTCTAGAGAGTCGTTTATCTTGGTATTTGATGTATATTTTAGTTGCTCTTATGATAGCAAATACTTAACTTTTCTTTGAATATACACCAACAATCTGTTTCTGAACAAAGATCGAACAAATTTCCAAACAGATCTAACAAAATGAAAATGCAAAGTGTTTTATGATTTTATTTTTGTTCTTAAAATTTCAATCAGTTTCCATGTCTCATTAGGGAAAATAAATCACATCAGCTGTAAGTTGTATTATGCTGGTTGGTACAGGAACACAGGGAGAACCCAACAAAACTGAGAGTCAAGCTACATTCTCTGCCAGGCTGCTATTTAAACAAGCCATATTCTTTTTTTTTTTTTTTTTTTTAAACCCACTTCTGACAATGCTGTCTATCATGTTACTTCCCCTACAACTTATTTTGCATCCTGGCTTCCCCTTTTTCTCTGCCACCTTCCAGGCCTCTTTGTTCAAAGCTCTGAGTTGTCTTTCCCCTGATTCCAGGTAGAGTTGGATGACCCATCAAACCCAGTCACAGCAGGTGGGGCAGGCTGGCAGCACACTCAGAAGTGGGAATTCAGCAGCAGTCTTTGCTCCATCTCCTCTGCTTGCCTGGAGAGTCTCAGAGGGGAAATTTCTGGAGGAGAAACATTTTCAGATACAAGAAGTTGCGGGTGGCTTGCAAGGAGCCCCCTGAGCATGTCTCCCATAGACCACATCAGTTCAAAACAGAGCTCATCAGCAAAGGTGCAGACCTTCCTCTGCCAGAGCAATCACTTGCACCTGTAATCTCTAAAGCTCCCTGTGAGCATCCTTGGGGATGAGGTGGGACTTCTGTTAATAAACTCAGCGGCTGTTTGATGATAGTGACAAGAAAGTAACAGTTGTATCTGCCTGCAGAATTTTTGTGCGTGAAACAATGGAGGAATTAAGGCTTCTCAGCAAAAGAATAGTTAAAGACTTCTTTTAGCACAGGTGAAGCTATTTCTTTTCTGTAACTTTACCTTTGAAACTCACTGAAAATGGGTAAATAATACATTCAGCCTCACTCTAATATTTGCTATATAAAGTTTCAGGTCAGCCATAAAATTTAGCAGAGTACCTGAAAGAAGGTTTTATAGTAGGAAGTAGGGGAAAACAGAGGAAAATTGCTAAAATGATAATGGCAAAAAGCAATTATGTGACCCTAGGTGATAGTAAATATGATTTCAGAAGTCATACAGTTAAATAAATAAAGAAGGTAGTGGATGATTGGAGAGAATCCAAACAAGTATAAGTTCTTCATCTACATTAAATCTGGTAATGTATTCCTAAATAGAATTAAAAGTGTTAGTGATTAAAGATTTTTGGAAAACTAGTAGTTCCAGGCTCATGTGAACTCTTTGCAGGACAGTACATTTTCATGGAAGGGAGAAAAGGTGGTGGCTGAGTGTCATGTGCAGTTACTCACAACTTGATGGTAACTTGGACTGAATGGGCCTAATCTTTGCTGTTACTCTTTTTAATATCCACTTTCATTGAAACAGTGTATTCTCTGTGAAAAAGGCATCAACTAAGAAAGTAGACTGATAATTTTTCAGGCCACTCTCATTTTCAGGAAGTGGAAATAAATTCCTTGTGCACAAAGCCTGAGCTTTTGCTAAGTACTAAAGTACTAAATAAGTCATCCATTGTGTTATGTCCAAAAGAAACCAAGCTTTGCCAGAAAGCAGCCCCAGCCTAGCCAGGTCTGTCCTTTTTCTGTTATGCACCACTTGAGGTAAGGGCTTGTACTAGGCTTGAGTACCTCTACTGACAGGCTCTATGCAGAGCACAGACATAAAATTGGGTATTTCAGCCTTGGAGGAAATAGTCCCACCTGCTTTTCCACCCTGATCCTGGAGCAAATAAAAGTGGGGAAGTTTGTGCAAATACTTCCCCAGTCCTTGATGGATTTCCTGTGTTTTGCACTGTGTGCTGATGAAAAACTGCACACAATTTGGTGTCTTTTGTAAAGCAGCATTGCAAGGGCACTTTTGTCTTTGTGGGTGAACAGGGGCTGGAGTTCTGTGTTCAGTTTGGAGCACCGCTCTTGAAGAAAATGCTGACCACTTTAGATGTGGGGAAGAGGGCAGGAAAAGTGACCAGAGATCCATAGGACATACCCCAGGGGAAAACCCTGGAAGGGTTAAGTTTTCTGTGCCTGAAAAAGAGGAGCCTGCTGAGGAGTGAGTAGGAGAAAGGCAGGTACTCAGGCACAGACAGCACAGCACAGGCTGCTGCAAAGACTGGGCCAGTAATCTCTTTTCTGCGCCATGGATAGAGAGAAACGGATCTAAAATGAAACAAGGAAGAGGAGGTAAACCCTACGACAGTTTTATCCACAAAATACCCTGCCAGTGGATCTTGTGGAGTCTCCATCACTGGAAGTGTTAGGAATGACTTTAATAAACATGAACAAAATGTATCTGACTCTGTCTCACAGTGGGAGGTGGATTACATATCTTTCCCACTATCCCTATGATTTGACGGTACTGGTGATAATACTGCTCATGGAATTATTTTAATGACAGACATTCTTTCTAAATTCTGGTTGCAAAGATCTCTGCAGAGCGGAATGTGTTTTGCTGAGGTGGAGGAGGCACTTAATCATCATATAATTTCCTCATTTTGAAATGTTCCTTAGATAAGGCATAAACAGCTGGCTTTGCATTTCATCTCGAATATCATTGTCCTGAAATACTTGGGGACATCACTTTGTCAGCTGGTGCTTGAGAGTCCATCCTAAATCTGAAATATGTAATTGGATTCTTTGGATGAAATCTGAGTTGCCTTTGAAGTGATAGGGTTTCATAGGGTAAAAATTTCACACTGAGGACAGGGTGATGTCCAGTTGTATGTGCTTAGCTTTACTGTCCTAGGCAGGCCTGTTGTTTTCAGGACAAGGATACAAGGAGTGGGTTGTAAGAGCGTGTAACCTTTGCTGTGACAAATATTTGGCTGCAGAAGGAGGCCTTTGGAGTTCTTGTGTGGGTGAGGGAGAGCATGCAACAGGCATTATATGAGGTGAATTAATTTTTTTCTTTTTTTTTGGATAATGTAAACAAAACTAATTCACACCATCTGTTCTGAAATAGACAGTAAAAAAGCTAAATCCTTTTCTTGCTTTTTTTTTTTTTTTTGTTTAGCATTTGTTTTGATAATACTTTTGGCACTCTGTATTCTCTTTAATGTAATTTCTTCCTTTTTTTCATTGAGAAGTGTTCTCCCCTGAAAAGTATTTTTATTGCTAATATTCTTTAGTTTGCATTTAGTATTCAAACAACTATAGCTGGAAGTTGAATGTTTCTGCACCTACTGGATAATCTCTCTTGATGAAATGCATGCAGAGGTCTGCAGGTGCTATGAGTTGGAGCAGTTCCATTGGAAATATTCTGGCTTTGTTTACTCCAGTGCTCATTCAGAGCAAGCTCACAGGTCACAGATTTAGAGGAGGTGATAGTCAGAATGTCATCCTAAAAAGGCAATCACATTGATGTAGAAGCTCAGTGTCAGTGTCAGAGTTGAGAGTTAAATTTTTGTGCCTCATAATGTGTTGCATTTCACATCCAGACTTCTTTGCAGGCTTTCCTTAACTGTGCCATGATGTGCCATGTATAGGAATTGCATGTGTATACCTAAGGCTCAAATAAGCCCACAAGACAATACAAACCCCAGACTTCAGGACACCAATACATTAGTTGTTAATAACCTTACAGTGTTATTATGCTAACACTAGAAACATTATTAAATTGGAATGATTTGAAACTGCCATTAGGGGAAAGAAGATGGAGGAAAAGATTTTCATCCTCACAACATCATGTTTTCATTGACCTACTTAGAGTAGGGAAGAAAATGTGTCCCTTTCCATTACAGCAGAATAGGTTTGTTCAGCAGTTTTATAATGCAAATGCACAAGAGAAGACTGGATTTCCTAACCACTCCAGGAGGGTTAGGAAGGGAGAGTAATGTTATTTCACATACAACAAAGATGTGTATGTTCCTGTCCAAGCTATAATGCTATTAGTTTAATCAATTTGGCAGAAAGTGCTTAGAGAGAAAAAAAAAATAAATAAAAAAGACTTTATTCAAAGGTGAGAGGAAAAGGGCAGTCCTTGGGCTGCAGCTGTGCTGAGGGACCTTCTGTGGGCAATGACATTTCCTTTGTCTTCAGCTTCTCTGTTTCAAAGCCTTTGGGACCGCTGGGCTGGAGGTGAGGGAGTCCTGAACAAGGTGCACATCCAACACCCCTGCCAAAGCCACCAGCCAGGGAGCCATGGCTGCAACTAAGGCACCTCCAGAGAAGAATTCTGTGTGCCCTTCCTCCTCCACACCTATGCCATGAGCAGGGAGTGAGGTGCAGGTGTCTGGGTTACTCCAGCCACGGGCATGGCAGTGCTCATGGGATAGGCAGCATGTGGGGTTTGGGGTGCAGCCCTCCTCCTCTAGACTTGGCCATTATTGTGGTACTTAATGTTTGCTGTCGTATGCCTGAGTTAATAAACCATCTTTATCTGAAAATAAACACCTGCGGGTAGTCCTTTCTAGGCTGCTCAGGTCACATTCCTCCACAAGGTGTTGTTGGTAATTTAGTATTGTCAGAGGCATTAGTCACTGCCATAGTAGCTTAATAATGCATGGTAGGAGCCAGCTGGTAATTAACAAATTAGAGATATCATCTACATTTTCCTCACATATTTCAGATGTAACAAAAATAATTAAAAGGAGAGTGCTTCAGGTGTTTAAAGCTGTTACGTATATTTAAAACATCTCGCCATGTTAGGAAATTATTCATTGTTTTAGAGGTCAGCTAGGCCTCATCTTGCTGTTGTCCCAGGATTCTGTAATTCACACTGAAGAGTTGTGAAGCAGGGGAAGGGCCAGCCTCCTGTCTTTTTCTTTAACACTTTAATTCTGCATCATTTAGCAAATTCATGCCAATACCTGACTTCTATGCCTGTTTTTAGGAGTAGCATGACTTTGTAGGTCTCAGCTGCTCTCTTTTGCACTTAACTTTCTTTCATATGAGAAGTGTCTTGAATTGGAAGGTTATGTTTATGTGTATGTGATGGAAAGATGAAATTGGCTTATAATTGAAGCTAAGGAGAGAAAAAGTTAACACAAATTGTATGAAACTGCAACACTGGGACAGACACCACAGTATGAATGAAGGTGATGATGGGTTTCATTATGGAGTGTAACGAAAATATGCTGGTATGCACAATCTTGCTTTAACTCACTTGGCATCTCCATATTTTATCACCAGATGGTGACCATCAGTTTCAAACAGAGATGCTCTCAAGTACCTTTGAGTGGTGATGGAGCAACAGTATACTTTGATACATCTCCCACCCATGCTGCTTCAGCCCAGTACTCCCTGATCCTCCTGCAGCCTCTGCTCTGAGTATCACAAGCCTCTGACTCTGCTTTTTCTCCGGGGCAGGATCTGATCTGGGCACTCTGAGGCAGACGAAGCAGGGAAACAGAGCAAGAGATCGGAGGAGCATCATTTCTACGGGTAGGGTGTGGTGTTACCTGTCTTCGTGGGGTCTGCTTGGGTACTGGCAGTGGCTTGGGGAAATACGATTTATTTCTGAAAACATTCTTCTTGGAGATAAAAAAAGCTTTTGAAAATGTGGCTGAGTGCCATGATACACAGTGCAGAGTTTTTGTCAGAAAGTAGCAGTTTGTGTTCAAGCTTTGAACTCATGGTACAGATGTGAGCAGCTGTACAATGTAATGAAAAGCAGAGAAGAATCTGCCCTGTAATACCTTTGCACTTCGCTACATTTAGTCACCTCCACATTGATGGAAGATCACTGGGGATTTCAAAGCATGTGTTTCTGAAGCTTAAAAAAGAAAAGGAATTCCATATGCAATTTCTGTTAAGATTTTTACCTTCTTATAGTCAAGCTGAAGTGTTTTGAATGCTACCTCATTGGTACTAAAACACAAAGGGTAGAGTAGAAAAAGGCTGGTAAGTTACTCGCACAACACTGTTAACAATGTAGACTTGTTTTGTGCACCCTAAATTCTCTTTTGTTGTTCTGACTGGTTTTTGCTTGGGGTCATTCTGGTAGCTTTGTACTGACTGTTGCCTCAGCAGAAAACTCTCCCTATTTGTACTGTATAACACTAGAGCATGAAAGTGCAGGCAGCAAGGTGTCACACATCATGCAGACTCAGGGAGAGGGTGTTGCTGCTGGCTGCACCCGGGCTGGGTGAGCTGACACCTGAGAGGGCAGCAGGAACACAGCAGCATGCACAGCAACGTGCCAGCCTTTACCTGTGGTCCCACAGTGTGCTGAGAACCAGCCTCCCATATCCCTGCCTGGTGCCAGCAGCACAGCAGGCACATTTTGCACATTTCCTGCTCCTTCCACTGTCCACAGCAAGGAGCCGGTTGAATGCAGCACTTCTCTGGCATTGTTGGTGTTCCTGGGTTTCCCTCAGTGTAGCACAAGGGCAGGGGGTAGGGATGGTCCTACCTGTGTGTCCCAGGCTGTGGGGTGGGAGCTTGGTTCCCATAGCCCAGACATGGCTGGGCAGTCTCACCTGCATATCTCTCCCAGTGACAGAACAGCATTTCCTAATGCAGGAGCTGTTCCTGCAGGCAGAGCCTTGCAGTTCACCCAGGGATTACAAGGCACATCAAATTTTACTACTGTTTTCATCCCCCTGAAGCCCTTCATATATACAAACAATTACACAGAATTCATCATGATTATGGCCTGTTAAACTGCTGTATAAATACTGGTACTACATTTTTTGAATTATTTTTTACCCTTTGTATTAATTCAGTTCATGACCTTCACACTTCAGGTTTTAAAATGCCACTGCATTCCACAGAAGACTAGATTGCTGTTGAGGGGAATGAAAATAGCTACCATTCCAAGGAGAAAAAAGAGTTTTATTTCTTCAGTCTGGTACAGTTCATGTAGTCATGGAAAGTAGGTGATGTCTTTAATGCCTGTCACTCCTTTGTACTGATGCTTTCAAAATATTTGGACACAAGTCATGGGGCTTTCTCTTCACCTGGGAATTAAGAAAGACATTCAGTCTGAATGTCCTTAGTTGCTGGTTTTTTCACATTACATTTTAGGTTAGTATTTCTGCAAAGAGGCTATACAGAAATCCCAGAGCAATTTAAGCCTCTAAGATTTCTCCATTCTGTAGTTTATTTTGACAAAATAATAGCCATATAGCTCTGTATTAATGGATTATTGTGATACTTGGATATTACATTCAAAACACTGCATTTCAGTACAATTGCTCAAAACCAAACCTTATATAGGTAAAATATATTATTTGCTGCATTCCTTTTATTGTAAACAAATTTATGACCTCTAACTGTATCATTTTCTGGGAAAAAAAGCCCCTTAGTTTTGACACATTTTGTTCTGTGCTCTTTTTCTCCACTGTTTAAGTCAGAATTAGGCTGTCCTTTTCATATTTTATTTTTATTTGATATTTGGGAAGCAATAAGCTAACCTATGTGTTCTGTGTTCAGTCTGGATGAGTAACTAATTCCACAAAGACTGCTGCTCACTGGCTGATCACTGCACTTGCAATTTACTTTTACTGTCAAAAATGCTGAAGCCCTGCAGCTGAGCATTTTGGTTCCAAATGCAGATGGCTAAACTGAAAAACCTTTTTTTCCCTAGTTTTTGGGACTGATAAGTGAGATTCAGGAGTCCCCACCAGGATTGTATTGGAAGTAGTAGAAATTCTGGAGAAGCTTGAGGAATTTTGGTTGAATTTGTGGGTGATCTGCTCATAAGAGTTGTTCAGTGCTCTATTTACTGCATGCTTACAGAAAATACTTCCTTTTATTTCTGACATCAAAGAAAAATTTCATTCCCAGCCACTGCCTCAGTGTTTTCCCTCACTAAACCAAAACAACAGGTGACTACATCTTGAAGTGTCATATCTGATGCATTTGGCAGTTGTTTTCTGCTTCTTGATAGTGCGAGGAAATGAACTTGAGGTCATACCAGCTGCTGTGGCTGCCTCTCTGCTCACTGAAATAAAGACTGCCTGGTTTAGTCATTATTGTTTTCTGAGGCTGCGTTTTATACATTGCATTTACTCTGTTTAGAGGATCCCAAACTCTGCATATAAAGGTCTGTGTTGGCATCTTTCATTTAGAGTTCCCCAGCCCATGGGAACCCAGGCTTGTGTGTTTTTGAAGCAAATGGTTGTGTGATATGTGCAGTCTTATCTGCTCAGGCTTTTCATTTGAGTGGAGCCTTCCACGATGAATTGACAGGATGAAAAATTCAGTCCATCCTGTTTAGAATTACATGTGTTTATTCAGTCCTTTGTTAAAGCTGGTGCTGTTATTCATGCACGACTTTTGCTTCCATGTAAGTTTTATTATTCTTTGATCTCCTGTAGCACCCAACAAACTTTTTAAAACCACTTACCCAGAAACCATTGTTTCACTGCAATTATAAAAGAGCGTGCAATGAATCACAAATGAGAATATTACCCAACAAGATATTCCTAGAAACAGGAGAGCACTTACATGCAATACAATACATTAATCATTTATAAGGAGTTCAGTTATTAAAATAATTTTTTTTAATACTCTGGATGTGAGGATGTGAAAAACCTATTCACTGAGGATGTTTGTGGGCTTTTGGAACTTTCTTAAGCTTCCATCCTCACATTCTTGTCACAGATTTGGAAAAGACTATGAGTACATATATATATATATATATATATATATATATATGCATGTGTATACACATATGTAGATATATGTGTACGGGTAAATTCAACTAACTTTTGTCTTTAGGAGAGATCCACAGTGTGCTTGGTGCTTCTGTATTTCTGCAGAACTGCTCATGATCAAAGACTTTATCTGCTGAGACACTTTCCCAGTCAAGGGCTGTGGTCATTGTAAGCAGGTCTCTCAAATAAACGTAAGCGTGATAAATCTAGCTGAGCTGTCATTTCTTCACAAGGCTTTATCCTGGTATGGTGGGAGAGGGAGAGGGAGAGGGAGAGGGAGAGGGAGAGGGAGAGGGAGAGGGAGAGGGAGAGGGCCTCAAGAAACCTTGTTCTGAATGCCTATGTGAAGGTGTAGTGTCCCCACTCCCCATTCAAACATAGGACATGTGTCAGCCAACAGCAACATGATCTTCCCTCTGTCCCTTCCCCAGGCTGGTGGGATATGCTCCAATGCCAGTCACGAGCTGCAGGGCTCACTTAGCCCCACACTGTGCCCAGTGATGATGCACAGCATTTTATCAACTGCTGAAGCTGAAACCAGCTCAGAGCTGCCTTGTACCTGCACAGCTCAGGAAGGAAGCAGGGAAGTTGGAGTTTGTCAATCATGGCCCATGGAGACATTCCTGCAATGGTGCACATTTGTGGTGAAGCCAGTAGAGTGGTAGACCATTCCAGCACTTTCTGCTTTTGGAGCAGAAATATTATCATTAAGAATTTGTCCCCACTAGGCAGAGATGCAGAGCACTCTTCCCTGGGCATCTCTGCCTCTGCTCCCCTGCTTTGGAGGGGAAACAGAGCAAGGGAAAGGACCAGCTGCAGACTGTAATTGTTTTGAAGCAGCTCTCCACTCCATTAGTAGAATGAAGGTACAGTCTTGGTCATTTAATTTCCCATGTTGATGTAGGCAACAAACCAGATAGATGTGTTGGGGAATTATTCAGGATGTCTGATAATTCAGCTTTTAAATAAAGAGCAGGACTTTCCAAATATTGCAGGATGTGGCAAAAGCAGCAGGAGAGAACAGATTATACACTTCTAAACTGTCTTCTTTTTTAAGTGCTACAGTTTGGGCAAAAGAAACTGCCATTTTTCTAGAAAGAAAACTCTGTGTAACAGCTAAGTTGGTTCCAACCTAAATCCATTTTACTTTGTTGTGCTGGAAAATGCAGCAGTTGTGATTCCTGTAGTAGTAGTATTTAAAATTACAAGCATATTTAAATGAGTTTGTCTAGTGAAACTTGGCTAAAACTATCATCAGTGGGATGATACCATGAGAGCTTTACAATTTAAACCAAATTTCTTTTGGCTGTGATGCCATCCTCAGCCCCATTGTAGAGAATATCCCACGTGGCTCATGCACTGTGCTTTCAGTTCATTCTGTAGTGATTCTTCAATTTCTCCCATTTTCATGATACCTCTGTTGGCCAAAGTACTGTAGGTATGTGCCATTCACAGATTCTCTGCTTGGGGAGTGATGAGAGAAAGGCATTCCCTCTTGTTTTCACCTGGCCAGCTGCATTCTTGAATAAACTGGATGATGTGGTTGTGGGGCAGGGAGGAAAGATGGTCTTTGACAAAGACCAAAATGAAGGTATTCCAAGATGGCTTTGTGGTTTAGCTTTCCTCATGGGATCAAATCCCAAAAGAGATCACACTATCTGAGTGTTAGGGAAGGAACCCCTTCCTGCCCTTTCTTCTGACAGCTACTGCCCTCTGCCCTAATGGCTTTTTGGAACAGCTGTTCATTCATAAATTCATTCCTTTTTCACTCGTAAATAACCCTGTTTATGCTCTGGAAGTATTGGTGGTAGGAGACAGTGCGTTACATACATAAACTTTCCATGGCAATATTACCCTTTGTGGGTTTTTTCAGAGATGTTGAGCATCTCTAACTCTGAAGGCCATAGAAAAAAATCTACATGGCAGTCACACGTCACTCTCTTTACCAGGTATCTCCTGTTCTGTTTTCAATGCCAGACTTTAGTACTCACAATTCAACTGTTTATTGAAGGTGAATTCCTTATCTTCTGTCTCCTATTTATCAAATCTTGTGATTGTAATTTATCCTTGTTTTATGCTGTCTTATGCATGATCCAGAACAACAGTTCTTTTGACCCTATAAAAAAATGATGGGTAGAACGGCTCAAAAATAATCTGCCCTGGAAATCTTATTAAAAGTAAAATTCAGCTAGCTATTACAAAATTGACAGTCTGATTCATTCGCCTGTCCAGGGCAGAATGGAAGGTCGACTAAAATTTGAACCCTTGGTAAGGAAGTGTCACTTCATATTAGTGTAACAGGCAATCCAAAGATAGAATCACACATTACTGAAGGTAAGAAGTGCAAAAACCCACTTACAGACGTAAAAGCAACATCCTGTACAAGTATGGTTATTGAGTAGAACATTGGTATTATAATCTCTCAAATGACAGCTTTATCTGACCATAATTCATCATGAAGTAGAGTTTCTGGTGTTTCAGGAGTTCTCTTGACCTGATGCAAGAACTTTACAGCTTAACTTTATGACCTCAAGAAATTAAGTAGGTTATCACAGTCCTAAATTCTAGTCTTTCTCAGCCTGAAGATATCAAATTCCTGTTATACCCACTACTATTACACAATGGAAACTTAAAAATTCTAAAACTTTGTCTTTTTGTCATAGCTCATGCAGACAATTGCACTGAAGTGTCTTAACGTATTGCAACCTACTTGTTTGCTGGTTTTTATTTTGAAGTTAGCAGAAAATAAGTCAAGCTCTTAAATCTTCACCAGTTGTCACTTCATTGGAGTTGTTCTGAGAACTGCAAAGAGTACATTCAGAAATTAGCTCCTGGGTGGGATCTTTTGTGTCCTATGTGTGTCACTGCAGAAGCATTTTAGGAGTGGATTAGGAAAGGAGACTTCAATGCAGAGTGCTCTTTGTAGTCACACGGATAGATGGGAGGTACAGTCCTGACCACACTGTCACATGGCTCTGGAAACACTCCTTTACTGCCTCAGAAGAAGGAACTATTTTGTTCCTCTTTCTCCAGAGGTTGGTTTGTGTGAAACCTGCTCCAGTTTTCCTTACAGCATGCTGATAGGATTGCCTGTTGCTTGTCCAGGTATCCTGTTTCTTGCAGCTAATCTGAACATGCATCTCAGGTTTCTTTTCAATCTGCTGAAATACGGCTGTGATAATTTTATCTCGACAGCCTGTATGGCTCCACTCGTATTCAAGCGTCAGTCTGACTGGCTGTGGGTTTCAGGCACATGACCTTGGGAGAGGTACAGACTATTCATGTTGTGAAAGCATTCTCTACTGGAGCAACGTGCATGTGTCTGGTATAGCTTTGTAATGCCTTGGCAGACACAAGAAACTGTCCTTCAGTGTCTCTCAGACTGGCCACCGAACAGTTTTACTGGGCCTGTCCTGGTTCAGCTGCCAGCTCTGCTTTCCTCCTGGTTTTGTTTTACTGCCTGTTTTCAGCTCAGTGGAGGCTTGTTGATAGTATAGTCCGTGATAAATAAAATATGAAATTCCTGACTATGTAATAGATTGGTAGCATCACCAATTAGAAAAGTTGCCCAGCAGTTCCCATTATAGTACCCTGTAGTCTTTCAGAGTATTTGTAAAACTTTAATGTCTGAACTGAAATTTTTCTAGCCAGCTGTTTTCCTCAGCCTGAGTATTTTTGGAATATTTCAGCAAAAGTGATTCAGTAAGACTGAGAACAAGACCAATGTAAAAATAAGTTTGGTTTCTTCACTTTTAAAGAAAACCTTGGGTTGTTTTCTTTGGTGTGCTTTAGTGTTCTTGTGCACTGGAACAAGGATGTAAACTTCAATAGAACACATGACCTTTGCATGAGTAGTACTTCTTTCATTTGTCCCTGTGGAAATCTGCCCCTTTGGCCTATACAGTAGCCCTCAGGGAAAATAAATCCAGAGCAGCATATCCATGTTAAGAAACAGCTGCAGATGAGGATCCTTGATGGAGCCAGTCTCTCTATGGGTGCTGGGGAGTCTCCAGGTATGCTCATGGCACCCAAATTATTCCTTGGTCCTTGAGCAGTTGTCAAGATTTCTGCTGTATTTGTCTTCACATGGATTCAGATGCACAGCTATGTACTGAGAAGTCAAATGTTGTACCCATAAGTCTTGCACACACTGAGGGCAAAGCTGCAGCTTTACATGCAGTCTGAACTTTGACATCTCCAGTCTCTTGAGTGCTGGGGCTGCTAAAGCAAACACACAGCATTCTCATTCCTGAATTCCTCAGGAATAATTCTGCATATAGTGTGGTATTGTCCTTGCTTTGTGGAGTAAAGGGGACAGAACCTCCCGTTTCTCTGTAGTAATGACACTGCTTAGCATTCAAAACCACCTTGATAGAGGATCCTGAAGCACACTGGGCTTTCCCATCTCTCTCACATGAAGTGTACATGACACCTCTGCTTCTGGTAGGACAGGCAGGGGCGGGAGCAGAACTCTGCTTGTTCTTGGACAGCGCTGTCTCAGGGGAAAGAAAGTGGCTTACATTCTAAGTTCATTGCCATTTTAGTTTATGAAGCACTACTTTTCAAAACTCCTGGGTTTTACCATACTTCCAGCCCTTAGCTGAACAGATGTCAGAAAAATACAAACAGAAGGAAGATAAATATGTGAACATTTCAAAACTTCTGTTATGGCATTGGCCGGTACTGAGTAGAAAATAATCCTGCTGTCATTAGTGTGTTTGATGTTAGGATTACACCTCTGTTCAGCTCTGCATTTTTTGTTGTTGCTGTTCTCTTCTAGCAATCTCCCTTTTCTTCAGAGTCAATGTCTGTTTTGTTCGGTGTGGTGAGATGAATGTTATTTCCTACTTAGTAAATGCTCCATGCTTACTGTATTTTATTCACATGAGTAGATTTGCTTGAGATCAATGTGACTCTTGCCTGGTAGAGTTAGCAAAGAGTTAATATTTTTTTACCAAGCTGCATAATACTTCAGGATACATTTCTCTATTGATCCCCCAATCCTCTTAGGTCTGCCTAAATAAGTTCTTTATGATGGAAAATAACTTTGCAATTTATAATGCTGTGAGATCACTTTCCCCTCAAAGGATCATCTTTATATAGTCCTTCTTGCTTTTAGACTCACTGCTCCTGCTCCAGTTTCCTCTATGTAGTAATGGTTTTAGGATAAATAATCAGCAAAGTTTGCAGGAAATCCTGTTTTTTACAAACTTAACTTGTACCTGATGAAAACATGAACAAAATTCTGGCAAGTGGGAGTCGTAGTATCCTAAAGAGATGCATAAATCAACAGATCCTCCCCTCAGTTATCTGTAATAACAAGGCTTTGGGATTTTTTTTGTGATCACCTTCATGAGATTTTCTGTTTGCTTGTCATGCATTTCACTTCACTGGACCCCATATTTTTTGAATGCTCAATGAGAAATGTCCTGGCCAAGAGTATGGAGAGTGTATGAGTGTATCTCAGTGACTGCACTCTACAAACAGTTTCCAAAGTTATAAAATAATTCATCAACTGGACAACTAAAAATACCATAGTTGAGTGGCTCATTAAAGAGCCTTTTATTAATGTGAGGCAGATTTTCCCACTACATGTTTGCAAACAAGTAAAAAGAAGACATCCTACATCTTAGCAGTTTATTCCAGACAAAGGTTGCTTTCCTGATGTCTTCAGGGAAACCATCAGTTTTGCATACTCTAATTTGTGTGCTGACCCACAGGGCTTGGCATAGCAATGTATTAAGGTTCAGAAAGCTGAACTTTCTCTGAGTGCTGAACTCAGTCATTATTTCAATTTAAATCCTACCTGAATAAATGGATTACCAGCTGCTTAGACAAAAATATTTCAATTAGGATGAGAGTACCTGGTAAATTCCATGGATAAATGTATTTCCCACATAATAATGCAGGAAAATTGATAACTTCATGTTACAGAAAGGAAGGGTGCTCAACAGCATGAGCTGATGTGCAGATACGAGCAACTGTGAGTTTCTATTGCTGTTGCAAGTGGTTTTGTGTGCACAGAAATAACTGCTGTGCAGGCCAGGCTGGGTGCCAGAGCCATCTTCTCTGCTGGTATGGTGCTGAGGTTGCCAGCACTTACCCCAAGAGTGATGTAGCTGTTGGCACAACGGAGACGCGCAGTGTTCGCTTTGATGTCTGAAACACAATGCAGTGTACAGGCGTCTCCTTACAAAAGGAGCAGCAGAGGTACAAATCCCCATGTCTGTGAGGAGGGGCAGCAGCTGGGTGTTTGCTGGGGCCAGAGGGGACTGGGAGAGCAGAGCACAAGCAGGGTTTTTCTGTGGTGTCCTGCTGTGTCCTAGGAGCTCTGACCAGAGCCTTACCGCAGCATTTTGTTGGGGTGAGTCCAGAGGAGGGTCACAAAGTTGACTGGACTGCAGCACCTCCCATGTGGAGACAGGCTGAGAAATTTGGGACTGTTCAGCCTGGAAGAGAAGGTTGCATGGAGACCTCACAGCAGCCTTCCAGTACCTGAAGGGGCCTACAGAGAAGCTGGAGAGGGACTCTCCATCAGGAGCTGCAGTGACAGGACAAGGAGCAATGGGTACAAACTGAAAGAGGAAAAATTTAAGTTAGATATATGGAAGACATACATAGATGGTGAAGCACTGGATCAGGCTGTCCAGAGGGGCTGTGAATCCCATCCCTGTAAGTGTTCAAGGCCAGGTTGGATTGGGCTCTGAGGAACCTGGTGTCCCTGCCCTTGGCAGAGGAGTAGGTACTAGGTCATCTTTAATGTTCCTTCCAACCCAACCATCCTATGATTCTATTCAGGTTTCTGTCTACAAATGAGTTCAGAGAAAAAGGCTTAAAAGAAAGAAAGAAAAAAAAAAGTCTTAGGTCCAAAAAGATTTAAAATCTTGGCTGTACAACTGAAAGTAAACCTCTGTGACAGTTACTCTCCAATCATATTAATC
The DNA here is from genome assembly GCA_030060385.1 of Muscicapa striata striata. Classification (NCBI taxonomy): domain Eukaryota; kingdom Metazoa; phylum Chordata; class Aves; order Passeriformes; family Muscicapidae; genus Muscicapa; species Muscicapa striata. Next base: position 1,049,716 of record JAREIS010000215.1, read on the forward strand.
AAGTGGCCTTTAAACAACAAAACCATTCAGATTATCAGCTAGGAAGTAGAGTTGGGATGTCAGCTCAAGTAGACTCACTCTACTGACAGTAAGCATAACTTTGGAGATGAAACTTTGCCTCTGGCTGCATGATAAAGGAACTAAAATTCCCACTCTGTGATAAAGTATATAATTCTCAGGATATGTGATGCCATGAGATGTGCTTCTCATCCCAGGAATTTGCACCTTACACAGCAGAACAGAAAAAACAATATAGGCTCTCCATGAAGAAATGGAATACAGCTCATTCATAAGAAATGCCATGGCATATGTCATCAGTTAATAGGCAGCACAGCATATACCAAAACTACTTTGAAAAATACTGTGTTGTTTGAGGTTTTCTTTCTTGCTAAAAGGTACTTTCAGTCCTCCTACACTCAGGAGTAGAAGCTAGTATTTTTTGAGCATCCTTATTTTCATACTCTCCTAGGATGTGTCCTACCTTACTACCACCTCTTTTCATTTGATAACCTCTATTTGGAATTAAGGATACTTGAATGTAAAATACTGATTCTTAAAGAAACTATTAAAACTGAAGTTTACCTTTTATGAGGCAAAGCGTGGGTTCTGTTTATGCATTGCTTTGGCTTGCCAAACAGTTTTGTTTGTATATATCCCAAAGCATGGCAATTTCTTGGACAGGGGTGATTTCTATCTTTGTTTCTTGCTCCAAGCATATGGTCAGTGTTAGTGAAGAAGGCCAGAGTTTGCCCTAATTGTGTCAGAGTCTGGCTTCTGAGAGCACCTTAGTGTTCAGCTCATTAAAAAAAATAAAAATAGTATAGTATAAAGGATATAATCTCTGTAAAAATAGCTTTAGGTCTGAGCAACGTGTCAGGATTTTCACTTATGGCTACAGAGGACATGTATTAAAGACTACAGGGAAAGCTGCAATTCTTTCAGATATATCAGCTGATCTGATTACCATTATTATTAATACTTCAGAGGGAAAAAGTTGATTGGAAAATGAGCTTTTTTTAACCAACATGTCATTTTTACATCATTTTGGAAAGAGCTCTGGCATCCAGATTCATATATCAAGCTGAAGAGGTGGAGACCTCAACACACCAAATAACTCACTGACTGACACTCTGTTGTGGTAAACACACCAGAGGTTTGCCTCTGGCACCAGGACAAACTGGAATGGCACAGCACATGGCTGAATTCAGTCTCTGGACTGGGTGCCACAAGCAAACAGCCTGCTGGCAATGTCTCTGGACTCTGCAAACTCCCAAACTCTGTCCAGGAGCCCGCTGGAGGAAGGAGGGCTGTTTATGCCCAAAACTGTGCCAGGGACACTGTGGTGTTGTAGCAGTGTGGGCAACAGCTCCAGCTCTCAGGAGCATGTCCTTGCCCAGTGTCACTTACTAATATAGACATATTCTTATCAGGGAGATGGGACCAAATAAAGAAGAAGCTGTGGTTTGTTTGCTGTCACTCTGTGTTGCAAGACGTGGTTATGAACCCTGTTGAATGCTGTAATAGGTTATTGAATAACTGTGGGCAGTCTGCCCCCCTAACAGCTCTGGAGTTAAGTTGGAACAAATCTGCCCTGGGAAAAGCCAGAGCCCAGCTTGACTTTTTCTTCTGCTGGGCAGGATCTTGCTGTCAGCGGGGTTTTTCAAGACACATTATACATTTGCTTTCAAAAGCCATGAAAATATTTGTGGGGAAATCTTGACATTGGATACAAAAAGTTTGTCTCTTGGGCCCAGCACTGTACTTGGTGTGCTGCAGTAAATCACTGAAGCTCTAATTTCTGGCATTTTTTTTTTTTTTTCTCCAAAGTCCTCTACATCTGGCATTCTGTTTGCTCTGTTTACAAAGAAGTATTTTTATTGGTACCTTTTACTGGTACCTCAATGTACATAACATGGTGATATTACTGTGGATTGGGTAACAGCATGTAGCTCTGTTATCCCAAAGTTGCCAGATATTACTGGTGCATGTGTGCAAATAGCTAAACAATGCAAATGGGAACAAATTTGGTTTTGGAAGGAGACTCAGCTGCCAGGGCTTGTCAGCATAGGTTCCAGAAGTTTCAAATTGTGTCAGGATGTGCTTGTATGTAGATGTGAGAGAAATTATTCAGGAGATAGACTGAACGACCGACACTGCACAGCTTTCATTCCTTTTCAGAGTTATCCTGAATATTGGCTGTGAAGGAAGCATTTGTTCATATGCATGATACTAAGCAGACAATTCATTCCACACAGAAAATTAAGTGCCCAAAGTTTGTATCCATTTCTAACTGTAATGTGAAGATCTGTTTTCTGGTTGCCCAAATTGGTGTTTTCAAATACCATAATAATGGGCACTGTGGAAAAGCTTAAATGTAATAGAACTGCCCGTCCTCTTTCCACCTGTTTCACTGATGGTCACAAGGGTGGAGCACCTCTCATATGAAGACAGCCTGAGAGAGTTGGTGTTGTTCAGCCCAGAGGAAACTCCAGGGAGACCTTGTAGCAGCCTTCTGGTACCTAAAGGGGACCTGCAAGTGAGTCCTAGACAGAGTGAGACTTTTTACAAGGGCATGTAAGAATAGGACAAAGGGGAATGGCTTTAAATTGAAGGAGTGTAGGTTTAGATTAGATATTAGGAAGAAATTTTTTACTGTAAGGATGGTGAAACACTGGAACAGGTTTCCCAGAGAAATTGTGGATGCCCCATCCCTGGCAGTGTTCATGTCCAGGTTGGAAAGGGCTCTGATCAGCCTGGTCTGGTGGAAGCTGTCCCTGCCCATGGCCTGGGGGATTTGAACTACCTGATCTTTAAGGCCCTTTCCAGCACAAGCCATTCCATAGTTCTGTGTTACCCACAATATCCAAAGGCTTAAGGAAAGAAAAATTCACTGCTGCATAGACCAGCTAAAACTGCTGAGCACTCTGCAGTTTAATCATAACAATAAACATAGTGACATTTTTAGGGGGGTAGATTTATTTCTTTTCCTAGAAATAAATTCTATGCTGAGTAAGCAGGCTACTTCTGTAGTTTCCTTGGCATAAATCAAAAACTTGATTTGACATATATATGAGATTCATGCTTTGGGGTAAAGTTTCTAGTTTAATTTGCAAATATTTTCATTTTTCTTGGGCACAGGAGTCCTTCTGCTCATCCTCCTTCCGTCTGGTGATGTGGGAGCTTTGGTTTCCAGTTCAGTGTTCATAGTTTCATGTTTCTCTAGTTAACATGCCCATAGTGTGATCAAGAAAGTTTTTGGATAATGGTGATTCTGCATGTAATTTGCCATCATTGGGCAAATTGAGACTTTTAAAGTCTCAGGCAGAGCAGAACTGTTGTATCCAGCCCAGGACTTGATCCACAGCCTAATATGGATATAGAATGTCTCTGGCCTCAGCCTCTCTGAGCACTTTCAGAGCCTGCCAGGATCTCACTTTGGCCTGTTTGCACGATGAATTCATCCTAAGCAGTAAACAAAATGTCGTTAATGCTCTAAATAGACTGCCCTGTTTCCTGGGTTCTCTGTGGTTCAGCTGTTATTTAACTTCAACAACATGATTTATTTCAAATCAGAAAATTAGCTTTTTGTTGCTTCTGTGCAGGGACATGTAGCTGAACTGTGGCACTGTGAAGCATCTGTTTCGCTTAAAAACTAAACTTCAAAGAGCATTCTAGTTCTTCTTCAATGTTGGTATTGTTCCTGCTTTTAAAATTTACCCTGAGAATGATGCTGTAAATGTAGTACTATCATGCTAGAAAGGACTGAGGAGTTCCTGGGTAGGACATCAGTAGTCCTGGGAAAGCAGCTCTGAGTGGCCCTGTTTGAGCAGGGGGTGGGAGCAGATGACCTCCAGAGGTCCCTCCCAGCCCCAGCCACTCTGCAGGTCTGTGACACAGTTTAGTTGCTACCTCCACAAGATAGCTCCTTTTCCTGTGAGAGCAGCCACCTGTACATGGATGTTAACCACCTGCTTAATTTTTCCATTGTTTATAATTGTCAGAAAGAGGATTATCACTCAAAATCCTCTCTGGTGGCACAGTCTCCAAAGGAGTCCTTGGATCTGCAATTCTCTAACCATGGTGTGTGGCCATATGGGTCAGCTGGTAGAGGGGGATCTGGACATTGCACAACAGCCCACCTCAGTGGTTTTAAAAAGTAATAGTACCTGTAGGAGAAGTCCTGTGGGTCCTAGAATGTAAACCAGTGTGTTCCAATATAGTCCAAAAAGAAGAAAAAAGGCATTCCCCTCTGGAATGTTATTTTTGGCCCTTGTTTGTTTGTGTTAAATGGAAGGTCTAGAGGGAAGAGACTTGTTTCTCCATTTTACCCAATGCCCTTGAATGGGAGGGATTTTCTTTCTAAGTTTTGTCTCTGCCAACTGCAGCTGGTAATCAGTTCACCAGGTCTTCCCACTTGAACTCCATTGTATTGAACCTGAGAGTCATCAAAGAATTAGACAAGCTGGTTGTTTGTTTTAGTTTTCTTTTTTGGAGGTCTGAATTACCTTCAGGGAGTTGCTGGACCTTCCCAAATAGTAAGAAACTCTTTCATAATTTCACGTGGCTGGTCTCTGACCACTGTTAATCGTGTGCTTTAAGTGTTGTAGTTGCTTTCCTTGTTATGGAATTAGTGACCACCAAGCCGTGTTGGTGTTCTGAGCATTTCATTTGTAATGGCTTTGGAGTCATTACCCAATCCACTTAATTGCTATTAAGGCCAAATGCAAGGAGGGGATACATCCAACCATCACCACTGCTCAGAGAGTGAGAGTTCAGACTGGAAAAATCTATGTATATTGTAATTATTAAGATGGAAATTGGGTTGTTTCTGCTGCTATCCCCACCAGATTTATCCAAGTTACTGTTTAGAAGATGGGTAATATAAAGGGGGGAGGGGGTATATGAAACTCCATCTTCTTTAGAAGATTTAATTAACTCTTGAAGAATAAATTATTTGGTACTGTGTTTGATTATTGTGTTTTTTGAACTTAATAGATCTTACATAGATGTAACTAAATTTTCAACTATTTCTCCCATCACTTCATTCTCTCCTGGTGTAGCTCTAGCCCCAGACTAGATACCACTGTACATACAACATTGTTCGCAGATAAATACTTTGGAGAGACCTAGTTTACTGTGAAGACCGTGAGACACTCCTAAAAACTAGCAGAAAAGAAAGTATTTCTAAAAAAAAAAAATTTAAAAAGTATTAAAATGTGTTCATCTGTGTAGTCCTTAAAAATGGCAAAGTAGTTCTTGATTTTATCCAACCATTACTGAATTCTTCTGTAGCATGAGGGGTACCCATAGTGTTATAGGTATTTTTCTTTTGTTCTCACCAAGGATCTTGTAAACACATGAGTATGTGCTGTCCTCTGTTTAGGTAATTAACTCTGCTAGTAAAGAAGTGCTCAAATGCCCTTCCTAAATGTCATGTTTTGTCCTCAGTTTCCTTGAATTAGAAGATACTTATTTAGTACCCTCATTTACTAACCAATTGCAAGTGAAAATAAATTATTTTCTCATTTTTAACATCAACTTTAAGGGTTTTTTTCATAGGCTAGGATTTGGGGCTCTAGCACAGCCTTGTATATGCTTGAATAGTCTTACAGATTAAATGGACCAGGTCAGTTGAATATTCAGTGTGCAAAGCTAAATTTACCAGTCCCTCAAGTAATATGACATCTTTGAAAAACACAGATAAGGTGTTTTTGTAATTCAGCCTTTTCTCTTGACAGAATACTTTTAAAGGGCAAAATAAATAGGCGATTAAGGAAAATCGTTTCTGACCGATGTTCAGCCTTGGAAAGCTTCTTACCGCCCTGCCTATGAATCAGGAGGGTACCAGGGTTTATCTGCTTGGAGCACACACAAGCACTTCCACCTCCTCATAAATCTGCTGCTCAGAGGGTCCCTGGGAGCTGGATGTGTCCTTGTGGGGCTGGCAGGGCTGCGTGGTGGCCTGGCTGTTCCTCTGAGAGCCGTGCTCTGGGGTTGGTGTGGCACAGCTCTTACCTTGCCTTGACCCCCTCCTCCCTGTGCTGTGTAGAGAGGAGATCTCCTAGCTGGGATTTCAGAGCTTTGGTCCTGGCTTGGCAGCAGTGAGCCAGGGCAGACCCACGGCTGGCTCCAGCTCTCCTCTCCACCTGGGCTCTGCAGGCACCAGGCAGATGCTCCTCACATTGATGCAGGCAATCAGGAGACTCCCCTGCAGTATTTCAACACTGAGAATCCACACTCAGCTGCACTGGCATGCTGGAAAAGGCTGCATACCACCATTCTGCATATAAATAAGATTTTACTGGTGGGGAGAGATATACCTGGTGTAGGCTGAGGGGCTAGTGCACAGCTCTGGACACTAAAATGCCCCTGTGTTTTTTGGATAAGGGATGTGTCAGATCACCTACCAACTCGCGTGCTGGGTGTGGGTGGAGAGCAGGGTGGGCATGGTGTGGAGGGAGGGGAGCCTTGCCTGTGTTTGATGCTGGGACACTTACAAAGTGCGTGCCTGTGATGGGGAACTGGATGTACTTTCTGCAGCCTCTCATACAACAAGCACAGCAAGAGTTCTCTGTTGAGTTGAGAGGGGCAGCGTGTTCCCTCGGTGGCAAATACCTACACCAGTCCTTTTTGAACTTTCTGTACAAATTGCTAAGGACTGACAGAACATAAATTGAAGCGAAGGATGAGTTGTAGCACAAACCAGTGAAACACTGATTCAAGTAACTGTTTGAAGGCTTGTTTTAGCATCTTGAAAGGAAGCAGGAATTCACGTGTTTTATTTTTAGCCTGCAAGAAAAGAGTTATTTAATGTTCCTTTATATCTGATCTCGGAAAATGTTCTCACTCAGGCAGAATCTGAAGTCCTGGAGCTGGTTAACCCAAGACTTGCCTGCTTGTGGAAATTTATTTTTACAAAGGGGAATTACTGAAATTGTTTTTCCCCTATAAAATTTTAAGTAGAGATGAGTCTAAACTCTAAAAGTGTTGAAATACTTCTGCTGCTGGCAGTGATTTGTGATTTACAGTATGTAATCGGGTGTGTTTTGCTTTCAGGATCTATAAGCATTTTCAGATTTTAATTGCAGAGTTGCTTTTGTTGCCATTTGCTTTGATTTTGGCTCCCATTAGATTATGCGAGTTCTAATTTTTCTAAAGTAAGATTTTTTTATCCGAGATTTTAATAGTATTGCTGTGACTGGACCTTAAATCTCTAAGCAGAGATGGGATGAGCTACTCACAGCTAGTGCTGGAAAAAGCCTCTCTCGTGTTTCACTCTCCCCTCCTCCCAGGTCTCTGAACGTCAGTACTATGGCTCATGCTTTAGGTTCCTGAAAATCAATGAAATATTTATGATACTTGGTTTTCCAGCAGCTGGGTAATGAATGGGCTTGCAAGATGTTGCTGGTCAATACTTGCCCCTCTTGTCCAGTACTCCTGGGTCAACAAACATACATCTTAACCTCCCTGTAAGACTGCTCTTTTTTTTCTTGATTTTCTTCCCTGTGAGGCAGCAGAACAGTGTCAGCAGCAATGAAATGAGAGCTATCATTTCCTCGAACGGGTAAGACAATCTGCAAAGCATGTATTAAAAATAAAACAGGAAGTCAGTGATTATCAATTTTTAGCAAACACGTTTCTGCTGATCTTCAGACTGATGCCTAACGGTAACAAAAGGAGAAGCTCTGCATCTGGGCAATGTAATTTGTAGTTATTTGTAGGATCTTCTCCCCTCATTAGACATGGATGGTTTTTATTTTAAGGCCCAAGACCTGTAAGAATAATAACAGAGGCCTAATGCTGTTGCCTGTAAACAGTGTGTGTTGAGCAGCATGTCTGGGATAAATAGGTATTGGGTTTAAAAAAAAAAAAGGGAGAGTCCTTTTTTTTTGTGCATTTACAGTTTTCTGAAGTAAAAGGCAGCATATGGCACCCCTAATAAGGAAGAAGTCCCTCCTTTCAGAGACCCTCCCCCAGGAGTTAGTGATTGCTTCCCACCCTGATAAAGGAGTATTACTGGCATTCTTGTGCGTGTGGGTGACGGGAAATGAGGCTTCCTCCAGACCTAGCCACCTGCTTGCAGTGATGGTGGTGGGAGGGGAATCCACCTGCCAGCAGGCTGGGAGTCTTGACTGATGTCTGTTTTCACTGCCAGAGAGGAGCCAGTGCTTTGCTGCACGGGCAGCTTCTCCTTAGTGCATCTCTTCTCCCCTTGACAAGAGTCGAGTGTTCATTTGGACCCCGCTGCAGAGGAGAGGGAATAACCTGCACACCTGCCAGGAAAGGGAATCCTACACAACTGCTCCTGCTCAGAAAAGATTGGGAGCTGGGCCAGACATTTCATATGTGGGTGATTAAAATTAGACTCCTGCATCCATATGTACGTTCTCATTTTGAAAACACTGCCTGGCTTACTTTTCTCTCCTGCCTTTTATGTATTCCCCTAATGGGAGAATGCTTCCACCTTTCCTGTGGCTTTGACAGTGGCCCTTGCACTCACTGAAAGTACATTTATCTTTTCTGTCTGTAATCATACCTGATCATAGGAACAGGAACACAGCTCTGTCTTTCCATTTTCCACTAATACTCCCTTGACAAGTATCTTCTTGAAAGGGGAAAAAAGAGTGATAATCTCTCCTTTGGAAAAACAGCCAAGTTTTGCAGCGGACTTGGCTTTCTGCCTGTCTCCCCATGCTGCTTCAGCCTGAGCAAACTGAGACCTTCCTGCAACCCACACTGGCTGATCCAAAGGAGTCCAGGTCTTGCTGGAAAGGCATCCTGAGGAGGAAGGGGAGAAGGTAGGCAGAGTGGCACAGCATTGAGCTCTGATGTGCTTGTCTGCAGCCTGTTCTGTTCACAAGCACCAAAACCACTGAAGGATAAGGGAGCAGTAGGGCAGTGAGTGCATGGCTGCACAACCTCTGATTATGAAGGATGGAGATGTGCACATACTAAAGCTGTTGGTGCAGGAGCACTTTGTGCAAAATTCCAGCTTTCAGTATCGAATGCATAAGATCACAGAGATGCTTATCATCATTAGACAGTAATTTGTTCCTGAGATTTCTGAACCATTCCAAGACCCCAGTACTTCCAGAAAAAGATCTTTATGTTTCTAAATGCTTTTGAGTATTTTTTAATGTTCTCCTCATAATGGCTCTTTGTAGGAAATTGAGGAGACTTCCTGGAATTAGCAACTGCTAGGAAAACCCTATTAATGCTGCTGTTTTATAAGCAGCCAGATGTCTGCATTCTCCTGCTTCACACTGTGTACCCACTGCAGTCTAAGGGCTACCAGTTGGAAGAGAGCAGTGGGGATCCACATTGCCCTGGAGGCTGATTATTTGGGTCATGTCATGCTTCAAAGATAGAATTCTTCCTTGGGTGAACTCCTCTGAGGAAGGAAGTAGCAGAGCCTCCACTGTGTCATGTGTGCTTGGGAAGTGTGGACTTGCCCATCACCCCAGTAGCTGCAGCAGTTGCTGTCCTGGTCCTGGCCCTTGCATGTGGACATGCTCTCCCATACAGTTCAGCAGCCATCCTTGTATCTTTCCTGGGGAAAACCTGCTCACACAGAAATGATGAAATATTTTCCCTGTTGGAGCACATCTTGGATGGTAAATAAAGGCTTGAATCCTCCCCACATGGTCCCAGCTGGGGCTTGGTGAGGGTGCGTGGGATCTCCTTGTACTGGGTTTCCTTTCCTTTCCTTTCCTCTGGAACAGCTACAAGCTGCTGGGTGCAGGCCAAGGCAGAGGCAGAGGAGGCAGCTGATGCACACCCCATTCTTGCCCTAACATGGAGCGAGGACAAGGCTGCAGGGCACACGTAGATACAAAAGCTTTTTTTTAATATCAAGACTAAGAACAAAGCACCTTGTATAGCAAAGTGAATTTTACAGCTTTTTCCAGCCTGGAAAAAGGCTTTTCAGAGCAGATAGTGCTGGCAATGTCTCCTAACAAGTCTGCAGGCTTTACTCAAGGTATTTTATCTCAAGCTGTTTTTTCATTCCTGCAAATTTTAAATTGTCCTCCCAGAGCCACAAAATTAAACAAAAGCAATGACTTTAAAACAAAATATCTCAATAAAAAAGCCCAAGTGAAATTCGTACATTTTCACAGAGCAGTTTCCAAGAGCCTGCCCATAATTGTAGTTTTAAGAGCACTTGCAATTTATGGGTGGCCTCTAAACATCTCCCTCGTTCAGTAAGTTTTCTGGTGCCATGTGGAGTACAGGAGCATGGCTCTGCTAACACTGGAGACACAAGTATTCATTGTGTACGAGCAAGGTATGTATAAAATACTTACAGAATTACATAGCAGCTATTACTGTCATAAAAATGTTGGCAACTGAGCACAGAGGAAAAGCCAAACTATATTCCCCAGAGAGCAAAAGAGGAGCAGGACTGAGCAGTTAGATGCTGGCTCTGGGAACTGAACCAGCCCCATGTGTGTAGCCCCTGTGCATGCTGTCTCTCACCTGGGAAGGCTGTTGCAGCCTGTCCCCCCACAAACAAAGGTGCAAAAGCCCTTAAATTATTGAGAGGGCAAGATGGAAATTACCTACAGAGGAAGGAAGTCTTTTGAGAATCACATTTCACTGTTTCAACTGCTTAAGGGAAAGTTGTTTATGATAGTATCCTGTCAATAGGAGGTGTCTGTGTAGGTGGATGTATATATACACAGAATGTATGTGTATGAGGAGAAAGAACTTTCACTGTGGTCTGTCAGCCTTAAGCACATGGCTTCTATTTTTCCTTAAACCCTGCAAATTCATTAAAAAAAAAAAAGAAGAAAAAGACATTAAGGAAGTCCCAAGGTAGAGTGCATGTGTGTGTGAGGGAGTATGAGTAACAATCTTCACATTTAGCTGGAGCCTTGGTATTGTCAAAGCAGCTGAATCACTGCCTGAGAGCTGCCATCTTTACCATGGTGATGATTTGTCAGAGTGCCAACACTGCTGCCTACTGTCTCTGAAGAGCTGACCTTGTAACAACATCAACACTCTTTCTTTGGCTTCTGCTGACATACTCTAGGCTCTGGAAACTGTTTTCAAAACAAATATATAATCAAGTGTTGTGCTTGTAAAAGCAATTGTGTTTCTGTCCGTCAGATTATTTTAGGGTGTCTCACCTGCCAAAGGGCAAAGCGAAGGAATAGACAGGGAGGACACAACTCCACATAAAAAGTGAGGGGCTTTCTGTATACAGGAATGATGGGAATCAAAATTAACCATCACAAAATCAGAAGTTAATGGTAAAGGGGCAGCTTATGACTCCTTGTGCTCCTTGTAAACTTTTGTTTCTCAAAGCAAGGACAAGCGAGCAGAGTTCTACTAACAACAGGAACACAAGGGCCAAAAGGAAGGAAAGCTCTTGATTTAATGTGTGCTATATACTGTCTGTCTTTACACAGACAGGAAAAATTTGCCATATAAAATACTGATGGGTACTTTGCATCTAGACATTTGATATGGAGAAATGAGAGAGGCTTAGCTTAGGAGGTAGGGCAAAAGCATTGTTAGTACCTGAAAATACCAATCTTCTTGGCCCTAGGTTTACACTGCTCTGTGCCAGGTAACCTGACAAGTTCAGGCGTTCCCCAGTTGTGGGTGACTATCTGTATTCCTGTGGGTGACTACTTTGTATTCCTGCTGGTGGTGTATGTGCACCAAACCTCATATGCTCTCTGTGTGTCCAGTGTGTTGGCCAGGGCACAGCTGCAATGAAGCAGGACAAGCCAGACACGACTCACTCCACACTTGCCATGGCTTTGATTGTGGGGGCAGTGGTAGTGAAATGCTGTTACTGATTACTTTTCTTCTTGCTGTCTTCTTCTAAACTAAATTAATACAGCACTCACTCATGCCCTAAATGACATTTCATGGAAAGATCTTGTGATATCAGAGACTGGGTAGTGGTTGTAGGACAGGCTTTCCTTAAAAATTGCCATGCAGCACACAAAACCCATACATGTTGTTAGGTAGCAGCAGTTTTAATTTTAGATATGGGTTTGGAAAATGCAGTTAGATTAAACCTAGTATTCTGTAGGTTAGGACCAGAATGAAAGACGTAGCTAGCCAAAGTTGGGGGCAACATCTTCATGAGACACCAGTTTTCTCTCCCCCTCAGAGATCTATGTTCAGGTGTTGCCAGAAAGGAGAACACTGTAATTTATGCCAACATGTTTTTCCTGAAACCTTTTGAAAGTGTAATCCTTTGAATTTGTTGAAGTCAGGTGAATATTTTATATAGCTGAAGTTTCACTTCCTCATGTAGAAGTAAAAGTTACTCTTGATTTTGCATGACAGAAGTTAAAAATTGTATTGTTTGTCCACTTTCTGGCTCATTTACTTGAAAAACACCCAATGTAAAGCACTTGGAATTCAGCTTCTTTTGACACTTAGAGGAGCTTTGAGATTTGTGGGATTGAGCTCACATATATCAATGTATTACTGCATCTTTGTGTGTGTGTGTGTGTATATATATATTTATATATTATATACACATATATGGCCAGCAAAACTGCATTAAATTGTATTTGAGAGAAACAGCAAGCAAATGATATTTGACTTTGCATTGTTTTCCAGCTTGCTTGTTTTTGCAGTTTAGTGCTGGATTTTAACCTGCAAGTTTTCTGTTTGGGCTACGTTTTCTTTTCACGTTTCTTCCTGTGTAGCACTTGAATCAGTAGGCCAAAGAAACAGACTAACAATCAGGAAGAGACTAAAAGCAGGCTTTTTAGTGATGTAGAAATAACTTGCCATGGGAATTATTTTCAAACCTGTTGGTCCTTCTCAAGGCAGAGGGTCTGTTTCTCTTGGACATTGGAGTGATACAGCACTGGAATGATACAGCATCTCAAATTGCAAAGGGTGAGTGCTGTAAGTTGCTGGGCCTGTTTGTTGTATGTTGTCCAAATGAGATGTGCAAGTTTAGCTTTGAAAGGAGCATTTGTGCCTGAAAAAAAAAGAGGTTTTGTTGCCTTAACCAAAGGCATAACTAGGAATGGAAATCTGAACTGTGTCCAAGCTATGGCAGACATGCAGTGACTAAATCTTTTTAAACATGGCCACCCATATGCATTCAGATTTGGGAAGGCTTAGGAGCTTGTTGGGTGGGCCATGTCTACAATGTTTGCCTGAACCAAGCTCATAACAGAAATTTGGTACAGATTAGCCTCCTGCGATGCTTCTGAAAGCTCAGTTGTCTTTCAAATGGAAACATGAATTTTTTTCTGATAGTGAGAAAATTTAGTCGTTTAGTGCCTGAAATCAGCTCACAAGATACGAGTTATAATTCATTCAACTTTATTTTAAAAGCAGACACTAGGTTTTAGTGCACTATTTTCAATCCCCTGTACAGCAGAAGCCATCTTCTTACAGGTTTAGCTTCTTCAGGATTGATGGCAAGAATGACTTTCCAGGGGACAGTATGCTCTTACTGGCAGTGAATGGTTTTAGCTAATGGATTTATTAGCTTATGCTATTTTTTTCCTTCCTGTGTGAGTGGGATCACACAGCAGAGACCCTCCCAGCATGCAGCCCTTAATAATAGGTAAGGAGGATTTTTCTATCAAAAGACAAATGAGAAATTGCTCCTTGTGAGAAAGCTAATTTGAGACTGAGGCAGACCTGCTAGGATTTCTCCCAAATAGTGTCTAAAAAATGCAAATTGCTTTTAAAAAACTAATATTTCTTGAGTGTTTACTTCTGAAACCAAGGGAGGCGTGCATTAGCTGCTCTGTGAGCAGAGTACCAGACTGGACCATAGAAGGAGAAGAGGAAAATACCATGGAAAACAGGTCTGTAGGCTGAGCCAGATTTTTTTCCTGGTTTTGTGCATAAAAAGGCCTTGTTACAGCCATATCCTTTAAGCCCTGTGGAGTCAAGATGCATTGCCAAGAAAGGCTTTTGCATCTCTGATCCGCATGCTGCCTCCTCCACCAGCCTGTATTTTTCTAAAAATAATCCTGATTTCATACCTTAGCTGATGGACCTTCTAGCAGCCACAATAGATGGAGCCTCCCTGGAAAACACTCAGTAATGTGTAAAAGCATTGGATCCATTCTTTGAGGGAGGTTGTACAGAGCTTTTGAAGAGGCATCCTTTGTATTTTGAGCTGTGCTAAAACGTAGTAAGCTTATCCCAAGCCCTTTCTGCTTCCCTGGAACAAACAAGTCACTGCTGAATACCAGGTATCTCATTCAGCAGAAGAACAAGAATTCCTTTCTTTCTTTAGAACAAACAAAGTCACTTGGCAAGGGGCAAAGAAAGGATTTGTTTCCTTGTCCATGGAGAGATTTGTCAGCAGCACAGCCTGAAACATCTGCTTGGGGTGTGTGACACTCACTAACAGGCAAGGGAGCGTCCCAAGACAGGTGTCATATTCTCCATTTGATAAGCAGGGAGAAAAGCTGCCCTGCACTTGGCAGCAGAGCTTTTGTGGGCTCTGGGTCCATGTTGCTGCACTGTCAGTGGCAGATCCCTTCTCCCACACACTCTGCCCAGCCCTGTTCGTGCCACCATCCTCACAGCTGTGTCAGCTCCTTTACCCATTTGGCTCCCGGGAAGCTGCAACGCCAGATCTGCTGCTGGAGGAGTGCATATTGTGGATGTAAGAGCTTGCAGGCAACCCTGAGGTGTCATGCATGTATTCATGTATACATCATGCATGTATTTTCATGAGAAAATACGCTGATGGTCATTCAAAATATTTTTCCAGCACAGAGGTGACTGTGGCTTGGTGACTCCCTGGGCCAGAGGTGAGGTCTCCACATTTAACAGCATTAGAATATGGTGACATGGTGGTGTGAATGTCCCCAGCATTCCTTCTCTGAGCCAGGCTTGGCTGTCTCTGTTCTAAGTGGTGCTTTTCCTCTCCATTTTCTCTCTGCGGCAAAATACAAAGAAACTGGTGGAGTTTGATATGTATCTTGTAGTCATGCTGCACCCAGGATTGCCTAGGCCTGACCAAGCAAAGCTGGATCTTAAAATTCACTGTGGATGTATCTGTATCCATAAGTTTCCCAGGCTGAAGCCAGATGGCACCAGAGCAAACCATGCAAACATTGATATAGGAGGGAGCACTTCCATGTGGTGCATTGATCCTGGATTGACTCCAGGTGCCCACCAAAGCTTCTCTGTCACTTTCCTTCCCAGCTGGACAGGGGAAAGAAAACACTGTGAAAGGCTCAGGGGTCAAGATAAGGACAGAGGGAGATCACTCTGAAGTTACTGTCACGGAACACTTGGGGAAGTTAGTTACATTCATTATCCAGCCAAATCAAAGGAGGATAGTGAGAAATAAAACCAAATTTAAAAAACACTTTCCCCTTTCCTTTTTCCCAGGCTTAACTTAATTTCCAATTTTTTTGCACTTTGTCTCCCCCAGTAGCACAAGGAGGACAGGGAATGGCAGCTGCAGTCAATCCATCACATATTATCTCCCTCAGAGGGAAGACTTCTCATACTCTCTCTGCTCCACTGTGGAGTCCCTCCCATGGGAGACAGTTCTCCATGAACTTTTCCAGCATTTGTCCTTCCCACTGGCTGCAGTTCTTCATTAACTGCTTCAGCATGGGTCTCCCAATGGGTTCACAAGTCCTGTCAGCAATCTGGCTCCTGTGTGGGCTCCTTTTTCCATGGGGCTACAAGTCCTGCTCCAGCATGTGCTTCCCATCGTGCCACATCCTCCTTTGAGCATGCCCCTGCCTCTGGTGTGGGGTCCTCCACAGGCTGTAGGTGGATATCTGTTCCACCATGGACCTCAGTGCGCTTCAGGGCAGTCTCCTCTCACGCTGGAGCAACTCCTCCCACTCCTTCACTGACCTGGGAGTCTGCAGAGCTGTTTTTCTCACATATTCTCATTCCTTTCTCCATCTGCAGTCACTTTTTGTGCTACCACTATTGGTGGTCGGCTCAGACTTGATCACCATCTTGGAGCTGCACAGCATAGACTACACTGGATATGGGGGAAGAACTTCTAGGAGCTTCTCCCAGAAGCCAACCCTGTAGCCTACCCTCTACCAAAACCTGTCCAACAAACACAATACACAGCATCATGGAGTTGTCCTCTGCCATTTCAAGGAATCAAGAAACGATTAACAGAAAAGCCTCAAGCAGTTTCTGTGACCCAGGAATGTGTACTGGATCAAGAGTGAAAATCAAAAAGCTGTAGTGTATTAAAGAAGGCAGACAGCATCAATGGCATCCTTGTGCAGGTGTTGGCCAGCTTATCCCTGGCTGTTGTTTGACAGTACAGCACATCAGGCTTTTGCCTCTTAAAAACAGCTTCAGGTATCTCACACCTCGCATTGGGAGAGGAGGTGGCAAAACACTGATCCCTGTTTTGCAGGCTCAGAGTCACTCAGAAAGCAGGGTGATCTCCTGTGCACAGTGTCAAGCCAACATAAGCTGTGCCTTGTATGCTGAGGCAGGTTTGACACCAGTGTGCTTGTGTGACAGTCTCAGATGCAATCAGGTTTGTGCTGCTGAAGTGACCTGTCAGTCACAGGCTGCTTCAGTGGCCATGGCATCCCAGCATCAGCTCGAGTGTGGAGTGAGCAGGTTGAGCACTTTGTGTACGCATAGCACTAGGATCAAGTGGGCTTTGTGGGAAAAAAATAACACACAAAAGGAAAGGCTTTCCCTTCATGTTGTCCTGGGTCTTATCACCAGCACAGAAATGTGTGAACTTCATTTAAACATTTTTTTTCTCTGAAATGAGAATCCTAGAATCTTACTCTTCAGTATTATGCCTAATTCAGTGTGTCTCAGTGTCATCCTGATGCTACATATTTTGGAGTGTATCAATAGTTCGTTTCTCACTCACCATCCCACATTTTAGGGGGTTTTTAGGGGGTTTTTTTAGGGGGTTAATTGCCCAATCTAATAAGCATATACATTTCTACTCTGACTTACTTCACCTTTAGAAAACCCTCTGGAAGTTAGCAGCCCTTTGGCTTAGTTGTGCTGGACCAGAAACATCCACAGCAAAATCGGTACCATCACCATGTTTATACTGCTGTAAATAAGGAGCCAGGTCCACTTGCCTTTGGGTGTGCATTGGCACAGCAAGTCCTGCAGCCAAGTGCTCTTTGAGATTTGAAGAAGAATCATAGATTTGCTTTTATTCTGTGGCCAAGGTTCGGTGTAATTTTAAGGCCTTAGTGGAAATAGCAAGAACATAATAATATGTGTGTGAATAGTATGTAAAACTGGGGGTTGGGACAAGGGGAAACCTGGTCTGTAAAAACATTGGCAAGTACTATTTTGCCCTACATTTGAAGTACTGGTGTGTTCAGTAGTTAGTGAAACATACAGCATTCACAAACAAAACTACTGAGAGTAAACAAAGATTTTCCCAAGGGCATTTGCAGCTGCTCCATTTAGAAATTTAATCTGAAGGTCTCTGCTTGGTGAAATGGGCTTTCAATTTGTGTCTTACCATTTCGTTTTTGAGGTGATTGGATTGGAAATTGTGGTGAGATACTGGAAATTACTACAAAATCCTGTAGCATTTAGAAGTCCTCTACAACAAGAGGTCTGCAAAAGCCTGTACTGTTTAGAAAGGCTATACAACAATGCCAGAGCTGCGTTTATTGTTTTAGCAAATAAATTTGTCAAGCTGTCAAAACAAACAAGAAAGAGATTTCTCAAAGACATGTGCATTGTATTTGGTCTTAGCACATACCTGGGTGAATTCCTTGGGGAATCCTTTCCTTCCTCAGAAAATGGTGCCTTTCATGTCACTTGGGTGAGGATTAAGCACTATTAGGCAGAAGGATGAAAACTGATGCAGTTGCTTTAGTGAGACAGTGGGATGTTTGGACTTTAGGCTCACTTGATTTATTGCTCAATTATTAGATGTGCCCTGACACTGATGTTTGAGAGGCAGGGAGAGACATTTCTGCCTGATTTCTATTAACAGCTTCCCAAACAACAGGCTGTGTTAACAGCTGCTTTATCCTTTTCATATTGAGGGAAGAAATGTCTGAAAGCTTTTATACTTTGTGAGTTACAGAGAGAAAGACAGAGCCCTCATCTCCAGCTCAACCTTTATGTGCAGTCCATTTATTTTTTCACAAAGAGCAGTGAAATCCAAGGCATGTTGTAATGCTCGTTGCTATTTTCTTATCTCCTTATTTAAGCAACAGTTTAGAGAGAGGCTAACAGGTGTGTAACTGCTGAACTAGGGCTGAGTGTTCAGGACATATGGTTATCACATGAGTGATGAGAGAAAATCAGCCGATCAATCAGTTTCCCTCATGCTCTTCACAGCTAATCTTTATGTTGATCCTGGCGGAGGGAGTGATGTCTTAGGTTAAGAAGGAATGGCATTTTACTCTCTGCAGCTGCACTGCAAGGAGACTGTGTGTGTGTTATGTGAGATAATTTACCTGTTCTTCTGTGTGTTTGCATGGAGTGAGAAATGTGAAGTACTCAGGCTGCTTGGAGGTGACACTGCCGGTGCTGTTACAGGACACAAGGAGCATAGGAACTAAAAGTTGTGAGAAAATCTCCATTAAGACCTGAACTGACTCCAGGCTGGGTTTACAGAACAGCTCCAAGAGTTACTGATAGGTTCATGTGAGCATGAATTAATTATTGTTAATAATAGTTATGATTCATCAGCGAGGGATGTGGGCCTTGCAAGAAAGTTTCCTTTATAGCCACTTACACCTTCCCCTCTCTGTTTTCACCATCATTTGCCTCTGCTGTTTCCCTTCTCTCCTGCTCTGATCCAGTCTTTCATTATGTCTTTACTTATTACTCAGGTAAAGTTTACCTTTACCTTTTGGCTGGTCTCCCAAGCCACTCTCCTGCCCAGGAACTCCCCTTTCTCCCAACTGTCTCTGTCTGGTCTGGCTTGCTTGCACTCCCCTCTGCTGTAACAAACACTGACCCAGGGCTCAAAGGAACAAGGTAGTCCTTGTGTTCATATCCGGCTGGTGCTGAGCCTGTTGGGTTATTGTCCAGACAGTGCTAGCAGGAATGGTCTGTCTTGGATATTTATAAGCTTCTTGTCTATGTGATCTTATTATCACACCAGGCTCATAAATGTCTGTGTCCCCAGAAAAATGCTGTGAGATAAGATGTGCTATTAATCCTACTTTATAGACAGGGGACTGGAATCAGAACAAACAGGGAGTTAAGCCAGAGTCCTCCTGAATGACAAATTAGGAGCATAATGCCATCTTCATGAATATGCTCTTTGTTTCAATTTGCCTGGATAGTTTTTTAAGTATGATTGCAAAATAATGTGGTTATGTGGGACATGGAGAAGGCTGAGGTACTCAGCTACTTTCTTCGGTTCAATTTGTAGCAGCAAGTGCTCCCACCACACCACCCAAGTCACAAAAGGTAAAGGCAGGGACTGGGAGAATGAAGAACCACCCGCTGTGGGAGAAAATCAGGTTTTAGACTCTCAGAGAAACTTGAAAGTGCAGAAGTCCATGTGACCTGTTGGGGTGCATCTGTGAGTCCTGAAGGAACTGGCAGATGACATGGCTAAGCCACTATCCATCATACTTGAGAGGCTGTGACAGTCTGATGAAGTTCCCACTGACTGGAAAAGGGGAAGCATAACCCCCATTTTTAAAAAGGGAAAACAGGATGGATTTTATGGATGGACCACTCAGTGGATAAGGAATTGGCTGGATGGTCACACTCCAAGAGTTGAGTTCAGTGGTTCGATGTCCAAGTGGAGAGAAGTGATTTGTGGCAGTCAGGGGTTGGAATTGGTACCAGCACTGCTGAACATCTTTGTTGGCAACATGGAGAGTGGGATTGAGTGCACTCTCACCAAGTTTGCAGATGACAAACTCCTGTGGTGCAGTCAAATCCTGGGGGGACATGGACAGGCTTGAGGACTGGGCCTGTACAAACTTTATGAAGCTCAAGAAGACCAAGTGCAAAGTCCTACACCTGGGTCAGGGCAGTCCCAAGCACAAATACAGGCTGGGTGGAGAATGGATTGAGAGCAGCCCTGAGAACGCCTTGGGGGTGCTGGTGTATGAGAGGCTGAACATGACCCAGCACTGTGCTCTTGCAGCCCAAAGCCAGTTGTGTCCTGCACAGGATCCAAAGCTGGATGACCAGCAGGGTGGGAGAGGGGATTCTGCCGTTGTGTCCAGCTCAGGGGTTCCAACACAGAAACAGAGACTCACTGGAGCAAGTTCAGAGGAGGCCACAAAGATGATTAGAAAGTTGAAGCACCTCTCCAGTGAACACAAGCCAAAAGAGTTGAGACTGTTGAGCTTTGAGAAAAGAAGGCTCCAGGGAGTCCTTATTGCAGCCTGTCCATACCTGAAGGCTGTCTACAAGGAAGCTGGAGAGAGACTGTTTAGAAGGGCTGATAGTAAAAGACAAGGGGCAATGACTTTAAACTGACATTAGGTTGGATGTGAGGAAGAAATTTTTTATTATAAGGTGTTGAGGCACTGGAACAGGTTGTCCAGAGATGTGGATGCTCCATCCCTGGCAGTGTTCAATGCCAGACTGAATGAGGTTTGAAGTATCCTGGTCTAGTAAAAGGTGTCTCTGCCCGTGGCAGGGGATTGGAACTATATGATCTTTAAAGTCCATTTCAGCCCATGAATCTGTATTGGGAAAAGTCACAGCCAACTTGGCTTTTCACAGTACATTGTGAGAAAAGGTCTCATATTTAAGGTGCAAGTTTTGAACTCTCTGATCAATGCTGGCTGCAGTGTCTGAGCAGATTAGCTGATTTCAATTATCTTTCATTTGATTGCTTTCTTTTTGTTTTCAGCACTGTCATTAGAAAGAAAAAAAGAAAAAAAAAAAAAAAGAAAAGAAATCCCCAACATTTATTTAAAGTACTGGATTTACCTGTAGCAAAAGTTAAGTGAAGTTAATCACTGCTGGGAAGAATGGAGGTTTAAACTGACCTCACAGGAGAATAAATCAGGAACTGAATAAAGTTTTTGAGGTGCCCTCAAGGGAAACAGAGGTTGCAGTACTGAGCTACAAGTAGTGCCAAGTGTGGGCTGACTACACACAGGAGAGAGTCCTGATTGCCCTTCTCTCAGTTGGTTCATTCTCCTTCCTGACAACTGTACTAAGCAGGAAAAATGGACCAAGCAGAAGAACTCCTAGGCAAGCTTCCCATTTGGAAAATCAGAGCTACATGGGCTTTCTCATGCACTGTCTGTGAGCCATTTGCTCTCTGCATACAAGGTGAGGTACCCAGGTGCCTGGCATACTCTCAAAAACCTTTGTGTCTGTGTGGTGAGATCAGGATGCTGGAAACAAGTCCTAGGTGCACCTCCCCACTCATTCCTCCAGGCTCAGGGGAATCTGAGCCCAGGATCCCCTGTCAGGCCACCTTAAATAAAGAATGGCAGCAGAACCAGAAAGTTCCCTCCACACTCAGCTACTAGTTTTAAGTATTTATTGCAAATACTTGAGTTCAGGTGATTTCTAACATGTGTCCCTTTGTAATTTTTTTTTCTAAAACCAATTTCTGCTGTAAACCAAAAAGAATACACCCAGTTACTAATAATGTGACTCTAACTGTATTCCTTAAGACTTTACAACTTGTCTCACATCCCTTGCTGGAACAATTCTTAAAATGCAATGTTCTTAGTGATACCAAAATATAAATTATAATTTTCTGTAATTTCAAAGCTACATTTAATTTTGAAGTATTTTTGCAAAGTGTCTGGTATGTTTTACTATTGAAATAATTTCCATATGGAGGGCAACCTTGTTGCTGCTGAACTGGAGAAAAACAACTGAACTGGAAAGAAATAAAAGTTTTGGTGTCAGGTGGGACAAGTTCAGGTGCAGAATTTCAAAGGAAAAAGTAAAAGCAGAAATCCACAGTTTTGCCTGAACATAAGTAGCTTTGATTTTTAAGTAACTGGTTGAATATAGTATTTCCAAGGTAAATGTAGACAAATTCTTTGAAAACCAATTTTTAATTACAGTTTCTCTGAAAAGTTTGTCATAGTTAGTCATAAGACCTCATTGAAGGCAAATCAAACAAGTCTGATGGACTAAAGCTACCAGAGGACAGTCAGAATGGATGTAGAGTCACATTGCTTAAGCTGTGGGGTATATTTGTCCTTTCTGCTACAGTATAAAGAGATAAAAATATTGCTCTCTGTGGTTTGCATTTTGGGCCTTGCTTCCCCCACCCCAGAAAGCTTTCATTTTCCAATGCAGGAGTCCATATCCATTTCATTATGTATTTTTTTACCACAGCTGAGTGACCTGTCATGCTCGTGTTGGCTGTGGTTGCTCTGTGATCTGCAGACATTTCAGCAGTTTCTGTAGTGGCTGCTGCCCAGGCCACCCAGGCCAGATGCCCAGGACACACAAATACTTTATTTGCATTCTTGTTCCCAAATGCTGACTGGCTCAGTACTAGTAAATTAAAACTGGTTTAATAATCTGCGGTTGCATTCAGCTTGACTCCTTCACATACAAATATCCTATCTTCCCCTAGCATTTATCTCTAGATATGTTAATAACATCTGTAAAGATAGATAAGGATAATGCCAAGATTATCTGTATTTACACAAGTGCTTCATTTGGAGGTCCACAGTGTAATGCACCAGTCATTCCCAAGTGCTTGAATTCCATGAGGGCAGTCACCTCTGTTTCCTGGACCAGACTGCACTTAACTCTTCAGGTCATAAAGGGTT
This sequence comes from Muscicapa striata striata, assembly GCA_030060385.1. NCBI lineage: Eukaryota > Metazoa > Chordata > Aves > Passeriformes > Muscicapidae > Muscicapa > Muscicapa striata. The sequence goes on from JAREIS010000215.1 coordinate 1,072,383, forward strand.
TTAACTCTTCAGGTCAAGAAGGTTTTCTCCTGTACTGCTTGATGTGGAGAATAATCCCTGAGAATGGACACACCTGTTAGTCACCTGACAGACTCTGCTGTTCCTGCTTGCAGATGACAATATAACAGGATTCTTGTCTATCACAAACATCCTCTTCCCCTTATACAAACACCCAGTGGCTCAGGTTTCCTTTTGTCCAAAGCTGCTGAAGAGGTGCTTTAGAAAGAAGAACAAGTTGCACTGGGATGCAAACAGACATTGTCTTAATATATTCAAAGCTGACTAAGGAGGAATGGATCCTACAAAACCCAGGATAAGTACAGGATTTAGAGGGTCTTTCAGGGGTACTTTATAGCTTCCATTGCTGGTGAATAGTAGCTGAGAGAAATCCTTCCTGTCATATAAATGTGTTTTGTTGATTTCCATCTGGAATAAAGGCAAGATCAGGGGTTCTTGCATGTGCCTGGGAAGAAATGCCAGTATACCTTATATATCCATGTACCAGGAAAACAAGTAAAGTTACAGGCAGGGCACTAGCCTGGAGACCAGAAACTTCTGCCTTCAGAAGGGGTTGCATCTGGAAGGAAATAGGTCTGCATGTCCTCCAGCTCCCAAACACAGTCAGGAACTTTCAGTGTCTCTCAGGTGTGAGGAAGTGAGTACTGGAGTCCTGGGCTCTCTTCCCACCTGCAAGGTACACATGAGGTAAAAGATGGCTTCACAGAGCAGAGGCAGAAGGGGAGCTTAATCAAGTTTGGTGGTGCATTCACACTGGCATGCATCTTTTTATTAGAAGTGGAGTGGGAAATTTGAGGCTGCAGGTGAAATGAGAAATTATTAGATATAGCTCATTGATCAAGCAACTGACAGTGAAAGAAGATAGTAGGACACAATGCTGAGTTTTAGGACAGCTATAGGTGAAACGTGTCATGGCACTGGGAGATCTGACTTCCCAAATGTCTCTGCTGATCTTTCATTTGCAATCAAAGCCCTCCCTATTTTATATTTTTTTCCTCTTCCTTCTTTTGTGCAATGGATAGCATTTCTATATATTCTTCTCAGCGAAAAATTCAAAGACTTAGGGATCATGCTTCCATTTAAATGCTGAGGTTTAGTGCAGTCACAGAACCAGACAAAAAGGCAAGGAGGGTTGGTCATTTATCTTTTGTAACTTTAGCCAGAAATTAATTTTAGTTTGTTTTGTTTTCAGGGAAATGCATGGGCCTGAGTATTGTTGTAATATGTTGCATTTTATAAGTTGTCAAACATTCCTTCTGAAACTATTCTTCTAACACTCACTTCTTCTGGGTTTGCAGTTACAGATATCCTCTTGCTATGGTGATTGTCTGATACAAATACCAAATGTTGCTACTGAAAGAAAAGCAGCTGTACTTAAATTTAGGTAAAAAGAAGGAAGTAAGATACTGCCAAAACAAAGATTATAAACTAAGAACACCTCACTTTTCAGCTGGTACTAAAACTAGAGCTTAAATTAGCAACAGTGAAATTTCTAAAATATATTTGACCACATTCTTCAAAATAAAATTAAGACATTTCCTTGTTCAGTGAAAATTAGTTAAAACTACTGTTTTACTTAATAAGAATGCAGCTTGGGTTAGTGCTCTATTTTTAAATGATCAGGATCCCTATCCTGAAAGTCACTTTTCCAATATGAACTTCCTGCTCAGGCTGTTTTAGTGTGGTGTTCTAAGAATTGTGTAGGTCTCCTCAGGAAGGCAGGGATTGTTTTGCCTCTTTTAATCCTCATCATTTCTTTGCTTTCCCACATTGGCCTCTGTAGAGCAAAAGACTGCTTATCTACTCAAATGGAATGGGAACTTCTTTTGGAAAAGCGCAGGGAGAAGATTTTCATTTGAATGTAAGTAGGAAATGAATCCAGCCTGCCAGAGCTGGAAACCAAACGTATTAACTCTTTACAGACTTTTCTGCCAGAATGCTTTATGCCAAAACTCTGTATGGAATGTTTTCAAGGGAAATCACTTGGATAAATGTCAGGAGAAGGCAAACCAGACAGCTGGCTTCAGCAGTACTTGTGGTACCCACAGCCTTGGCTCTGTCCAACAATCCCACATGGATTCTCCAGCACACCCAGCTCAGGGGTGATACCTCTCCTGGCTACTTTAGTTCCTGCTCTCTCTCACCATCTTGTCCCTCTATTTTCAAGCTGCTCTTGGCTGTGGTTGAGTCTTTCCACACACTGTTAAGGGGACAGCTGCCCACAGCTTCTCCCAGCATTTTCGGGGACCCGCTCCCCTGCAGAGCCATGCACAGGGAAAAAGAAAGTGGATGCAGGAAAGGGTCTTCCAGATACAGGTGGAAACCACTTGCCCAGTTGAGATTTGGGAATAAAGTTGTTGCAATAATTGTGAAGTTTGTTTCAGGCTTCATGGCTGAAGATAGCAACAAACTGGTTGCAGCTGAAGCCAGAGCCCTGTTCAGCCACCTCAGTTGATGGCAGGCATCCAACCTGACTAATGTTAGCCAGGATGCTGTTCAGTTTCCTGCACATATCACACTTAAATGAGTCAAAGTGAAAGTAGGTGTGGGTATTGTGAACGTGGTTCCAACTTGCACTTGGAGCTCTTTGGACACTGGAATGTGTATTGTATGGCCAGGATGTCCCATTGCAGTGCCCTCAGCTGGACACTGGAGAGTGTTTCATGTACTGCACAATGACCAAGTTCACTGAAACATGATAGTCAAGTTTATTTCATTCTGTCTTCTTGCACCTTTCCTTTTGTTCCCCATGTAACTGTACTTCAGCACAGTCTGAGCAGAAAAGTCAGGCTTGCCTTGATAAAAATAATGTAAAAACCTGCACTGTGGTTTACCTATTGTTTATAATAACATTTTCCTCGAAGATTTCTCTAGGAAGGCTTTTACATTCATCACACTTCTGTTCCTTGTACTTACCTTCCACACCAATAGCAGATAGACACAATTATACCTACATATTATTGTAATTGTTGATGGTACCCTATTTAGTTCACACCATTTCTTTCTGTGTAGTAATAGATTTCCTGAATCTGTCCATTTTTTCTTTCACTGTATTAAAAAAAAGACACATTAACATGCTTTCAAAGAGATTTAGGGAGAGGGAAACCACTACATCCCAGTGCATGAATTAAAAAAAATGCTAATAGGCCCATAAATGAAAATCAAGAGTTGTTTTTATTTCAAACAGCTGCATCTCTGTCAATGCAAGATTTATTGGTTTCCAGTCCCCTCAAGACTGAGGAACGTGCTTAGCTGGACTCATTGAATCCAAAAGCAGAGTTGCTTCCATAGCAGATCAGGGGTGCAGGAACCAGCTAGGGTTCAGGAGATGCTGTGAGCCTCACTTGTGCTTTGGCTGCATGGGAGCACAGTGACCTCCAGCAGTGAGTCTGTTTGAAGAGCCAGTTTACATCTGATTTGCCTGCTGCAAGTCAACCAGGTGATGGAGATGTGTTCTGCAAAATCTGATGGATAAAATGGCAGGGGATTTAGGCTTGTACACACAGCCTTACCTTGTGCTTGGTTTGTCCGTGATGTGGGTGGAGACAGCCTTGGGCCAGCACAAACAGCAAGGTGGTGGATCAGGTAAGGCAGTGTTGAATCTGTGTTTTTCTAAAGTCCATGCATGAATGTGGTTTTGGATCCTCTCCAGAATTCTGGGGCTCTTCTCCCTTACCAGGAAACACTTGCTCAGCTAAGAGCAGTGAGGAGGTGGAGGTATCTCAGGCATGGTGCTGTTTCCTGCTGATTTCCCAGACTCATTTAGGCAAGTTGCTAAAAAGGACAAAAGAGGATATTGGCAAAGCACTAGGAGTAAAAATATTGGGGCTAAGATAATAAAGCAATATGTAAAATTGCAGCAAAATCCTACTTTCTGCCTTCCTCCAAAAATGTAGATAAGTGCCATGAAGTGTAATCAAATATTAAAGTAAGAGTTAAAAATACTTTTAGCTTAATGCATTTCCCTTAATCTCTTGTCCATGTTACTTTTATTCTGTTACTATTCTCCTCTGCTTTTATATTAAAAAGCTGCACAAACAGAAGTACAAAGTGCTGCTCAAACAATAAAGCAAACAAAAGGAAACAAAAATATACTTATTTATAGGTTCTTTTTTACTTTGAAGTAATTTTACATATTGTGTAATAATAGCATATTTGAAAGTTGAAGATGTGATTAGTTTTAAAAAAAAAAGTTGAATGTACTTTTAAATGACAGTTCATGTTAAATGCTATGGTTCTTTTTTTAGTGAGAAGCCTTGTCAAACAAAATTGTTTTGGGGTTTCTGTTGCTTGAGGGCAAAATAACTTTCATAGCATTGAGGGAGGCGTGCTGTTGCAGCCCTACAGCAAGAATGCTCATGCTGCCTGGCAGCACAGGAACACAGCAGCAAACTTGAGGAGACATGTGTGAATGAAAGCAGATAGTTAGGAATTTGTTCTCATTGCCATGGTGTTGGACACTGTTTACTTTACCTATCAGCTGAGTCTGGTTCTTCCCCTGTCTTCTGGAAACCTGCAGACCTGACCTGTAGCCAGGTTCGGCTTCAGAGAGGCGGTCAGCTCCCAGTAGCATATGGACAAGAAACATGGATTATTTATTTTCTTTGAAATATGGTTTCTGGCATTTGTGGCTGAGGAGGAAAGCTCCAGATGGTGGGTGAAGTGTGCATTATCTGTGAAGTGTGCCCTCCCAAGCACACAGCCAACTGGGTTAGCAGCAGGAGGCTCACAGAGATGGGTGCTCTTGCTTCTGTCCCCAGGGCCTGGGACTGGCAGGTGACATCAGGGGTGGTCCTGAGGTCTCATTTAGCTGGTGACCTCTTTGCCCAGTCCCACTCTACCTGCCAGACTGCAGGATTGCTCTCAGATAAAGATACTTAGCTGTTCTGAAATTGGTGGCAGCTTAATGCTTATCACAGCTGAGGAACCGGATGAGCGCTGCATGTCAGTTTCCCTCATAGTGTATGCCAAGCTGTAAATACAAAATGCCAGGTTGTAGTTATAAAAGCAGTCTGTCAGATATATATGGCACACTTCCCTTGATACCCTTAGACTAGGTAAAACAAAACAGGCCAGACATGCATATCCATTTTAGCTTTTCAACTACTAATGTCATGGTGCTATCTTCAGTGGCTTTGGTTTTATCATGGTGCTATAACTGCCAGTGAACTACTGTACTTAAAAGGTTTTTGGCATATCCTTTGTAATTTTGAAAATAAAATATCATTGTTTCCCTCTGGCTGAGTGGTTAAATCACACTACAGTGGCCCTACTTGATAATTTTTTTCATGAAATACTCAAATCTTAGGGTTAATTAAAGCATGGAATAAGTATCTAGGGAGGCATACATAAATGCTAACGGGATTTCTACCACATATCTAAAGAGGCAAACTTCACCATGTATAGTTTATGCTAAGCTGAAAAAAGGAAATTCTTAGATCTCTTACAAGGCAGAAATTTTATATTTTGTGACAGATTTAGGCAAAAAAACCCAAAAAACTCAAACTTAACAAAACCACACAACATTTGATAATGACAGTATGTAAATATATCCCTAATAATCATAGGGATTAAACGTTCTGGGAGACTGTTTAAAGCTTTGTATTTGCAGGAATCTTAATACCCATTCCTATCAGAGGAATCTGGATCTAGGATCATAAGGCAAGAAGACTGCTGTGCCTGGCTGAAACTGCTGAGGAAACTTTAGCAATCAAAATTACCTACTGATAACATAATCTGGCCAGTACTGCAGGGCAGAATATTGTGGAGAGGAACTGCATGAGTCATAATGATAGGTGATCAGAAATACTGCTCAGCTCCTCGTCTGAAAGCCCTGATTCTGAGAACATCCACTGTCACTCATCATCCACCCAGAGGGAAGGGTGGCACTTCCTGGCTTGCACCCACCTCCTTGGCTGGCCTCCATTTTGCCCACAAGGTTTGTTTTTCTGTACTGGGTTGACCTTCTTCAGTTTGTGCTGGTTAGGTGAGGTAAAGGTAAATATATGGATGAAGTGTCCTAGAGCTTCAGGCAGATGCCCTCATCACTAGTCTCTCACCAGCTGTAACCACTCTGGCATAAGGGGATTTTGCAAAAGGTCCCTACAGCCCCTGTATCGCTTGGGTTTTAGTCTGCACTCCTGTAATTTATTTTGTTCATTTTAAAAGAGGTTAGGGTTTGTCTACTTAGAGCAGAACCTTAGGAGATGTACTGATACCATCTGCTTTAAGCATTCAACTTGGACACATTTCAGACGACAGCGTTAGGATCAGCAATTCCCAGTAACTTCCTCGTAGAGGGGCAGGTGTCTCTGCATGGGCAATTCAGGTCATTCATGTTAGATGCTTAAAATAGAATATATGCAAATTCAGACTGTCTGCTGCCTTCACCTTGTCCATTGCTTACGTCTTTTTATGTCTTAAAGGTGATTTATCATTGAACTGCTGAAAGAGACCTTGCACTCCTTTAAAATTGTCTACCCAATGTAAAAAAAGGGACATCTCTGTTGGGCCATGACTTCATGCCAATTACAGAATGTGTGCCCCCAGCCCTGAGCTGCTTGGGAGTGGGCCTGAGGTGGGCAGTGGTGGGGGACAAGAGAGCAGGAGGTCTGGGCAGGACCAGCAGCAGCCCCATTGCTTTTGGGTGAGTGGCTGGGCTGATTTAGCCCCAGTGGTTTTTGAGGCAGTTTGAGCTATTGCCTTTGCAGAAATATGTGAAAATATAAATGAAGAAATGTGTTTCATATAAAACCGTCTCTGCAGGAGAGTGGAAGCAACTGTGGTGATAGGGAACCTAATTGCCAGTTTATTTGTGGATGTTTTTTTAAATGTATCCTTTTGAGAACCATTAGAAGAGGGCTGTTTTATCAAACTGCCCTGGCCCTTTGTGTTTGCGTGTTTGCTCTGTTGCTTTGGAAGTGCTCGAGCTGTCACTGCTGTGGAGTTGTAGTCCAGTCTTCAAACATTTGTTCCCCCCAGTGTTACAGTGCTGCTTCATATGGCATCCCTGGCCTTGTATTCAGTGCCATAATGACTGTTCTCTGGAAGGGCAGCAGGACAAGACAAGGAACACGTCAAGCACCTAGAAGAGAGGGAAAAATTGCAAAGCCTGACTTGACAAAGTCTAGACACAGATGGCAACTATTTGACAATGTTTTGTGGTGACCAGTGAGTTCTCCCCAGAAAGGAGAAATATAGAAGTAGTTCAGAATAATGAGCAAAAATTCTGAGTGGCCCACCAGAACTTAACAAGGGGGTTGCACAGACCAGTCCTGTGTTGGAAAGAATGTGCTGCTTGTAGCAGCATGGGGAACACAGGTCAAGCCCTCCAGCTCCTAGGCTGTTCTTAGGCACTCTTGGGGAAGAGGTAGGAATGATGAAAAATAGGCTGGAAATTTTGTCTATCCTCCTTGCTTCCTTGCTTGCTTGCTTCCTTCCTCTCTTTTTCTCTTCCCTTGCCCATGTATCTGGATTTTCTCAGTTCAGCAATCCTGTAGGAGCCAGCTGAGAAGCTGGCAGGCTGCTTGCAGGCATCCATGGAGGTGTGTGCAGGCAGGGTCACTGCACTTGCTCTCTGCCAAGGTAGGGTTCGTTGTTTGGCTTGGTGTGGCAGTGTACTGGGTGGCACACCTGTCTTCCCAACCACCCCAGGGATCCATCCCTGGTAGGCAAAGAGTGAGGCTGAGCCCAGGCTTCAAAGAGTTTTTGTTCATTCTGACCTATTTTGCTTGAAGTGCTTTATTTTGCATTCAGAGTTTAATCTCAGCCAGAGGCACACACTGTGTGAGAAATCCACTCATCAAATAATCAAAATAATTTTTTGGGACACTGTGGGTTCTTGCACCATAGGGCTTGAGTGTTTGTTTGGCTGCCAGTGGCATGCACTGCCAGTTACCAGATAGTGGGATCCTCAGGGAGGAGGGAATAGGGGGAAGGAGGAGCTGTAAAGACTTTAGTTGTCACAACCTTTTTTCAGCTATTACGAGATAAGGGCGCAGTTTCATAACACAAACTGCCTGCCTTCAGTGCAAGGTCTCACCCGTGCCAGTCTGGGGCTGCTCTCTCCTGTCTCTTCTCTCTGCCTTCCCAGCACTACTGGAACTGGAACAAAATAGTTGCAGTGTTGTGAAGCAGCTCAGCCATAGAGAGGATGTGTGTGTGCACCACTGTGGCCTGAGGCATTTTACTTTGGGAAGGGCATGCGGGACAGCGTGAGCCCAGACAGGTTTGTTAGCACTGGTGCAGCCACAGCTGTGCCCTCTGGCTGGCCCTTCCCTCCCGTGCAGTGGCTTGTGTGGGGCCTGGAGGCTCTGCAGAGCCGTGCTGGATCCATGCTTTGGAGCTTGCAGAACTCAGATCCCTGAGGAGCACTTGGTGGTGACTGCAAGATTTGCCTGGGTCCAGCGTGGCAGGCTGTGAGCCAGAGCTGGCACAGCATCTTGTTGACGCCCCTCAGGAGCCAACTGGGTGCCCTTGTGCTGTGCCCAGCAGCTCTGCTGAGACACACAGGCTGGCTCAGCCAGCATGCATCTTGGATCAATGGGACTTAATGGTCCTGGCTCCTTGTGAAAGCAGTTAAATGAGGAAAGAAGACTGGGCACTGGTCTGTCTATAAAGAAAGCCTAAAACTCCGATCGTCTCTGGCTCATAAATCTGGCAGTGAACAGACCCAACTACAGGTTGTTTGCTTTCAGCATCTCACCATCTCCTGGGTTTGCAGCCCAACCTTCAGCCCTTTGGGCAGCCCCAGGGAGGCCTTTTCTGCCTGTTGACCCAGGCAGGTGCCTGGTGCCTGGGCAGGGATGCTGTGAAGGAAGTCATGCTGTCTGTCAGGCAAGTGGGGCAGTGAGATGTGATTCCCTGTGCCATCTCCTGCTTGGCATTGGAATTGCTGGAGCAGTGCCATTACTCCATCCCTTGTGCTCACACTGCCTTTTAAAGGGAAAGTCAAGTCTTGGCAGCTGCTGCAGGCTGAGTTCATCCAGAGGGAGTCAGCATTCACAGGAGCCGGGCTTTGCCTTTATTTTGTATGGCTCGAGTATTGTGGAAAGGATCAGTTATCCTATGGCAGTAGGAGCAGAGCCCTCCAAAAGGTTCAGTATCATTTCTTATGAGAAAATATTTTGATGGGAAAATAGCCATTCAACTTAGAGGTGTACGTGCTGTCTGTGTCAGGCAGCCCCTGGCCAACAGGTGTTTAAAGAAAGGCAGAGTAACCTTCCTCTGAGTACATGTGACATTGGCTCCTTCTCCTGTTGCATTTCCCAGGTAGTTATTAACTGGCTGTTCCAGCACAGTGAGCACGCGATGATGCTTCAAGCTGTGCCCAGCCCTTTCTGTACAAAAGTAACTGCCATCTAGAAGCTGGTTTCCACCTTTCTTAGCACATTCCAGGTGCCTGCCTGTGTTAAAAAAAATCCTGAAGAGTTCAGGACTATCTTCCATTACTGACAGGCACAATTTCTAAAACTGTCTGGATTTTCCTGCAGGTCCCTTGAAATTTTTTACAAATCTGTGGGATGAAGGAGAAGTGGGTTTGGGGGAACACAGCAGGGGAAAGATAAAGACTGTGAAAGCGTGAAATCATGAGTAACACGGGAGGCTGCTTTTGGCCTTGGGACACCAGAGCAGACATGAATTATTGAAATAATGGCTCTGTTAATCTATGTGTTGTCAGCCCTTCCATAAACAGTGAGCAGGTGCTGTATGACTGCAAGTCCTGTGGAGTGGGAAAACCCTCTGGTCATGGAGTGGTGGGGAGACTTCTGCTGGGGCTCCAGCCTGCAGCTTCAGCTGCCTGACCTGGATCATTTGTTGTTCAAAGTGAGGGATACTGCTCTACAAAAGCCTGTGTTCATTTCTTTTCTAACATGTAATGTTGTTTAATAGTCCATTAGACTCCCTCAGTAGGTTTTCTTTTTTACTTTTTTTACTCTATACAGGATCTGAGTGAAGCAACTAACTACTCAAGACAGACTGTAATATTAACAGATGTGCCTGTAAGGTTTGCTTGCCTTTCAGCTTTTGGGGCTTTTTTCCAATTGTGTGTAAAGTACTTGACCGAGTTGCAAACAAGTGTGTAGCAATTGAAACTCAAATACATTATGCAACTTCAGGATGTGCTTTATGGCCTGTCTGTTCTGATTATCAGCATCAGAGGAAGAAAATTCACTGAGTATTAAAAGGAGGATGTCATTGAATAACTGTGGAAGTTACTGTGAGGAGAATCCTCTTGCACCATGTGTTTTGACCCTGTATCCAGAGTGCCAGACAGAATTTTAAATGTGAATCAGTAGGTAAATACCTATTTCAAGGCAAAGTAAGGTGACTCTTCCAGGACTGTGCATTGCTGTTTTCCATCTTCAGAAGTCTCTTAGAACAGCTGCTACTTTGAGCATCTTCAAAACTGGAGATCTGTCAACTCCAAAGCCAGCTTTTGCTGACAGATACAGCAAGATGCAAATTCTACAAACAGCTTTGGCAAATCTTGTATGAAAATAGGGTAAAAATATTATGAATTAACTTGGATAGAGTTTGACTCTACTTATAAAGCAGTAAAAGAGAATGAATTAGTGATTAGGATTTTATTTTTATTTTGGACTCTCTAACAGAGTGGGTTGAGGTCCATGATAGCAGTAGCTGTTTTTTCAATATTCCACTACATTCAGACAACTGGAGAACTAAATAGAAAAGTTGACTTTTTGATGATGTAGTTGTTGGACTACATTCTAGAGCACTAGTATCTTTCACACCTTGAACAGGCTTTTAATCCTGAAAATTAGAAATGCCTAGCACATTTTAGGGAAGGCAGATTTCTGGGAAAACCTCATTAGGACCACTTCAGAAAAGCAAGGCCCAGTTCAAATGGCAGGTATCAGGTTGCTGCCACTTCAGTCCCTGCTCTTGCAGAAGCTTTCTGCAGGAGGAAGGCTTAGCTACATTACATGTTCCATCCTTTTCTCTGCTGAAACTGCTGGAGGAAGAATATAGCCCTGCTTTGCAGGAAGAATTTGTTCTTCAAGATTCAGTTACAAGACTGGGACCTTAGCCTGCTAATTCATGTATTCTAGAACACTTCCCAAGGCAAACTTGGAATGGTATTACTGAGATGTCTCAGTAGTGCAAGAATTCATTTGAAGCTGTAAAGCATCAATGTTTAACTCAAAAGGCTCTGCTATGGTTAGTCCTCGTGCTTAATCTAGTAGGGCAGTATTAATAATGATTATTTAGCATTTTCCAGGTAATTTCTGTTTCACAAGCAAAAAATTTTGTGTAAGTTTTTTTCACAGTTTTTTCTCCACAGACCACAGTGTTCAAAGTGCATGCTTGTTTTGTTTCTGAAGGTGTAAATCTGGTGTTTGTCACCTGTACTGGCTCTGTATCTGTGCCTGTATTACCAGTGAATTTCTTTCTGACTGTTGAGCATGATTTTGTGATTGCAATTCCTGTGGAGATAAGGGCCTAAATTTTGAAACCAGTGAATGGCAGGAGCAGAAAAATAATGATTATCTGTTTTAGAGGTGTTGATTTCATACTACTGACTCATTTGTTTTCTTAAAAATAAACCCCAAGTTGTCCCCCAAAGCAAAACCTATAGTTTAATTGTGTCTCTCTTTTTAGACTGTGCCATTACTTAGCTCTCACAGGTGACAAGAGCCTATCTGGGTTAGATTTGCTGCACAAGAAAACAACCCTGACTTTTACCGGGTGGGTGGACAGGAAAAAAACCCAACTTTTTATCAGTCTTTTGTGTTGCAGCAGCTGGATTCATTGCTGCTATAGCAACACACCACATGATGAGGTGTATTAGATTGCTCTGCGCAGAACACGAGGGGGGAAAGGAACACAGCTCCTTGCTGAAGGTAAAGGTTGCACTGGAGTTTCTGCTGGAGAGCTGGGGAAGGTCAGATGCTCCAGATCCCAGTGCTTGTTGTGCACAGAGGAAGGTAGAGGCGTGTGGATGTGTTAAACTGCAGAACCAGGTAAGGTACAGCTGCATCGATTAACCTGAGATCTTAACCCTCCTCTGTGTGGCAGCTCAACTTCCCAGAGAGTTTTCTCTTAGCTTTTCCAAGTGTTTTTTTTTTTAAGTTGCTTTGCTAATGTGACAATGTGAAAACATTGGCAATGGCTGGAACTGTTAGAGAGACTCTTTACTGCAGAGAGACCAGTCTTACAGATTAGGAGGTGATTGTCCTCAAATCAATGCAAAAAGTGTGTGTAAGGGGTTTTTGTTCTTTCAGCTTCACTTGAAGATGTTGAACAAGTTTTGGGTTTTGTTACTTCTGCACAGTGGTTCAGAACATCTCTGTTGTTGGTCAGAATTCAGGGCATTATCTACTTAGTGATTTTTCTTATCAGTACTTTTTAATTATCTAATTATCTGCTCTCTTTAGCATTTATTAACATTTCTTCCTCTCTCCCTCCCAATCTGCTTCATCAGGTTGCCTGAGTCTTCTTGGAAATGAATTTTCATGTAATTTACTCCTTCAGGTTTTATTCCTCCTTAAGTCTAGCAGTGTTGTTAACGCAGTTAAACAAACTTCAGTGCACCTGTAAAGACATGAAAGTGGAAACAGTGCCACAGGTTATTGTGGCTTTTACCCTGTTAACCATTCATCCACAGAGGTAAAGAGAAATAATTGATGTCAGCCTTGAACCTAAATGTTTATTCAGACCCATGTCAAACTCAAGAAACTATTTACTCCCCATGTTCCTTATGCACCAGTTTTTTTGGGTTTTTTTTGGTTGTTTTTGGTTGATTTTTTTTATCCATCACTGTGTTAGATGTTACAGGCTTTCAAGTGGCATCCAATTAGGTGGAGGAAGACAACAGTACTTTAGAAGGGGAAAACTGAGGGACCAAAACAGTAGTGTAGAAGATGGAAAGCCGTCCTAAAATTCAAGTTAGATGGTTTAGTACTTTTCCTGCTTCCCATGAAGGGTTTCCAACATTTGAATGCTTTCTATTATCTACAACTTAGAACATATTTCTTTCTTAGGACTTACCACTGCTTTAACATCAGGCAACATAACATATCAAGGGTGTTGAAATGTGCAGTCTTTCTCCACTGTCCTAAGTAAAGGATTTCAACCAACCTTTCTGTTTCTCCACATACATTTATATCTCTGTTGGTCCAGTATTCAAAGGGCTCATTGCCACTGTTGGCAGACTGGAAGCATTCCTATGGAAACTGAGGGATGGTGTGAAGGCCAAGCCTCACTCATCCCTTTCAGTGGCAAGAAGGGACAGTCTGAATTAGGGTATAACTGGGGTGACTTTACAATGATTGTATCCCCAATCATCTGTTCTGTTTGTGTTGGATATTAAGTTCTACAACTTTAAAACTGTTTCCAAGAGTGAAGGGGGAAAGAAGAGACTCAGAGTTTGTGATCAGAGACCAAATTTTCCTCCCAAATTTACCCTAAACCAGGACACTGAGCCAAGTCTGAGTGGTGGGCAGCTTTTTCTCAGCACTGAGCAAGTGTGCTTTGCGTGGCACTGGGGGGACTGTGCAGTCACAGCTCAAGTTTGAGTGAGACTCCCCTGGATGTAATGGGGTGACTTCAACATTCTTGAAGAAAGAAGCAGCCACTCTGCCTGTCAGTTCAGAGGAGAGAATTTGTGAAATAAATACCCATATAAACCATTAATGATCCCTGATCCCGTAATGAGAAAGATTTGCCAGAAGTTGAGTAGGGATTCTTGAAAATGAGGATTCGGAAAGGAAGTCTTTGAAGGGGAAGATTAGCTGTACAAGGGAAAACTCAAGAGAAGCAGGACAGTGATTTAGTTCTGATTCCACCCCTTTGAGTAGAGCAAGGGAGTCCAGATCAAATAATTTAAGCAATTCAAGGAGCTTAATCTGTCTAGATTTAGGGACCTTGTTTGATTGAGTGAATGAGGAACCTGATTCAAACACTCAAGAGCTCTTTCAGTAGTACAGCCCACCCATTGTGGCCCAAAGTGTAAGGCACCAGGGATGCAAATGACTCATAGCACAGTACCACTAACACATTATCTAACTGACTGTCACAGAGATACACTAGGACTGAGCTTGTCCAGAGAATTAAAAAATTAAGGAATCTAGATGAAAGGAAACAGAGCACCTTCTTACTAAGTACTACCCCACTCGATTTGTGTTTGGAGTCACAGATGTGATAGTTTGTCACCCGGAAGGGAGAAAAGGAAGTGAGTCTTAGAACCTTCATTGTTAAGCGAAGCCAGCAAAACAACATTGAAAAGTGTCCAGCTAATCATTTTTGCTAGACTAACAAGAAGGTGAGAGATTGTGGAAATAGGGGTATGTAAACTCACATACTCAGTGAAGCCTCGTGAACAGAAAGAATATGAGAACTGTCAGTAAAAGGTGATTTCATTCACCAAATAGCATTCCACTGCATGGGGTTTTTTTAGGACCATATTAGACTATACAAATGTTCTTAAGAGTTATAAACCTGGTAATGATTTGATGAAGAATAATGTGTTTTCAAATACCACATTTTATTAATTTATAGGATCTGTGAGTACATATGAACCTTCCCCCTTCGACTTTTGTTCCTCTTACTTTCTACTGTCTCATTAACCCCACTGAATCTTCTCTAAAACCTTCAAAACAATAATACTTGCTGAAAGCTGAAACCTCTGAAAGGTGCAATAAAACAAAGTATAATTCTTCATTTTCTTTATACTAGTATATATTAGCATATGACTAATTTTTTTAGTCTTATGGTTTACAAGTTTAGCCTCTTGTACGTGAACTGGCTGAGAAAGTCATGGAAAACTGCTAAAATGCACTACTGTGCCATGAGAATAAATTTACTGCACAGTTTTGCAATTCAGATTTTATTCAGCATTAAAACTGTAACTCATTAATAATGTCAACAGATTTGCAAGGGAGATCTCATCTGCCCACTCCTACAGATTAAATCACACAATTTATTGATATGATAATCTTTTTACTACATTTGGATTTGTGGAAAACAGCAGAAATACCTAACTGACTTGACTACTAAGAAAAAAATTAATCCATTGAACTGACATAGCTGTGTGCCAGCCTCTGAGAAGAAAAAAATCTGGGCTCTTGATTAGCAGGAATCAAAACAGACCCAAAATCGTAAAGCTACGTGATATGATGTGTATATGCCTTGTATGCAAATAGTAACGTAGGCAAAATTCCAATATGGAACAACTTGCAGCGACTAATTGGTATAGGGATATGTGCACCAGTAGGAGCAGGCCAATCCCTCACTCAGCCATCAGATGGCTGAGATATTTTTCTAGGGATAAATATGTACATGGATGATTACAGTAGCAGATGCTAACTCTAGGAGCTTGGGCTCCATATCCAAATGTTCATCTGGCTCAATCAAAATGAACAAAAGCATTTCCAAAGGGAGGGCTAGCATCTTCAGGGCTGAGTGGGTGTTGGCAGCAGTCCAGAGTATCTTCTTCACATGCAGGAACTGTGCTCTAAGGAACAGTTATTTCCAAAAGGTCCAGCCTGTTTAAGTATTCAACATGGAAAATTAAAGAAAACTTTTCTCTCTGGATAAAGGCTTGCTATGAAATAATTCTGGGAGAAGCTGATTCAGTTCTTCATAGAGCACAAGAGCTTGTGGCATCAGGATGTTCCTCTCAGATGTCTGTAGGGCTGGCTTCAACACCCATTTCAGCTCTAAGTGTGTGCTGAAACAGGTCAAACACATTCAACAGCTTGTGGAAAATGAGGCTCTGGTCAGGACTGCTGTTGCCACTGAGCAAGGAAAGGAGGCTTGTATATTAATGCCTGAAGAACAGATGTAAAGCTGCCATTTGGCCACATTTGTCTGTGGTCAGACTTCTGTAATTTTTCCTCTGAGGAGCTTGCTTTCAATATTGCCAAGTCCCAAGTGCTCACAGATCACGAGTCTGTTCTACAGAGCAGTCATGAGATGCTAGAGCTCCCCGGCTTTCAGGCTTGCTGCATGTTGTTTTCTGCAGCTGTGAACCATGGAGAACTCCTTTGTTCTTTTGCAGGGCAAAAGAGTCTGTTCAGCCTCCTATTTCCAGTAGAAGGGTCTCCTAAGGAAAAAATGCCAAATGTTGTGACATCCTGAGAAGAAAATCCTCTTATCCTGATGAGTGGTAGAGGTACAGCCAAAAGAAAAGCTTTTTAAGGTGGACATATAGTGCAGAGACCCTAAACTTAGAGATGCATTTGGGAATAGTGCAAATGATTATTTTCAGTAGCAGATTAACTTCCTATGAAAGAAGAAAATCAGCTCCTTTAGCCAGAAGCTCAGGGCCTCTGGTGGCTCTTAGAGAAGTTAGGTCTTTGAGCTGAAAGGGAGCACAGCTCCTGCCAACAGATTTGTCACCCAATAAACCTGTGCTGGGATAGTCTGTGGCTCTGAACGTCAAAGGATAAAGCTCCTATCCAGATGCTGAGCTAAGGAAAACCTCTTCTCTGTGATTCTACCACCTCCTCCATCAACTTCATGCTATACTAATTAATTAATCTATGGCAGGACACCTTCCTCCCTGGCTGCCTGTCCCATGTAGCTCAAGCATCATATACTTGCTTTTATGCATGTGAGTGTGCACAAATGCACACACAGACACACCTAAAGTGATTCACGTCTGTCATTAGACACAAATTATTGGCTTGAATTATTTTGCTTTTCATGATTTCCAGAAAGAAAAATGACTAATGTAAAGATGACGTGTCATGAGTCTTTTATTAAAGGTAAGTGGCCTAAGAGGTGCTGTCAGATTGGGTGAAGGAGCATAAAACAAGTGCTAACTGCAAGTCTCCCCTTCCTTTTGCTGGGCAGGTAGTCTGTTAATGGTGTCAGATTGTGTGCTGTTATTATGGGATGCTCAAGCAGCTCTGGTTGCTTCTGAGGCCAAGCACCCCAGCCTCACTGAGAGCTGCAGCTGAGCACTGGATGGAAAGCAGCTAGATTTGCACAGGGCTGAGAGGCACTGTGCCACCCACCCACCTACTAACTGTAATTAGGAGTGTTCCTTCTCACACATTTCTGTTACGAGGTGAGGACTAAAAGCCTGTTAGCTGCCTCTAGTTAGGGGTATTTTTATGTGGAGTGCTTCTTAGAATGGAAAGAGACAGATTAGAGTTTCAAGCACCCTTTGACAACAGCACTGAAGCTGAGGGTGCACTGAGGAATGCTAATAGTGGAAAACTAGGAACATCTTGACTGTTAATTCTGCTGAAGTTAGCAGAGCAAAGCAAAAAAAAAGAAAAGGGTTTTTTTTTTTTCATTTTCGTAACCCCTAGGCTTCATAAATGCATCACCCTTCTTTATTGTCAATTTGCTCAGAAAATCATTGCTGACATCTCACCTAAGGATTTATTATCATTCTAATCAGGCTATCTTTCACTTATATTGAAGATTTCTTGGATTTTTACCAGCCTTAAATTATATTGAAAGTAGGCAGATGAACATTTAAATTAAAAGGTTAATTGAAATGGAAATATTGCACTGGCACAGTTAATTTGTTTCAGTTTAAATGTTTGTTAGCTTAACTGAATATTTACAGAACCAAGACAAAAGAAGTTGTGCATCTATTTCCACAGACACAAAAGTAAATTTACTTGTATTCAAAAGGTAAATACCCACTAATAACCCTTAAAAGCAGTAGTCTGTAAGAGCATATTTCCAAAATAAGGAATGTTTTTCTGTAGCTAAACACCAATTATTTTATGATTTCTTATCAGTCACCAGTTTCTTTTACAGTTCTTTAGGATTTATGAGCACAATGAAGTCCTCAAAGGTGTCAAGAAGAAGAGCTAATAAATTGTACAAATGCTTGGGGCAGGAAGCGTGGGTAAGATCTCCCTGACAGGAGATAAATATATGATTCTCTTGTCTTCTTTGTGGACCATTTGAGAATGATCATCAAGGTCCTCATGAGAAAGAGTTGTTAGAGAAATCTGACTACTTTTTCTTTTCTCTAATTGGAGAGGGTCGGGAACTGCAGAAAAGGGAAAAAGTGATCCTTTCTGGATTTCCTGGAAGGACCTGTATTTCAGTTAGTTGGCTTCCTGAGGGTGCCTAATTTAGTAGCACGGTCAAACTGTATTCCTAATCTACAGGGAAAATTCAACAGCAATAGTAACACCAGAATTTAACTGATCAGACTTCATCTGTATGAATACAAATGTGGTTTTTAGACAGAACAAGTGATGCAATAATTTCCAAAATAAGGAGTAACACATGTTATTTGGAATATGTTTAAACATGGAAAAGTGCTTTAATTGGATTCTTTTAAAGAAGTTAAGTTTGAAAACATCTAAGCTTAATAAAAATGATATTGTGTGATTCCCTACTCAGAGAAATGTTATGGCCCTAAATAGCAACACAAATGGATCCCCCCCCCCTCCCCCAGTATCTAATAGACAGACTATTTTAAGTTCTACTTCATTCTCTGTATGAGTTTCCTGAGAGGATTTCCATCATCAGACTTTGGGAATACACTTAAGTACTGAGGTCTTGAAACAATGGTAATTTTTAATCTTTAACAATATCCAGTTAGACCTCATTGGCTTTATGGCATTCAAACTTCTCTTTACATCCTAGTAAATAATTTTCAGCTTATAGCATCTGTCCCAGTTATACAGGTGGATGTACTGGGACAGTATTATACCAAAACCACCAGTTTGTGACACGTGGGAAAGGGGCTTTCATCTCAGTACATGATTTTGTGAGTTGATACATCTCAGCAGCACTGCAGGATGGAAGACAGGTGGTAGTGTTGGGCAGTGATGTGGATACAAAGGTGAAGATACACCTCCTGTTTCACTGGAAGTGTGACCATAGCAGTCTCCAAAGAATATTATCCTACACTGTAACTAACTGCATCAGTCCTGAGCATCTTAAATGTGCTGCTTCCTGTGGCTTGAGAAACAAAGCCCAGTCCTTTGGCCTCTGAGCTGCTTGATTATGATCATTTCTGTTTGATTATGATCATTTCCTGCCAGCCATTCATTGTTTCCTGAGCAGTGCACAACAGCTCCCACATCAGCAGCCATCCAGCAGGTGCCCAAAAGCTTCTCTGATGCACTGCTTCAAACTGATGTGTTGTTCATCACTGGCTGACCAAAAATACCTGTTGGTCTTGTTTTATTCTGTAAGCCTGCTGTGCTTGTTCTCTGTTAGAAATGTAACTGCTGACCTCTGAAAACTCTGCTTGCAAAGACAATTCACTGTTTTCACTGTGGGCTTTGAAAATATTTGCAATATTTTAATGTGAAGGGCACTGATAGGAACCCCTTAGCTTCCAGGCTGCACATTCCCTGTATTTCCCTTCTCCTCTGGTATCCCCACTGCCTTCCCTTGTCTGCATTGTCACTCCCTTCTTTCCCATTTTATTTCTGAAGTACCCTTAAGTGCTTTTGTACTGGAGACTTGGAAGTCCCTTTCCTAACTGCCAAGATAATATGTCACAGGGGAGCAGTGGTGAACACTTTACAGTGATCTTTGGAAAGGAGAATCTGTGAGTGCATGATGGAAGGGGATGGTGGGGAATTGTGAGCACAGAGACAGGGCACTGCCTGCTTGTGAAAGAGGAAATCTCATTTTTCAGCTGTTCCATGGGTAAGGTTATGAAACCAGCTCCTGCCATGCCTTCTTTTTCATGTTGCTGCTGCAGCTCAGTGCTGAGTCTCCTTTACAGAGAGAATTTATTACAGTGATGTATTAAATGCAGGAAAATTGAGTAATCCTGAACCATGATTAGAATCTAAAGAAGGAGTATGTTTTAAGCTAGCTATTAGTAGGGTTTTTTTCTGTGAGTTGGTAATATAAGTCTGTAAATCACGTAAATAACCTAAAAGACTAAAAGCAGAATTAAATAATTATTCATTTTGGGTGAGGTTTTGTTTTTTAAGAGCCTAGGTGCAATTATTCTGGCACAAGGAACCTTTTAATGGTTTAAAGCAAAGAGAGCTGGCTGCAAGAGGAAAGCTTGTGCCATCAAACCATCAAGCACACCCACCTGGGAGGAGCAGTGGGGCAGATTCCTGTGAGCTGGAGTATCACCAGCTTAGGCTTGAAGTGGTTCTGGGAGGTTTCAGGCCTGGGGGATCTTCCTTGCAGGAGAGATTTTAACTCTACATTTGTGGACTGTGTATGGCTAACAGTGAAGCATTTTCTTTGCAGGGTTTTTTTTTTTTCCAGCCTGCTCTCTGCTTTCTTTCAGTTAAACAAGAAATTTATCTCAGCACAATTAACTGAGCTGCATGGACAGAGAGAGAGATGTGATTTTAAACTACTGAAATTGTAGGAGTCCTTTTCTTGTAAGGCAGCGAATGTATCAGGTAGGTGCAGAAATAGCTCTTGCAGTTCAGAAATATATTTTGAATAGCAGAACATCCCAAGCCCTTAAGTTTTGGGTGAAGTTCAAAGAAATCCTTCCAGAAAGTGAATTCAGAATGTAGCCAGGCCAGTCTGCTCCCATTTGTCCTTCTAAAGCCTAGGAGATAAAAAGTTTTTTCAGCAGTCCACCAGTGCAATTAGTTCAGAAAATTTTATTTGGTTTGGGGTTTGACTTGGCAATGTAGAGAGCAGCTACAGATCTGAAAACAGCGAGACAAGGGGCAGAAAGTGCTTTGGCTCCCTTTTACTAAGTTCACTTTACTATATTTTGAATTCTGACCTAAACCAGGATAATAAAAGGCTGTAATTAGCATAAGGACAACATTGCAATGATCTCACCAGCTTGTAAAAAAAAAAAAAAAGTATTATTACATTTTCTGTTTGTACATTTTTCTGAAATGCCCTCCCCTTGTCCATAAACCTAAACTTTAAAGTGTAAATTATAATTTCTAACAAATAAAATACATGGTGTATTGTAAATTGAGTGCTACCAATGAGAATACATCTTCATAATGATATTTCTGATCTTGAATTAACTGTCAAGCCAGGGTATTTATATTGTTCAGTTGTACCTATTGGAAGGGAATAATAAAAATTTGAAGCCCCATCCTGGTTTCTGAAATTGATCTTTTAGGGAAGTAATACCAGGGCTCCAAGTATGTTCTGCCTGGGAAAAGGCTAATCCATCTTCCCTTCCACTGTGGCTGGTCACATGTGAATAGAAAGGTCTCACTGATGTGCTGGAGGCAGAACAGACCATAGCTGGTCCCCAGAAACACCAGCAGGCCAAGAAAAAGAGTTTTAGTTGTTATACCCACATTTTAAAATAACTTCCCCCTCCCTTCTTTGATTTATTGCATAAGGATAGAGAGTATTTTAAATCTTTCTCCTCTGGGAGTGTTCCATTCAAACTCTATGTCGTTTCCTCCTCTTTTTTTCTGTATTCACTGTTTGCTGGTTACACTTTTCATGTCAAAATTCTGGACAGCTAAGAGATAGATTACTTTCATTGGAATCAGTGCCTGAAATTATTAGCACAAGGTCATTAGGTTACTTCCCTATCTTTAAAATAGATAAATATCTGTTAAAACAGCATATTATTTTAAATCCAAAATTATTAAAGTGGATAAAGATGTGGAGGAAAAATGAGATGATTAAATGGTCTATACAATCTCCATTAGTGACTGTTTCACATCTGCTGCTCCAGGAAGAACCAGATCCTGTGGTTTGTGACAAATGCCCCTTTTTTCATTGAGAACCTCACAGTGACTAAAGAGCAGAAGTGATTGTTGATCCCCACATTGCCGTCATTCATCTCTTACCAGTTGTTATTTCTGATGTTGCTGTTCTTTTGCTTTGGCTCCCCCTTGATTTTGAATCTGATCACATTACAATTTAACCTTGCAGCATTCTAATTTTAACACTGCAACACTACAAAATAAACAAACATACAGACAAGACTGTTTTCAATGGATGATGTTTATTTTCATTGCCTAGCTTGATCTTTTGGGGCAGAATGAGAACTATTATTTTGTGAAAGTTGACATCTAATGGACATCTTACAATATATCCAGACATAGAGGTATCCTAAATCATAGGTTACTTTTGAAAACACAAGATGTTATGGCTAAAATTAAACATAGGTAAAATCCTGGCAAAATTGACTTTATTGCCATTGAAGTAATTGCAAGCCTTTTCATTGATTTAAGTGGAACTGAGGTTAAACTCTGCAATTCAAGAGAAGATATTTTTTCTCTTGCAGACAGTGCACCCTTTCTATTCCCTTTTTTTGCTCTAAATGTACCGTGCTGGAGAAGAGCCACTCTAAAGTTCACGACCTGTAGGAAAGCAGAGAAGCATCAGTCAGTGCAGGCCAAGCATGGCTGCAGACATCAGCAGTGCCTTTTGTCCACAAACAAGAGGGTATTCCACTTGACAGGGCTGCAGCAGAAAACTCCAGGTGGCTTTCGACAGGCTTCAGTGCCCACTGTTAAGGGGAGGGATTTTAGACACATTTACTGGGGCTCTGGGTTCCACACAAGACATTTTCCATAAGACCCAGCGCAGGCTGCATTTGTGAAAGGATATCATTGTAGCAGCTTGTGTTGGAGATCAGCTCAAGGGAGTAAGTCTACAGCAAGCTAAGCAATTGCAATGCTCAGAGTAAATGGCTCCTGACTTTTAGAAGTGTTTGTTTCTATGGAGAGATGTTAATTTTGCCCTTTGTGGCAGAAATTAGAGGAGCAGTGTTATGCCTGCCTTGTCCCAGGTGTTGATGCTGAGGGTGATTACCTGGGGGCCTGCAAGGAATAGAACACATACTATAGCATTTTATAGTAGACATCTTTTAGAGAGGAGCAGGTGTTGTACTAGGATGCCATGTTTTCAAAATAAAATTCACAGTGTTTGTTCCAGACAAGAGAAATTCACCACAATATTTTGCTCCAGGACTCATGGTAACTCTAGCTAGGAGCCATCAAATGCAAATCTAAGTGCCTTCTCTTCCATCATTTAGGTGACTTTGTCTCAGCTTCTGTAGAAACCTAAGCCCTTTCTTTTAAAAAAAACTAACATTTACTTTCCCATACAATTACCTACCTGGAATATAACAGGATTGTTTACAGAGGAAAAAAAAAAAAGGGGGGGAAAAAAGTAATTTTTCTTTTTTAAAGTCACTCTGTAGAAAGGTGAAAAGTATATCTTAAGGTCCCTTTCTTTGCAAATCTGTGCTTTTCCCCCACAAATATCAGCATAAATTGATGCATATACTGGAGTTTGCATTTGATGCTTTGTGGCTTCAGGAACAAGTAAAATACCTTTGTACCAGGGCAAAGATAGTCCAGATGCTGTATTTTGCCTGGAAGGACCGAAAATAGAAATCTTTTTCACACATAGAAGTAGAGAAGAAAAGATTATTCTGAGTAGGTGTTGCCTGTGGGAAGCTTAAAGTTGAATTTCAAAAGGTTTTCTAGCCCATAAACATTCAGGTGTGTTAACCTGCTTTGCAGTCAGTGTTTGTAACACTAGGGAAACAAATATAAAATGAACATTTTTATCCTGATGTAAAAAAATGTGTGCAGATGTGACCACAGTTTGTTTGGTGTTCATGAGGAGAATGGGAACATCTTTCCCTTAGACATTTGAGAGAGTACTGTATTCATTGTTTTTTCTAATCCTTTTCCATGTCAAGGACTGAACAGTCAGGACTAAGATTATGTGATGTGTCACTTTCATCCTAGCAAATACAATATTCAAGTTGGATACAGTGCCAGTTTTTAAAAATGTTTGTCCCTGGCTTTTCTGTTGAGATTTCAGAGGTGAACAGAAAGCATTCAGATGTGAAGCTCAATTTGATTTGGTGCTCAATATTCTTCCTCTTCAGAGTAGCTCACCTAAAACTGTTCCAGTATCTGAGTTTTTGGCTGTGTTCAAGAATTTAGCTGATGTCACAAACTGTTGCTGACAGATTCAGCAATTTCCAGGGCCTTAAAAATGTTGGTTCTCCAACTTTTCTTTTTCAAGTACATTAGGTTATCATTTTTATGTGTATGTATTTTTACAGTTTTATAAATATATAATCTTTAAAACTTGCAAGCTTTTTGATGTTTTCTAATGTCTCCCTCAAGAGAGTGACGCTCTTTCAGTCAGAACAATTTCAGTAGAACACTCTGAAATTATCTGATGAATTTTAGTCATTTGTGCCTCAACCTTGAGTATGTTTCTTACATACCTAATATGATTATCAAAAAAGCAAGATCTTAGATGAAACTAAAGTGTGAAGGGATCCTGTTATTGTTTCTTTTCCCCTTCATTATTTTGACCTTATTAATGCTGCCAGGTTATTTATAGCTATGACTGCTATATTAAAACCTTTCCAGCCTGACTGACTCTATCAGAAACTGTGTTTTTGAAAGAATTCCAGGGATTCTGCTATGAAAAGTAGATCAGTATCCTGGCTTCTCATGGACACATGGGGGTTTTGCTCTGGGAAGCCCTGCTGGTGTAGCCAGCTCATAGGACTGACTACATATACTACCTACAGAAGTGTAGTGCTTTTCTGCCTCTCCCAAATCTCTGTGATGCTGTGCAGTAGAGGGTACAGCCTGAAATAGTGAGGATGGTAGTGAGGGATGACTGGCACTTGATATAAACAGACCTCCTGGTGCTGGAGATTGCCATTGGAAATCTTTCAGTGGTTGTCCTCAACTGCAGAATATGTATAGATGTATATGCAAGGGACTCTACCAAAAGGCCTTTGCCAAATATTTCAGCACTCTGCAGCAAGGTGTTGGTGCTCTCTAGCTGCTCTGGAAGTAGGACTGAGTGACAAAACCATAAATAAAAAAAAAAAAATTGTAAGCAACTTGGAAAAATCTGTCTCTCTGAGTCTTTCAAGTCCCCTTTTCCATTCATTTGTGTTGTAAAACACAATTGCACAGGATTGCTTAAAACCAAGCCTGCAGCTAAATATTTACCCAATGGATTTTATTAAATCTGTTTCAGTGCCTCTGGAAATGAATTCACACCTCTAATTCCTAAGTACCCTCTGCCTCTGGGCATCTGTAGTGAAATTCAGGTATTAGAAGAGCTGAAATTGATTGAGATCACTGATAACCTGAGTCAATAAGCAATAGATTGAGAAGACAGAATGATCTTTTGTCTCTCTGGGGTTTGGAAATGGAAATTTTTGAGCTGAAAAGTTGTTTTTCAGATAATGCTTGAAAAGTATTTTCCAGGCCTGTTGTCAGCCTTCCTGCATCAGTGAAGTACCAGCTATTTTAGTCCAAAAATATTGCCCACCAGCACTTCTAGTAGCAGGTGAAGTACACCTGAGGAGACATTTGTGCCAAAAGGTTTGCCAGCCCCCTTTTCTAAGGGAAGGGCAGCTTCCTAACAACTCTAACACTGCTCACAGTCAGCTTGTGTCTTTAATGCATTTCACTATTGCATAGGGTGTTATTGTCATCTCAGTCACAGGTGATAGGGCAGTTTTCCAATTCTTGTTTATTTTTTATGTGTCAGCCTTTGGCACCTCTTTAACACAAGGGAGATCTGAGCCCAGTGCCCAAAATCCAGCTGCGTGGTTTGCTCCCTTCCTTTGCTCTCTGTTTAATACTCACAGGACTAAGGCAAGAAGCAAAGTGGGTAAGCTGTCACTGAGCACTCTGCTGCTGGACATCACAACCCCATGATATAGCACAGGGCAGCTCTGAGAAATCTCCAGTCAGTAGAGGCAAGTGGATGGTTTGGGAGAGAAGGGACAAAACAAAGGTAATAGTGAAGGCAGAAAGAGCAATGGGGGAGTGGGATGTGGCTGCTGAAATACTCTATTTTGAACATTCTGTCTTTTAGAAACTAAACCATGAAATATGTAGGAGGAAAAAAACATATCCACAAGTGAAGAATGCAAGATGAACCTCTGCTGATAAAACATGTTATTTTATACCACTGAGATTTTCATCCAGAAATATGTCTAGAGTCTCCATTTCACCTCATTGAAAATAGCATTGGGCATTCAATGTATGTTTCAAAAGATTCATTGGGGTAGTTTTAAAAGCCACAGACTGTAGGGCATTCACCATATCTCTTGAGAGACTGTCTACAGCCTCATACATCTTTCACTTCAGTGTTCCCTGTTGAGATCAGACATTTTCTGTGTTTAAATATTATTCCTGTTATTCCTAATTAAACCCTGTGTATCACACCTTATAATTCTCTCCCCAACATGAATAGCAGATAGCTATTTTATTCCCAGCTCATCAGCATTTAACAAAACTGTATAGATTTGATGTTACTCTCTCCCCAGAAATCAGACTCTCTGGTCTCAGTCTTCAGAGTGTTTTCCCATCTCTCTGCCTCTCTCCTTGCACTCTGTCAATGCCTTCCAGACAACTTGGTGCCTAAACTAGAATGTAATAGTTGAGTGTAGTTGAACCAGAGCCAAACAGGAGGAGGAGGTCTCTTGCTTCCTACTCTGATGGGATGCATTTGATAAGGCAGACCAAAAATACACTGCTGCTTTCTTGCCAGAATACCCAGAAGAATATTAGACATGGTCTCAGAATTAAGCAAATGACACCTGAGGTGCGAATGTACTTACTCTTGTTTGCAAATATCATTAACCAGCTTAGCTCAAATCTGCTTATTACCAACTCAAACACCTTCAATTCAGATGCCTCTGGACCAATTTAAGGATTGTCTCCACTTACCAACGGGGTTGAATTGGACATGGTTTTGTCCAGGCAGTGGTGTGGCACTTGTAACTCCCAGGGATTTCTCCTTAGGGCCAGTTTCTGTTGCTCTCTGGAGCAGGCTGGTGGTTCGGGGTGTGGCTGGAACCCTCACTTGGGAGAGCTGGCTGCTGGCTCACAGAATGAATGGGTGCATGTACACTGGGCCTCTGGGGCTGCAATTGCCCAGCCAGATTGTCACTGTGGCAGTGAATTCAAGTCTGTTTTTCTTGTCAAAATCTAGGCCTGTAGATGCTCCTGCTCTCTGCAAGGATTCATGTGGCTTTCATGGGCTAATTGAAGTGCCCTGCAGCAGCCACGAGTACCTGGCCATTGGGCTGCTGTGGTACCTGGCTGTGTGTGGTCAGTGCTTCATGCTGAAAGCATCTGTAAAGTGTTTTATCTGCTCAGAACCAACATAGCATTTCACATAAAAATTGGCTTGTAACAGTTTGCACTGGTATTCTCTGTCCCAGGATATATTGTGTGTTGCCAGCTGTTGGAGGCCTTAGTGCCCCATGCTTTTCTGTAGGATGTCTGTGTGCCCTCACATTGTCACCCCTTCCTCTTCTCCTGCCAGCTGTGAGCCCTTCTCATAGCTCATGGCTGTTGAGTTTTGGTGACTGGTCTTTGTGAAATAACTCTTTTAAGTGCCATGGATCTTGGGAATGGCACCTTTACAGCTCATACTTCAGTGGCTGAATATCTCGCTGGAGTGGTTTTTGAGGTGGTTCTCCTAGAACTGCTGTGTTGTATTAGAAGGAAAATGAGATCTTTTCAAAAGAAGGAGGTGTTGAAAAGTTAGATTGAGGACATTTAGTCTTTGGGGGAACATGACATACAGACATAAAGTGCTGTGTGACAGTGTCTTGCCTGTTTTGGTGCCTCTTATTTCCTGTTATTAATGATACAAATGTCTTTTTTTCTACAAAAGTTGATGCACTGTGTGCATTGTAGAGCAGTACTTGTGTAGGAGTGTGTCTTCTGTCTTGACTACCCTTAGATGAGTATTTCTGAGAAGTGATCTACTTCATTTTACATGAAGAAAAATCTTTAAACAACCATTTGGGGATTTCAAAGCACATCAGGAATCTTTGCAGCCATAAGTGCCAGCCTGCTTAGATGTGCTTCTTCTGGGCTTTCATGTGCTCCCCTTGGCTTTCTTCACATTCCTCTCTTGCCATGGGAGAGGTAAATTCACTGAAATTCCTCCAGACAAGTGTCTGCTTACAGGCCCATTTCTAGTAGCTGAAATGTTTATATGGCATTGGAGGGATTTTTATCATCTAAATGTTCTTCTGCAATATAATTAATACTGTTATATTAAAATGTTCCTCCTCAAGCATATACAACACTAACCGGAGTTTAGCAGGTCCAACCAGTGTTAGAGGTAATGTGCATTATCTGAGAGGAGAGACCCAGAAGAGTGAATCACATGTAGCAGCCTTTTTCTGTTGTGTCCATTTACAAGCATCACCAGCCATTATCTTTGAATTCAGTATTTCAAGCATTAGCTTTCTGTTCTAGCTTAATATACAAGACTATTTGCTACATAATTATATTGTATTTCATTTTCTTCTGTATGCTATTGTAATAATGATATTGCCTAATAAAATAATGTCAGATTTTAATTAGGTTAAAAGTAATTTGTTATATTAGGTTTTTTATTTGAGAAAATAAACTAGCTGATAGTGCATATCAAGCTGTCCATTTTTTTTGTTTGTTTGCATTTGCTTTCATTTCCTGTCATCCTTTACCTGTTGAAATTAGGGTGGGGTTTTTTTCTTCCATTGTTTTTAAGTTATTACAGCCTTCCACAGCCTTAAGTCTTAACATATTGATGTTCTAGTGAGAACATAAGATGCCTAACTTTTTATTTATTACAAGGATAGTTTTGCAAGAATTTCTGCTCCTAGTTAATAGATGCACCTTTTTAATCACTGAAATAAATTACCTAGACTAATGTGAGTGTGATAATAGTGTATGAGATTACTTCAGCAGAGGGAGGCTTAAATTTGCTGGGAGGCAAAGTCAGAGTACATTTGCATCAAAGACAGTTTTGGAAAAGAAAAGCTTGTGCTAAGTTGTGGGATAGTTTAGGAATAAGCAGTGATGTAGGAACTGGCATAAAGTGTAGTTCTCTTTGTAATTTACTTTTATAAGAGTGTCATGAATAGCATCTCAACATACATCCAAATAATGAAGAGAAGGATGAAGGATTCTTCTGTTTACTAGCAACCTTTTCTTTAATTCTTTATTTCCTTTTGCCTTCAAAGTGACCTCAGTACTCTGTAAACTTCCACATGACATGCAGAGGAGCTGTGTTCTCTGTTACATGACTAAAGCTTATCTTTATTGGGAGATACTGACTCCTCCTTGAAGTGCCATTTCCAAGTACATTCTCTTTTATGTAACCTACTGGTTTTAGGCTGCCTTTTTGTTAGACATTTATTAAGAATTAAATAGGAAACCTTTGAGCCCAGTTCAGCAGCCCATTCCTCTTCAGCTAAGTATGGTAATCACAATGGAATTCAAGCATAAGCTTTTGGTTCAGTGTGTATGTAAAGGTTTTGCAGGATAAGGACAGGTTAAAGAAACCTTTTGTTGAACTGTAGCCCATCTTGTCTTTTTATATATTCATAGACTCAGAAATTCTTGTATTGACCTGTAATTTCTTGTAACTTAAGTTTTATATGGATTTGGATATCTCATTCTTCTGTTATCACATGGTACTGCCAACCTACCTGTTCTGTTTCTGCTGTGTATAATGCCTGCATTACTGTATTGCTTGTGTGGTTATTCATGGGTATGCAGGCAGGCAGTTGTGGGACAAGAATGTACAGATCCTGCTTTCAATCATTATGACTTTGGGAGAGTTAGTGTCTTAGCTGGGTATCTTGAGGATTTAACTTTAT
Organism: Muscicapa striata striata; assembly: GCA_030060385.1. NCBI lineage: Eukaryota > Metazoa > Chordata > Aves > Passeriformes > Muscicapidae > Muscicapa > Muscicapa striata. Next base: position 1,101,928 of record JAREIS010000215.1, read on the forward strand.
TATGGCTAATGTTGCCTAGTGAAATCATTTTAACAATGCATGTGAAGTTTCTTTTTCCACCATAAAATTAGAGACATAGGTGTGACCTTCAATGAGATCTGCTACTTGAAAACAGGCCTAAAGTTAGTTGACATCTGCTTTCAAAGCATCATCATTTGAATGTGGTCAAGTTGTATCCCTCTTACCCAAGGGCCGCTCACAGAAGGGAAATAGCCAGGTAAAAAAGATAAAATCTTACATTTCCTAATGTCCTTAAAGCAGCTAATTGCTAAAAATGCCTTCTTCAGATATTAATTAGATCAGCCTGGAGGTTGCTCCTACTTGCATTAAGGATGAGATTTCTCGCTGTGTGAGATTCATAGAGACTCAGTAATCAAAGCTCTCTTTGTCTCAGAAGGTATATACTTAACCCAAATATGCTCCTAAATGCCTTAATTCCCATCCTAGTACCATTCTTCTGTCCTAGTGCCTGCTCTCACTGAGCTTCAAGACAAATTAACAGCTACCACTGTGAAAGAGTATATGTGAACAATTTCATCAGTGCCTCATCATTCTTTCATTTGTAATTTATTTTCTACCTTTCTGGCAAATAGATCTGGAGAGACTTGAAATGCCATGGGATTGTTTTTAAAGATTTTTTGGTTTTAGCTGTGTTGTTTAGATATAGTTCAGACTTTCTTTTCTATAAATCTATTTGTTGTAACATTTCAGAAAATTAAAAAGTGGAAAAAACCCAAAAGCATCCATTTCAGGCATAAAGATAAAAAAGCTGAAATACGTCTTGGTTGTTGTCAGTTGCATAATGGAAAACTTCTTAGGTGATAAGATTTTTTTTCAGCTTCTCTGAATCAGTGGCTATTGCATTAATTGTTTGGGTGCCAAAACTTTTCATCAGGCAAGGTTACAAAAGCCAGTAGCTGTTCTATTAATTCATTTGTTTGACTACTTACAATACTTAATTTTAATGAGATTTTCCCAGTACGTGTGAAGGATCTCAATCATTTCAACTACCTGGGAATGCCATTTTCTCATGCAGCTACTATTTGGTTTATTTAGTTGGTTTTGTAATACTGAGGACATGAAAGTACCTACTGTCCTACAGCAAATAATCATCAAATCTGTATTTACAAAAACTGACAACTTGTATTATTAAAATTGGCAGAAGCCAAGAAATGCTTCCTAACACAATTGTATCGCTGACAGCTTATTCTCAAATGAATTTGGGTTTAATTATGGCAGCACAAGAACTGAAAGATGCCTTTGACTAAATAGGAGTTTAATTATATTTGAAATCCTGCAACCTCCTTTTTGCCTCTACAATGGCAAATAAAAAGGAAAGAGGACCAGACTACCAAAGTATCTGATTATCAATTAAATGCTTCCTGAGATTAAGTCCTTATAATTTTTTATCCCTTGAGTTTCATTACACTTTTCTCTATGAATTATGCCTTCTCTAACCAACAGAAAGAAGTAGAACTGCATATTTGAGTGTTCAAAGATCATCAGTTTTTTATCTTGGCTTTTAGAAAAATAGTTTTAAAAATACATATTTTGAAGGAAAAGCTACAGTGTCAGTGAAATACAGCTCCAAAATGAGTTCATGGGAAAAGTCCATAAAAATATTCACACATCAGACAAATCAGATTTGGTATTGTGTATCATTAGCTTTTGTGTTTGAGTTTTGGGGGATTCTTCTTTGTAATAAAAAAATAAATTACTCCTAGTGGAGGTTATTTCTAACTTACCCCTTAGTGGAACTAAGGCTATGAAGTGTTATATATAAAGGAAATCGGCATCTTCTTGATTGTTTTAAAATATTTAATAACATTTAGACAAAATACAACTTTTTAATTGCACTTGAATAGAACTTTGAAATGGTGCATTTAAATTTGTAGCAGTTAGCTGGAATCAACCCCTAATGTTTATCAGAAGGGATGGCAGTGAAGCCCTGGAGGAAAGTTTTTTGGAGGTGACCAAAATTATTTTATTGGATAAGTTTATGCTCTTAAAAGATTAAAACATATCTGAAGCACTGAACTGTAGTTTTCTTTCCATATTTCATGCAATAGAGTAGTTTCTTGTAGTATCAGAAAGGCTGATAAAAAAGAGCATGGCTAGAAAAATTTATCTAAGCAATGCCTGTAAGACAGCTTTTTAAAGTTCCACATGTATATTTTAAGTGTCAAGTAGTCATTTTCTTAAATGTCCTTTTCTTAAAGTGTCATTTTCCTAAAGTCCTTCATGTCTGGAGTAGTAAGATTCTTTAAGTTCTTCATGTTGCAGAGAAAAGCTGGAAATTATACTATACAAGTACCCATGAAAAGAGCAAAATAAGGATTTTGGTATATATTTAGGCCTAGTTAGGAAGATTTTGAATTCCTAAACTGGATAATTCCTAGTGCACATGGAAAACAGCTGATGTTTCCTTTGTCATGGTATCCTCTAGTAAAGTGCTGATTCCATACAGTGTTAAATATGAAGTTTTTCTGTCTCAAAATTATGCTTTTTATTATTATTAATAATCCCTTCACACTTGTTTTTTAGACCTGAGAGATAAGATTTGCATAGCATTCAAACTTCCTTGAAGACTGTGCATTATGGAAATGAGTTGCAGTGGGTACCTTATTAGGCATTTCTGTCAGTTTCCCACTAAGGATACAGCACTCCCAAAAGGGGAGCTGATGGAAAGTATGTTGGAAAATTCTTTCTTAAAAACAAAAACACATTTCACTAAAGGAATAAATCAAGACAGAATCTCAAATTTTTTTTGGTGATATTAAAATTGAAAAATACAACAAAAATGAGAAGTCAGACTTGCTGAGACTCATGTTGGAGATGAACTTAGCAGCAGCTTTTGTTTTCTTTTTTCTCTGTGAAAATCTCATCTAGATAAAATACAAGCACACCTTTGTAAGTGCAATGCAATTATAGTTAGCCTCAGGAAAGAGCATTGGCCAACTTTATTACAGTACCAAAGATTAGTCCTGGAACGTAAAGCTGAGAGAGGCCTATTAGGGACTGGCTTCATTAGAACATGTGGAACAAGACATTCATAAAGGCAGCAATAAATCCATTAAGGGGAAGAGGGCTCTGAAATGGCCCTTCAGGATTTTTATTATTAACTACAAGGATTGCTGAGGTTGATGATGTCAGAAATATGGTTTTAGCCAGCATTCACTGTCCCTTTTAACTCACTGTTCTCCAGTCCAAGTTCACTTTGAAATAAGCAGCCATAACTGTTCTAGTTAGCAGAGCAGAATCTGCCTAACACAGCTGAATTCAGAGAAAACAAGAGAAAATAAAAGATCAGTAGAAAATCTCATCTCTCACATTGCCACAAATCCTGCATGAATAGAATCCTAGATGTTGACTACAGCTTTTAATTTTCTCATAAAGTCACTGTTAGAAAGACCCTAGCAGGCTCTTTCATTTTCATAAATCTAAATTTCTGATGCTGGTAAACCCTGAAAAGAAACAGCAGTTTGTTATGTATGGAGGGCATTTTGATAAAACTGTCCCGAGCAGAGGCAGACAAGAAGCCTATGCTGCTGAAAAATGGTACTGCTGTCTGCTCAAAGCTGAGTTTAAATATTGACCAGCTGCATAGAAAACAGCATCAGATTTGTCAACAGCATAAAAAATAGCCACTGAGAAAACAGAACATTTCTCTGCATCCTAATGCTTCTAATTCCCAGCGATATCGAAACTTCCATCATTTCATGGGAGAAAAAAACAGCTTCTATATCAGGCATTTCAAATTTCCTCACTAGGGAAATACAGACTGCTCAGATAAAGGATGCTCGATCCTGCTTGATATTTTCTACCAAATGGTGATGCTCTTTTCAAAAGTGCTTTCAAGATAATCAGTGTTGGGTTTGCCAGTCTTGTGAGGCAAAACTTCCATCTATTTGGGTCCCAAAATGCTCTCAAGAGTTTCAGAGCCCCAGCATGCTCAGCTGGACAAGACTGGGGCAGAGAGAGGTGTTTCTCTGTTTCCTGTGTGCCTGCTTTGACAGGAAAACAGTTTTTATCCAGCCTGAAGGACTGTCAGAAGTGTCATGGCCAGGATTCGGAGCCTCTTTTTTCAAACACCCAGCTGCGTCACAACCATCACATGGGACTTGATAAATTTTTCATGCCAGAATTAATCAATTGCAGTGGGCAGTTTTCCACACTGGCATGTATCCTGCCTCCCTGGGGCACTTCATCTGTCGCAGACAAACGGGATGGGGATTTGTGGAAGTGCAAGTGGGGTGGCTCTTCTCCGACCCATCAAACTGCGTGTGCATATGTCAGGTCAGGAATTTTTGGGTCTCCTGGAATGTATGTGGGGCTTTCCAGAGGGGAGTGCCTTCTCTGGTCATATAGGCAACTGCTTGTTTTGATGGTGTGGTGGTTTAACCCCAGTTGTAAATTAAGTCATGTGCAACTGCTCACTTATTCCACCACCAGCCCCACCCCCAGGAGTTGGTAGAGTCAGGAAAAAAAAGGTGAAATGCCTGGTTTGAGATACAAACAATAATTGAAACAAAGCAAAATATAATAATATAATATTGAGACAGGGAGAGGTTATAATAATGAGACAGAGACACAACCCAAGATAAATAAGTGATGCCCAATGCAGTGGATCACCAGCCACTGACTGAAGCCCAGCCCGGCAATTGGCACCTTCCAGCCAATTGTCTCCAGCTTATATAGTGGGCAGGATGCTCTGTGGTATGGAATATCTCCTTAGCCAGTTTGGGCCAGCTGTCCTGGTCATGACTCCTTTCCAGTCACTTGTGCACCTGATCACTGGCAGAGCCTGGGAAACTGAAAAGTCCTTGACTTAGGGTAAGCACTACTTAGCAGAAACTAGAACATCAGTGTGTTATCAACATATTCACAAGCTGAATCCAAAACACAGCACCGTACCAGCTACTAGGAATAAATTTAACTCTATTCCAGCCTAAACCAGGACAGATTGGTTTTTTGGAGCTAATGATTTAAATGTAATGTGCATTCCTTTTATTATGCACAGGCACAGCTCGAGAAATGGAAATGCGTTGGAAATACACTATTTATGAAAAGAATTACATATAGTAGGGGTTAATAAAATATATTATTTACCCTATAAATACTAAAAGAAGAAAAACACTTACTGTGAGAGAGTTTATTGCGGTGTTGATAATCCAAGCAGCACAACAGGAAAGAAAAATGAAGCATTTAGGTCCCACCTTATGCATGTTATATGATATTCCCACCCACATTTTATAAACCAGAAAAGTATATTAAAAAATAGACCAATTATGCTTCTGATAGATACATGATGAGCATGAAGATGAAACTGTAGTCAAAATAGTTCCAATCAAACTATATTCTTTGTTTATTTTTTCTTATCTTTCTAGCACTACTAATGTCATTAAAGTTTCCAGCTTGAAACATGGGTAAAAATGAGACATTCACAGAATCTTTTTCAGAGGCTGGAAACCTCACACTTGGAATGATTTCTGCTTTGGAATGTCTGTAATATGTTGAAGCCTTAATACCACTCTAATTGGTACCTTACTAATTAGCTTGTGACTTGAATTTTAATTAGATGCACAATAGGTGTTCTCCACTACCTGCAGTGGAGGAGCTATTTCCTGGGAAAAAGAGTGAAGGGGAAAAGATAGTGAAAGGAATCCATAGAAGACAAATACAATCTAATCCCTACTATGAGAAATTTATATATTAATTAATATTTTTCAAAATTATGTCTCTGGAAAGGTGTTCTGTTTTGCAAAGCATATAAAAGTTTGCTTTGTGATTTCCTTTTCTCCCATGTAGAACAAACTGTACTTTTTTTTCTGTGTCGTGGCATGTGCTGTAAACAAACTGAGAGATACTGGGACATGAGTGTAGTTAATTAGCTCAGGATCAGCCCCAGGGACTGAGATGAACACATCATGGGCTCGAAGCAGGAGTCTGTAATCTGAGTTGAAGAGTAGAGCTGTGTACCTGGGTCACAGAGGACAAGGCTGGAAAGGGAGATGCCCAGCACCTTGGCAATGGCATTAGTTGAGCCTGGGCTGTAGTGCATTCTGGAGTTAAAAATGCATGTGAAAAGCTTGGAAGATGCAGCTGAATGAATTCCTGTCAATGGCAACTCAGAAGTACCAATACTCTGGCAAATGAGCATCATCTATCACTTTTCTTCTACCAGGAAAAGATAGGAAAGAGGGATAAAATGTATCTGTCTGAAAATACTGCCACCACTAATATTCTCATTAGGTTAATGGCATATACCCTGTTACAGAGAATTTTAGGATTGTCATTTGGGGTGAGGGCTGTTTTGAAATCTGCAAAATATCTAGGGCAAGAAGGGTCCTAAAACCATAAATGTGAAGTTCCTTCCTTCTCCGAGGAGGCTTGTCTTGTGTGTTTATAAATATAAAGTTATTTGTCAGGCCTGGTAATCCCCATAAACCCCAGCAGTGAAAAGGGTGATTCAATTTCAAAAGATTATGGCACATTCTGAAAAATTATGATCAGGGCCAGGGAGCATTTTTATATGAGGGGCTATAAACAGTAAAAGTAAAGGGAGGATGAATTACAGAAAGCAGAAAACCAGTTAAAGCATTATTATTTTTCCCCCCACTAAAGGGACACTTTTAGAACAGGCTCTCTGAACAAAGTAGAAAACATACTGTACAATGTGCATGATTTGAAAAATACTTTTTGTTACTTAATTTTGACTGGGAAAATTCTTCTACATGGTGAATAAGGTCACAGGTGAGCTGCATTCCATGCTCTGCAAGATGTTTAAAAGGAATAGCTAAGGAATATTTTTCTCCACGTGACAGTATGGGGCAAGTGAGAATAGAGTTGCACCCCTTATGTTTTTGATAAAATTTGTAGCAATCACTCTGAGTAATTATTTCACAAATGTTAGAGAACATTGGTGGAATGAAAACAGCAAATTATTAACTGGAGAAACACCTGGAAGATTTAAGTGTCAGTTGTGTCAAGAAGTGGAAGATGATGTCATCCTTGTGCCAAAATCAAAGTAGCCAAATCTAAGTCAACACTAGTATGTGGTCTGAAAACAAGTTGCACGTTGTTTGTGGGGTAATGCTGAATGTAGGAGAAGTCAGAAAAAATGATGATCGCCTGTAACCAACTCTACAAGCAATAAATATTAATCAAAAATTGTGTTTGCTCTGAAGTATTCACTCAGCTGCCCTGCCTAGCAAAAGATGTTATCTTTTCAAAGGGCTTTAATAACCCACCTGTCCTACAAGATCTGGTAATTTCCATGGCAAATTTATCTCCTACTATGAGTTTCATTAGAAACAGAAGGGAGTGGGGAACTCCAAGCCATGGTTAGTGGAATTGTGTTGCTTTTGTGGGCAGAGATTTAAGGCTGATTCATGTAAAAAAGATATTACTTCTTGCTGTCTAATTAAGATACGGTTAGGCCTGGCATATCTTGAGGTATCTCATTTTGCAGGGAGATTTGAGTCTTCCCTGACACCTCCAAGCTAGCAAGACACCAGCTACCTCAGATCAGAGGCTGAGTGATATATTAGCTCAGACTTAATGCCATTCTACACACATCCCTATCACTTCCAGACAAATGAGAGCGTGCTTGAATATGAGGTGAACTTGAATATCCCTGCAAAGACGCTGCATCCATATCCTTTGTCCACTTCCTGGTGGGACTGCTGCTCACATCACAAGATGTCCACCATAGATAGCACTTACTTTATCAGTAATCTGAAAATTGAATAGGCTATTTGGAAAAAAGCAATTATAGTGTACCACTACTTCATTTGAACAGTGCATTTTGAAAGGGGAAGAAAATGCCACACAACAAAACACCTCTTACGTGATTGCCTTTCTGTTTTGGGAAGTAAAAGGAAACTGGTTTTCTGTCTTGAGTTCTTTTGTTATTTAAACTTCAGCATCCAGTACTCTTATCCTTCCATCCATATGTAGTATACATATGGAGATTTGCTATGAGATATGGTGCAGTGTTTTTGATTGCAGGCTTCTTTCCTTTATAACCTAGGTAGTGTGCTGTTATTTTACACAGTCTAGTTGACATGAGGATGTAGATTAAAATGCAGGTCAGAAGTTCTAACCAGGCTTGGCAGGCAGGAAAGGATATTGGTTCGACAGGGTAATTACCCATAGGAAGTGGTGATGCTGACACTAGTTTTAATTTTTGAGTGCTGCTAAAGATGTTTATCTTCACTCTGAAAGCTTTAGTCTTTTATGGTTTGAATGCTGGCTGTGAGAGAAGCTGTCACTTTTCTCTCTGCTCTATCCAGCAGTAGTGCTCTTCAAAATAGTCGGAAGATTTTTTCATCTGAAAGCAGAAGGCAAATATATTCTTACTTCTGAGTCTTTCTGTGAAACTCATGTAATCAGAGATATACTGTCCTGAATTTAAATGAATATTGGGAGAGTGTTTGCTTGGGTAAATAACATGTATTATGTTATGGAGTAGAAATTTAATTGCTGTTGTTTGTTATTTTTTGTCTCCTCCACATAGAATTGGCTAGAACATGTTTTTCGAGACTATAAAATAATATCAGAATATTTTATGATTTCTTCTCTCTTACATAATTTAAACTGAAGATTCCTTATTTAAGAAAACCTAAAATGAATTTCAGAGCTTGTGTTATGTAAGCCAGTTAGTTACATCAAGCAGAAAAACTGAACACTGCCTTTGGGAGAGAGGGGCGGGGGGGAAACAAATGCTTGAAAGCAGAGTCCAGAGAATGGAGGACAGTTTGGGGACCAGGTTCTCCACAAACCACACCACAGAGAGGCTGGCAAAAAGCATCAGGTACACGTGGAGCACCAGTCAACCTCCAAGGTTCCTCTGGATCCATTTTGGATGCCTATGTACGTATGTTCAGTCTGGGAATAATACTTAATGTTTCCACATGATTTTGTCTTCCAGAATGATTGAAGATTGTGGGAAAAGAGGAAATACCATGGCAGAAAGAAGGCAGCTGTTTGCAGAAATGCGTAAGTACTTCCTGGAAATGTTTTGCTGTGATAGACCAAGCCAGTTGCTATGCAATGTCAGTAAAATTTATGCAAGCTTTCCACCTCAAATCTCGGTTGCACAAATGAATATCATGAGACCAAAACTGCATGAAAATGGGCTGGTTTGACCAAAGCAGCAAAGAGGGGTTTTCTACATCAGACTTTTTGATTGAATTATTTTAATCAGTAGTTCCTTAGAACAAATATGATGGAATACACAGGTTGCAATGAAGAGGGATAAAGGTCCCCAAAAGCTACATCTTTTCTTGGAGGTATCTGTAGTGGGTTGGCCCCAGCCAGCTGCCAAACTCCCACACACTTGCTTAATATCTAACCAGCCCCCAGCAGAATAGGAGAGAATATAGGGAGAGCAAAAGCAAGCAAACTCATTGCTTGAGAGAAAGACTTGATTAAGTGATAGGAAGAGAGGGAAAAATTACAAAAGAAACTAAGAACCAGTGATGCAAAAGTGGCTATTCCCCACTTCCCAAAAGCAGACTGATGCCCAGCCAATTGCAGAACAGTGTCTGCCTTGGAGGACAAAACTCCCCACCCCCTCTTTCCCTATACCAGTTTTATTGCTGAGCATGATACTATATGGTGTGGACTAACCTTTTGGCCAGGTGGGGCCCCATCTGTCCTTGCTGTGTCTCCTCCCAGCCTCTTGCCCATGCCCAGACAACCCTGAGAGAGGTCAGAGTAGGAAACATAAAAGCCTGGGTGCTGTGCAAGCACTCTTCAGCAACAGCTGAAACAGTGGTGTGTTATCAACACTTTTTTAGCCACAGATCTAAAACACAGCACCATGCAGATTGCCACCATAGAGAAACTTAACTGCATCTCAGGCACAGTACAGGGGCTCATGTACTTCATACCCCACTTCAGTGTATTTTTTATAGTTCCTAATGAAGTTGTGCTCCCTGCGTGCTAGTGTGTCAGGGATGTACCATGCCAACAATGTTCCTGCACTTCTGACAGTCATCTCTGATTTCCCTTACAACCAATCCACTGTTTCTCCAGGGAATTCTGTTACATGTCGAGTTTGAGACTGTCGCCCTGTCACCTGTTATAGATTTACCTGAGTTTTGTGTGTAGTGACTAAGCTTCCTGTTGTTTGTCCCCTGCCACATAGTAAACAGTGACAGAGCATCTCCCTGATGTTTGGTGGGAGATTAAGATAGGCATTACTGGGACTGGAGTTCTTGTGCATAATGAAAGGCCAGGTGTGTGCTGGTGCTCAGGACTGTTCCCTGGGACTGAGCCCTACGTCTGAGCTCACCAAATTAAAGACTTCCCATTCAGATGGCCGACCAAGAAGTGTTTTGGCCCATTCCACAGTGTCCACTAGCTCTGTTGTGCCCTGTAATTGTTTCACTATCACATGGCGTTTGCTGTTGTAACTCATTAGTATTTCTCACTGATCTTTTCTCTCTGGTGCCCAGTGACAGGACCTGAGGAAATGGAATGAAGCTGTGTCAGGGGACGTCTAGGTTGGATATTTGAAAAAGGTTCTTCACCCAGAGGGTGGTTGGGCACTAGAGCAGGCTGCCCAGGGAAGTGGTCGCAGCACCAAGCCTGACAGTTCAAAAAGCATTTGGACAATACTGTTGGGCACATGGTGTGATTTTTGGGAGTATCCTGTGCAGGGCCAAGAGTTGGACTCAGTGATTCTTGTGGGTCCCTTCCAACTCAGGATATACGGTGTCTTGGACCCTTGGAGGGAGGTGGTGTGATTTAGCCAGAATCAAAAAATTTATTTGTCCATTATCAGAACATACCGTACTTTTAATTAGAAGTTTTAATTAGAATTACAGAGGGGCATTGATTTTTTATCAGCTAAAGCCAGTGGCATAGGTACCATTAACTCAAATTGGTTTGAAATACTCCTAAAATATTTAGGGTTTTGCTGTGAGGATTTATGGTTTGTTTCAACAGTTTTGAAGGCTGTTTTGATGTTGGATTGTTTCGGAGGACTTAAGGAGGTGTTGGGAAAATCAGCAGTTGGAGGCAGAAGAGTGACTGTTTTCCTGTATTGTACACCAGTAGTTATAGTTTACTATTTTCTTCTTTGACATTTTAATATTTTGGCGTATTTACTTCAGTCTGCTTTATCTCACATCAGTTTCCCTTTTCTGTTTGCCTGCCTCTATTCCTCCACGTAATACATATGTACATAGAGAACTGCATGTTCTAGCTAGGTAAAAGGAGAGGAAAATATTAACTCTTTGTGGAAAAACTAAATGTATTTTGGTCATATTCATTTGCATTCTGAGAGCCCCTCAGATATCTGTGTGTGTGGAGGGTGTGCTTCACTGAAACCCAGGTTCATTCTGGCATCATACTGAGCTGCTCCTGGCTGGGTGCAAGCCCACATATTTTAACATGTTTAACAAAAAACCATATGTTCCTGATGCCCTGTGCATTGTGGGCCATGTGAAGTTCCTTTGCATTCTGATAGGCATTACCTATGGTGATAGGTGAACTCCACATCCTGCCAATATCAGAGGAAGAAAATTCTTAATGTAAAGGCTTTTGCCAGTGGTTTCGGTTCTTAGGACCTACATCTGCAATTCTGTGATTAATACCCCACAATAATTTTACAAAGTGGGTCATGTTCCAGACTACACAAGATAGAAAAGAGGGAAAAAAATTAAATCCAACTTTTCAAGCCTTTTTAACTGGAAGTTTGTCCTGAACAAGGAATAGAAGGATTTGACTTAACTTTAAATTTGGACCACTGTGGTTTTATCTGTATTTTGAGAGGTCCAGTTCTTTTTCAGAGCTGAGGTCCTTTTTTATTTCCTTTCCTTCAGAAGAGGCATCCTTCTAGTTCTAAACTACAAACTTTTGTGAATTAATATCATAATTGTTATCACCTTCTGTAGAGTCCCATTGTTAAAGCTTGTCTTATAACTCAAAATGCTCTATTGGACATCAAGCTGCTAGGTCTTAGTCTTACCTTAGTCTGACCTGACAGGCCTATCAGAACTGATGAAGAGTTCAAAATGTACATCACTGGCACATATTTTCCAGCAAGAAAACAGCAACCAAAGTTGCACTATGTCCCTTTGTTATTTTTGTAAACTGCAAACAGTGTTACATGACATGAGCATATTCAAAGAAAATAGAGTGAGGCACTGCCAGCAGGCAGAAGGAAGGAGAGACCACTGGCAATCGTGTAGGGAAGTTATAAATTTTCTGTCTTGTTTGCCATGCTCAGTCCTGCACATCTTTCCACTTGTTTTTCAGGGCTCTCCATCATGTAAGTGATGACACTTTTTTATAGAAGCTATTTGACAAATAGGTCTCTGACTGTGGCAAAATGTGAATCATGACAAAACTAAATTTTCTGTTCCAGGGTCTTACCAACAACACCTACTCCCCAGATAATATCAAAATAATACCATCTACTCTGTGTGCAAAAAGTGAAAAAGGAAAAAAAAAAGAGCAACATTGCCTACAAATTTGTTTATTTAGGATTATTACTACGACCTCAGAAGCTCAGTGAACCAGAGCCTCGCTTTGCTTTCCTTTCACTCTTTAAATCTTGTTAAAAGGCTGAAGTTTTATAAAGGAACACTGGAAGTTTATTGATAGCTTTCACTAGAGTTAAGAAAGCAGAAGTTACCTTCTTTTTACTTATTTTTCTTGTTAAAAAGGAAAAGCTTAGTGTTGCTTTGTCCTCCCTTTCACCTGTAAAGATATTTTCCTGAAGTTGTCAGTGTGATACTAATGGAGAAGGGAAAAAGCCTGTATAATTTCAACTATAGAGGATATGATGGAAAAAACTCACAAAAACACTTCCCATACCTGATGTTAAGTAGTCAAAGGTAATTTCTCCTAGGAGCAGATGGTGCAGCTGGCAGAAGGGAGTAGCTGGGAGCCCTGGGAAGACTGTGTGGGAGAATTTGTTCAGGGAAAGAACAGAATCTGGGGAGATATAGAGTATCATTCTCATTTTCATCTCATAGGCCAGAGCAAATCTGAAAAATTTGGTCCAAAAGATAACATTGTTTAGGAAAGTGTGGGTGAACAGTGCTGCCACAGGCAGAATGGAAGCTTCAGGCAAGATTTATCAGAGAAGGATGCCTTCCAGTTGAGTCACAAGGTGCAGAAAGGACCCCCATCACTCTGGAAACTCCTTCTCAGAGAGTAGTCTGAGTAGAGCTCCATCCAGTCCTAGTCCCAGACTTGATCAAGGGTTTATTTCTTAAGGATTGTATAGATGTAATTGATACTTTATATGACTTCATCATGCAGGATTAAGGATAGCAAACCAAATATATTATAGGAATAAAAATAAATATTTATTTGAATTTATGAATATCATAACAATTAAACTAAAATATGTTAATCAGAATTATTTAGCAGATAGTATAGATATTTATAGCTAATAATATTGGGCACTGTTTATTAAATAAATTATTTCAAAAGTAGCTTGATAATTATAAAGTACAGATTGGTTTTACTATTCCATATCAACACTGTGGGCAAATCTCTTCTGCTTGGCCTCAAGGAAAAACCTTGAGGGGCATCCCCACTCAAGGGAGGACTTGCCAAATACATATCCAGAAGGAGTGTGTGAGAAGTCCCTGTCACTGAGATATGGAACTGAGCTTTTATAGTCTAAAGTGACTGTCTGTCTAATGTTTCTAGGCTCTGTGTGCCAACTCAGCAGCTTTAGGTAAGTTGTCAGTGCCATCACTTATTGCTTCCTTTACAGGAACTTTGTGCCACATCCTCACCAGTGCTGATTTCTGTCAGGCAAGAATGTTTTTCATGTCCCCAGAAGGCTTAGCATTGGGATTGTGGAGTCAGGCTGGTCTCAGCATTCCTGAACACCTAAAGCAGCGTGATCCAGCTTCTCCATCCATCACTGATAACTCATGCAAATGGGAAAAAATCTGGGCTGTTCTACCACCACTTAGACAGAGTGTCCTGCTACAGATGTGGCCAGATGTTCAGCAGTTCAGCTGAGAAATCTTAAAGCATTTCGGAAGCTTGTGTAAAACCACAGCTGTATTCCAGTCCTCTTACATCCTGATTGGACCTTGTTTGGATGAGTTTGTGCCAGGTTCTGTGCCAGGTTCTGCCCCCATACTGGCCCCTGTGTACTGTCCTTGTTTGTGAGGTAGCTGCCAATTAGTTTGCTCCCATTTCTTGTTCAGCTACTTTGGAAATCTTACTGGATCTTTATGTTGCAGCAGCCAGGGCCGAGCTTTGTGTGGAGCATAGAGCTGACCCTCAGAGGTGTCCATTGCATATACAGAGAATATACATCCACAAAATGGAGAAAGGCCTAACACCCCTTTTCATTACCCCCTTCTGCAGATTGCCATAAGTATGTTACAGCACAGTATGTTTTCTGATTTGGTTTGCTGGCAATACCTTGCTCTGGTGTGGCATGTCAGCTAAAGGTATTTGTTATAAGCTTTTTTTGGCTAAATATTAAAATTCAGCTGAGGTTTTCCCTGCTGTTGGAGCCTGGCCAGTGTGTCTTTTAGCCTGCAGCTTGACCAGATTGTTCTTCAAAGTGACAGACACAGTGGGCTGACTATTCCTTGCCTTCCTTTATAAAATTCTTTTAACACTGTAGCTCCTGACATTCTCCTTGTTACTCCTCACTCCTCTCTCTCTGCAAAGGAGAAAGCCTTGAAAATTGTTAAATGGAGGCAGCTCATGTGTCCTCTTTGTTCTCTGGCTTCCCTGCCAGGAAAGATACACACAGGTCATATTGCACACAAATGTCACTGTTATTCTCTTCCACTAGGGGCTCAGGATCTGGATCGCATCCGTTTGTCCACCTACCGAACAGCGTGCAAGCTTAGATTTGTTCAGAAGAAATGCAACTGTAAGTATGCCAGCTCTGCTTTCACCTACCACTGTCACAGGCTTTCCACTGCACTCCCTGGTGTCCTTCACACCACTGACAAACTGGGATTGTGTGATCTGGCATTGCAAAGGACACTAATTAGAGTGCCTGCACAGACTTCAAATATTAACCTGTTTACATGAGGAACTTGCCTCAAATATGCCAGGGATTCAGTCATAGAAGACTGGGTCAGGATACAGGCCACAACTTTAATTAATAAGTATGTTAACTGCATTCTCCAATGTTCTTGTGAAATAGCAGTTGTGAGTGTCAGCAGGGCCCTGCAAATTAAATGCTTTTATAGCAGCTCTGTGAGAAAAATGCTACTTATAGTCCTCTTCTGTTTAGGCTGCAGCAAAGTAAGTGCAATGATGGTCAGACCCCTCTATTTCCAGAAGTCCAGCTAGACATAGCTCTTCTGGGAGAGTGAACCTGCTTGTAATCTCTGTGTATATGTTGTACTCCCTCTTGGTTTTATTGGGAAATTTCCCACTTGATTAGTGACTTTTTTTAACTTCTCTTCTGAGATTCAGTCTTTTTCCCTGTACGGCTGCATTTTCTATTAGCACAGTCATGTGCTGCGAGCTTTAAAGGGGAAATTCATATAAAATCTGTGATGGAGTGTATCCTTTCTTCTCCACCCAAAATAGTATGCAAATTATTAGAAGGGAAAGTTTGGGTATATGTGCTTTCCACACCAACTTAAAATAATACCCTAACCAAGGGCACTCTTGTCAGCAGTAGGGAGAGGGCCAACACAGAGAAAACAAGTGGGTTTTAGTCCTCACATATAGACTAGAATGACAACCTGGCTATGCTTGTGCTACATACAGTGGTAAGTATGTTAAAAAAAGCTCACTGTAGACAGAAATTTACCACCCTGTTAAGTTCCTAGTTTTGGGGTTACATCTGTCTGTGTTACAGTAATGTTTAGCTTATTCTGTCCAAACATACTGGAGAGGCCAAGTTGTGATGGAAAAATGTTTTGGAGAGTATTTACTGTGTTATTAGCCACAGAGCTGATTGTTTAATCACTTTTGTAGCACACTTCTCGTATTTTTAATATGTCCTTAGCTGAAGTATGAATTGAAGGTTTGGTGTTACATTATAAGCAGTCTGCCAGACACAAAACCCAGGGGGGGTTTAGTACCTGCCCAGCAGCTGGCTTCTCCCATTCAGGAGCAAATGTGTTGAAAGACACTATTATGTTGTATTCAGTTGTTTATTTTTTAAAATCTTGTGTTTAGGAGGATGACATTTTCACTTCATTTTCATGCTAACAGAATACAGTAGTCTGAGGTGACAAAAGTATCCAATTAAATGGATGGTGATAGCAAAGTATGTATGCAAGTGCATGCAAAGCAAATGAAAAAAACTTAATGGGAAACAATAGCCTCATTGCTGGGAGTATCTGGCTGGCTGCAAATATACTGGTTCTTAATCTTAGTTTTGTGACTCTTATTTATCAACTGCAGTCTGGTTTTTGTGGAACTGTTGGTTCTCTTCATAGAGAATTAGTGCAGGTGCCCTGCAGTTTGCCAGCTTGTGCCAAGTTGCACATGGACAGGACTTAGCTTCTGGCCTCCACTGATAACCTAGTAATTTGCTGATCTTGTTTAAAAATTTATCCTGTATCAATCTCTCCTTAAGGAAAAAAAAATAAATAAAAGGAGAAACTTTAAATGTCACCCTAAATATTAGATTCTGTGCAACTTAAGGAATAATGCCTGTTGCTCTGGAGCAGGCTGGACTGTGTGTCTTTTCACCATCAAGTACAGTTCTCATTGTTTCAGGTAGACTGCTGCTCTCCCAGGTGGGTTTCTCTTATCAATGGGAAAAGAAGTCATTCATTTTTCTGACAGGTATTCAAACAATGTCTGTCCAAGAAAGACTTGCTAAACATAGAAACACTGAACTGAGCCCTGCCCTTGAAATGGTTAATATCAGACCTCTGGCTCATGTCAGCTACTGTTTTGGGGCTTTTTTTTCCCCTACAGATATTGTCATTATGCACCACCCAACAGTAATGAGACAAAAAAGAAAAAGGGGTCATGGGGAAAAAACCTTTCTGCTGCATCTGAGCTGGTTCATTTACAGTAGGATATAACAAGAAGAAGCTCAAAGACAGTTCTGCTCCACTCTCAGTGCATAGCACTTCCTGTCACTCAAGCCATCCCTGTTTTCTTTCAGCTGTGCTCTCCTGCCCTGCCCTGGCACACTGGCCCAGACTTACTAGGGAAAAATTGCTTGGAAAGACTGTATTTGAGGGGTTCTTTTAGAGCTAATTTAATGAATTGCAGAGAGCTGGTCTTGGCTACGGGCTGAAGGTGTATGAGGATGGAAGCAGAGAGTTGCTTTGAGTGCCAGAGGTGTTTGTTCCAAGGAAGGCAGAGCAGAGGCTTTATTAGCACCATCTTTTTTACCCGGGGTGCCCATTAGCATAGGCAGTCACGGCATATTGTTTAACAGGCAGCCACACTTATCACACACAGTGCACTGTTTGTTTCTGCTGCCTTTAATGCAGACACAGACACAGGTTCATCTCCTGGTTTCCTTTGTGAATTCTTCTCTCAGTACAAAAGCAGGAAAAAAAGCATTTTTTTTCTGAAACCTTCAGCAGCAGGCTGGGTTTTACTGGCAGTGGGCAATGGGCAGAAATCATATTCTGAGAGCCATTCTCTCTTGCAGAATTTCTCCTGAAACTAGTTAAATTATCTGGGCAAAAATTACAGAGAATATGACAGTTTACCACCTTTTACCAGAATATCACCACATATATTGCACCTTGAGTACTACTACTGTTGATCAAATAATTTGTTTTGCGAAATTATTTGATTTTCATAAGAAGACGATTTCTTTGCAGATATATAGCCAATGGTCTTCAAAATTGCAAACACATGTCTTTCTGATAATTCTGTACAACTGTGAGAAAGTACTCTGTGTGTAGAAAGTATTTCTTTTATAAAAATGTCCCTGAGCATTTTGAAGTGACAGTTTAAATACAATCATCAAAGTGTGAAAAATCATTATCAGTCACTGCAGTTACTTGACAAACAGGATGGAATTTAATCCAGTCCAGCCTTGTTCTTCAGAAAAGCAAGGAATTCTTCTTAAGGACTCACTAAAAAAGTTGATAAATTTAGAAAATCTCTGATGTTATCTTTCAAAGAAAAACTCCTGCAAATTTAAGCCTTCCTCTTTACCTAAGTTAACACTGCAAATAAATAATAGTAGTATTTACAAATTATTGTTGCCACACCTCTGAGTCTGCTAAGTGACCAAATGTGGTATGCAATATGTGACAAAAATCCCAAAAGCAGAAGACATGAGAAATTCTGAATGCAGAAATCCTAAAAGCTGGGAAACCTTGTTAATTTACCATGAATGTAAACTAATTTTATGCTTCTTATTTCTGCTGACAATTTCTAAAATTGGAAATAATGAAAAGAGAAACTCTGTAGGTAATATAGTTACTTTTGAGAATGTGGTGGGTATAAAAAGAGATAATTGCAGACTACTTGCTGATTGCTTTGCAAAATTCCTGTAGCAAAAGACCTGTTGCAATAGCAATAGTCTTCCCTTAGTTATAAATACCAGCACAAGACATAGATGCCTTTTCTGGAAAAGAAAAAAAATTAAAAAAAAAAAAATCAAATAAATACTAAAGTCTTGAGAAGATGTTGAGATTTGAGCATGAATAATTCCAAATAAATGTGAAGAGTTGTGGACATATGGACCTTGGAGAACACATTGCTGGTGTTTATGTCATCTTGAAATCTTAGAATGTCAAGCCAGGAGTGTGTGAGCTGACTGTGGCCACTTTGCTGCTGGATGGTGTTGGATATGCACTTGGAAACAGCAGCATCCTAATCATTTGAGGTTAAATTTCATTATTTGGGGTAATAAAAGCAACTAGGAAGCAGGTACAAAAATAGGTACAAACCTGCTGTGTGTTTCTTCCAGTCTGTACTGTACAAAATATACCAAATGGGAATAGCTGACTTTATCATACAGGTTTTCTAAATGTGCTTTAAAGATGGCCCTAGAGAGTGCACACTGCAAGAATCAAGGAGGGAGATGGAAAAAACTACAGGTGAGCACTGTGAGGTCTGAAACAGTCACAGAACTTGAAAACCCTATGAACCAATGTTGCTCTCTCCAAGTCAAACAGGAGAGTCTTGTCCTTTACTTGGCTGCCAGTGCATCGGAGCAGGTTTTGGAGCAATTCTCAGCAAACTTAACTCCTGCTCAGAGCCCCTTACTGCCAAGAACTGCTGTTTTGGCAAGGCTGATTTGCTGCTGTTTATCCATGGCATCCAGACACAGAAGCATTTTAGGCTTTCCTAAAACAAGGATGAAAGATCAATGACCTATCTCTCGACATTCACCAGTATCCAGAACCACCAAACCCCACAAGTCATTATTATCCCCAGTGATCATTGTGCTGTTGATTTATTTTAATACTTCTTTCTCAGTGAATTTATTAACATGCTGAGATGAAATACCATGTTCACATGCAAATTCCCTCTGGGGTATCGTAACAACCAGGAGTAGGACATAATAACATATCATAATCATATCGTTAAATATCACTCACTAATACAGAACTGTATGGCTGGAAAACTACTGCTCTCCTTGATGAACTGTCCTAAATGTGTTGTGAGATCATTCTATGATTGTTTCTGCAAAAGCAGACTTTGCTGATTTCCCTAGATCAGAATAAATAATTGACAGTTGAAAGTGTGAATTGAAAGCTGTGCTGGTGATGGTAACATGTGGCTTAATTAATGCAGACATAAAGGGAGCTTGTTTTACTGGCAGTTTAATCTCAGCACCTTAGGGTGTTGGTGTCTTTGTTTCTCCCTTTAATATTGTTCAGTGTGAGTGATTTTTTTTAAATTTTTTTTTAAATTCTTTTGGCCTACCCAGATTGTAGTACAGCAGTTTCCACATAGGGAGCACATCTGCCATGACTGTGATGGAAACCTTATGTATGTCCAAGGCAGTCTACTCCACCTCCACCTTCTCTTTGTTCTGCTTCCTCTGGGCTTGTGTAGTCACAGCTGAGGCATGTAGGCATGTCAGCTTAACCTCCATACATGCTTTTGGGTGCTGCCCTGATCTCATCTGCCTTTTTACATTTGTTTTAAGTTAGAATAGTTTCTCCCCTCCTGAAATGTAATAATCTCCTAGTGAAAATGAATGACAGTTACTGTAAATACATTATTTTTAGGTACTTTTCTTAAAGCTCTTTTCTGTCTGTACTCTTAGACCTCCTGTAATGCTACAGTAAGCTGCTGAAAATGGGTTTGTCCTAGAAACTGACAGTCTGGGTATGAAATGATGAGATCAGCCTGTATGAGCTACTGGCTCCTATCATCATGGCAAGCAATTTTTTAAATAAAATTGCTAAGGTTTGGGGCTTGACTGTATTTTTCTATGCTTGGCTGACATTAATGTATCATTTTATCCCATCCCATTCAACATGCCATTCACCACAAAAGGAAAAGTCACAATATCTGGTACTTGTCATAAAAAGAAAGGATAAGTAAGTCTTGATTCCACTCTGGAAATGGTCCGTGACCTTTGTGTTATCCAGTGGCTGACAAGTTAACAGGACATCCAGGTTCAACTTTCCTCTTCTGCATGAGAAAATCTGTGCTGATCTTACACATCCAAGAGTTCCCTAAACACAAAGCTAGAGGACACTCACAAGTGTTCCAGTCTGTCCTGTTCATGTTTAACCACCAAATCCTTCATCTTTCCATGTTGATGGATTTAGGACCATGTCACTGTTTCTCTTAACTCAAATGAGACCTCTTGCCAGTGCAGTTTAAAGACATTCCTTTGATTCAGTGAGCATTGGTTTTCTCAAATATGAAATAGAGTGCACAACAAATGTGCAAAGGTGCAAGAATCCCATGAAGATCCCTGCCATGGCAGGGGGTATTCACTGTCACTATCCTGCCTTTAACATCCCAAGAACTGTATAGCCCATGCAATTTTGTACTTGCCCTTCTTCTTCTTTTGCTTGGGAAACTTACCATCAGAAACAGAGCTACCAAATTATGATGATTTACAGAATTGTTTAGATTAAATAATTGAATCCTTCATCCTACTCTTGTAGTTTCCATGGTTAGTGCTCTGTTCTCGTTGTTGGGTTTTATCCTTTTTCTCATTTCATCTTGGAAGCAATAAAGCACAAGATAGTTTCAGGCTGGGTCACAGAGCAATCAAACTGAATGACAAGCAGTGTTGCCTACTTGAGAAGTGCAAAAGGTCTGCTTGGCTGCAATTTGAAGCAATCTGCCTCTTGAATTTGTGATCATGGGATTCTCATATTCTTCTAAACCTTGAGTGATGAGTCTTTTATGAGATTTGCTTAAAATCCTATAATTTGGAAAGAAAATCACTATGTTTGCATTCTTGTTTTTGTTTTTCATTGTTGACCACCTTGGATATTCTATGATCTGCTTATTACTATTACTATTATTATAAAGGTAGAGGCTGGAAATATTACTTGTCTTCCTTTTCTATTTTAATGAAAGCCAAGCTTTAAAAGTTCCCTTACAGTAAGTGACATTATTCACATGGCTCCAAGAGATTTTTAAAGAGAAGCCACTCTATATTTCAAGAGTCATGATACCATTGTGTAAGTTACTAATTCTGGTATCCTGCAGTATTTGAAGAATGGAAAGAGAGATGAGTTAATGATTTTAAAAACTTTTTTGTTCCTTTGTCTTCACCAACGACTTAGAGACTAAATGCTTCTGGAATTGCTAGTACTGTTCCATATGGGTTTCCAGGCAACTA
This sequence comes from Muscicapa striata striata, assembly GCA_030060385.1. Classification (NCBI taxonomy): domain Eukaryota; kingdom Metazoa; phylum Chordata; class Aves; order Passeriformes; family Muscicapidae; genus Muscicapa; species Muscicapa striata. The sequence goes on from JAREIS010000215.1 coordinate 1,123,634, forward strand.
TGGAAAAAGAATGCATATATTATACATTCTTCATTATGCATCAATTATTTAATCAAAAGTTCAAAAGGGCTTGATTTAGCATATTCCCTGCAGACAAATCCTTAGTCTGTAAGTGTTCACTCAGAGCACAATATCCTGAAAATAGATTCAGATTTTCTTTTCCTTTCAACTGTAAAAGTTTATTAATATGCTTGACAATCATAATAGCTGTTAGAGAGCTGGCATATAACCTGTATATATTTGGCATGTGCATTGAGGCACTGCTGTTCAGTCTTTTCTCCAGTGTTAGCATGAAGTGTACTCTTGTTATATAAGAGGCTTTTGTTATCTCAGATGTCCCTGAGTATTTGCTCTTAGAGGCTGCCACTGCAAGTCTGTCTCATCCAAGACTGAGACAAGAACCATTGGATATTTGGATTTAATTTTAATGTCAAAAGAGTGGAACAAGGATATGTACCTTAAAACTCTTATATTCTCAGTTGCTTAGAGATTGATTTTTCAAGCATACCCATGATCCCAAGTGGCTCCTGTTGAAAACAGGAGTTGCAGAAGATTGTCAGCTAATATTATTTTGTCCTTTAAAGATGAAAACGACTGATTTGGCTTTCTTTAAGTCAGAAGTTGACAGACACGTGGCCTAGGTCACGTCACAAGTATACCTAGATGCTGCCCTCTGCTACGCAGGTGGCACAGCTCTGCCTGAATGCAGACAGCTTTTGTAATTGGATCATAGCTGAAAATCTCTTCCTACTGACTCCTGAACTCTGTGAGGACTGCCATTCACTGTGCTATTTCTGATGGCTTTCCTGATGAACATGTGAGGTTGGACAGTCTGTTCTGTTCCCCGCTCATGTCTCTGAACATCTGCTGCTGGTAATAGGCATCACTCACCTTTGTCTGGCAGCCTTTGGCTTAGTTTCCCCAAGCCACAAAGTTTTTGTATCCTATTTCACATTGGTCCTCTTAATAAATACTTCAAAAAAATGAAATTATTATTATTATTATTATTATTATTATTATTATTATTATTATCTTGATAATCTTGTAGACAGTCTACAAATTGCAAAATGTAGCCATTCTGTTTAATGGAAACCAACCAATACCTTGGTGATCACAGAATCACTGTATCTTCTGATTCTTTGCGTGAGAGCTTTTTCTTCTTTCACCCTCATGTTTTCCCTCAATCTGTGGCTGTGTTTTTAAGTCTCCTTCACTATTTTCCTGTCCCTTCTTCAGCTTCATGTCATTATCTGTGGCATTTGCCTTATCTGTGACTTCTCTGCAACCCTCATTCACTTGTCTGCCCTCTCTTTTCCTGTTATTCTCTTGGTTCCAAGAACCTTCTTTCAGGCAAACCCTCTCTTACACTTGAGCCTTTGTTCCCTTTCCTTGGGCTGTTCTGGTCTGTCCAGTTTGGATCTTTTGCTGGGTCTGCCCTGATGTCACATGAGCACCTCCATAATGTGTCAGAGTGCATTAAGCAGTGTGACTTAATGCCTGTCACATATGGGTCATTCTCTCAGGGTTTTTTCTGTATGACATCCTGTTTATGTGGCAAGGGGGAAAAGAAGTAAAAAGTCATCTTTGAAGCAGTTATCAGTGAGTTTGGTGATTGTGGTCCTTTGTTCCTAAGGACCATTATCTTGAAGCCCTGTGTCCCCATTCTGGACTCAAAGCAATTATTCCTGAGGAGTCATACATGAGCTCAGTCCGTACATACACGTTTTCTCTAGAAACTAAGGGACTTGCAGATTCCCAACAGGATAAGCTGGGCTCTTTTGCCCAATACGTGTGTTGTAGCATTGCATTCGCAGAATAACAGAATTATTTAGGTTGGAAAAAACCTCCCAAGATCATCAAGTCCAGCCTTTGACCCATCACTGTCTTGTCAACTAGACCAAAGCACCTAGAACCATGTCCAGGCATTTCTTGAACACCCCCATGGGTGGTGACTCCACCAACTAACTCCCTGGGCAGCCTGTTCCAATGCTTAACAGCCCTTTCAGTAAATAAATTGCTCCTCATGTTTTGAACTCCTTCTCCATTGCATCTGCCAAGTTGGGAATTTTGCTGAATTTTTTTTACCCTGGTTTTTAAGCCATCAGTCAGCTCAGGAGAAGGAGTAGGCACTACACCGCTTTCGTCCACGTTAACCACACAGTCTGCACCATCTTCCTGCCTAAACAGTGGTCTCCATCACAACCTGACACAGAAAGTCTGATTTATCTTCAGACATTCCTCATTCCTGTCTCCAATAACTTCTGGAAAAAAAGCCCACTGTGGAGCCAGCAACAGCCAGTGGTGAATGTTCTCAGCAATTATGGGATTCTTCAGGGTGAAGACTGCAAACAGTCCTCAGAAGGAAAGTCAGAATGTGGGACCTGATGTCATTTTTATTATAATTCCTCCTGTAATTCCCAAAGATTGTTTTTTTGCATGCTCATTTTCAGTTACAGCAAAAGTTTGTGTAACTCTAATAATAGAGATCAACTTCATAACACCCAGAACATTCAGAGAGAATATTATGTTTGAATGCATCTAGTTTTATTTTCATTAATTCTTGGTGGAAGATTTCATACAGCAAGTATCTGGTATGCTAGGACAAATTGTGATGCTGGCTGTAAAAATAATTTCCTGCTTTTATAAGTGTGAAGAGACTGCACAATATAATGTCCTCAGTGAGTATTGTTATTAATACAGTTCTGGGTCTCTATACAATGAACATTCAGCTTCCTGGCATTAATGTTTGTGATATACAATGGCTTTACAGAGGCCATTTTCTTTGTGCTGAATCAAGGCATTCCTAGGCTGAATTCAGCCTGAGTTGTATCTGTGATATTATTTTTGGCTGCAGAGGTTTTCTAGCAGTGTTCGGCCCTTTAACCGAGAAAAGTGTAGGCTAATTCCACAGAAGTTCTCTGTCTGCTCAGCCTTTTCTTTGTCCATGTGGATGGATAGATGGATGTCTCCTTTCCTGACAGGGAGTAAATTGAAAATAACTCTTTTGAACTCATTGACATCACTATGGCACAAAGAAAAGAATGAATCAGTCTCTCAGTGTGTATTGTTTGAGGAGGTTGAACTCAATTTCTGATAAATGAAGTTGACACTAGTATCATACTGCATCTCTTGTAAAGGTCCTGATCTTCCCCAAGCTTAATTTTCCACAGTTCATTCATCTCTATTTTGCCTTGAAACTCTTTATTTTCTCTTGGATATCTTTTTTCTCAGGATATCTTTAAGGACGACGTGTGTAAAATAAAGGATGACAGATAAGTGGCCATTTACATTGGGACTCTTACTCCATCTAGGGGCCCTGACAGCATCATTAAAGAGCTTCTGTTACACACAGGGGGAAGGATAGATGTGTGAAACTTCACTTAAATCTCATTTATCTGCCATTTCACATTCTGCAGTCTTGTTGCCTTTCTCAGTATTGCTGGTTGTTGAGCTATGTTTGTATCTACTGGAGCTTTTCTCCTTGGCCTAGTCCTTATTTCCTCAAGAGATGTGAGGTTTTAGAGCATGGTATTTTAAGGGGAGACACTGCAGTTGCCTTCTGGTTTGGGAATCTTGATTACTGAGGGAATCAGCTGGGGAAGTGGAGCAATGACCCACTCTTGCAGAAGACAGTTTTGAATGTGAATAATGTCAGGAGAGAAAATCTGTAAAGACTGTGTGAACACAGAGTTTAGTCAAATATTCTGCATAGTTTCTCTGAATAAGTGGCTGTCTACTCAAATGAAATTGATACCAAAGAAAAATGGATATTCCAGATACCAGGATTCACATTCCCTCTTTCCAAGCTGATTATAGCTCATATTTCAGAAGATTTTGCAGCAAATAAATTGCATTGTTTTCAAATGTAATACATGATTAAATATCTACGAAAGCTGGAACCTATGAACCTTTAGTATGTCTCTTCTGCTCTGGAGATGAAATATGCAGTTGTGGTATCAGGCTGTTTACTCAAGCATTAAGCTCAGCTTAAGAATTTCTCTAATTATTTTTAATAGATGAGAACATTATGGGTCGAATTCAGTCCACTTTATATTAGAAAATATTTAAATTAATATAATAAGGATCAGACTAAGAATTTGCATATATGTAAAATATCACATCTTTTTTTATTCAAGAACATGCATAATTCATCTTCCATTAGTATTTTGTACCCTGTGTTGCTGTTTACAGTCTGGCCAACCCTAAATGATTTTTAAAAATAATACTATAGAAAACAAGGTAACCATGGATCACACTCTGAAAAACAGGATATATGCCAAAGAGGGCTTTTGTTTTTAAGCAGTTCTAAATGTATGATAGGTACTCATTCTTTCTCATTGACCTTTGTGATATGACTGAACCTTAAAGGTTGATAATGTAATCTCAACTTGTTTTCTATAGCTATTAGGTAAGAAATTATTGTAAAGAATTGTTAAGTCACATTTTCCCTTATCACCACAAGCTATTTTTAAAGGAAACAGCAGTTAATATGAGACTGGGGATAACACCCTGTATCCTTAAGCAGTTAACGTGCGCTGCTTCAAAATTAATGAAAAATGTAAATAACCCAATTTGATAACATTTGCATTCACACTATGGTTGCTTTTGGCTGGTAACAGTGCCAAGCAAGCTGTAGTCCTCCTGTGACACGGGGAGTGTTTAGAGGGGGGATGGATGAATGGATGGATGGATGGATGGATGGATGGATGGATGGATGGATGGATGGATGGAGCAGGCAGCGGTTGTGTAAGAAGGAAAAAAAAATTTTTGATGAAAGAAAGATGTGGTCTAAGTCTGACTAGGCGTTTGAAGGCGCATACTGCTGGAGAAGATGTTACCACTGTAATGGGGCATCCAGCATGAAGACATTCTGCCTTTTCCACCGCCTGGGTTTGGCACTGTTTGCCTGTTGCACAGCCGAATCTGTGCGCATGTAGCCTTGATCCAACCGAACAGAGACAGGGCCATTTTCGGCAGACAGACGGGGATGCACCGCTCTGCTCCGGCTCTCCCGCCTGTCGCTGTGCCAGGAGGGAGTTAAAGCGCTGCGTGGAGCGTGGCTGCGTTTAAAAGCGCCCAGGAGTGCCATCCTGCGGCGAGGAGCCGGCCAGGAGCCCCGCGCCTCTCGCCTCTCTCTGCGCCATCGCCGGAGGAGCAGCGCTCACACGCGGCCTCTGATCCTGCTCTGGAAACGCTTCTTTAGAGTCTCCCTGATTCAATGTCAGGTGTTCCCTGTCAAGTTCACCAGATCTGTATTTTACAGACTGACCTGAGAACTCAAATATAGTGCGAGCTGACCTTTCTTCAGAGAAATGAGAAAGCTGTTGTGTATCATACGGATGTATTGCCCAAGCCTTGTTACCTCATGAGTTCGTTGGCTGCTTGAAAGCTGACACTTGCAAAACCCTTTTCTAGGATCACACAATGCCTCGAATAAAGCCTTTCTCATTAAAATAGTAGTGTAGTGGGATCACAAGAATAAGAGACCCACAGCTTAGAAATACCATTTTCTTGGGGTGGTTAGAAAGTTTTTGACTATGGGCAGTAGGTCTGCTATTTGCACGTTGGTCTTTAATTCATAAATATGTTTAACTCTTAAAATAAGAAAATTATGTGTAATCAATGGATTTAAGCCATTATTGTTGACTTCGTAGCAACAGGGCAGAGTTTTACTTCTCTCCTAGCTGTCATCAAAATACTAAGAAGCTTAGAACTAGATTTTTTTATTATTCCATTTTAGATATGTCATACTTCATTCATCATTTCAAATAAATTATTTCAAAGCATGTTTAAAAAAAAAAAAAGGAAATGCTTTGCCAGCATCTGGGTGACAAGTAGATGACAACAGTTTCCCAGCCCAGCACTAAGGGTGGATCACCCACTGTTCCCTTTTGCAGAATTGACTGTCATTAGTGCTGCTCCTTGGAGAGATTGATGGCTCACCCACAGAGAGCCCTTCTATGTTAGGTTAAATATAGGTAAGGCAAGATGGTCAGGAATTGACAACAGAGGAAGAAGAAACTTCTATTGTAAATTAAATTAATGTTTAAAAGAAAAATTTTACTGGAGATCTTTACACACTCATACGCCTTGGTGGATTTGTCAGGTGCTATATTAAAAGTGAAAAGACCACATTTCACTGTGTTGTTAGCCTAATGATTATTCCTCATTAGTAACACTTGATCGAAGTTCTGTAGTGATCAGAATCCCAGGAGGTTTTAGAATAACTCATTTTACCTTCTGTACAGCACAAGATAGGTAGAGTATGACAGGATGCCAGCCCAAGTATGCAGACAGGGGAACCTTTAAAACTTCCCCTACATTTTCAGTGCCTCAGTTGTAGACACTGTGTCCTGCAGATTTCCAGCCAACCAGCAGCCAGGTTTGGCACCCACTCAGGAATGTCTTCTGTGCATGCAGTGTGCAGCTGGCACAGAGAGCACAGCTCCTGATGGCTGGGACATGCTCACTGTTTTCACACTGTTCAAAAATCCTCACAGGAAAAATATTTTTTTTACGTTTAAATGCTTTCCTGTATTTTAATTTGTGCTTGTTTCCTTCAGTCCTTTCACTGTCCTACCCCTGAGAAGAGTGTGGCTCTCCCCTACTCCCTTGGATTGGATTATATCATCAAATGTCTTGGGTTGGAAGGGACCTTAAAGATCATCTAGTTCTAACTCCCTTCCGTGGGCAGAGATGCCTTGCTGTGGACCAGGTTGCTCAAATCCCCATCCCCATCCTGACCTTGAGCACTTCCAGGCATGGATCATCCACAGCTTCTCTGGGCAACCTGTTCCAGTGCTTCACCAGCCTCACAGTGAGGAGTTTCTTCTTAATATCAGATATTTGGGCTGTGAATATATTGTCTGGGTGTGCCAGAGTGTGTAGAGTGACAGCTGTCACCAGATGTCACCAAAGTGTACCTCATTTTAGCCCTGAGCAGAAGCAACACCCTGGTCCATTTTCTTTTTCATGTAATTTGGTATCCAGAGAGTGTAAAAATCTTCAAGCCTTCATTGCTGGCACTTGGATGTGCATAGTAGTGGGACACGCAGGTGAAGCTCTCAGTGATCACACTACAGCTGACTGATTTGGGGGGCAGCAGGTGTAGTTTAGAGGAAGAACATGCCTCAGTCAGCCCTCTGTTACCTGCTTGGCAGCAGGAGAGAGGGATCCAAATAGAAAATGTGAGTAACTTCTCAGGGTTTCTTAGCAATGAAGATGACAAATGGCTCCAATGCCCTAATTTGTGATGGGTTCATAGATTCTAATGAAAAAAAAGAAGAATTGTCTAACATATTTTATAATATTTTTAGGAGTGTTAGACAAGGAAGCATAAATCTTTCCCTTTTAATGAAATCCACCTGAAATACCTGACATACAGTCAAGTGCCGTTGATTTCAAATGACAATACAAGTATGCTTAAAGTCAAGGATGTGTGTAAGAGCTTTGCTGGGCTAAAATCTTCATGAAATGTATAGTAAAATTTTGGAAGTATTTTAAACTAGTATTTCTTTAAAAGTGTCTTCTTGTATTCACCAAGAAAGGAAAATATATCAAGGAAAATTTTGGTCCTATCACTTGGATGTATTTAATTTATGTTTACTTCAAAACTTCATTTATGTTAAATAAATTTAAATTGATTGTTAAAGCCCTGATTTAGTCACCTCCTGTACTTGATTAAATGTGATCTCTTCTTCCATGTTCATTTAGTAATAAATGGAGAGATAACTTTTCATGGTTAGGGTGTATTACAAAAAAATGAAATAGAGCAGATGAGGATTTTTGTGTAAGTAGATCCATTTAATGGTAAGAAAGCTTGAGCACAAAGCTTAAGGTCACAGACTGGTTTTAAATTTTTAATTTTTTTTTTTTACTACTTAGAAGATAAACTTTACTACAGTTTTTTCTTTTTTATTTTGCTTAGGGCAACATCATTTTTTGACAGCTGATGTTTGAAGTAATCTGCCTCCTTTGAGATGAGTGATATATCCAAGATTATCTATATCTCAGAGCCTTTTCATAATTATAAATTGCATGATGGAGAGAAAAATTCATTTTTCACTACATAAGTAAATATTAATTTCTTTGCTTTGAGTTGAAAAAAAGGAATGCAGTCCATCTCTTCTCTCTCATTTGGCCTATTAAGATACTGTATCTACCAAATAGAAAATTACTTATTGCAAATAAATTAAAGTTGCTAGTTACAATAAATTAAAAATACATTGATTTTTTGAAGATGAAGAATGAAGAGTCTAGAAAAGGCCTGAAGAAAAGAGGGAGGATCAAGATCACTAAAACTGACATATATGTGTGTATAATAAGCAATGTAAGATTGCTAAATTGTGTTTTCTCTGAGTGTATCCAGGGTACATCTCTTCCACAAGTTGACCTGGTGACAGAGTTGTAGGTGATGGAATTCTGCACTGTAACTACTAATTACTCACTCCTATTATAAAAGTAGTAAAAAGGAGAAGGTGTTCTGAACACAGGTAAAGCCAGAAAAGCAGGATGTGAAACTTGAAGGTATCTGAAAACTTTTTCATTGGAGAGAAATACAAAACTCCTCTCAAACTGAGCAGCCATCTTCATCCCCATTGCATCCTGCAGGGAGAGACTGCTCAGTTCTGTCTCAGTGCACTGGCAACAGGCACTTTCCAAATGTTACTTTAACAGCTGGAGGAGTCCATTGAAGGAAATAACATTTGCTATTTGGAGTGTATTTTCATGCAGTCATCTTAGTTCTCTGCAGTTGAGTCCAGGTCTCCTCAAAGAGACCATTTTTTGAGAGTGCATTTGCTGTAATGATTGCTGTGGAGTGAATGGCAGCTGTCTGCAATGCTCCTCATCTGCATTGCCCCATTTCTGTCTGGACACTGAACTTTATTTACATTTACTAATCGCTATCTGTTACTGGGCATGCTCAAATATGAAACCTTCTATGATGCTGTTCAAATATTACATCATGTCATAGAAGTTAAGTCAGCAGAGTGTTCGCCATAGAAGGTGTAATAATGCAGAGCTTTGGCTTAGCTGTGACTTCAGAGATCACTAAACAGAAAATCTAAAGGCAAACATACTTTAGCAATTGCTTATGGAGATTTTCTATATTTTTTTCAGACATCAGAGAAATGAGTGAGATTTACACCTGGGTAGCTGTGCTGTTCATAGTGTGAGGACTTTTTGAAGATTCCATGAACGTTGGCTGGGCTTCATGATTTTTGATAGCCTTATACCACAGGCACTAGATACAAGCAGCTTTTACTCCTACTGATGGTGATCATCTGCTGACACTGAAGGAGCAACTGGCAGATTTCTCTAGTTTTCCAGATCTGTTTCCAAAGGGCATCTTTCATGTGCTGAGGCATAATTCGCTTTTCAGTGGAAAACGTGGGCAAGGCAACAAAAGCAACAACAGCAATTAGAAGTTAAAAACGAACTTTTGGGGTTCTAGTTTCTTGAGGGACTTCGAGGCAGATTTTAGGAGAGAGAAAGCTCTCCTGCATTTATATGCTGCTTTGTTACTCTGCAGACTCTTCTTGTTAGCATCATGTAGCATGTAGAAATCAGATTTGGGGTTTATTGCACTACGTGTTGTGCAAACAAAGGAGATATGCCTTCTTCAGTGAGATTAAAGCAGTCTCAGAGATGGATAAATAAATAAATGAGCATAGCAGGTATTATGGAAAATGGATAGAAGAGAAGATGAGGAATGTAAGCTTATGCAAAGTTTGTAAGGTTGATATTCTGTTATTACATTGAACAGAATACAGATACCACGTTAGCTATTGGCATCAATTTCTATTAGTACAAATGAGTGGAGCTTGCAGAGTCCTGTGTTTTACTTGCCTTTTGCCAATACTGACAGTTTGACTTGCCAGCATGATATAATACGTAAAAGTTTGCTTACTTTATGTATAACCTTAAAAAATAATAGAATTTGAGGTGATCAGTAGGGCATTACACCTGAATGTAATCTGCACAAGGTCAAGCAATGCAATGTAAAAGGTAGTGACTGTGACAAGATCTGCTAGCTGTTCATACAGATTGAAGTATTTATTATTCATATTTTATATAAAACCTGAATTATTCTAGGTCATGCAGTAGTCAGACTAGAAAAGACATCTTTTCCTAACGTTGAAGGAGGAAAGTGGGGGATTCAACTCAGTTAACCTTACCAGCTCCGAGGTTACATGTTTCATGTAAAGATGTTGCTTTAGACTTTGTCTATAGTCAGTGAAGAAATATTGGCAGATTCAAAGCACTGCTCATCCCACCTGTCTCCCAACAGATGCTTTAAGGTGCTTTTTTCTTTCACTGACATGAGAGGGAGCCTTAGTCACCAGTCAACAGTAGGCACTTAGTTTTCTACATTTAATATAGCTGCATTCTTGTCTGTCACAACTGACTTGAGTAAAGGTCAGAGACTTCAGTTATCTGTACAACAGCCTAACAAAATGTCTTTGTGATTTTGAGCTAGACATTTGAGCAGGCATTTTCAAAATTATTAGTTCTTGTTAAATGTCTGGCTCATGTCCATCTTCAATCTTCTCCTCCAGAAAATACTAGTTTCCAGCCTCTTAGATATATGTAAAATTAATAAATAAAATGCAAAATAAAATAGTGCAGGAGGATTGTTGTTTATTCAGCTTCAAGTGGAACCAAAGTCTTTCTGGAGGAAAAGAAAAAAAAAGTCCAAGTAAAATTATTTATAGCACAAATACGCAGCAGTTCCTTGAGACTAATATTTCATGGTAGGTAGGGAACTCTTACAGCTGTGTAATTTCCAATAAGTAATTTCCTTAGTCTTGTGCCCTACCTTTCTGGCATACCAATGAACATCAGGAAAGCTTCTGAGGTTTCAGGTTAGGGTTAACAATAAAACCAGTAATTTTCTCTCAGATGCGTTTAGTGTACTGCTGTTATTAGTCCCACATCTGCTAGCCTCTGGACATTTTCCTTCCCAAGACCATCATCAAAACTAACTCTGGATATGACTGTGTTATGAGAAATACAATATCAGTAGGAAAACAAAACAACAAAAAACCCCACATTAAAATCTGACAGCCACATAGTATCAGTACTAGATCATAAAGACACCAACCCCCATTTCAGTTATATTGATAGTGCTAGCTCTTTTCCTCCATATTCAAGAATTTTTCCACTACTAGGCTACAGCAATTAAAGTTTAATTACAACATGAAATTCTCAGTGTTAGGGAGTCTGGATGTCTGGAGTTGTTCTTCTCTGGGTAACCTTTTATCGAGGTTAGGGAAACCATCACAGTTTCCAATGGCTGCAAAAGTGAACTTGTATGGTCAATAATTCCTGCACAGGCTGCTTGAAAGATACCCCAGCAGTTCTGATTACATGATTTGTTACCCTTCAAATTGCCCTTTTCCACTCTTATACTTTTTTCCACTGCCACATTCATGCACTCCCAGATAAACAGCCTGTCCCTGTTCATTCTTTTTCCACCAGCTCTAGTGTTGCTGATTTTACATCCATATTTAGGATTTATGATAAGATTGTCCAATAATTTTTGCCTTGGTCAGTAGTGCTGGTACCCCTGTTTGTCCTGTTTCTTGGATTGCTCTCTTGTTAGTGTAGCCTCAAGTCAAGGTGAGCCATCTGCATATGGCATTACTCTTTCTTTTGCAATTTGTTTATGCTTGGTAATTTCTTACATTGTTATCTTTCTGTAGTTCATGTTTTATGATTTGCACATGCAACCAGAAGCCAACTTGGTGAAACTGCTGCTGGAAGCACCTTTTTCATCTGCTTGTTCTGAATGACCAGAGACAGCCCTCATGGCCAGTGACAGCTTGCATGGCCACAGACCTTGAGGGAAACATCCTGCTTCCCCTTTTGCTTTCTGCCTGTCCTTCCCTCTTAATACCACCACAAAATACATGCACGTGGTCCAGCCTGTTCCTGTATCTTCTGGCATGTTGCTCTGTATTTCTGGTACTTTCCTTGGCTGCCTTGTGTGGTGGAATGCTCATTAACCCTTCTTTCCTAGACCAGACAATGACCTGCTTTCTGGTGACTTCCTCCATTCTCTGGCCTCCAAGCCATGTGCAGAAGCTGCCCAGAAGGGGTCAGTTCTGTGCCAGCTGTCTTCTTGGAGATCATTCATCTTCCACTTATCCAGATTACCTCTGTGACAGTGAAAACTGATTGAGTGGGAATGGGAATGACTGCATTAAAAGGATTGGAGACCTATGCCAGATTTTTTATGGGGAAGTTGCTCTTCCACCAGCCAGAAAACAAATAGAAGAGTTCAGAGGTTGTGTACTCCACCCACCCAGCTGTAGTGGGTTGACTCTGGCTGGATGCCAGACACCCACCAAAGTGTCTCTATCACTCCCCTCTGCAGCTGGTCAAGGGGGAGAAAATACAACAAAGGGTTGAGATAAGGACAGAGAGCGATCACCCAGCAAATAACACCACAGGCATAACAGATTCCAATTAGAGACATGAATTTAATTTATCGCTAAAAAAATCAGAGCAGGATAATAAGAAGTAAAACAAGACCTTAAAAACACCTTTTCCCCACCCTCCCTCCTTCACAAGCTCTACCTCCTCCACCTCAGTGGCACAGAGAGACAGAGAAGGGGGATTATGGCCAGTTCATTAGGGGTTGTGTCTGCTGCTGCTCAGGGAGAGGAGTCCTTCCCCTGCTTCAACCTGGTGTTCCTCCCACACGAGACAGTTGTTCATGAAATTTGCTGTCCTATGGACAACATTTCTCCACAAGCTGTTGCAGCACAGATACATTTCACAGGATGCAGTCCTTCAAGGGCAGGCTGCTCCTGCATGGGTCCCCCAACGAGTCACAAGTCCTATGAGGACCCAGCTCCAGCATGGGCTCCTCTCTCCACAGCTCTGCAGATCCCTGCCAGGACCCTGCTCCAGCATGGGCTCCTCTCTCCACAGCTCTGCAGATCCCTGCCAGGACCCTGCTCCAGCAGAGGCCTCCTGCAGGTTCACAGCTTCCTCTCAGGCACTCACCTGCTGTGGTGTGGGGGCTTACAGGTGATCTCTGCATCCCCCTGGACATCCATGGGCTGCAGGGACACAGCTGCATCACTGTGGGCTGCACCAGGGGCTGCAGGGGAATCCCAGCTCTGGTGCCTGGAGCACCTCCTGTCCTTTCTTCTGCACTGACCTTGGTGTGTACATGGCTGTTCCTCTCCCATATTCTCACCCTGATATTCTTTGACAGTAATTAAAACTGTGCAAAACCTTTTATTTAATTGTTCCTAAATGTGTTATCCCAGAGGCATTACCACCATTTCTGGATGGTGCAGACTTGGCCAGCAGAGTCCACCCTGGAGCTGACTGACACTGGCTCTGCCAAACATGGGGAAACTTCTGGCAGCTTCTCACAGAGGCCACCCTGTAGCACCCCACTACTAAAACCTGGCCATGCAAACATCAGCTTAATTCAGGATAACATTTTGAAGGCAACCTGCCGCATATGAGTTTGCCTATAGAAATTTCCTTTTAATACAAAGATAAAATAAATACTTTGGTGTCACAATGGAACTGTATCTTGTAGGTTTTCACAGTTGTTTGCTAGGGAACAGCAAGAAGAAGTGGAAAAGTGCTGTGTCAAGTCCCTAAAGTAGTTGCTACTGCTGTTACCACTCATCTGTTTGGTGTATCTTCCTCCTTGGGTTTACACATGCACTAGCAGGGTGTTGGAGGCTATTTACTCCTGAGGCAAAAGAAGAGAAACCCAATCATAGGGCAAAATTCTAGGCTAAGTAAAATGACTTTATCTCCTTTCATCATCCATCTACTATCAGCTTACATTTCCCTGCCATCAGACTATCATGTCACACTGCAGTCTGAGACAGCACCTGTAAACCAATCAAGTAAAAATATAATGAGGAGGATTATGATTAAGTTTCCTTATCTGCGAAAACAGGGATTTCCTTCCACATACAGGTGGCTTTTGATACATCATAAGACATATCACCATGCTGTGTAATGAGAACTGTGCAGTAGTTTTTCTAGTTAAAAGAAGAGAATTTGCACCTTGAGCCTCCTGGTTTGTTTTTTATTGATCCTTTAGTAGGACAGAATGTAATACTCAAGATAAAGGGATGAACCTTTGAGTTCAGGTTTGAACTAAATCCAGTTTTTAAATTACTGGAGGGGTTTCTTTTTTTTTTGCACAGTGCACATCTTCTGGAAATGGCAATCCACGGCAAACCAATCATACTGCCACAATAACAGTACTCTGCAAACAAGATTTCTGTTTGGGTACAATATGAAGGGTGAGCAGAGATTGTCCTTTAAGCTGTCCTTGTAGGTAAAAACAGGCCCCATCAAATTTGGCTTAGAGCAGGACTTCATCAAAGAGAGAGATTTAACAAATCATCTGGCAAATATATTTAGAAGACATAAAATATGACTTTCTGATCACTTCATTATGTGTTATTTGTTTAAATGTACCCTGACTCAATTACAATTCTGTTTTTCTAAAATATTTTGCTTTCCATACAAATTGCTGAAAAGAATTTTCAAAATATCAGTATGTGATAAGCACTTAGTATTCGTAGGATCTTCTGAAAAGCCCATCTGCTATGCAAATTAATATCTAAGAGTAATTTCTGAATGGGGATTCATAAAGGCATGGTTCAGAAAAACAATTAGCATATGTTTACCTTTCAGTGATTTCTGTAAAATAGAGACTTTTATTTGAATATTTATACAATGAGGAATGATTTCCCAAGCTGAGGTTGTATTCATTACAACTAGTAATATCAATATATCGTTTGCTTATTAACGGATTTGAATTTTATTTGCTCATTCCTTCACCAGATTCAATATTCGGTGGTGGAAAACACATTAATTCGTTCAATTATTCATGAAGCATGTTGTACATGGCTGTGTACTCCCCACCCTGTGGGAGGAGGTGACCCTTTTTCTCAGTTGCTTTCAGGAGCACGTTTTCCCAGCTGAGTGTTTCTGTGCTGTCCCCTAGTGCACCTGGTGGACATCTGGAATGTGATCGAAGCCTTGCGGGAGAACGCCCTGAACAACCTGGACCCCAGCATCGAACTGAACGTGGCTCGCCTGGAGGCTGTGATTTCAACCATCTTCTACCAGCTCAACAAAAGGATGCCCACCACCCATCAGATCAACGTGGAGCAGTCCATCAGCCTGCTGCTCAACTTCCTGCTGGCGGCCTTTGATCCGTGAGTCTGCCTTTCTGCCCTCCTCTCCCAGCTGCTCAAGGGGTTTCGCTTCCTCCAGAAATATCTCTTGAAGTCAATTGAACAGGCTCGATTCTGTCCCAAATAAGGAGCATGTGAATAGTGCTAACTAGGGAGATAACCTAAATTAAGGGCCTCTGCTTCCCTTTCTTTCGAGCCAAATTCAGCACAACTGTGTTTTCATCCAGCTACTTAGACTTGTTCCAGTTTATATCAAAGAAGAATTATCTACAGAAACAAATTCACATGCACTTCTAATTTGGCTTGTTGTTTATTGACATACCAGTGGCTGACACCACTGCAGTGCCTCTGCAGCAGTGCCATGGGTTAATAACTCATTATTTTGAAAGAGCTCATTTCCCTGCAAGTTCTTGCAGCTGTAAGCAATTTTTTTTTCTGGCTCATGCCAGTGCAGCGTGATTTTGAGACCATGACAGAAATAGGATTAAAGACCTGGAGGGGATGAAATTCATGTTTATTACTGCATGGGACTCGACTCATATTACAAAAAGAACAAGTTTGAGATAGAGCAAGCCACTTACATTTATGACTGTTCTGTCTATACCTATTACAGTTTCTGAATGCAGAGTTGGCAACCTGTGGTGCAGTATTTGCAGTTCTCAAAACTGAGTTATTAGAGAACAGTGGTTAAGTCTGACAGATGCAGATGTTGTCGCTTTACCGGTTATTTTTTGAAAACTCCCCAGCAGAAAACCCTGGCCATTAAGCATTAAAATAAGGATGCTTGCCCTCTCTCTGGCCAGTGCTGTCTCTGGCTGCCCTGGTGCTGGGTGTCACTGAGCACCTCTCGGTGCCAGACCTGCCGGTGGCTCAGTCGCCATGGCAACGGGGAGAAAATGTAGGTGTTCCACATGAGAAGGCTGCACTCAACCTCTCCTCCTGCCCCTCCGAGAGGAAGAAAAGCCAGCCCATTGTGAAATCATAGGCTTCAGGAATATTTTCCTCCCCTCAAGGGCAGTAAAAGAAGGAAGGGACATTTTAATCCATGCCATTGTGGCTGTGACAAGCACACTAAAGGATGCTGGAAATGAAGCATTTATTTCTGCATGCCACAAGTAAACTGCTTCCATGCTGGTAAACACAGGGAAAGACCTTGGACTGTAGAAGCAAGACCTGTGATAGTGTGCTTATTTTGTAGCTCACTGTAAAGGGGTAAAGATCTCAATTACACAACACAGATACTTGCAGCAAAATGGAGTAGAGGAATTTAGTTCCCTGGAGGAAGTCAGAGAATGATTTTAAGGGGGTAAGGTTTTGCTTCCCCTGAAAACCTCCCGTGTGCTGTGGTTCATGATCTGTTTCTGGGCTCCCATCAGGCACCCCCCCAGCATGAGGAAGCTGTGACCCTCACTCTATTTGTCAAGCAGCAGCTCAGTCTGTTGTGCTGCCTCTGAGTGTAGTGCATGAGATGCACTTCCCAGAAGGGCAGAGACACCCAAGGAATACCTAGGAAGAGGCTCCCAGCTCTGAGGTCAGAGATAGGGACTAGCTGCCTATCACCCCATATTGAATACACCAAACATATGAGATGAGGTTCAGGTGCAGTCTGAGATACCTAAGTTCAGGTTTTTTGGAGGTACGTGTCTGTACTGTACTGCAGGGTCTCTCTGTACTGTAAGAGAAGTCTAGACACCTATCACAAATAAAGGCATATCAGTTAAGCATCTGATTCTCAAAATGTGCCCTATGCTTTAGTATGACTCATATCATTGAAGTTTTGTGTTGGATATTGGTTTAACAACCACTGGTGGTTCAGGTTTCCTGGTTTCTGGGAAATGGAGGGAGAGAGGTGGCTTTACATTCTACAGGGACAGTGTGAGATCTGCTGGGGTCTTACCAGAGCTGCTGTCTCTGCTTCCCATGTTGCTCCTTTCCCTTCCCTCCAGTGCAGCAGAAAGGTCATTCTCTGCTGGAAGTTAGAAGTTGGAGGAAGGAGGAGCAAGGTCTTTTCTTGTAGTCTAATATTCAGAGAGAAGCAATGCTTTGCATGCCATCCAGAGGGACTTGGCAGGCAGAAGTGGGCCCATGGGAATCTCCTCATGAGGTTTAGCAAGCCCAGGTGCAGGGTGGTGCAGTTTTTCATGTCCCATTTGGAATCCAAAGAAAGTGGTGAAGTGGAGTCTGTGACCTAACATATATGAAAGGACCACAAGGGACAAGTTATTTCATGTTTTAAAATCTAACAAGCCTGCCACTGTCTCATTTATTTAGTTTTAGTTAATATATGTGTTGCTCCTTGTGTACTGTACTGGCAGAAGATCCTCCAAACTTTAAACAGAGCCTATTCCTCCTTTTATAGTCTGCTGAAAAGCTGGCAGGTTTTTCTGCCCTCTGGCAAGGAGTTTTTCCTTAGGCCTGCAATACAGATGTCTTCTCAGGAGCTAAAACTTGGCTAGCAAAACACAAAAAGAACCACAGTGTACTGCCATGGCATGTGGGCCAACTTGGCCACTGCCAGTGCTGAGCTTACATCCCAGGTTTTTTATGGGTTTTTAATGGCCTTGGGCATTCATTAGGCCCACAGATAATTATATTTCTCTGCTGCTTAACCCTGAAAGGAGAAAAAGTGGGGAAAAATTATAGCATATAGAATTTCATGTGAGACTGAATGTGATGTTCCTTCATGCTGCTAAAAGTAAACTAAAGTATAACTTTATAAAACTGCAAGCTAACAAATGCAAAATTAAGAAACATAAATACTTCTCCAATTAATTTATCATTAGTGTGTGGAATCAGCATCATCTGGTAGATGGTCCTGACAGACCAAAATCAGTGAGCAGAATGAGGTGATGAGACTTTAAAAAAATCTGGACAGAAACATGCTTGATCTATGTTTTTAACCAAACAGTTAAAAATGGGCAATAGCTTTTGCTTCAAGGCCTAAGGTGATTAGCTGGCTTTATGAAACAATAGCACACTTCCTTCACTGACACACCAAGTACTACGTAAAAAGTTGACAAATACAAAAACCTCTCTGAAAAATTCCTTCCAGGCTGGTGTCAAAGCCTAGGCAGCAAGGTGGAATGTCAGCCTCATTCAGTCGAGTTGTTCTCCAAAAAACTCCTTTTAAACAGAGTGTGAAATATTCTGTGCTAAATCATCTCCAGCTATTCCTGCTGCAAAGTTTAACTGGTAAGAAAATAACTGAATTTTCTCTGCTCCTTGACATACACTGTCTATGAATGGAGCTATGGGCACTGGGCTATGAAACAGACTCTGCCTGGCTGGGGGGGGCTTGACTTCTGCAGAGAAAAGAGGAAATATTCATGCCCTTGTTTAATCAAATGAACATTTGAATTGTACTGATTTTAGTACATAAAGATGATTAATACCTACTTTGGAAATACGACTTCTTGCTCATTCATCTATTCAGAGCACTAAAGTGTTTAATTCCCTCTCTTCTTCACCTTTGCTACTAATTGAAAGCCACAGAGGCATTTATAAAGAAGTCCAGCAAAAAAATGCATTTCAGAGATTTGGACATTATGCATTTTGCTCTCCTACATGAAAGAATCTTGCTAAATGTCAATAAAATTTCATCTCTAAAACCTCATTGTGAAAATGGGAATTTGTAATTGCAACCTCTGACATTTCAGAATTGACTGCCTTGATTACAATGGGTAGTAGCCAGTAACTGAAGAACTTTTGTTATTTTTGCAAAAGATACCTAAAAGTATTGGGGAGCACCACTTAAGCCTCATCAGTGAGAAAAATTATATTTTATCAATGTCCTTTTCATGGGACACATTTGCTGTTTCTAAAGATGTGATGCTTTTCTTGATAGCTTTCCCCACCATATGGCTGTCTCAGTATGAGTGTTGCTGGAGATCCTGACAAATGACAGTGTCATCTATTTGGTACCACTCTCCTTGGTGACCCAAAATCAAGCCCTGGAGCTGGCCTCAGTCTTATATGGTCTGTGGATTTTGTCAGGCAGTCTGTGAGGTTTCCTTGCTCTGGGGACAGCCTGTCTCTCTCTGCAACTAAGAGTAGAAGAGGAAACCTGCTCTGCTCTGGTGTCTAAAAGCATGTATAATTTTTTGTCCTTTTTTTCCCCAAGCAGTGGAAGATAACCTTCAACCCTGGCCATCATTCCCTTTCCTAGGTACTCCATCCTGTATTGTTGTTAAGTGCACATCAGCTTCAAGGTTTGCTTTTGACATCACTTATGCTTCTTGCTGAAGAGTAACCTCAGTAAGAGAGGTGCAATATAAAAATCAAAATATTTGCTGTCCTCTCCTATTTCCACTAGTAAAATTTATTTCTCCTTGCATTAGCCAGCCCAAAGCTGCTGTCATGGATCACTGAGTTCTACTGAGATCCTCCTGCTGCTGGGAGCTGCTTCAGCATTTGGTTTTGCACAGCAAACATTGTGAGGCCCCAGTGCTGCCAGTCCAGGGCATCTGTAGTGCTTAGACATAGCTTAGGGCAGATGATCCAAATGGTACTGGCGAGTCTTAGTCCCCATTACCCTGCCTGTTCATCAGTCATATGTGTTTAAATATGCATGTGTGTATGCACACACACACACAGATATTTCAAAGGCAAATTGGGTTTATACTGGCTCTTGTGATGCTTTTAGGAATACAAATGACTGATACAACAACAACTCAAGTAGAGAGATTGAAGAGATAAATGATATCTTTTTTTTTTTCTATTCTTCTCTTCCATAACCGTTTGAGGATGGGAAAAGCCAGTGGCTCTAGGGTGAAAAGCTGAAGCCAAGTTGATGTGTGTCTGCTATGCAAAAATATAATCCTATTAGTAAATGTAACTAAACCTCCTGGGAAAAATAATCTAAATCTGAAGCACTTCCACATGGGCATTTTTTTTCTTGATCTCTAAATCTTCCATTGCTTCTTAGTAATGCCACTGCTTCTATTTAGGTGTGGGTTTTTTTAAATATAAGAACCCTTTTAAAGGCAGATGGCAACCTCATAATGAAACAGTGCAGTAAAATTCCTAGGGGTCAAAATTCCGAAGGGCAGCAGGCACAAAAAGAATACAAAAGGACCACATTCTTAGCCATAACAGTGCTAAATCTGCTTTACACAAATCAGAATCCAGTCAACAAAGGATGGAAATACAGAAGTCTGAAAATTCCTATGCTGTGATTTTAATCTTCTGAAGCAAAGGGAACTTATGTAATGAAAAAGTGTGTACAAAAGTCAGCGTTAAAAGAACACAGTAAATATTTCTTTCCTAAATACTGAGATAGTGAACTTATTACTTTTTGCCTGTATTTCTAGTTGATTTTCTGGCAAAAAGAAGAATTTTAAATGAGTGGAAAGGATAATTGGAATTGATATTTAGAATTACGGGTTACACTGACATAGGACTAAATCTAATTCAATGGACTTTAAAGATTATTAGCTAGTCAAGGTTAGGGAACTGACTCATTTTCTACAGCCTGAGTGACTTATTGAACGTAGCAGTGAAGCATGTAGGATATATCAATGTACAGATGTGACTATACCATTCATGTCTGTCTTACATGTATATGTCACTGAATTAGTCTGGTTTGGGATTAGCAGAGAAAGATGCACAGTCACAGGCTCTGTGTCTTTCCCAAATCAGTTCATCTTTTAGTTCTGATCAGACACAATTTTCTTCTTAAAATTATGAGTGACAATGAACAGGGTAATTTTAGAAATATTGATGAAGAGCCAAATTTCTATATGCTGCTATTGCCAGTGCAGTTAGACCATCCTACATGGGACATGACTGTATACATTAAACAGGAAATCCTTATAAACATTGTGTTCCCTGGCAGAGTAGACTGAAGATCACAGAAACTCTGTTCCAAAAACTTACACAGACCTTCATTATCTAGCCCTGTCATTACTCCTGTCAGTAGAATTTAGAAGGAAACATAGCTGCCATTTTGCTAAGCTCATAAATATTGGTCATCTCTTTTTTAAAGCATGAGGGCATGTTCTCACTGATGTCATTAATTAATATCATTAATTCATGTGGGAAGCTGTGAAGTAATGCCAAAGAGTTTGGATGATAGACAGAAGTTGCTGCAGTGCAACTCTCGATTCAGAGAATTCCAAGAAAAACCACATTTCATCATCTGGCTGTCAAGAAATTAACATTAAGAGGTAGATGAAGTTAGGAGAGCGTGTTCATTCTCATCTTTGGAAAGGGGCTGAACACTAAACTGGGGTTGATAGATGTTTTAAGGGTAAGGGTGCCATGCAGTGTGTGAAGTCATGTTTTTCTCATGCAGCTCAAATAAACCAAGTTTTCTGTGATGGCAGGTGATCATTGGAGGCCATCATGGCTGTAAAAGGAGAATGAGGATAGCAAGAGGAATAATAAAGTTAAGCTATTGCATGCTTTGGGGGAAGAGTTGGTAATGTGCCTTTTTGCCCCAAAACAAACTCTTGGGTGAATTTGGGGTTTAATAGCATTTATGCATTGTAAATTGAAAGTAGAGAGCCAGGAACAGCCTCATCTTGAAGAAACCTGGGACAAAACTCTTCTCAATATCACAACATATGTCCTTTGCTCATTCTGGATGCAGGCATATTCCCCATTTTTCAGCAAAGTCTTTCTCAAGGTTCCTGGGGGTCAAGTGTATCATTTAAAAGGCAATTGTCAGGATGTACTGACAGGTACAGGTGAAGTTTGTGTGATGATGTGAGGCCTCTGTGCTTTTTCACTTTTGTTCCCAGTGCTGATTTTTTCATTTACTTGCAATTTTCTAGGTCCAAAAAATTCCCAGAGGGCTTAGGATAGGGAAACCATGAATGTGATAGGTGTCTCCCAGTGCTACTGTATCATTGATAGCAGTAGTAATTATCAGTGTATAATGAGATAAACAGTGTAATGCTGAGCTTCATATGCATAATAAATATGCTCTGAGATCTTTACAGAACAATGTACTGATGTGTGCTTCCACAAAACAAACTTTCTTTTTAAAGGACTTTCTTCTCAGTATGTCAATCCACGTATATTGTGCACTTCAGTAAGTGATGTCGGAAATATGCATTTTAATTGAACAGATTATCATAAAATGACATATAAAATATGTCTACTTTCTACTTTTGAACAGGGAAGGACATGGTAAAATTTCCGTTTTTGCTGTCAAAATGGCCTTGGCAACTCTTTGTGGAGGAAAAATCATGGACAAATTAAGATGTAAGTGGTATTTTTTACCTGTTGAAATTGTTATGGTTGGAGAAATAACAGTACAAGTAGGAAAGAGGGAATTAGGATAAGCTACAGTTTCTTTGGCTGGGTTTGGAAGTTGCCCTGTGTATATCCCCAAGTAAATCCCACTAAATGTTAGATTGAATTCACACTGAGGTTTTTAAAGACAGATTGCATACATTCAGGTTCTTATTGGTGGATTTTTTTTTCTTTTCCATTGGGGCTATTGAATTTGGAATACAAATAAGTGCCTCAACATCATGAAGTATCATGTGACAATTTCTTCTGATAATTTTAAATAACATCTATGTCTTTTCACACATAGAAGAACAATATATTTATGTACTATTTATATTTTCTTCCATAGGGCATTCTTATGCCATGTATTTTGATGAACAGATTCTCATTTCATAGGATTTGTTCCCATTTTCCCAAGCTGCAATAGAAGACTTTCTGTTTGGTGTTACGATATCTGTAGCTCAGGTCCAGAACACCATTTTCCAGACTTTTGGACCAAAAACCCTTCAGTTTCCGCTGAGCCTTCTACCTCAGCCCAAGGAAACTGAGTTTACAGATTGCTGCTGATTAGAATAGTCAAGTGGAAATCCCAGGTGTTGATTTAGTCTTCCAGATTTGGTGCCATTTTTTAATATGTTATTTCTATGTAGAAACTCAAATAAAGACTGAACTGAAGTTATAAATTATAAATTGAGCACCATTTGTTCCCTAAGCTGCTTTAAGAATAGGAGCTGGGTCCATCCAGTGGAAGGCTGAAGTACAGTGATGACTTTTTGGGTCAGCAGTCCCAGAATCCTGTTGTCAGAATTTCCCTTCCAGGTTCCTGGAAGTGAAGCACCTGACATGACAGCCTGCAAAACAATAAAATGTTCCTTAGTCAGAGATCTCCTGCTAAGCAGAGGATAATTTTAAACAAGCAGAGCAGTAAGGGCTGACAAACTGACATCACTGCAATAATAAAAGTGTGATATTTTTGTACATAAAAAACGGAGAAGAGTGAAAAGTAACACATTGGCAAGGCCTTCATTGCTTTGTGTGTCCAAGACAATAATAACTGACCTAATGAACCCGTTGTCAAGATTTTGATTTGGCATGGTAAGGCGGCAGTAGGCAAAAAGCTGATGTAGCGTATCTTGTCAAATCAGAGCCATCTTATCTGAGTAAATTACTGCCTCATGCCATGCATCAGACTTTGCTTAAAAATGACCACACACAAGGAAAAACAAATCAAGAATATTTTAGTATTAAAATCAGCTATTTGTTAATATGTAAATATTGAAATATTTCTATATAAAGAGGTCAGAATTAAAGATGCAGTAATAATGGAGGTTACCATAAACCAGACATGTTTAGTACTTCTCTTTCAAATCAGATGATACTGAACTGAGAGGAGCTCTGTAGCTCACACTGAAGCTGCTGTTCTCCCCTTGTCTTTTCCCCCTCAGATATTTTCTCCATGATTTCTGACTCCAGCGGGGTGATGGTTTATGGCAGGTACGACATGTTTCTGCGCGAGGTTCTCAAGCTGCCCACTGCTGTCTTCGAGGGGCCTTCATTTGGTTACACTGAGCAGTCAGCAAAATCCTGCTTCTCACAACAGGTAAATGAAGAGACATGGGGTCTCAGTCACCCCTCTGAGCCTGCCAAGACTCTTCCTGTCTTACACATGGGTGCATATTTGCCCAGGAAACACAGGGCTGGATGAGGACAAGGTGCACTCCGCTGATTTCTGGCATGTAGATTTGGTTCCTTCAGTAAGAAGCAGGTTTCTATAGGCTCCCCATATAACCACGAAGAAAGAGGTTTTGTCAAAAAGTGATTCCGAGCAGGATCTTGACCTACACGTTCCTAAATTAGGGAACTTCCTAATTTAAGCACCTGTTACATAAATACCTTTAGGTATTATGTGTATTTATACCCCAAGACATGCAGTCCTCCACTCCACTTAGTTGGTGTTGTTATAAATATACACAAGACTAACTTCTCCATATAAAGCTGAAGTTCCACCAAAAAAAACAAACTTCAGGTTTTCCCAATGATCAACACACAAGTTTAGGAGTGAGAAGAAAACCACCTTAAAACTTCTTTTGTAAATGGGAATCATTATGTATTAGAAAATCCCTAGTCTCTTACAAATAACACCAGTGAGATAGGGTCAGGAAAGCAGTGAATTTATCTGGAAGAAAATACAAGATTTTTCTGCAATTCCACAGACTCCATAGGTACATGAGTACAGCACACTGGCATCAGCTAATACACAGCACTTCAGAAGATTCCATAATTGTGGCTGGTTATCTTCTTCTCCAGTGGAGAATGAGAGAATCCCTCTGGCTCTTGCTACACATCACACTGTATAATTCCATAAATATGTAGTAAAGGAATATGCTGAAACTGGGACAATGTTAGAAATAAAGTTGTATTTTCCTTCTCTCTATCCTTTCATTTGCTGACTGAATTCTGTTGAAGAAGTAAGTTCAATGGAGCAGGAATTGTGCCATTTTCATGCAAAATAGAGTCTCATTTTTTGTATTCTCTCAGTTTCATCACTAATCAATAGGCACTCCAGTCAGCCAAAAGGAGATGTTGAAATTCATTTATTGAGTCATCTCTCAGTTCATTTTAAATGGTAATGTTTGCATATGTGAAACTAGTCTTGTTTCACAGAGGGAGTCTTAAGACAGCACTTCATCTTATGTTGAAAAATTTACGTGGTGAAGTGACTTCTGATAGTTTTGTGTTAAAATAATGAAAGTGCTCTTGCATGGCAACAGAGCATTCAAGCTTTGCATGTTGGACATGCTGTTATTATAGATGAAAAAAGGAATTTCTTTTCCTGAAAAAGTGTAATTCAGGCCTCGTTTTTTATCTCGGTAGCCATCAGAAATGGCACTTGCTTTGAGATTGCATCCAGCTGAGTGGACCAGATGCATTAAGGTACCAATAGAAACAACATCTTCAAGCAGGCATTAGATGGTTTTGTTACAAGCTCCACTTAGATCTAACAAGAGTTAAGTCTCCGTCTAATGTAGGTACACAGCAGGTTTACAAAGCCACTGTTTTGCATCTGGAGGCAGCCAAGTACTCTTGTAATAGTACTCTTTATTATAATTATGATCTATACTATAGTCTGATATTTCGCTTAAATTTGCTTTATGTAGTTCTCATTACATCCTCACTGGGGATGAACCAGAGTTTTGGAATGAAATTCAGGTATTTATGACACCACAATAAATGGTATTTGCAGTCTTAGTCACACACACATTGTTCTTTCTCTCTCTTATATTGCATGTAGCATTATCAGAAGTTGATAGCTTGGAATAAGTTTGGCACTCTCACTTGTTCTCACAGTGGGTCACTTTTGCTTACCAGAAGCCTTTCAACCCCCTGATATATAGAGATTCTACAATTTCAGGGAAATAAAAATTCTGGGAATTTTTGGGTCATGGTGTCAAATCCATTCAGCTTACATCTGAAAGAATTTTTCCTTTTGCAGAAATGTTTTATTATTCCCAATTCTGCTGGTTTACTTGATCCAACCATGTATTTTCCTCTGCCTGTGAACTACTGCTAGATTGAATGGCTATTCAAAGTAGAAACAACAGTGTTTCCTCATCAGCAAATTTGTGGGACAGAAATGCTGGAGCAAGTGACTTAATGTTTCAGAATACAAATCTCTGGCTCAAAAAGGAGTTTTATCATCACCACTTTTCCCCATAGGTAGGATTGATGTGATACGTTATTTGTATTAAACACTATTGTTATTATTGTAAAAACCACTTAAAAAAAAAATCCTAAACTAAAAAGGTAGATGCTAACTTCATTTTCTTAGCACTTGTCTAAGTGTTATTCCACAAACCTAGACTCCATCTGTGTGTAGTGTATATTTAGAAAACAGCTTTCAGTTCAAATTTTCCCAGCAGCTGAAAGAAAATTGCAGGAGGAAGATGTATGGAAATTGGTCTGATGGTGTCCTTTTAGGGGACACTGCTTTTTTCTCTTATCCATAAAATCAGTCATCACCAGTGCAGTTTGGCCATAAAGCTGTCATTGAAGCTAAGTTGCCTTATTTGGTGCCAATCAAATTTTAAAGTTATAGCTGCTTTCAAAAGCCCACTGCATTGTTCCTGTCTCCTCATCTATTTGTTTGTTAGACTGGTTGTGTGTATCCCTTCAAGAGCAAAGGGAAGATATAAGGCTACTCAGCTCTGCAGTATGGGGCACTGGAGGTCCCTTCTTTTCCTGGGCTTCCTTCCACCTTTTTCTTCCCTGTGCTCTCGAGTTCTGCTTCAGAAAACACAGACATTTGCTGGTAGCACTGGTCAGCAAAGCCATGCCAAGCATCCACAGGAGAAAAAGAAATCCACAAAATCTCCAAAAGAAAGATCCTTTTCTCTGAGCTGATGCTTATAGCATAGGATGCCTATTTGGGAAGTGGTTATCTGTGGGAAGATAATTCATACAACAAGCAGGTGGTAGTGTTTGACTGGACTTTCACACTGCAGTTATTGTGGGGAAAGGTAGTATTCCACTGAGATTTAGAGCTCATATTCTGGCTATTTCTGTTCATTAAAGAATCAAGCCCATTTTCACAGTAGCCTGAGGTATTTTCTCCTAGGGACAAACATCTTTATATCTTTCCAAATATCTTGAGTATTTCATCCCTAAGACTGGTGCAGTGTGAAATGTTTTCCATTGATCACTCAGTGTATAAGAGAAATAATGTTTTTACTTACATCTGGTGGTAATTGTGTATAAATGGAGCATAGATACTCCATCTGGAAATCTCAGCTCTTAAAAGAATTCCACAACACAGAGTTGATACATGTCACTGCATAACTGCTGCTTAGCTTCCTCATGGGGTAACCAAAGTTCTTTAGCAAGTTAAAGCATGTGCAATCAGATATGAAAATTTAGCCATCCCCTTAGGCATGGGGATACTACTTAAATATGTATGTCTATAAAATATATCTACATATATATTCTCAGCAGGGCTCGCTATTTTTGCATCTTAAATTTTATTTAAGGAAGGCTTAGTTGCTGATTGAAAAAAAAAAATGAACTAAGATTTGTGATTACTTTTTCCAGACACCTAAGAAATTTAAGGCTCTAAATTGCATTTTTTAAATCAACAGGGATATCTTAGATTTTAAATCTTTGAAATTCAAGGAGGCATAGATCTCTGAGTGCTAAAAGGTGTGAAGAGTTTAGGAACAGTTGCAGTCCCTGAGGATATGCAATCTTATCCCATAATCAGAACTCACCCATAACTAGTTGCCATTGCTCCTCAGACAAGCAAAGTTTCTTAAATTATGGTAACAACTTGCTGTGCTGGTCTCTCCTTATCCGATATTTCTTCCAGATTTGTACTCCCTTGCCAGTATTTTCTCTCATGTTCTGTTTTGGAGTACCATCAGCAGTGATTTTTCATTTGAAAATTGGTCATACACAGAGATACCCAACATGCACTTGTACTTGTCACACAATACTCAAAACAGATGAGAACATGCAGAACTGAGTACCACCCTTAACCACAAAGCATCTTCAGGCAGTGACGGTAGAAGGGAGTCTGGAAGTGAGTGGGAGCTGAGTGTCTCCAACCCAGCCTTGTGAGAATGACTTCTAGTCATCAGTTGTATCATTGTACCAACTAAAAATAGTCTGGAAAAGCTTTGCTAGTATCACTTGTTCTTTTTAGTGAATCAGGGCTGCAGGCAAACAGTGTTTGAAACTTATTCCCAAGTGTTTCTGTAGAGACAAGATAAAATAATTTTGAGATGTCTAATTGCTTTTTTTTTTTTTTTTTTTTTTTTTTTTTTTTTTTTTTGCATGTTTGTTTGCTTGTTTGAGCAGAAAAAAGTCACATTAAACACTTTCTTGGATACTCTCATGTCTGATCCCCCACCACAGTGTCTAGTGTGGTTACCACTTCTGCATCGCCTGGCAAATGTTGAAAATGGTAAGTAAAGAGATGCTGCCAAAACACAGTTACAAGAATAAACTTCGGTGGGACAATTTTCACACTCTGTAGATGGTTTTGTAAAAGCTACTGTACTGGCTTCATTGACTCCATGTGCTATTTTTACAGTGACTGGTAAAATATTTTAAGAAGTCTGTTCATCATTCAGCCAGGAACATGGCTTAAATTTTGCTGTGCTCAGGAAGTTAACCTGATCATGTCTCCTCCTGTGCTCTGGATAAGCAAAGAGTGATAGGACTTCATCCATTCACACATTTATATTTGGTAAACTATCAAGACCACAACTTTTATTAGCTATGACATATGGCAGCAGAGAGGGAACAGCTTGGCAGTTTCCGTTCATCCAGAATTCCTGACAGGAGGTGTCCAGTGCAGTGCAAAACACCAGCCAGAAGGTCCTGAGGAAGGATCTACTCCAAAGTCTACACTGCCAGACCATATCCTCTGAAAAGGAAGTTCCTGTGGATGGTGTGCATCCATTTTTGGTGATAAAAGGAAAAGGAGGAAAAGTTGTATGTGCTCCTGTGCCAAACAAATCCCTCTTCCACTGAAAGGCACCAGGGTGGGTAGGATGATGTTCCCAAGTCCTTTTTAGTTACAGAGCAACCTACCTATCCCACCTTCCTCACGCTCTTGTCATCCACCCCTGTCCCTCACCAGGTTCACAGTGTTTCCTAGCCTAGAGCAGAAACCCTTCCTGCTGCAAAATTCTGGCAAGGAATTAAACCCTTGACACATTCAGCATGAATCCAGATTTTCCCAGACTGAACTTTATGACAGAAAGGCAGAGGGTGCCTGAGAACAAGGGCATGTTCAGTACCCTGTGGTAAATTGGGTACATGCTGTAGCGAGGAAAGAGGAACAGAAATAGCACTATTGCCCAGAAGGTGCTTCAGAACATCAGTTGATGCTTTAGTGTCCTCAGTGACTTGTCTCCTTGTCACTATCTGCTTCTGAACAGAGACCAGGTCCCTCCAAAGGCCAGCTTTCCACATCTGGGCATCCAAAGCTACATGCTCTACTTTGGTACCTAAATGACACCACTTGTACAGATGAGGCAGCAGTAATTAAGAGACAATAACATGTCCTTTCAGTAGTCATACAGCTGAGTTTGATTTTTCCTCCAAGGTGCCTCACTTCAGCTGCTTAAAGCACAAAAAAACATTCAGCTTCTCCCAGTGGTGCAGCTGCTGTGGATTTTTCCACATAAAAATTTCCTCTGTCATAGAATAGTTTGAGTTGAAAGGGACCTTAAAGATCATGCTATTCCAACTCCCCAGCAGGGACACCTCCCACTAGACCAGATTGCTCAAATCCCCATCCATCCTGGCCTTAAATACTTCTAGTGATGGGTCATCCACAAGTTCTTCAGGCAATGCCATCCAGTGCCTCACCATCCTCACAGTAAAGATTTTCTTGCTAATTTCTTATCTAAACCCACCTTCTTTCAGTGAATCCATTCCCCCCTGTCCTACCCCTGTGTGCCCTTGACAAAAGTCCTTCTCCAGCTCTCTTGTAGCCCATTTAGGTACTGGAAGGCTGCTCTAAGGACTCCTGGAGCTTTCTCTTCTGCAGACTGGGCAACTCTCTCAGCCTGTCTTCATAGGAGAGCCCTCATCTTCGTGGCCCTTCTCTGTACTCTGTCATGTGTTCTGTTGGACACTGAGCACTGAACACACACATTTTTTGCTGCTGTGAGCAGGAGGTACAGATACCAGCTCAGAAGTGAAGGGTTTGTTGTCCAGTGTAGGATGTGTTGCCCGTGGTTTAGCACAAGTTGCTGTATTTTCATGGGTCACAGCTGTCAGCAGCACTGCAGATTGCTTTAAGCAAAGAAGGGAACACCCTTCAGTTTGGGGTTTGTCCATCAACTTTTTCTGGGTGTCTCTTTGTTTTGGTTTTTGGCTCACATGTCCTTCTCCTGCACAGTCTTCCACCCCGTCGAGTGTTCCTACTGCCACAGCGAGAGCATGATGGGGTTTCGCTACCGCTGCCAGCAGTGTCACAATTACCAGCTCTGTCAGGACTGCTTCTGGAGGGGCCATGCCAGCGGTTCCCACAGCAACCAGCACCAAATGAAAGAGTACACGTCATGGGTAAGGGAAGGCTCCTGCCTTGCTGCAGACTGCTTTGCCCTCCAGCCATCAGAGAAGCCCCCAGCCACAGCTCTGGGCAGCTGTGGCTCAGGCGAGCTGGCACTTTGGATTAGTGACCGTCTCTGGGAGGCTCAGGCCTTGGGAGCCATTGGGAGAGCGTGGAGGTGGGAATGGTCTCTCCTGGGTGAGGATCTGGGGCGCCCGTGACGCTGTGTGCCACGCTGGGGGCAGCGCAGGAGGGGCTGGCAGCAAGGCACCAGGCTCATGGCAGCTTCTCCCCTTCCCACAGGACTCACGGTAAAATCCTCATTGGCTTGCTCTGTTTGGCTACGTGTAAATGAAATGATGAATACTTAATGCTCATTCATCAATATTTTCAGTTGAGTGGCTGCAGCATATGCGTAGCATTTGGGATGATCCTGGCACTGTAGATTAGAGCGTGGTCACAGGATTAGATCACAGTAGTGTTTACTACAGAGAAAAGCTCAGTTCAGGCTTTTTGTTGCTAATCAAAATAATGCAGTGTTTTTTCTAAGCTGAAAGAGAAGTAGCAGCAGCTGCTGGAACCTTAACCTTCCCTGAAGGGCGTGAGACCTGGGGACTCAGCTTTGCATGGACTGGAGCAAAGCCCCAACAGAACCCCTTGGTTACAGAGCATCAAAACCCTTTGGGGTTCAAATCCAGAGATCAGCAGAAAATACCTAATTAATCTCAAACATTTCAAAAGTATATTGTTAGAAAAAGGAAAATTATGCATACGGCAAAAGCTCCCATTTGTCCAGTGCTTTGTGTTTATTTTGTAACAAAGTTCTGATGTTTAATATTTTTTAAATGCTCAGTCTTCTGTTGATGGAACAGGCAGGGGTTAAATTTGACATGGTTTGCTCTGTATGCCAGTCATACAGCCCTGCACTGTATCCCAGCAGACCTGGGTCTGTAATTGTTTTTGTGGGTCCTAATTGCTGCTTGTTGCATAGACACAAATGGCCAGTTTAGTATCTGAATAGGAATAGTGCCCACTATGTAGCTCAGACTCCATTCCTAACAGCAATTTGTGCTATAAAATCCATTTTTTTGTAACCAGGGAGCTGTAATTAGAGGTAGGAAGTAATTGGAAAACTTAAGATTTCTGCTCAGCAGAAGACAAAAATGTGACCACATGCATAGTGCTTTCAAATGTTTCCTTGCCAGAAACCAATGTTTTGCTTTAAGTTTGAAGTTGTCTTTCTGTAGCATTCATTAGCATTTGTTCAAACCTGGTTAGCATTCTCCCTAATGCATCAGTATTGAGCTCCACATGCAGACTAGAAGTTCATGGGTGCAGTGGAAATCAGCTGTTCTCAATTCAGAGTGAAATTGTGTTTATAATGAGAGAGAAAGAGCTTTAACTTTACATATTTAGGTTGGATTTCTCTAGTAGAAATATTTCATTATGGACTTGGTGACAGTCAAGTCGATGGAGGATGTGTATGCACAAATACAAAATCCTTTCTGTTAAATTCCAGAAAGATTTTTCAACTTCAGCCTCTAGAGCTATGTTTTGGGGAGAGGCGGCAGTGTGAGGATCACTAACCCTCTTTTATTGGCAGAGAACTGAATCACAGAGAACTGAGTTGAATTCCCTGAGAATCCTCACACAGCCACAGCCTAAAAGACACCCTGGATCTCAGAGATCCCTTAGATGGGAAGTTGAGTTTACTCCTCAACTGTATAGGCTCCAAACAAAACAGAAAGCAGAATTTTTTTTTTTTTTTTTTTTTTTTTTTTTTTACACGCTGATGGAAGTTAAGCTTCTTGCACAGACCCTCCCCATCTTTTGGGGACAGTGACAGTATGTCAGTCTCTTTTGAAGTGCTGTTGCCACAGTGGGACAGTTCCTGGCAAGCCCCTGTCTCAAATTTCCATTCTCCAGTGGTCAGTGGCCACAGGAGTTGGAAGAGAAGCTTTGTAATAGCAGCTAAACAGTACGGGGTTAGGAGGTGAGGAGGGAAATACTAGTGAGGGGGAAGAACAAAGCAGCCCAGTGCCTGGCCCGCATCCAGGAGGGGAATGGTGTCCCATAGAGTGTATCTATAGGGACAAGCACACTCAGATCCATTCTCCTTGCACTCCAGGCGACACAAACTCTGCTATTCTTCCTTCAACACTGCCTGAGTACAGCGTTGCAAAAAAGCCATGGCAACTGTCCCTATACATACACCCCCAGCCTGCTCTAAAGGCTGCTGAAGATAACAGTAATCCTTCTCCAAACAGAGCACTCTTTACCTTACCAGACTCTTGGTGTGGGAGGGGGGCAGGGGGGATGTCAGTCCATAGGTACTGAGCTGTTAGAGCTTCCTGTTGTTTGTGCTTCCTATAGCAGAAACAGTATGCACCTTACTTGTCCAGATTACCTCTACCTTCCTTGTTCCTCCCAGAAATCACCTGCTAAGAAGCTAACTAATGCACTTAGCAAGTCTTTAAGCTGTGCTTCCAGCCGTGAACCTTTGCACCCAATGTTCCCTGACCAGCCTGAAAAACCTCTAAACCTGGCTCATATTGTGTAAGTATCTGTGCACTGTAGATGAAGTAAGCTTTGTTGTAGGAGTTGCTTGCACCAAGTGTAGATACTACAGCTCTGAACAAAGCAGGAGACAGATGTGGCTTGTCCAGCTCAATGCATCACAAGTGCAAATTTGCTGGAAGGGATATTTGGTATAAAAGGGCTCTGGTGTGACTTCACTTGAAAAATCAGTGGGATTTATACGTACAGTCAAATACTGGGACATGACTTTGAAATGTCCCCATTCTCCTCAAGAGGTGTCCATGCAATCTCATGGACTTTCAGCATTTTGGGATGTATTGATGCTGAGAACATCAGTTCTGTCAACTAGAGACTCTTTAACTTCAGTGTATCACAGGTATGTCTTGACACAAGGCACTGGAGAAAAGTGAAATCAGACCAATTTTGTAAAAAAAGTGTCAGAGTTCTCACTAACTTTAGTGGAGCTGTGGCTTCACCCAGCCTAGAAGAATTGTGTGAGTCTGCATAGAAAGTGTGCCTTCAACTGCCAAGTCACTTGAAAAGAGTCTATTATCCTTATGTTTTGATATGTTGAGAAAGCAAGATTATTTTTTTTTTTGGTGTAGTAGCATGTTACTACTTTTTTTCTGCAGGAGTCAAGAAACCCAAAGCAGAAAGAAAATGTATTTGTGCAGGGTAGGGAAGGTACCACTTTGGATGGCTTTTTTTCTAAAGCGTTTCCACTACCCATAGTGGCAGACACTCAGGTTTTCTCATTTATCTACATGGCTTACCTTTGCTCCCTGGGTCCTTTAAAAAAAAATGGAAAAAAAACCCACATTTAGTTTCTCATAAAATTAAGGAAAAAACAAGATGTTGGTTGGAAGAAAGGTACAAATAAATTAACTTGGAAAAAATATTCCAAAAATACTGTCTTTAAAGTGTTTAACTTATTCTGGTAAATTTCTTAAGAAAATGTCTTTCTTAACCATGTTCCCTGGGCTCCTGACTGAAGCATTTCAGGCAGCTGCTATTAGAATTGTATTTACATACTGCATATCTGTTTTACTGGCTGCTGAAACTGTTCTAGTCAGTAATTATTACATATATTTACCTTTGTTCATCCTGAATATTTGTATGTAGCATCTTTAAGGGCAAGTGCACACCAGCCATTGTGGGCTGTGCAACACCTGGAAGGTTCACTCAACCTGCCTGACATTTTAAGGATGAATTATGCTGATGGTCCTCCTTATGTGGTTATAGCTGAACTTCTTCAAGGTGTAAGAGAGTGCTCTGGTCTTCAGAGACAAGGTGCCTCTGACAGATACATAGTGCCAAATTACTGTCACACTTAACTGTCAGTTAAAACCCCTTCACCTCTTTATGGAAGAATACTGGAAGGGTGTTGTTCTTTGGCAGATATGATCTGGAGTTGGATCTGCTGAGCTCCCTCACTGCTGTGCCTGGCCCTGCTGGCAAGTCAGTGATAATTTCACAGGGCAGATTTTGGCCATCCTTAAGGGAAATGGAGAGAGACAGAGGGCTTGAAACTGAAAGAGAAGCCTCTGTTCCCTGTTGGCTGGGTGATCTTGAAGGCCTGGGGATATGTCAGAATATAAAAGGTAGTGAAAACTGGGCTACTGTGAATAGATTAAATGCATTTAGGCAAGGCGAGGGGAAGGTATCATAATTAAATAGGAACTGATCCAAATTTTTGCTGTGAAATTAACACCTCCCCTTATTCCTAAATATACAGACAATTTAGAGTGATGGGATGTGAGAACAAACCACCATCTATTCTGTTTGATGACAGTTTCTCTTTATTCATAGATAGATGGTAATATAACTTGGCAATATGTATTGGCTGTAATGATGCATGAGTGAGAAACCTGTAAGTTGTGGAGGTATCATGATCTACAGCATAATTGACACAAATTAACTGAGGGGAGAGGTATGCTACAGAACCTTGTCGAGAATATCTTCTTGCTGATGTGATTTTTATTTTTAAACATAATGGAAGTTAGGAGAAACAGTTCTGGGCAGGAATCCAGGCAAAAAGGGGGGTTATATTTTCATTAGATGGAAGAATTTTGGCAGCAGAACAGTATCCTTTTCTTAGCTTCTAGCTTAAATGGGGACAAGTGTTCCCTGCATTACTACAGAGACTTTTCTTTTATTGTTCTTCCACCTTTGACTGGCACCAGACAAAAAGACTGCATGGTTTTTTTTGTTTTACTGGTGCCACACAAAATTTTGAATTAAGCAAGAAATACATCTGAAGCCTCATCTAGAGAAGTAGTTATCAAGGTGTCATAAACCTGATGGTAGAACTCCTCTCACTGATGGAAGGGTCATTTTTCCTCTGTGTACATAAGAACAGCAACATGAAAGAAAGTCCATACTACAGAGATGACAAATGGCATGACCATGGAGGTATTTTTCAAATCCATTCTTCACTGACCTGACTTAATTTCCATCTTAAGCCTGTGGGAACATTGTTTTTTACATCAGTGTAAACATGTTAGAGCAGCCTGGAGCACTTTGGGAAGTTTCTCCTATTTAATTTAGTTTATTACTGTGGATATATGTTGCACCATAGCATGTTTTTATTACATAGCATATTTCATAAGCATTAAGTGTTTTCTGCCTCCTTGAGGATAGTTAATTCAGTATCAATAGCTCACTTTTATCAGAAAGCTAAATCACTCAGGAGTTTAAAAATAACCTCAGAAAGATAGAACCTATACTCAATAGCTGAGTTTTCCTTTACTTTGCAATAAAGTCTGTTGTTCTTGTCTTACCACATCACACAACTCTGTGTGTTTGAACATCCATTTGATATTCAAGTGGAACCTGAGGACTGTGACAGTGGGCATCAGCCTTTAAGAAACTTGCCTTGGGAAAGCTCCGGATTAGTTTAATGTAATTTTTTTCATTATGAGAATTGACAAAGTAATGTTAATCAGGAAACCTTAGCAGAGTCTTGGAGTATAAAGACATTTGTACTCAAGAGTAACTTTGCTTTTGTAGACAGATCAATGACCTTTTATGCATAGAGGCTCTCATGCTTTTTACAGAATCATGGTCATAAGAATGGCATATGTCCAATGTATTACTTAGACCATATTTGTATTAAACTGGCAATTTTATTAATGATCTCTTTTCCATTTTATTCTGCCTACAAAAGAGATACTTGGTGAGTATTTTTCTTCTTTAGTACACTTGTTGGAGGAAAAGCTTGGAAAAATTGTGATAATCTCAGTATTACAAAAAAAAATAACATTAAGCATTTCTCTGTAAGTACATGGAAGACAAAAGACTGCTTCTCAAACTCATGACTAACCAGAACTGGACATTTTCATGTGATTCTGCAGATGCAGGGTTAGGTTAAAAACTGTATGTTCATATAAATAAATAAATAATGCTCCACACCCTACCTCTTTCTTTTCACAGTTTTAAACTCCATAAAATCAGTGTGGCATTACTGTGCTGAGAAATTATTTTGAATTTTTCAAATACTATATTTTTTGCCTGTTTTATAACAAGTTACAGGACAAAATATATAGTAAATATATAGCTCAGTAAATATATAGCTCAGTTCTATGCAGAACTGGATTTCTTGGAAATGCTTTGGTTGACCAATTTCTTGCACAACTGGAGCCCAGTGACTGTTTTGCTGGCTACCATATTTTGAATTGCACATCTGCAGAATTCAAAATGCAAGATAGATCTTCCACAAAGACTAAAGGGAATGTTACCCAAATTGAGGTCTGAATTATATGTGGCTTCAGATTCTGCTCATATCTGATTGAAAGCCCTGTGATTTTAATAACATACCTTCTAGTTGTTCCTGAGCAGATAGATCTTTTGCCCAATGTTCCATAAGAAGTCTGCTAAGAAGGGGAAATTTCTCCTTAATGGATACAGAAGGAGAAAATTATACACAGATTATTTTTTAAGAGCAGACAGTAAAAGAAAGCAGAGGAAAATCCCTTCTTGTTTCATTTTTTGTAAAAGCAGGAAATAAAGAATGTAATAATAAAATCATCATTGCTAATGGGTCCTCTTGAACTAAATACTTAATCTAAATTTTGATTTGGGGGTTTGATATACCAGTTAAAAAGCTTTGCCATCAAACCAGTTAAAAATTCTGCATGTATTTTATGGGATGCTGAGGGCTTGGGTACACTGTGGTCATGATGTGGATGTGGCAGCATGGAGCTTAGCACCAAGAATAATTCATTAAAAGATGCATCATTTGTTGGCAGTTCCATGCTGCAGACCTCCATGGTGGCCCAGAATACTTGACTGCCAGTGCTCATCCTGGCTGGTTAAAGCAGGGACTGCACCCTGGATTTTGCCTCTGGAAAGGAACAATGACATCGTGGCTATTTTACCAAAGCAGGGAAAAAAGTCAAGGAGGTTGCTTAAAATTCACCTCAGAACACACAAAGGCATTATTTCCCTCCAGGCCTAAGTACCAGTGTATGTTTATCAACTTCTTAGAACTGCAGCATCTCTAATTTGAAACTGTTTCTATGTAAAGCAGAAGATGCCAGTTGCAAGTTACTGTACACAAGCTCGTTCTGTTCTACATAAATAGTGTTGCTGATGGAGGGGTGCAAAATTGATGCAGCTGGATATTTTGCCTTTCAGGCCCCCCCGACCTGTAACCAGCATGAACGACACACTCTTCTCCCATTCTGTTCCCTCAGGAAGTCCCTTTGCAAACAGAAGGTGAGTTCCTATCCTTATTTATATCAAATCATTTTATAATAGTGGTGGAAGTTTCAATTTTCACTTCCCTCGCAGGGGCAAAAAAACCAAACCCTCTCACACACCAAAATTAAGAGATGTGGGCAGAGAAATGCCTTGGTTAATTTGAACTGACAACCAGACATCTGAATGAGAGCTGGAGTTAAGGCACCCCAAGCTCCCCACAGCAGAACACTGAATTTCAGCTCTCATTTGAACCATTCTGACCCACTACAATGTGCTCATGTGGAACCCCAGGCACCCTCCCAGAGGGACCCAAGATGAGCAACTGGTGAGA
The DNA here is from genome assembly GCA_030060385.1 of Muscicapa striata striata. Taxonomy (NCBI): domain Eukaryota; kingdom Metazoa; phylum Chordata; class Aves; order Passeriformes; family Muscicapidae; genus Muscicapa; species Muscicapa striata. The sequence goes on from JAREIS010000215.1 coordinate 1,161,690, forward strand.
AGCTATTTTCTAACAGCACTATGGGAATAGGAACTGGGACATACAGTTGCTCACTGGGAATGCCTGCATCGTACTGCAAGATATGGATGAACAAAGAGAAGATGTCTTCATACGTCCAAGATATAGCAAGACATTCTTTCTCCTCCATTAAACCATTCTAATTTTCATTAAAATCAACAAGGGAGAAGGAGTAGTCTTGGAATATGGTGACTGACCCTTCAGTAAACAAGCAAGGGAAGTCTCATCAGAAATATAAATCCTTAAGAGGAGGTGCTTGCAACTGACTGTGTACATTTTGACTCAATATTTTGGCTCATCCAGCCAAAATATGTGTGTAGCATTTGCTAGCTGTGTGACCCTATCTATGTAAGCCTACAAATTTACATAGGTAAGAAGGTGGCAGGAAAATAACTTCCTGCTGTCTTCAGGAAGATGAGCAATGTGTCTTCCTTGGGTGCATTTTATTGCTTGATTCCTGCTGTGTGTGTCAGTGCTTCAGTGTTCCCAAATGACTAAACACAATCTCTGGGTATGCACAGCCACATATTTTAACACCAAAACTGAAACCAAACCTGCAGTGTACACTGCAAAGTCAGAGTAGAGATGGTTTACTATTTCTTTGATTTATGAATTTTGCTACCACGAGCTGTAAACTGTAAATTTTCAGTGTTCTCTCAGTGCTAGTGGGTGTGACTGAGATGCTTTTTGAGAGCCAGTCCCAAAGCAGCCCCCAAGGCCAGGTCTGCTGCCTGTACAGAGAGACTGCAAATGCAGATTCATTTCTGCAGCTGGAATATATGTGGGTTTATGTGCAAGGCAGGGTAATATATTTGTAGCCTCTCCAGGAGAGGTCACTAAAAGCAGCGCTCTTTAGGAGTGTTGCTGATGCTTCTGCTTATTTCCAGGACATCCCTGTGCTCATTCAACAAAAATACACTTTAGGCCAGGGACCTGCAGTAACACTCACAGCACTGTCTACTGTGCTGCTTGTCTTTCTTTGCCTGTAAAGCACACCTGATTATTTTACTTTTGTCTTCATTAGTAACTGACTGTCTTTAACTATCAGGTTTAAACACACATGCTTCCTGAGCTGTTAGAATTCCTTTTTTTTCCTAGGAAACACTCCTTGATGAGAATTCCCTGAAGGCAGGTGATAGTACCAACCCCCTCAAGCATAGATACCCATACTTCCTTATAAGTGGATAGTGTGACATCCCTGTACGGTTAAAATTTTCAATGATGAAGCAGTCATTCTGGCTCTTAGAGATTTATCTGTACCCTGTATCAATTACATTGATGGTATATTAGAAGTTTTGTAACTTTTGTTTCATTGACATAGCAGGATTTTAGGAGTTTGACAGCTTATTCTCAGTATTTTTATTTTCATCTTTTACAAATTTAATGTGCATCTTTTTATTGAAAAGAAAAAGCACAAACAGCCAAGTCAATATTCTTCTAAATTAATTGGATTTATTGTTACGAACCCTCTCTGAGGGTAACGAACTCTGCTCTCTGTGTATTCTTTTTGAAGTATTAACAAGGTTTCATTGTTTGAATCATTCAGGTTACTTGGGGGTATAAATGCAGCCAGTCCTGTGGCTGATGAGCATTCTCTTATAAAGCTGTATGTAAATCAGCTTCACAACAATTCACGGTCAGTATGAGAGCACTAACCTACTAATCGCAGTAGTTCTGTAGCTCATGCACTAAATCATTAGCAATTCTGCTAAACTACTCAAAATGTTCTTTAAGGAAGGCTCTGATGGGCTAGAGGGTTTCTGTGGCTCTAATTAGTCTTTTGAATAGACTTCCTGCTGGCTGTGGGCTTTGCCAACTTCTCTTGCTTCTGCGCAGCACAAGTCTTTCATTTTTCCCTTTCACGTAGGATTAATATTAATGTGTCCAGTGGAAGTTGGAAATACTGCTTTTGAAAACTGAGAAAGCTTAGACCTTTATGGTTCCATCATCAATGTATGACTTGCCTGTTGTGTTCTTGACCAAGGAATGAAAGAGGCTTGCACAAAAGCCTGGAAACAACTCCAGGTCTCACAGCCAGCCTCCTCTGCCTCAGCTCTCGCTGTGGGTGGCTGCTGTTCTGCCCTAAGTGCTGCTTGCCAGTAACCCTCCCCAGACCCCTCAGCTTTGCTTTTCAAAATGGCCACAGGAAAGGCGGATCTAAGTCCTAGTGAAACTAATGAAAACTTCCCATTTACATAGTGAGCACTGGACCTCTCATTGCTGTGCCTTTTTCCAGCATTCCCTCACATCTCAGTGACCTAAAGGAAGATTCTATTTCATTCTACATTTAAAAATGATACACAATTTTATAAGAACGATTTCCCCATCTTTTTTTATGTGGAGTGTAATATCCTTTCCTTTTTTTTTTTTTTTCCTTATTAATCCATTAGCATTAACTATAATTCAGAGAGAATTATCGATACAAAGGTACTTTTCTGCTAAACGCCAAGATCTTCATTCTGGTTTAGACTAATAACTGTATCTTCATTCATTCTTTTCAGTTTTACTGTTACTATTGCCCTGGGAAAACCAGGCCTCATTAGTGGAAGCTCACCCTTGAAAATCAGAAAAACAGACTTTGATGGCTCTGTTTGCAATTGGTCTGATTTTATATTAAATACTCCATGATTCATATTGTAATAAGAGTACAAACTCAGAGTAAAATCTCTAGCTGGATGTAATCAATACTAAAAGCTCTGCTGGCGATGTTTTCACTGCAGATAACTTATGGTTACTTTAATTTGTGTTGCAGTCTAGTCCAGAGTTTTCAGATAGCTTTAAGTGAAGTTTTTATGTAATTTGAATGTTTATTCAAAGGAGAATTGGCAGAGAATGTCATTCATAGCATTCCCATGGTATTTATTTCAGCTACTTGTGTTCACATAAGAACATAGCCGCTCTAACCAGTTTCTCCCTGTAGTAGCAAATGCTAAATTCAGCACAGCAGCTCATTCTGCTGCTGGAAATGGATAGCATCTCCTAAGTTCAGCACACTACCATCTTTATTTCTGGATACATGGATGAAAACTGGAAATTAACTGGGAAGATGGAGAACCTTGTTAGAGGAAAGATCTTTGATAATTGGTAAATGCGGTGACAAATTGCAGGAACAGCTGAAAGGAGATGGAACATTATATACTATTTACACTTTAATTGCATCTGAAGCACAGATTTTGGGTTGGTATGCAATTGCTCCAAAGCTCAAAGGAATTGGTTCAGGCTTTCTGTATGATGCTTTTTAATTCCTTCAAACTGTTTTAGAATTAAAGTCCACTTAAAATTTCTGTGCTTCTTTGCTTAGTTTGAGCCAGCAAGTCCATAAGAGAGCTTTAATGAGGAGGTTAGCTTAGCAATTATAAGCACCTTTCTTCTAAATGTATACAGTGTGGAAATTGGTATCAACAATATGCTCTGTACAGCTCAAGAAGAGCTTTAAAGTGCTTGTGTTAGAAAAGAAGGAACAAAAAAGTCCGTGATCTTCTCCCAAATACCAAGGCATGGTCATTTGCTGTATTGACAGCTAACATGATTAAAAACACAAGGCCTGTAATTCTTTGCTGTAGTTAATATTCAGGGGTTTTCTGTCATTTGTTTTTGCAATTTCCTATGGCCTAGAGGGCAGCAAAACAAGGGAATATTACTGCAGAGTAGGTAATGCCCTTGCAAACCCAATGATTTGGATAGGTTACATTAAAACAAGCAAACTTAGCTAATGCCAGAAACTTTTGTCCAGTCAAGAGAAATAACTCTATACACTGAATTAATGGTTTTTTCCTTATTTGAATAATTTTGTTCCCCAGCTGCAGTCTGTCATGCTGATCTCCTGCTCTCTCTTTATAAATGTTTTCTTTAAGCTATTGAATTATTGAGCCTAGATAGGATAAGATGAAACAGAATGTTTTTTCCTTGCATTTTTCTCAGCCCCCCCTTCACAGCTAATGCATTTATTTCTTCTAAAGGGATAATAAACTGTAATAAATGGTGTGATGCATTCTGGTGAACTTGAAATGATTTGGCAATTGTGGGATAGAAAGAATGTGCTATGGTATCTGATAACCCATAGCCGAGGAGAAATTGAGACTTATTTAATGCTGAGTCAGAATGGCTGGTGCCTTTTTTGAACTCCAAATAAAGGTTAAGGAAATTGGATATTCTACCTGGGCATAACAAGAGATTAGGCCACATTTCTAGTCAACAACTAGCTTGGAGCAAAACATACTGGTTGCAGCTGTTCTCCATGTTCCTGTCTCTAAGGAGTGTGGTAGACTTCAACTGCATGTTGTCTTTGCCTGTTGTTTTCAGAACAAGATGAGAAGCCTTATTTCATCAGCAATATTTTACCTGGCTAAAAGAAGGGTTTATATGTTTGATGGTTTAGTAGCCAGGTAGACACTAATGAGAGCATAACATTTACACCAATATTGTTAGGTCTATATCTTTAGAGACATCTGCTCATAGCTGGAGGATTTGTCTCTAAATTTGGGTGGAGAAGCATTATTTGGCATCTTACAAGGTGTTTCGTTTTAGCAGGAATATATTTTTAAAATGTTTGTTCCAGTTGGAAACTCGCTGTGGCTAGAATGATCTCTGAATTATTAGTTGTATTTTGGGGAACATGTGGAGGATGTAGAAAGATGTGGAAGAACAAGAAGGACAAATGTCAGCTCTTCCACGTGAAGGATGGCTGAAGGTGGAATCTGGGACAAAGGTGAAAGGGATTATAAAGGAGGCAGCCTAACCTTGGTATCCAAAGATACTAAAATTATAAAAGAGTTAGTAAGCATGTGGAGGAATAAACAAGAAATAACCACCACAGATTTGTCAAGAACAAAGTATATCAACCAAAGTAATTTATTTCATTGATAGGATGACTGATCCAGTAGGTAAAGAAAGAACAGCAGATAGAATACAGGTTGACCTTAACAGGACTTTAAACATAGTCCAGATGACACAGAAGTACCAAAAGAAATACAGACATAGGGAAATCAGTAAAAGAGCAACATTGAAAATTAAGAATGACATTTTCGGAAGCTTACTGTTGCTTTAGGAGAAGGACATCTGCTGGGATTCTTGAAAGCTATCCTAAATTAGACATGATGCACTATTTCTCATAGTGACTTAATGGAAGCAATAGAGTGAATATATCCAATTTGTAGGTGGTACAAAGGTTGAAATAGTTATGGAAATGAGTGCTTAGAGAGCAGTTTCTAAATAAAAAAAAGTAGCTCAGTAGCAATGGTAGTAATTGATGTCCAGATGATCTGAAATCAATTACAGGAGATTCAGTAATTATAAATGAAAAGTGCTATAGCAAGAAAGCAAATAGTCAAATTAAAATGCCAGCATAATTGGATGGATAGAAATATTTTAACAGAGAATCTAGCAGTTGCAGTGAACCACAAACTAATTGAAGGCAGCAATACAATTGTTAGATTGCATTTGACCCTGGAACATCATCTGGAGCCATTAAAACCCATTTCCCAGAGGAGGAGATATCTGCCTAGAGGTTTGCATGCAGTTTAGGGCAACAGCACAGGGGTAGATCTGCTAACTAGCATATCTAGAGTCCAGAGGAGACACCCAAATATCCGAAAAACAGAGAAAATGTAACTCATGGGAAAAGGTTGGAAGATTAAAGTTTGCTTAATCAACTGAAAAGGAAGGGACATGGATGGACATGGTGTCAGTTGCTCAGTGAGGCAAAAATCCTCAGAAACAAAATCCTTTGTTTGCCTATCTCTCCATACTAACTGTGTGGCCTTTGGAACATAGGAGAGGAGAACTTGTGGTTGGTGGAGGGCAGCACACTGTTAGAAAGAAAGGCACAAAATCTGCCCTGGGGCCTTTGGTGTCCCACTGTGGCAACATATTTATCTGCACCATTAGAACTGAAAGGTGCATTTTTGGCTGAAATGGCACATCTTATACCCTGAGAATGCATTTTTCTTCTGTAACTGGGAAGAAAACGTGTGGAAAACGCATTCTTCGAGATGGCATAGTGCATGTTTATCTGCATGGATATTGCCCCAGTGGGAGTGCAATGCACATACACAGCATGCTGATGGGCAGAGAAATGTGAAACAAGCCCACTGTCTTGCTGTGCAGTACAGCATTTCATTCAGCTATCTTACAAATTTAGTATAAATCAATAGGCTTGAGTTCTGATGGGACAACCTGTGGTCCCATCCTCTTCAGAACCCCACTGCCAACCTTGCCCTCCCATGAGGAGGGGAATTACACACATCTCGCCTCACTGAATTCCTTCTTTGTCCTACTGTTAAATGTTTTGAAGATTACCATTGCACCACATTTGTACAACATGATCTGCCTACCCACGCACACAGACCCATACACCCCTGGATGCACAGGTGCATCCATGCTCACAAACCCATGAGGTGCCAAACCAAAAAAAAGTAAATAATTTTTAAAAATAAGAAAGTAAAATATAATTTTGTTTTGCTTTGTTGTTTCTTAAACCAAAAAATGCTGCAGCATGAAAAAAAAAAGAACATTTTCAATGTTTCCCATTTTTAGCTTGTTAACATGGATATTTAAGCGTTGGGAAAGATGCAGTTACTGCAATCCATTAAATACTGTAATTAGGGGAAAAAGTGTGTTTGGTGAACTGTACATTATTTTAAATCAACAGAAGAACAGTACTTCTGAAAATTAAACTGCTGTATCCCATCACTGCATCCAAATAAATGCCTTTCCATAGATTATTGAAACCATCTTACAGTTAATGTGGAGAAAAGCAATTTAGCTACTATGGTAAAGCTTTCCCAGCTTGAAAGCAGCGTTTGAGACTGTTTATCTCGGACTCCATCTGGAAAATACTCGAGCCTTCATCTCTCCATTTGTGAGAGAAGCACATTTTGTTTGTCATTTCTGTAGTGGAGGCTTTAATAGTTTGCTTTTGGAGAACAAAAGGGAAAACTTGTAATTCATGATTTTGCATTTTCTGAAGTTTTCTAGAATTCCTTTAAAGCTTCTATTATTTTTATTCAGTCCAGGGCACTCAAATGAACTTCTCCAAACTCTGTTCTAAAATGTATTTCAGACATCACTGATTATCCTCTTCTTAGTTTTCCTGTCTTATTAACTAGTTCTCCTTCCAAGAATACTGAAGTAGAGCAGAGCAAACTGCTGGCTAGGGCTGCTCCAGCTTTCTTGAAAGGCAAAGGGTAAGTTAAAGAGAGAGTATGTTCTTAACATGCACTAACACAGCTAAACCAAAATATTTGCCTCTATTCCTCTCGTTTTTAATGTATTATATATACATCTTTCCTGAGAAAATTGTCATAAGCAATTAACCCAGTGAGTTAAGTAAGGCATGTTTAAATATATTTATGTACTCCTGGATGCATAAGGTCTTGATCAGACACTTCCAAGTAAATTCAGCTGATGAATTCAGTCTATCAGTTGTGTATGTAACATATCTATATTAATGTTTGTGTGCAATATATAGTATATTAAAACAAATAATGCTGACATCACAATTGGCTGTATTTTGTAATGAATGCTGCTGTACAGCTCCAGAGCTTCAGTCCTTGGCCGATCTGGCATCTCGCTGATTTCTGAAGCTGGCTCTGTCATCAAGTGGGATGCTACCATCCTAAATCACTAAATATTAAACATGTAAATTACAATAATAACAAAATAATTTCTGCACTTGGTGTGTTGTTTTAATTTTTTTTTTCCTAAGAAGGCTGAAGTATTCATTCCTAGATTCCCATCTCACAATGTTACTGCTCCTGCTCTCTCTGTGTGTCTGTGTGTCTGTCTGGACCACGCCCGTTTCAGGTTGCAGTACAGCCTCGATGTTGCAGACAGGCTGGCTGATGAACATGTGCTCATCGGGGTGTATGTCAACATGCTGCAGAGCAGCCCCGCACGGTTAGTGCAGGTTTGGCACCTTTGGGGGCCCAGCAAAGGGACCTGGCTCAGCCAAGTGCTTTCACTGCTTCCTCCTGGCCACCAGCTCTTCATGAGCACTAACCTGACATAAATGGGTTTGGGGTTTGTCCTCCCAGAGTTGGTGGATTGTGGCACTGACTGCTGTTTTCTTTACTGAGGATTGCAAGGTATTGCCAAGTATTGCAAATAATTGCTTAGTTGGGAATGGCTATCCAAGTGGTTTGGGATACTGAGCTCTAGGCAGTGCAGGACTTGGTGGTCGTACAGAAATCTTCACACAACGATTAAACAAGCCCGTGTTTTCAAGGTATTAATTTTTGAGATCATATATAAATTTTTAGCTTCACCTTCCTTGGAAGTTATAAACTGTAATGTACATAAATAATTAAATCATGATAATAATTTTCTTACTAACCTAGTGAGAGAATTTCATTTTGATTTTTAGGTAGATCAGGCATTGCTTTTAAATCTGCCTGATTTCTGCATTGTTTGAATCTTGTATACACTTTTTCCCTTCTCTCATTTAGACCCAGGAGTTTTAAATGGGTGTCTTGAACATAAATCCTTGTTTCTGCTGGAGTGATTAAAGAGCTTTGTCTCCTAAATTCGTCAGCTGTCCTGCACTTGAGATGCTGGCATGGCAGCTGTCATGCCAGGGAAGGGAAACGCTGCCTCACCTCTTCAAGTGCAACAGAATTCCCCACTTTGCAGCCCTGTGCCAGGAGAGTGGTGAGCAGTATGTGGCCCTAGAAAATGTGATGCTGAGCAGAAAACTGTACAGTGTTCCTACCAAAACTATGCTCAGGAGGTTTATTTTGCTTATAGCAAACCCTTCAGTTTCCTGTGCTGCCACTGCAGAATATTTCCTGTGTTAGAAGGAAGTCTCCATTTACTCCAGTAAGTAGGAGGCAGCAAGCAGCTTCATTTATGAGAGTGAGTGCAGTGGTTCTCTGCAGTCTTAAAAAAAAATCACTTCTGCATGTAGCTCCTGTTGAAAATGGGAGTAATTTGTCATGCCCAGTGGTTAAAAAAGTCTGCCTCCATTGCCCTGGATCTGCTTCTCTATTCTGTAGCCCACTGGAATGTGCCAGTGGTGGAGGCTTAAAAAGGCAAACCAGGTTTTAGTGAGGAAAATGAAAGCCATTTATCCTAAACAAAAACATTTTCAAGGGGAATTTCATTCCTGAAGAAGCATTTCCAGAAATCAGGCTTACTGAGGAGTGTTGACACTGCGGCTGTGAAAGCAGCCATTGCCCACCCATTACTGAGGATAGGGGTATGCTGCCACCCAGCCTGGTGTGACAGGGAGAAGGAAGTGTGGCCCCGGCTATCATGAGTGACTTACTTGATACGGCTGTTCAGGAGGGGAGTGAAGAATGGATGTGGTTTAGGATAATTCTTGGTGCTAGGCTGGTTTGCCAGGCATGGCATTTTGGATGCCATGTCTAGGATTCATTTACCTTCAATGAGGGCGACACCTCCTCTGTGCTGTTTTCATCCTGCAAATTTTATTCTTTATATTCCAACCTGTTCCCTCAAGGCTTTGAGACAACCTCACCAAGTCATAGCACATTTGTTTCCAAATATGCATATACAAATCATATGTCATGATATTCAACATTTATTTGGTTTTGAGAAATGAATGGGGTAGTGACTGATAATGACCTTAATTGTTTAAACAACTGATGCAAAGTATAGTATGTAACATCTGATTACTGACATTAAATCACTGCAGTCACAGCATCCTGAATGAGAAACAATCTCAGTTATTTGTATAATTCGATTTTGACAGAAACATAACCTAGAGGGACAGTAGTCTTAGTCAAGCATCAGACCAAACTGCATTGCCATTTTCTGCTTTGTTGGACTGAGACTGTTAGTAGAGAAATAGAATGGTTACATTTTGGTAAAAACAAGCACAAAGTCTTGCCATCCTAAAGCTGCTGTGTGAAGCCAGTTTCCAGAGGAGTAGATGGGACCTCTGCAGGAAGTTCAGCTGCTGCATCTCATAGTCTGAGGTAGCATTTTGAGGCAAAGCTGACCTCCTGCTGCACATGCCCCAAAGTGGCTGGATGCAATTTGCTCAAAATCCCACACACCTGTGTCAAGATGGTGCTGAGTTATTTCACCCTGCATCCTAAGGAGATTTGGTAACCTGAGTAAAGCATGCAGTTAACCAAAATGAGGTAGCTTCTGATTTAGGGGAGGCTGTAGCTAGCCAGCTCTGCTGTTCAATCTGCCTGCAGAATACTACCTGCACCTACCCAGACATCAGATAATCCAAGTGCTTCTGGCAGCCAAAGCTGAAAAGAGGAATGGCTGTTACTGGACCTTTATCCTGCAGAGATATTTCGTGAACATAATACATAAAATTATCTGAAGAGCTGTATACTAACATTTCAAAACAAAACAAGATTTGGGTTTTTTAGACACTGAGTCAGGCTAATTTATAGCTAAACATCAGTCTAATACATCCCAGTATACCTTTGTTTCTGTTTTAAGTGCAGCTAGTATTTATATTTTGGGCTTTGTGTGGGGTATTTTTAATTCATTTAATTAATTTTCACAGCTTATCTTTATTTCTCATCTGCAGTTATTTGATTCTACAAGTAAAAGTACAAGTTTTCCTTTCCTTCTACCACAAGCTAATAAACTACTTGAGGGTTTTTTAGAAACCAGTACTCCAGAGCAAATTAATAAACAAGAGGACAAATTAATTCATTATTTATAATAACTGTATGGGTAGAAAAAATAGCCCTTAGCCAGATATTTTGAATAGTTTAATTGCAAAGTCTTTTTTAGTATTTAAAGCCAATATTTGATACTTACTTTAGTTTATCTTTAGTGTCTGATTCTTAAAAGAACTTTTAACTGCAAATAGTTTCCATTTTTGTAAGTTAGAGACTTTGCCTATTTTGAATACTAATTCCATGTATTTCAGTCTTTTTCTTTTCAGGTACAGAAAAAATAAGATAAATTAAAAGTAAAAGGTTTTTTTGGCTCCATAGAGAGCTGTTTTCTGGGGGTTTTATGTTATACTGCATAGTACTATATGAATCCTATTTCTATATAAAAGTGCCATGCTATTCTAGGACATGCTTAAAAATGTTTATTAAGGGGATGTGCACTACTCTAGGTGGGAAGGCTGGTTTAATTTTCCTCTGAAAGAGGAAAAACATTCAGAGACCAGTTGCTACAGAGGAAATGTGTAGACATTTAGCTCCCTTAAACAGAATTTGTTTTTGTGATTATTCCCTTATAGCTGAGTGTTAGAATATTTTGGTGGTAAAATCTTGGTGATTGTAAAGTAAATGGCAAATTAACAGTAGCAGAGGACTCAGATGATTTGTCTTGGTTTAAAGTGTCTTAAGATCAAGCCAATTTTGAAAGTGTAGTAGTTAAACAGTCCTCAGAAAACATTTGGTGTGTTGCTGTTAGGCCATTTTTACTTTTGTTTTTTTACAGCCCTTAGGCTTAGAAACCAAGCCTTTAATTTGTCCATATTTTCTGTTGCAGATTATTTATTTAGCAAGGGTTTGTAATCAGAGCATTTCATGAAGAGTGGACTGATACTTCTCTTGCAAAAATTTCACAAGAGACTTTTCTAACCTGTGGTGACACAGTTGTAAAACCAGCAGGGAATATCCACATCAGCTATTGCCAGGTGCCTGCTGCAGAACATACTGGTCTGACACATCTGAAGCCTGAGAAATGGCAAAGATCCTCCAGAGTCACTCCTTTGCTCATAGGTTTTTCATCCTTTGTTTACAGTTTTGATATCCCTTTTTTTAATGGAGCTACCTTATACCAGAGAAGTCCTATTGTACAGATACTAATATTGGATGTTAGCACTCTACATCTGAATGTGATAGGTGACAGACCAATTATTGCTAATAATTATAAGGGTCTTTAAAGAAATGGTCACTAATGGAGAAGCAGTGTTTTTTAGAAAAGAAGGGACAACAGTAGGATATTTGTATGCAAAATGTCCAGTTTCTCTCAAAAGAGTGCCTGAATTATTCCCCTGGGGTCCCAAATTCTGCACACATGTTCATAATATTTTAAATCTTTGTGTACAATTGTCTTACTGTATCACTGTAGGGTTGTCTGTAAGTTGGTGAAGTAAAACAGGAGAACTCTGAGACAAAATTCTTGGCAGTTGAGGCTAATGCTGCTGTGCATACTTCTGTGCTTAATGGTCACATAAAATAGGTATATTCTAGAAGTAAATTTATCTCAGACATTGAAATTTAATTTTCAAAGCTTTGATGTTAGTGATTTGCAGCATTCATAGACCAAATTTGATGCATTGCTGCATCCACTTTGTGACATCCACCCACTCATAAATATATATCAAATATATTAAATACAAGTAAGACTCAAAAAGCTGCAGTGGCTTGGTTCATTCAGTAAAGCAGTTGGCTTAGGTGCTAGCTCACATCTCAGAACTCTGGTGCAGATTACGTTATGCCAACAAGAGGGACCATAATCCATTTTCCAAGATGGATACGGCTGCACATTGCCATAAAAAAGAGAATTGATGCTGAATGTTTGCTCTTTTCACAACCATCTGTTAGGATACAATGTTTTAGTCATTATGGTAAAATTAAAAATTAATTAAACTGTCATAAAAGTAACCCTTATTACCCATTTTACATAATTTTATGTGTCTGCAAGAGTTGCTCACCCCTTTCTTTTGCTGGATGACATATTAGTACAGTGAGCATGAGTATGTAAGAAGCAGAATTGTGTAAATTTAGAAAAAGGCCTTTAGCTTTGGTTTTTCCCAAAGGTATATCAGTTATCCCACCAGAATCTCAGTAAGCATAAAATTAAGCTGTATATGTAACAAAATAAACCTAACCAAAACCAGAAAGTCAGTGTTCATCTACCCCCAGAAGTCTTACATGCAGTCTGCAGCACAGCTTTTATTTACACAGAACCTCTCTGTGTCTCACTTTTCAGAGCTTTTCTGTTTTTCTAAACCTCATGTTTGTGGTCTCACAGGTTATTATCAAAATGAGTAAGTTTGCATCAGTAAGCTGTAGCAAATCCACATGACATCCAGCTTTAGTTTCATGATCAGTGAATATCAACCACTCCTCATTTTTCAAACATAACTTTTAAATCCCAGTGGACTTAATCAGGCTAAACAGCACATGTGCACTGTAATTCCCTGAGGGACACGGGGATATGAACTCAGTAAGAAGTTTTGAAGAAATATTCCTTTTAAATATATCAGTTCTTCAAAAGCAGAGCTTTTGGCTCAAGTGCCATTTTCCTCTGGAAGGTTTTTCACGTTCAAAGTGCAATTTCTGGGGAAAAAAAAAATCAGAATAATATCCCATGCCCAGACTCTTTTGAAGCTCATTTGCCAGCAACCGGTTGCATGCCCAGAAAAGCCTGTGGGCAGGGAGATTTATTCCTGATTCCCTTCAATCAGAAACCATTATATAGTTACCAAAGGATAAGAAAAGTGGCCAGACTTGCCTCTGTCTGGGATAGTCCACAGGCAGCCTTGTATTCCATGTGGCAATTCTACAATTTTTCTCTCTTATATATACTAAAAGTAATGCAGTATAGGATTCTGAAGCCCAGGATTATCCAGGGTCAACTAAGTCCTCTTCAGATTTCTGGTTTTCTTAGTTTATTATTTTTGACAGTTGTCTGCAAACTTCTAAATGTTTGGAAACTATATAACCTATATTACCCTATCTCACTATATTACCTTTTTCCTGCTCATCCGCTAAATAGTAGCTTCCATTTAAAATAAAGACAGCTAGAAAAGCATTAACCTGAGAGAAATAGTTGCATTTTATATTTTGGGGAGAAAAAAATAATAAGGTGCAGTATTTTAAATTCAGCATATTTGCTGTTTAGTTTTTACACTTGTTGATCACAGTCATGTGACACTGTGAAGTCTTATTCCCAAATAGCAAGAAACCAAGAATAAAAGAGAAAGCCTGATTATAAATGCCTAGATCAGTGGTTCCAAACAGTGATCTACCAGACCTTGGTAAGTGCCCTGCAAAACTGTCCTAAACAGTTTTGTGTGCAAATATGACAAAGCTTCTAAAGTTTTTCTCAACAAACACCAAGGCTCCTGCTAATCCACCATCCAAAAAGCAATGAGTGTTCCAGGTGATATGACAAACTTGAGTTGCAAAATAAATGCTGACTGGTGGTCCTACTGATGGAACCACCTCTGGGCAGAGTAGCACGCGAGTTGCATCCTGTAGAACCTTTACTGTGGGTTGCAGACCACTGCTGTATTCCCCCTAAGGGAAGGCACTGCCCAGGCCCTTGGAGCTGACCTTTCTAGGGAAATTGCCCTTTTCCTTCTCCCCTTTGCTCAGTTAACATCAGCTGTTCCTGGTTTGGTGACGGTTCTCTCCTTGGTTCTGCCCTGTGGGGTGTGAGGTGGTGGCTGGCTGAGGCAGTGGCTGTTTTTGCTGTGTATAAATCTCTCTTCCCATTTCCCCTCCCCCTGAGCAGCGTCCTTGACAGTGCAAGCCGCCTGGATGAAGAACACAAGCTGATCGCCAGGTATGCAGCAAGGCTGGCAGCAGAAACTTCTTCATCAGTAAGTGTTTTAATTAAAGGAAGGTACTTTCCTTCTGTCATGTTCCAGGGGCTTGGCAAGATCAGGGAAATTATATCTGACAGTCTAATGATTAATGGATTATTTTTCCATATTCTTTTCATCAGAGGCTGTTATGCTTTAATAATAACACTTTTATGCAGTCCATTTAATCCAAAGAATCCACATACTAATGCATATAATCTATATACTAATGTAGTGGTATTTAAATAAGTGCATCAAAGGGAGTCTGACATCTTGAACTCAGGAAAGACTGTAAAATATTGTCTGGACTAGCTTTGGTTAAAGGTTAATGATTTACTGCATTGGAAAAATGGGGTGGCGAATCCATTTTACTCTCTAGCTCAAATTTCACAGCCACTAGGGCCTTAAGTAGTAAGGATATTAAAGAATGTTCTTCAGCAGGATGACTGTAATGACCCTCTGCATTAGCCCTGGCTCCCATTTTCATTTCAGAGCAATGATTATTCTGTTCTCTGTATCCAAAGATAAAAGGTGATGACAGGCTAAAACCTCACTAACTGCATTCAGGAACAAGAGAGAATGAAGCAGGAGGCTAATCAAAGTATATAAAATCTTAAATGGTACATAAAAGGTCAGCCTAGCTACTTTTTTTTCAATCTCAGACCATTTGATAGAACAAGGGACCATGAATGATTGTTAAGTGAAAAGCAGCTGGCCTGGAGTGCCTAGAAACATTTTCACACTGAGATTTTCACACTGTGGGGTCAATTGAAAGGGTGAAATTGGGCACCAGACATCGTGTAAAGACATTGAGTCACATGCATGCCAGGTGAAGATGAATCTGCTGCCCCTTTAGATGCTGTCATGGAGATTCCACACTACCTGCAGCTGCCTGGGAAGAGAAGGGTGCTGCTGTTCTGCCAGGCCAGCCCAAATCAATCCTTTCCAGACACGTGACACAGTGTTTCAAATTTAAGACAACCTGTAGTTATGGTCTTACTTCTGAAAGACAGTAATTCTTCATGGGAATGTGATTTCCCATTAATAATGTCTCAGGTTAAAAATCAGTCAACATCTGTTCCATATAACATGTGTCCTTGATGTGGGGGAAAACAGCATAAACAGAGCTATTTGAATGAAAATACTGAATTTCTTGTTGCCATCATCTTTGCTCTTTGAACAAAAGAGACCGAAGGAAAAGAGAAAGTTTCTGTAGAGAGAAATATTTTCAAGCAAAAGAGTAACACTTAGTAGGGACAATGGAAATATCTAAAGCTTTGTTGATGGTCATTCTGGATTTTAAGAAACTAAATGTATTAGTAGTGGTGGGCATTCAGGATAAAGATTCTGATTCCTCCTGTATGAGTGATGACATCCACCAGCATATATCAGTTCTTTATGCACTGTTCTGCTTCCTTGTGGTTGATGTGTTAATGGGAAAATGTATCCATAGCAGAATTAGTATGTGGCTACAGGGGAAACATACTGTCCTTTTCCCACAGACAGTCCTAACCTTTGTCAGGTTTGTTAAGCTATTGAGATATATCTTCATCCTTCTTGTGGGTCCACCTCCTGGCAGAGTGATGCCTGGCATCACACAGAATAGCACTCCAGAGTTATGCTTCACAGGGCTTTTTGTGGTAAGGAACCCTCATATCACAGCAGTAACTCAGCAGGGTATTTTTAAATATTTGATTCTTTCAGATTGGAGTTAGAAATGAATGGGTATCTTTTATAGTTGTGAAACTTTTAGATGTCCTGCCCTGTGTTGTCATTGTTACAATACTGAAATACAGGGGTGTGAACAAGGAAATCAGTAATTGATTATTGCTGATGAACATGCAAAAAGAGCGTAGTCCAATGAAGCTGCCTAGTTTGGTGAGAGACAAATTCTCCTCTCATTTTATTGGTGGAAAAAAAGATTTTGCTGTACCTGAAGGACTGAGGAAAGAGGTTTCCTGAAGTATCAAGAGAGCATATAGGAAAACTTAGCCAAATGGGCCAGAGAGCTGGACTGAAAACTGAGTACAGCTTTCAAACTGAAAGTAAAACCGTTATTTCAAGAGAGCAAAGCATCCCTGCACTGGAAACACACCCTGTTCTTCCTGGAGGCAGACACTGGTTTTTGCTTCAGTGTACTCCTCTTGTCTGTAGCATCAATATCAAGAGCCACATTACAGCAACTGCCTGCAGCAGTGTCTTTGCCTTTTACGATAGGTTCAGAGAAAGCTGCAATGAAAAAGCAATGAATGACAGGATGGTAAACACTGAGTCTTATTTACTCTAGCACTTACTCTGCTTTTGCTAGCAATGGTTCCAGTACTGGTATGAGCACAACATGAATGCTCTTTTTTTAGTGTAGGCAAGCTTGGTGCTGCACTTTCTGTAAACAGATTTCACAGAACAGATCTGTGTTGAGCTCATGGTGCATGCTGGCTATTCCTCTTTCAATGCAGCCTTCTCTGTTTTACAACAGCAGCCGAGTCAGCAGAGAGGGGCATCAGATATCTCCTTCACCATTGATGCAAACAAGCAACAAAGGCAGCTGATTGCAGAGCTTGAAAATAAAAACCGGTAAGGACCCACTGAGTACCTGGTTTTGTTCCATCCCATATATTGCATATATGTTTTTTTTCTTAGCATTTTTCACTATCTACACCTGCTCAATGTGCTTATACAGGCACTTACATCTCCCCCTACAAAGAAACAGAGCACAAAAAGATCAATACAATAGGATAAAGGCTGTGTAATCCCATGTTTTCCTAGGTGTACTGTCCAATGACATGATATAATCATGGATACTTTACTGTTTGCAGCTGCTGTTTGTTCAGAGTTCCAAAAAAAAGGCCTGTCCTGTTTCAAAACTGGATTAACTTTCAGTCAGATTCTCAGTAGCACTATAACATGAAATGATAAAAGGATGTCACGCTTGTAATGTTATGCTCCCCTGCTTTTATTTGGGGAAAGATGATTAAAGCTCTTCAGAGCACAGTCTGCCTGGGAGAGGTTTGCAGGAAGATTAACAGCAAGTTAGGCTGCTGATCAAATGAGACAGGAGGTACAGATATGACCGAGACTGACAGAGAGTGTCCAGGAGAAATAGGCCAGCCGGCCCCAAAAAGGAGTGATGCCTGTTTGTTTACAGCAGAGGACCTGGCCCTGGGTACCAGACTGCCTGATGCCATGAAATGTATGGCAGCAGAGCTCTGCTCTTAGTGCTGGACCATAAAGCAGAGGCTAGCCCAGACCAGATGGTTTCCTATTCCAAACTCTGCACTGCCTTCTGTCACCGTGTAATGAGCGCCACCAGCTCATCTCTATTTGCCTTTCATAGTTCCAGGCTGCTCCTGACCGTCTGCTTCCAGCACATTGTGGGGAAGAGACAAAATTCACAAAGGTTTCAACCTTCTGCTGTGAAGCTTTGTATTAGCCTTTTGACAGCACTCCAGGGCCACAAGCCAGTCCTAACAAGTCTTGTCAAAGTGCTTTTCTGTGAATTATCAGCTGCTCTTATATCTCTGCTTCCATTAAGAGTATTTTTAAGGGCTAAATATTTTCTCTGATATTCCACAATGTCCAGAAAGGTTACTTCCATTTTTTTTTAACTTCATGAGATGCTGGAAATGTTCATGGTGAAGAATTAAAAGGAAGCAGTTGAATCAAGCTATCAAGCTTAGAGTTGCTTTATGTCTAACGCTGTTTTTTGGGGGATTTTGAAGAATGATTTCCCTTTATGGCAAAATCCTAAGAGTTCATTTAGAAAATATCCAGACCCCTCTCCCATTGCTGAGGGCTTCTTTGGTTGACTGCAAACAAGTAATTTTACGTACATCTTCACTGATTAAAAGCTAAATACAGTCATGCTTTTTCACCTCTTGCAATGTCCAGGGAGCTGGTTTTATGGAAAATTACTGACTTACAATCTTCTGCTAATTCTCCTCCCCAAGAGAAATCCTACAGGAGATCCAGAGGCTGCGACTTGAACATGAGCAAGCATCTCAGCCCACACCAGAGAAGGCCCAACAAAACCCCACTCTCCTTGCAGAGCTCCGGCTCCTGAGGTAAGTCCACAGCAGTAAAACCTCTGGCCTTGACAGGGACCAGTCATTCTCAATAAGAGAAGACATAAAAGATAAGCCTGGCTTGTGCTTTTGGAGGCTTTTTAAAGTCAGCCAATGTGTATTTTCTATCCATTTTTGGTGCAGCCCATCCTAGAAGTGATTAAGCTTATGCTTTAAACTATGTGCATGAGAAATCTCACATATTACTCCTCTACATTAAATAAAGTATGTGTATTAGTATTTGCACAGTTAGGCCCTTGGGTCATTGGGAGCAGGTTCCTACAGGCTGGTCCAAATGCCATTAATTATATGGGGAAAAATGTTCAGAATAAATGCCTTTACAAAGATTTCTAGCTCATGCTGAAGAAAATACAGAACTACATGAAAATACAGCCAGAATTAGATGTTAATCTTTGGAAATTTCCCCCATGTGTTGAACTCTAAGGAGAGGTCAGTTCTCTTCATGGTACAAAACCAGGCTGCAGAATGATCCTCCTTGTCACGTGAGGAGTGAAGAGTAATGTCATCTGCAGCTGCTGAAGATTTAGAGGATTCTTCCTCTGATTATCCCACCAAGCTAAAAACATTAATGTGGATGTGACTGCATTTTAGTTATGATGCTCTACATGGATTTACTAATTTCCATGTGTATCACATTGAAGGAGTACAGTTGTCATTGGGCCAGATCCATAGACTCCCTGAAAGTCCTGAAGTTCACATTGTGAGAGCCAGACAGAGAATCCAATACGAACTATTCAGAATGCTCTATATGAATAAAGAGTGTAAGCACTTTCTTTCCAGTGAAACAATGCTAGATTGTTCTGCCCCCTGACAAAAGAACATTTTCTGCCACTTAGCTGCTCCTCACACAGCTAATATATTAGTGGTCTGATGGATATCCAAAGAAAATTACTGTATGAAATTGTGCTAAAATTTTTTTCTTTACAAGTACTTGATAGTTTTATTACAGTTTTCTACGCAAAAATATTTTTCTGCTTCACAAATCATTACTATGGCTTTCCAACCTAAATACAAATTAACTTCTTCATTTCTATGAGTGGCTTTAATGTGTAATTACTTCTAGAGATCTACAGGCAAGTGAGATTGTGTGAGACATATAACACTGTCATGAAAACGTGTACACTCTAAAATATACAAATAATGTAGCTCTTGTCCATCAAACTGAAAGTCTATTTTCAGCAGGTTTGGAAAATCAGCTTTCTATGTAGTAGACTAATAAAATTCATTATACTTTAGAAAAAAGGGAATGATTGCACAGTGTTAGTAGGCTGACTACTTAACTTTTCCATCTTTTCAATTTTGATATACATATTAAAACATAAATACTCTTATTTTAATTTCTTGATATGCAATGGCCTTAGGACAGTGATACTGAATTCTTCAACTATGCCTTCCCTAATTTAATATATAGTGTGAGAATCAGAAAATAATTTTTAATCTGTGGATCTGATCTTATTTGCATTCCTCCTGAAATGTTCACCATTTCAAAGGCAAAAGTTTGACTTTGGATTTACTGGGGGATTTTAACACCAGCTCGAATTCCTAAACACTTAAGGTGGCACTAGGCTGTTCTTGTGTGTAAAACAGCAGGACTCAGGGTAGCAGCCCCAATTTACATCTGTTACCCTGCTGATTTTTAAGGCTTGAAGCACTTAGGGCCATAGAGCAATTTTAGTTCACATTGTATTAAGAAATGCTGTAATCTGTAAATCATGTTGTGGGTACCTGTCCCAGCATCTTTCACAAGCTGCTGTAGTGTGGCACTCACTGAAATGAGGTCCTGAACATTCCGTCACATTACCAGAACTGTCTTGGAGACAGATTGGAAAAACCTTTACTTCCAAGAATTTGTTTTGGAGAAAAACCTCAGAGGAGTAGTCTGTACAGTGCACACTGCTTAGATCCTCTCTGTCTGTGGGATGAATCTAAAACCCAACAGAGCTCTGTATTAGTATCCGCCACTTTGAATTACACGGACCTTGTTTTTCTGAGCAGTTCCTTAAACTCTGCTGCCTTTGTACAGTTCATAGCATTTCCAACCACTACCTGTCCAGAAAAGAAAAGCCAACACAGGCATTTTGTAGCAGGAAAATAGATTAATCCTTCAGAAGAGTAAATGCAACTTGGCATTGTTACTATATGATGCTATTATAGAGGTGAGAGATAGCACACATGAGCAGTCCTGTAGTAATCAATGTTGCCTATATCTGTAGTTGCTCACTTACAGTGAAGGCTCAAAATCAGGGTTTCATATTACCCTAAATACAGGAAATGTACTTAAGTCTTGTTGGTTCCAGTGCTTTTCCATTTAGGATTAAATTGTCATATTTTGTAGGTAGTACAAGGCTAACAACGTACTGTTTGTATGTTATTTGCAATGCAGTAGAGTATAAAATATGCCTAATATGTATATTTTTCAATGGTAATGTTGATTAAATCATAATTTCCAGGAGGCAACAATTTCATTTTGGTTTTAGGTGGGGACCTCCCACAACTTAGGGATTTAACAAGTGCTGTTCCCCCATCCTGTGGAGGGGAGCTTGCAGAATCAAAGCTGTTCAGATTTATGGGGCACAGAGAGACTGTCACACTTGGAGTGGCTCAGTGTTCACACTGTCACACAACCAGCACTGGACTCCAAGTGCAAAGAGCTGATTTCAAGCAGTTGTGTCTCTACTATGGGATAGTCTTCTTGCTTTCAGAAAAAAAAAATAGAAACAAAGCAGATCACTGTGAATTTATGAACTCTTAGCTTCTCTCATATCTCACTGTGTTCAGTGCCCCTGCTGTAATTTCCTGTCCTTCAGGGCATGGCTTTAATTTTTCCTGACAGCCAGTGAGGTTATTGACTAGAGAGTTCCAAAGCTAAAAACACCAGGCATTTCCACAAGGGAATATAACACAAACTTGTTTGAACCTCATTTGTTCTTTGAAGGGTCTGTGTCAGTGTCTGTCTTTCCCTAATCACTACTCAGTCCCACGAGGATTCCCAGTAAGGGGGAGCTCCCTCGCATTCACATAGCCACATCTCTAAGCCCTGTGCTGGATTCACACAGTGTGTTTGCTTTCCTGTGGTCTGTAGGCATGTATCCCATAGTAAGGCTGGGAAAATGCTGCAGTTAAAAGCTGCTGCTGCTGTGAGGGGTAAGCTCTGATGAGATGTGCTTGTTCCTCAGGCAGCGGAAGGATGAGCTGGAGCAGAGGATGTCTGCTCTCCAGGAAAGCCGCAGGGAGCTCATGGTTCAGCTAGAAGGCCTCATGAAACTGCTGAAGGTAAGGAGCTCCACCTGCTACTGCCAAGGAAAACACACAGTCAAGTGACAGAGGAGAGGGAGGATATGTAACCACTGAATTCTGCAGAACCTGTTTCTACCCACAAAATTTGGCTGTGTTTCCCTCCCTTTTTATTTTTTGCCATGGTTTTTTAATTCAGGGGTTTCAGATGATGGTCATATGAGGATGTTCCTGTAGCAGCACTGCATCATCATAGTCACCTACTGCTAAGAGGAGTAAGAAGAAGAAAGGAAAACCACATGTAAAACAAGTTAACTGTTAGCTGTAAGAAAAAAACCTCAGCACTGTACACTATTATTCACTGCAGCTGACAGTAGAATCACTAGGCTAGTTCCTTTAACTTTGCCCTTAAGTTAAAGTTTCTTTAACTTACTCAGTTGCTGGTTCTGGCAGATGAGTCATTTGACAACCACATCTACCTTTGTCACCTCAGAGATGTTTTCCCTACAACACTTGTTTCATTTTCATGGATACAGAAGCAGGCCCTTGTTAAACAGACGAAACATGTCTCAACAAAGTATCTCAGTTAATAACTGATATTAAAAAGCACACACGTTTTTAAAGACAGACTAGGGTAAGATGGGAGATGTGTTCTTATTTGCAGCCCTATTTTACCTGATGTGCTTCAGATAGATGATGCCACAAATTCACATTGGAGGAAAGTGCCCTGAGCAGCATAGGAGTCTGTTTTGTTGTTGTCTGTGGCAGATCAAATGAGCTCATGGAAATTCAGTGCAACTTGGGTCAAGTATGGCTCAGATAAGAGCAGAAGGAATTTCACTGAAATCCATTTAGCAGCATGCCTCCATTTAGATCCAACATGCATCCATTTAGATCCATTTGCATCAAAGGATGAGTTTGACACCTTATGTCACTTGCCCCTCCTCAGACACAATGCACCACAGCATTGGTGGCACCTCAGCAGCAGAGCCCACTGAAGAGCCAGCAGATATTTGGCAGCTGGCAGTAGGCAGAATACTTTTTGTTCTGCCCATGAAATGCTGCAGTGCCACAGCTGGCAGTGAAGGCTACCTGCTGTTAGTCACTGCCTGGACAAAGAAAATTTGGGGTAGGAAATGGCAGCAGCTTTCTGCACACTTTGCACTGTTCTGGTATTTCAAAATGTGCAGAGGGGGGACCTTAACCTGGTCTCATATCTTCAGCTATCTTGATTGTACCTTTAACCCTGTGCTCCAAATTTGTCTTTGATTTTTGTTCTTCACTTACATCCCGGCTCATCTCATGTGCTGATCCTCTTTTTCTTTAGGAAGAAGAATTGAAACAGGTAGCCAGTTACCCTCTTTTTGGAGGCCTTACTAATTGCTAAATTTGATTGTGTTCCTGTGATTTGTGTTACTTCCTTTGCTTGAGAAGTGTATGTGTGTTCTTTTGACAAAATTAATATTTTGCAGTTCTTTTCCACATTAGTGTGTTGGAGCAATTTCCACAATGAAATATCTTAGCACTCTAGAAAGTGAGTCATGGCTACAAGCAATCTTTTTCTCACTCCTCGAAAATAAAACATGCAAGGTATAGAAACCACCCCTCAAATGTAGTGAAACCAACCTAGAATATGAATTAAATAGGTACCATTTTGAAAACGTAATGAGAAATTTTGTACTTTCAAGAAGAACATAACTGAGCTTAAATTAGACAAGGGCAATGAGTTTGAAAGCCCATTTTATCCAGAAAAAGTCAGGGCATAGTGTGCACATCTTTAGAAGTTGGCACTGATGCTAATGGTCCCATGAGTCTTCAGGGAAATAAATGTTTTCTGCAGCCTAGATCAAAAAGAGGAAATAATTGTATTAATAATACTAAGTTTTAGAAAATTTAAATAGTAAATTTGGATTTTTTTTAACAGTAAAATTCCATTAACAGTAGTAAATTTTTTTTTTGGAGTTTTCAGTATTGTAATGGATCTTGGAAATATATTAGGCTTTTAAAAAAAAGAGGCACTTTTCAGATAGCAGTCTGATTTATGAGTTCAATAAAAGCATTTCATTTTAACAAAACGCAGTTCCTCCTGCTTTCATCAGCAGAAGTGCAGTCACAATTCTGATATGTTCTGTCTGTGGTACAGCATGCAGAGTTTGTAGGTAATGCTCACCTTCATAAAACCAACATTTGGCTAATTTTTGTAGAGCATCAGTTTGTTGCACACAAAAAAAAATCTGACCATACCTCCTCCGTGTAAGGGCTGTCTTTTTTTGATTCTGAAGATCTGTACACAGAAGAGAAGCTTCCAGTGTGACAGGAGTTACCTTATAATGTGAAATGTTCACTGGACAGCATAAGTGAGAGCACATTTTGAGGCTGCTATGAGGTATTTTTATGAGGTTTTTTTTTCCAAGAGTAATAGCCTCAGTGAATACCAGGCGATGATGCTTAAGTATTACTCTCACTATTTCCATTTAATGATCCCCATTATGCTATCCCATTTCATGATCTGTTGAGAGAAACAGGATTAAATTAATTTCTGGAGGAATTCAATTGGAATGAGCAGCCTGTCAATTCATCTAATGCTTATGAATTATCTATTTCTCCATTGCCCTTCCTTGAGAAAGGATAATGGGTTCTTCATATCCCTGTCGTTTTATGAGGCTGTGTGATTTCCCCATATGTCATCCCGGTTCAGTCCCAGCAGAGGGAGCAATGGGCTAAAACTCCTGAAAAGCCAGTTTTCATTTCAAGCATTTTATTCTAGGCAAGCATGACACTTGAAAGTGGGAAAATCTTCCTGTCTACCAAGAGTTAACTTAAGAGCCGCAGCAATTTGACTAGGGATGGTGAATTAAATAAAATACCTGAAAATTTTCCTGGGAGGCATGAGAGCACTGATAGCTGCAGCCAGGTACAACACTAAAGCTGAAGCCATCCAAATACCCACAGTGGCTGTGGTAGCTCCTCTTTCAGCATGCTTTATTCCTTAGCTGATAGAGTTGTCAAGGTCTGGGAGCAATTCAATGCTTGTCTTCCCTGCTGACCTTACAACAAAGTTAAGACTGTCTGTCATAGCGGATTTCAGACCATTAGGTCCAGCCTTTGAAAACCACAATTCTCCTGATAACCACTAAGCAGGAATCCAATCCTAATACCACTTCATTCCCACAAACCTGGGCTGTGGTGGATCTAGATGAGTAAAATATATTAAGTTTTCACCTCTCTGAAATCAGGTATTCCCTAATATCCTCCTATTTCAACTCGCTGTTCATCAGTTCTGTCTGATGCTGCCCAAATAGTGTAAAAAGTGAGGAGTTCTTTCCTGAATGCTTCCTCTTCCTGTGCCTCCCAAACATTTTGGGGTTGTTTATCACAGACACAAGATCTTAGTCAGAGCTGCAGAGCAGACAGAGGGTTAGCACTGCCTGTGTAACAGCTTTCGCATCTCTAAAGGGAAATCCAACCCAGAGGTACTGGTGGGCATCTGTTATTTTTAGTAAAAAGGATGCCTATTCTGAAGTTCATTCCTCAATATGGCCTGATGGGAAGCAGATTTTGTCCATTTTTTTCCTCATCTTTCCCTGAAAGTTCCTACTGTTGTTGGTGTTCCCAGAACAGAGATCAAAGACAAAGGGGAACTAAGGAAAAAGACAAGTGAAAAAGGGCACTTGTCTTTCAGAGAGCTGAGAACCAAAAATTCTTTTGCAAATATGTTTCAGTGAGGATGAAATGTGCTCCACTGGGGCATGAAAGAAGAAAGCTGTAGATCCTGGATGCCCTGCCTCATGTGCAGGGATTATGGCTAACAGGGACCTTGGAGCATTTCCAAGTTGCTCTGAGCCCTTCCTCTGGAGGGCTAAATATCTCCATTTCTGCTGGAACTGGTATAGAGGATTCTAGAAACAGGAGAGCATCTGGCCTTTATATATTTTATTTGCCTTTCATCCATCATTTAAATGTTCAAAGACCAATCACTAAAGAAATTATAAGTATTAAATCCTCCATTGTTCCATCAGTAATGTGCTTATTTCTCATAAACCTAATTTGCCCTTGATGGCTTTTAGGTGATAATGTCTCTTAGCAAGGAGTGATAGGATAAAAGAAAAAATAGCTTAGTAGTCTGATACATTATTTATGGTCCAGGCCAGGAATTTATAAAAATCTCAAGGGCTATGCTGCACTCATCCTGCAATGGCCTGCTCTTGTCTTTTTTAGAATATATTTGCCAAACATATCAGAGTTGCAGTGGCAACCAACAGCAGAGTCAAAATAAATGCCATGGGAAGAGTTAAGAAATCCTCCTGTATTTTTAAAATAAAGCCAAGTTAAGGAAAACACCACCACTTTTGACTGAAAACAACCAGGAGCTTGTGTTGCAGTTCCCCTTTAAAAGCACTCAATCCACCTCCATCCCTGGCATCTGCTAAACACTGCCAGTGTTTAAAAGCCATGTGGAGTTTGATGTGGGCTCCAGCATTAGTTTTTTCTTTCATGGATACTCATTCCCAGGACTTTGAAACAGTGGATGAGAAGAGTGCTGTGTCTCTTCACTCACTCACCTAGCTGCATTAGTAAAAACTGCAATTTTGTAAAGTCTGCTTGAATTTCAGCTAAGTGATCCTAACTGTGAGGTGCTAACAGCATGACATTTATATGGCTGGTGTTAAAACGTTTTCACTTCCAGCAGCTGAAGCCATAGCAGGAATTTATATTGCCCTATCCCCACAGTGTATTGGGAGTGCCTGTGTATGTCCTGTGGAGCAGATAATTTAATAGTGGATTAAATAGTTCTCTAGTTCCAAATAAAAAGCAGAAATTTGTATTATTTACTGCGAGTGTCAGACTTTATGTGAGAGGTTGCACATACCATGAACTTGTCCTGCAGGGAGGCAGAGGGCAGGGTTCTGCTGAAAAGGGCTGCTCCAGTCCCTTGCCCAGGCTAAAAGCCATGCTGGTGCCAGCAGCTTTCCCCTTCTCACAGCCAGAATGGGTTACAGTTTAGCAGACATGCATGTGAACTGGGGGAGTGAGAGGGGAGAGGGCAGAGAGGTCTGCAGTGTGGTCTTTATTAACTTGGATTTTTTTTTTAATTTAGCTGCCTGACATTTTCCCATGCTTAAAGGAAGTCAGATCTTGACTCATATTTTCCTACTTACTGTTTCTCTACACAGAAGCCTTGCTGCCAGCTAACAACTGACTTTGGTTTATTTCTTCTAGCAAAATTAACATTCCCCAACTGCCCCACAAAGAGCACAGTGCCTTTAAGCAGAGGGCTGGGTGACCAGGAGAGCAGGCAGGCTCTTGCAAGGCCCCTGTTTAACCCCTTGGTTGTTTTGCAGACGCAGGGGGCAGGCTCCCCACGTTCCTCACCCAGCCACACCATCAGCCGGCCCATTCCCATGCCCATCAGGTCTGCCTCTGCCTGCTCCACCCCGACCCACGCGCCTCAGGACTCTCTGACCGGGGTGGGAGGAGATGTGCAGAAGCCTTTGCACAAAGTAAGTCCCATTAATTGCTTGTCTGAGGCACCTGGAGACTGAAGAATCATTTCTTGTGGTTACTGATTAAATGTACTTAGCTTTTGAATTGTGTGCGATGAAACAAAACAAAACAAAAAACATCATGACAATTGTATTTTGCCATTGACTTTGTCAGCCATCAAAGCAAGCGGGTAAGCAGAAACTGGACAATGATGGCAATTTATGGAGTTTGGGGTAAGAAGGAATTTTGATGCAGGAGGGTGAAAACAGTTATCACTGTTCTGTTAACCAGAAAAATTGCTATTGACCTCAGCAGGCATTGCCAGTGTGTTTGGTTTTAAATTAAGATTTTGCTGGAAGTAAATGATGCAATCATTGAATTGATTCAGGTGGAAAGGGCTTTTGTAAGTCACTGTGTCCTTCTGCCCCAAGGAGGAGGCTTCAAAGTAAGATCAGACCATTCAGGACCTTTACCAGCTGAATTCTGGATGACTCCTGTCCCTCATTTTTTCTGTTGCAGTGTTTCCCCATCCTTATTGTGTAGATTTCTTGTCCTTCTATCTGATTGGAACATTCCTTGATGCAGCTTGTGTCTGTCACTTGTCTCTTTGCTTTGGGCCTGAGAAGGGTCCAGTTAGACTAGACAGGAATCAAGTCTGAAAGTTTAGATGAACCCTTTCTTTGCATTTCCAGAAAACTGTCATCACTTTCCCACTCTTTTTTCAAGTAAGAATTAATTTTAAACTGTTTTGAATTTCTGAGGCCATGAATTAAATTATTATGTTGAATAACACAGAAAATTAGTAGTCTCAGTTATCTAAATCCTTATTTATAATCTGCTCTCTCTAGGGATACCTATGTAATTCCAATTATATGATCTGAATAAGTTTTTTCCCTCTTTCCCTAGCACAAATTAAACATAAGTTTAAATGTAAGCTCAGAAGTTCTGCTACAGTGGTAGCATGCTTCTTCCCAGGAACCCAGTTCAGCCCTCTCATGCACCCTTCCCCTTGATTTTCCTGTGAATTGTGTCTTTGTGTGTATTTTTGGACAAGGTTGAATCTGTAATGCAATCAAGAATTTTCTCCTAAAGTGCTGGTCTATTCACATATTGAACATAAGCATAATTCCTTGTCTCAACATACGGGGTTGCTGCTAAAATCATTTTCTGTGGCAAGAGAAAAACAGGCAATAAGTTTTCCTTTTTTTTCTTCTATGAGAAAAATCGAGACAGGCAAAAATATGGAGCCCTAGTTCCTATGCTGTTATGGGACAGCTTCTTCTAGAGTTAAGAGTAAGATAAATAATGTAGTGGCCACAATAAAATATCCATAAACAATGCTAAGCCTCCTCAGGCAAATGCATTTTAAGTGTAAAAATGTGTTCTTTCAAGATCAAAAGCAATATAAGAAGTTATGTGATCACATTTTAAAACTGCTGCATTTGATAAATACCTAGGTTTGTGTCATTATTTACTGTAAGCTCTAGATGGGAAGGTCAAACCCAAAGAACTTGAAGCCAGCTTTCTGTCACATCTTGACATACGGTTTTGTGAGGGGGTTGGGCTGAGATTTTTATGGCTCCATTCTGTGCTGCAGCAATAGAGATTGCCTATGTATACATAATGCAGACAAGCCATGGTTAAAGAACGTTTTCATTGTTTCTGTTTCTCTTTCACAGCATTTGCTATAGTTCAGAGGCACAAATTTGGGAAGACTTTAGAGAGGGAGTGGTTGTCTATGTGTGTAAGAGAGAGTTTAACTACTGTAATTTACATTCCAGTAACTGTTTGCTAATGGATACATTGAAAAAAAAGCCTCTTTAGGATTTGAGAAATTTTTTTAAATGTATTGGTTTGCATTCAGCGAGTTTTAGAAAACCTACAGTAGCCTGTAAATAATTCCATTTGGAAGACTAGAGATTCTGTGGAATATATTGATTATTCAGCTATTCAACAATAGTATCTGTGTTTGGGATTTGAGGGAGTTAAGCACACATTACCCACAGACCCTCCTAAGGAAGGAGTATTCCATGCAGCTCACAGGAATCTCTCATGATTGATGGTTAAGGGAATATTGCCAGGTTCAGCAGGGAAACACTTCTCAGATGCATTATTAGAAAGAGTTTAAAAGCAGCCTGGGGCTGTTTAGAAAGGCAGTAGTCCTCCCTTTATTAAAAAAAAAACAAGGGGGTTGGAGGGAGTGAGAGAGACAGTAAATTATAGAATATACAAGAAAGTCCTTGAGCTACAGGAGAGGCTGAGATGGAGCAGAGAAGAGAAACCCATATAGCCTTGATAAGGGATGAGGTCAAGTGTGTTTCTTCAACATTTGCCATAATTATCTGGCAAATACCTGGCAATAATGGTGTCATTAAGCAGAGCTGTGGGAACAGAGAAAACACTTCATTTCTTCCCTCCTCCCCCACAGGCACTGTAAATGAGTTCATGCTGGATTTAATCTTCCAGGCCTGGTCTGCTGGTGTCACCACACAAATGCAAGTTTGATGGCAATGAATAATCTCCACATATCTGGCATTGTGATTAAATGAAGCATGAGGGCAGGCTTCTGCTTTTGCATACAGCATAAGTAAATGAGGCCATTCTGCAGAGAACTCTGCTGCACGTGCCCCTCGTAAGGGCTTTGATACCCTGAATTATCACAGTGGCAGCTTTCAGCAGGGTCAGAACTGCTTTCAGCAGTAAAACATATGTCGTGTGAATAATGGGAATACTGTTCTTTGTCCATCTCTTGCTTCAGGTGCAAGACGAAACTTGAGAAATGATTTGCTGGTGGCAGCAGATTCAATCACCAACACCATGTCTTCTTTGGTAAAAGAACTAAATTCTGGTGAGTGAGCCTAACAAGGGGGAATAATCGCCACGGTGACATTTCACATTTATATGAAAAAAAGTGGGAGGTAGGAAGATACGTATATTCAAAGCTTTTTATGCTTTTATTTTAAAGGTCCCTAAATAACAGCTTCTGGAACTCAGCAGTACTCAAAGCCATGGATGTAGTGGTGCAGCTGGATACAGTGAAAACTTTAGGTTTTGTCTGTGTTCCACATGGAGTGGGATTTCACTCTTTAGAAATTAGATTTAGCATAGATCATACAGGACCTGTATGTCTGTGTTAATACCATGAAAATATCCTACCTTATAACTGAGATAAGCAAAAGCTTCAGTATTTGGCCCCATCACAAGAAGAAAACTATAAGCTTTGCCATTATAAGCAGAATAATATGCTTTTATTCACTGTGAGGAGTTGGCATTCTCAGTTGGAAAGGCAAATAAATGCTTAAAGAAGTAGGCAAATACACTTTAGTGAAAGTCAAATGGGACTTTTTGCTTGACAGAAGTGGGCAGCGAGACCGAGAGCAATGTGGATTCCGAGTTTGGCCGGACTCACTTTGACGACCTGGTTCCCTCCCCGACGTCGGAGAAGGCTTTCCTGGCGCAGATCCATGCCCGGAAGCCGGGCTACATCCACAGCGCCGCCGCCACCGGCTCCATCCGCAGTGACATGTGGGTACCTGCCTGGCACCCCTCCTGAGCTCATCCTCCTTCCTCTGAAAACACTGGGCAGCACACAGCGTTTCCTCTCCCTCTCAATTATTTGGGTTTAAAAAAATAAAAAGGGGCATAAATGCGAGTGAGGACTCTTCATGGTTACGTAGTAGTGGGCTCTGTAAACAATAAAGCCTGGAACTTAGGACTCCCTCAGGAGTCTCACATCCAGCCTGGAACACTCAGCCTCATGGAGGCTGTGGGACAGCTGTTTTCCCAAACATGCCCTGCAGTCCTATTCACTGTTTATCCCGACTGAGGGACCTGTTGGGGCTCACTGGAAAAGGAGAAATGTGTAAATGGAAAAGACAGAATGCTTTTCATTGGTGACATTGATGAACAATGATGAACAATTGATGGACAAACAGATTGGTTTTTACAACCTGATCCTTCCTTTCAGAGACAATAGGCATCTTTCTAGTTATTTTTAGTTCAGCCTCTTTGTATGAAGTTACTGAGAACTTTTGTTCCTCATTTCCTTAGGGGAATGCCTTCAGCAGAATATGCCCTTTGGTGTACTTCACGAGAGAGGGAAATAACAGAAGTGTTCTCCACTGCCAGGAAAATACTAACCAGTGGAGCATGTGGTTAGACTTAAAGTATCCCACAGTCCTCCTAGATGACAATAAAGGGAAGTTTTGTTGACTCTGAATGTCATTCATCTCAGGAGGCTATTTATTAATAATTGTCTTTAGGGTTACAGAAGATGGAGACCCTTACGTGAGAGCAGATGATGAAAATTACGAGAACGACTCTGTCCGCCAGCTGGAGAATGAACTGAAAATGGAGGAGTACCTGAAGCAGAAGCTGCAGGATGAGGCGTACCAGGTGGGAGAAGGACACCAACTGCACATGTTTCTCCAGAAGTGAGAAAGGATGATGGTCCTCAGGTGCCCAGTGCCATCTAACCAGCCCTGGGCTCCAGGGTGTGATCTCTTCTGGGTTACCAGAGCAGCCACATCCTAAAAACTGCTGCCACCCTTCCACAGACACCCTTCCATGCATCCAGCCTTTGTGCATTTCCTAGAAGACCACACTGCCTGAGGCACACAGCAGTAGTCCATAGGACTACTACTAGTCCATAAGGGTATCAGGGAACCAGGTGGGACAGAACTGCCTCTGAGTTTCTTCTCTGCCCATGCCTACCAGGTCATTTAGATCTCATTCAAATGACAAAAGATGTCCTTTTTTCGCTTTTTTTTTTTCTCCAATAGCAAAAAACATTCATAAGGGTTTCTTCAGTGTGAGCTGAAGTTCAAGTACTTGTCTGTGTGTTACTGTCAGAATCTGGAGGTACAGAAAAGGGTCTGAAACTAATTGTATCCCAGAACCAAGTATTCAACAAGCATCTGGTGCAGAGAAGCCCGGGGGGGATTTGTTATTAAAACACCTCCCTGAGGAAGCTCTTAATGGGCATTTGTTTAAGAGTCTGAGTAAAGCAAATATGCCAGGGGGAGCTGGAATTCTATAGATGCCCATATCTGCATCAGTCTCCACTTCTACCTAGTGTTGCAGGTTATTGTTTTTAGTTATTCTGACTTGGAATATCTGAATTTAAAATACATTACTTCTTACAAAGTTGGAAGTAATGTCAATAGGAGGGAAAACCTAGTTCAGTTATTTGGGAGCAGAGCTGTAGCAAGCAAAAATTACTTCGTTTACACATGGTGATTGGCTCAAATTTGGACCTCACCCCTAAAGAACATATTAAATGGGCTAAAGAAACCAAACTAGACATGTTCTGAGAGACCAGATGTCTCCAAATGAGGTTCAAAATCAGTTTATGGGCAGGAATTCTTTAAACTGCTGATTTCTAGGAACTAATAAAAATCTAGCCTTTTTTCTGGTAATCTTCCTCTAGTATTCAGTGCTGGTCACTTTGGAGACAATCTGTCTGACAGGCTTGTTGTAATGAAAATTGGCTGCTCTTTTGGTCTTTTCTGTAAAGCTGCTAGGATATGTTAGTGTGGTAGAAGTTCATTGGATCTTACCAAAATTTGAGATAACTTTGAGGTTGATGTGAACATCCTTTTGTTGTTGTTGATGTAGACCTGCTGTGTATGCTCATGTTAGCTTGCCAAAAGTAATTTCACTGCAGAGGTCTTTAAGGACATGACAAAAGGGGCAGGATTGTTATAGATCATTTGCTAAGGCAATAGCAAGCGACACAGGGAGAATTGTTATAACTTTTTATCCAAGATGGAAAATGTCAAAAATCAAAGCCTTTAAACTTCTGAACAGGATGAACAGCTACTGCTGATGTAATGAAAAGTAGTTGTCAGTTTAGAGAAGGAGTGCCTAACTAGTCACAGCTGTCAGGCACCAAATAATAAATGTTATTCTTGCTGGTAAGAATTCCATTTTTTTTTCAGAAAGAACAACAGACCAGTTTGACTGTATTTTCATTACAGTATGGAAGTGCAATATATGGCACTTGAGTTTCACGAGTTACAACAGGATTTTGTACACAAATAAAATTCAGTATATATGTGCACTGCAAATAAGGTCAAGATAATTTACACAGTCACTTGATGGCACTGGGTGATACTCTTGCTTCAGTCAAAATAGTTTTTCTGCTGTTTTCCACCAACATTCCCAGGAGAAGAGGAGGAGATCTTCTCCCTTTTAACATCAGAATAAAACTCCTGAATTTAGGTGGGTCGAGACTACACAAGTGAAGCTTATTCCCCATTGTTTTACATTATTTGTTTCCACCAGGGAAACAAAAACAGACAAAAATCCCAACACACACCCACACACCATCCCCTGGCCAAAAAAAAAAGAAAAGCTTTTTTTTGTCAAAAAATACATCACTGAGGGAACAGAAAGTCCTCATTTTAGACAAGTCCTGCTTAACAGCATTTTTTCAAAAGAAGTTTTATGTTTTACTTTACTATCTGTGAGATTGTGAGCTCCTATCAGGCAGTGATTTGACAGTAGTGACTTGTAAGTAGAATCTATTTTTAGTTGATACCACAGCCCCAAAGCATGTAATGGCAATGTATGAGAAGTCCTTCCCAGTATGGGTGATGCCATTTAAATTAGGGAATGGGTTTAAAGGAAGCAAGAAAAGGCATTAAGTTAATAGGGACTCCTAAGATGATTAGGAGCTGGTTGGAGAGTGTCATATATTGATCCCAAAACATGCACTTTGGCATTGGTTGTTCTCTACAATTTGCTGTTTATTTGTGGTATTTTGCTCTTCTATCCCTTTTTCTACTAATATCGCTGAGTATTCTAAAAAAGCTACAGCTTTCTACTTGGAAAAACAAAGGAAAATTGGAAAATTTCTGTTTAGGGTATCCTGTTGAACAGAAGCCAGGTCAGCTGTTCTCATTTGTATCAAACCATTGGAATTTATTGCAAGCTGTTTTACTGTTTGTACTCACATATACACTGCATTCATCTGGATTGCCAAAAAAAGCCAGAAGCTGTAGCTATTGTAGTGCAGTTGTCAGCTGAAAAAATCTGCAAGGAGGAACTCCTACTAAGGTTGCAGAATGGTCACCTCAGTAACAATCTGGTAACCATTTTTATGTTATTAAATGTCTCACTTCGTATAAAATCAGCACTTTTAGAAAAACATGTAGATGTGGTGTAGCATGAAAGATGGTTGGCCCAAACCCACTCTTGTTATTTGGTGTCACCTTGTCTCCAAGAAAGATTTTTGTGCTAAACTCTAAATTAGTAGGAAAAAACCAAGATACATGGGGAAACCAGGGACATGAAACCTTAGAGGAGGCTTCTTTCTCTCTTTTTTTTTTTTTTTTTTTTTTGAAGCATGTTGTAAATAACTGTATCTGTATCAGAAAAAAAACCCAAACACATTTAATGCACAAGTGTAAATGCTAACAGCGTGTATCCTCCCACATCTCTTTCCACTTTTGTTCTTGGTACAGTCTTCTGCTGATATGTTGTGTAAGACAGTTTTCCCTGTGTTTATTTTCTGGGTCCCTCATTGTTCCCTTTATTTCTAGGCTTGTGCATGGCTTTTTTCAGAATAATACACTGCCTGGCTGCTCACGGGCTTAATTTGTCATCTTCCTGTTTTCTGTCCTTTGTTATCTACAGGTCAGTTTGCAAAGTTGAGTGCAATATTCTTCTCTCTCCTCTCAAGTAAGTATTATTATAATTTAGAAGAAAGTTTGGAATTAATCCTCATAATTATGCATTTCAGTAGCAATGCATCTTGTGGCACCTGAATGTATGTGACTATGCTGTTTCTTTCTCCTTTTAACCTGTGTTGGGATGCCTTGGAATCTCTCTGAATCAGTTCTAATTTATGGATCTGTAGTCCTAGTCCCAAGGATTCCTGTTAAGCCACCACCCTTTTTATATTTTCCCTTTGTTGACCAGAGTGAGAATGTGGACTTTTCATCCCTGGGGATGATGGCAAATATATTAACCAGTACAAAGAAACCTTACTCTGCATTTCTGACTTTCTAGGATAGTGCAGTGCCCAGCTGTGAAGGTGGCAGTGAGATAGTGCTGTCCATCCTGCTGAGACACTGAGCATGGGCTAACAGGGATGGAAAGGGAGGAGAAGTCAGAATAGGGATCTCATTCTGGTCTGCAGGCTGAACCTCTTCCCCAAAGCCAGAACTGAAAGCAAGCAGAGGTCAACAATCTAATGGAGCTGGGAGAAGGGTCATGCTCAGATGAGCAAAACCAGTGAACTAGCCTGTGCCAACTCTAACAGGAACTCATATTGTTAGATTATGTGTGTCATGTTTATGCTAGACCTCCTTATTTATATGGCAGTTTTGATGGTAAAACTTGACCCTGATTCAAGGGGTTTGTGTGTTCTGATGACAGTAAAATTTGACTGTTAAACTGTGTACCTTGTGAGAGCAGCTGCTAGTGGGTATTTCCAAAGCATCTGTCTCAGTGTCTCTCGCAGCTGAAGCAGAATAACTGGATGTGAAAAGCAAATAAACTGCAGTACCCAGAGTACTATAAACACCAAATAACTACTCATAAAAATTCTCGTAACGTTGCTCCTCAGGTTACATTCATTTTTTCAGTAGTCTTGTTGAAAACATGAGCCATGTAGAGCTTCCTAAACACTGATAGCCAGAAAAATAAATTTTCTTACTCTGTTTTGGTGCAGTTGTCAGTGTTAGATCAGGTCATGTGAAAAGGAAAGTAGATCTTTCAAGAACAACGTATGTGTATAACTATGTATATAGTGGAAATTTTATATATAATTGAATATAATTACAATTTGCAATAATAAGTCAAAAAATCCCCTTTTTAAATTAGAATCACAAAACTCAAGCAGTTCTATTAAGGTTTCCTTTTTTGTTGGGAAGCAGTGTTAACATAGTGATTTGGGGAAACATACTGCCCTAAAAGCCTGGCTTTCTTGCAAATATGTATCCTGTTTCAAATTAGCAGGTATCCGAGACTGAGATACTATCTCATCTCCTGGATGGTTTTTGAAACCTTGTCAAAAAGAAAGATTTTCATAGTGAAATTCTTTTTAGCTCCCAGGGGAGCCCTTTGGCCAGTACCAAAGACTGTACCATTCCCAGGAGCTATAAAAGCCCAGCCCTACAGAAATTAGCATCCCAAACTGGTAGACTTGGCACTTCACCTATATCCCCAGGAACAAAGTGTATTATGGTACATTATGATAAATACATCTTCATGTGGTAAGTGAATCTCCTCAAGATTCACTCCATTGTGAATATGGAAGTGTGTATCTTGTGTATTTTATTTGGTACTTACATTTAACAGCACTGGAAAAATAACTTCAAAATATTTTATACCAGTCATGGTATCTAAAATGCTTCTGCAGTTTTCATTGGGTTCTTGCTTGAAGCTTAGAAGCTGCATGAAGAGTTCTGTTTCTAAGCTCAATGTCAGTCAATATCAGTATCAGTCAATAATGATACAAATACAGTTGATGTGGCCCTAGAGGGCCAGAGGAAATAGCCAACAGACCTTCTTGTCCCACACCAGTATTTTATTTGTGCTTATTAAAATAAAAAGACAAGCTAACCAAACTTGGGGGAAATGAGATCAGTTTATTGTAGCTCCTTTTGAGTGATATTGCTGCTGATGGCCAGCCAGAGAGTTTTGTTCATTTTCTCATTCATCTGAAGTTGATGTTATTTGGTTGATGATTTTTGCAATCTGTTTGCATTTGCATCATTAAAAGCACTATTTACAATTTTCCAATTGATTTTAAATAGCATCTTGTATAACAAATTCCAAGAGAGCAAGGGATTCCAGTAATATATAAAACATAACTTAATGATCTTTTCAATTTACTTTTTATGTTAAATATACTTGATTTATTTTTAGTAAAGAAACAGAGTGAATTTGAGCTTGTTTTCAGCAGGTACTAGGCAGATCTTGACATTAGGTGAAACTGCAACTTTGATGTTATTTTACCTTTTATCCCCTTGATAGCATTTGGATTTTTGCCAAGAGTAGCCAGTGAGAGCAGAAAGCCTGCATGTCAGAAACTGGTTGAGAAGTTGTCATTTTCAGTTAGTTGCTGTTGACTTGTGCAGTGGATGTGTCCTCACAAGACCTACAATTTCCTAGATTTTTTTAGTGCTGGCCCACATTTGAATTGGTCGTACCTATTTCATTTATATGTATTACTATAACACGAGGGAAGGAGTGAAAAGCTAATATAAATCAGACCTAAGGCACCCACTGAGAGGGAATACAGGGAGGGGGCTTTATTGCAGGTTTTGTTCTCAGATTTGAACTGTGATTTTCCCTATCTTGACAAAAATATAATAATTTCAGTTAAAGATTTAGTTCCATTTGCACTCCAAACCCTCTCTCTCTCAAAACCTTATAACATGAACTGTTGTGGGATCTGAGGCTTTGGGTGTCTGTGGATGACATTTTCTACTGCAAAAGTGACTAAATAGTTTGTAGTGAAATGGGTGGATTTTCTTTCAAATGCAAAAACCCCAAATCCTCTCAAATTTTTGATATGAGTGCATTGTTTAAAATACTATGTATTCACCTTGACTGTTTTTCCAGGACGGAGTTTGTAACACTTTCATATTTTTCCCATCTCTTGCCATTTTTTCAAACCTGTTTTCATGTTTCCCAGCAGAGATCAGGCATATCATTAGATGTCAGGTGATAAAACACATTAGCTAAGGGAGAGTGTGGTCAGTCTAGTCCAGCCTTTTTTGTTTTTTTCTTGAACAAATACATAAAGCCAGCATTATCTGGACCATTCAATTTGAAAATAACAGGAGGATAACAGCACAGTAATTTTCAAAAATGTCTGCTGTGTTCACTCAGCTATGTTTTGGTTTTCTTTTCTTTTTGGTTTATTTTTCTCCCTATGTCCTCCTCTTCTTAGCATGTAGGCGTAAAAAACACTGTAAAAAAACTGTGACCAAGTTAACAGGGAAGAAGGAGCTTAAATTTGTGAATTCATTTCTAAAATTACACAAGTGACAGCAATGTTTTTTGAAAAATCAGTGAATGGCAAGTAACAGAAAAGAACCTGTTGATTAAGTAACAGAAGAGGTCAAGACGCAGTTTTATATAATGACAAATCATACAAGTCTTAACTTGAAATTAATTTTGGCACTTCCAAAACCTTACAATTAATTTAAAGTTCTGAGGTTTATTAGCACTTATTACTTCTTGTAATCTCTATCCCAGTGCTGGCTGTGGAACAGAGAGAAGCCTGGAGAGAATCTAGAATAACCCTTCCCACAGTCCACCAAAGAGAAGTAATTTATCCAGAAAGTATGAAGCAAACCCAAATAGTTAACATTACTGTCAATGCATCCTAATGCATCCCATGTTTCACAAGCCACTCTTATTTTTACTCTTGTGGTTTATAATGGTACCACCATGAAATATGAGATATTCCTATATTTTTGTATATTAGGAAAAGTTTTGTCACCAAAAGGGTTGCCAAGCATTGGAACAGGCCCCCAAAGGAAGTGCTTGAGTCACCATCCCTGGAGATATTTGAAAGGCATGTGGATTTGGCACTTGGGGGCAGGGTTTAGTGGTGAGACTTGGCAGTGCTGGGCTAATGGCTGGACTGGAAGATCTTTTCCAGCCTGAATGATTCTATTATTTACATAATCCTGAAGCTGATTCAGTAAAAGTCAGTCTCAGACAGCTGAGAACTGACCTTTTCCATGCCTTTGATTTGCATTTTTTTTTTCTGAATTGTGAAGAGCAAAATATTCCTTTGCTAAGATTATCAAATTTGTTCACAGACTTAAGAGGTACAGGTGCATGTCTGATTTTTAAAAGATACCATTTAAGATGTACCTCAGAAACTTTTAATGAAACTCTCATTAGACTTGCAGCACAGGTTTCCTTTGCATTTATCAACAAAATGTTAATGCTTGTCTTTTGTACCCATCTGACACAAGGAGACACTAAATTAAGACCATCATATCATTTGGCATGCTTAGGTATATAAAGGAGTGGGGTGGAACTGTTTCTGCTTGAATGATTAATACAATCAAATGGTCTCAGGAAGTAGAAGCAGCAAACTAAACTACCTGACCTTTCTCCATTTACAAGATTTAATTCAACTATTTTTGCCAGAGTAATTTGCATTTCATATCCCATCTTTTAGACTAGCTTTATACCTGAAATGAGTAGAAAATAATTCATGTGTGGGGAGTGGAATATTATGCTATGATTATCATATCTCGTGCAATGCAGATTGGTTTTCTCTCTGAGGTAGTTCAAAAGAAAAAGGGATAAGTTCCTTAACTTAGGATGGGTCAAATGTGTAAACAGTGTCTTTACAGTGAATGTGCCAGAAGCAAAAGTTTGCAGTATTACCTGACTGTAGATCCTGACAGTTCTGAGAAGGAGTGGCAGTAACCTATCCAGCATTTTTCATTACCAGCTAAAACTTTGCTGCCTCTTCTGGAATTGTCACACTCACTGATGCTTCAGGATACAGAGAAACTGGTGCACCAGTGGACTGGGTTATTCATGAGCTGTAGCACCCAGAATCATCCTTTCAAATAACTGCAGACTTTCTTAGACACAGTAAAACATACAAGACATTTACATGTGAGCAGAGGCTCATGATGGTGTGTGACTGTAACTCAAGTGGTTGAACACTGCACAAGGGGGTTAAACCATGGTTTCACTTTAAATAGTCTATTGATAGAGCGACCTGGAAGAGGAAGGTGGAAGGAAAAATGGGAACACTGCAAATCTGTGTCAATGCAGACTGAGATAGCCCAAGGTCCCACAGCAGAGCAGGCAACAGTCTTCTTGCCCATGGCAAGGAAAGTTTCCAACTTCCCACAAGCCCTGTAAATTTCTGTTTACAGCTCAAATACCTATGGCTCATCTAGGTAGAATGGCTTTTTTTCTTTTTTTAACTCCTTGAGGGATAACCACAGGAATTGGCCAGCCCCCTTTTTCTCTCAATAAAACAGCAGTGGGAGGCTTTACTTGCTCTGCCTGCATGGGTGCAGCACGTTAAACCAGTATTCTTTAAAAACCTTCTATAAACGTTTCTCAACAGGGAAGCTGCAGTCAGACAGACAATGAAAGCTACGTAAGAACCGATGATGAGGAGAGCTGCTTTCGGACAGACGACGAAGAAAACTCAGCTGCAAACTTCACGGAAGAGTGGAACCAAGAGGTGCAGCGTCTCTTGACAAAAAAATCACATAACTAAGTTCTGAGGACTGTAGCACAGTACTTTTGTTCTAAGAGTTGTAGTTTGTAGATGTGTGTTTTTTGACAACAAGACTTTTGTTTAAAGCTAACTTATATTAGCTACATCTTCTGTAACATGGCTCATTACTGGCGAAGCAAACAGACTGACGCGCGTGCTGCTGTCACACACGGCAGCTGTTAATAACTCACGTGAACCCTTTGCACATGATATTGAACCTGTTCAGTTTACAATGACAATACTGTTTATAGTTAGAAATTTGATTTCTGAATACTTTGAGATTTTAGTAGATCGGTTTACTATACACTGTACATTTTTTTTTCCCACGGGAGAAATAAAAAGCAACACTTATGCATTTAACACTGAATGATTATACTCCTGAGTGTAAATATCTCGTAGCCCAAAAAAGAAAGTACCAGACTATATTTGCAATTTGTTTGCAAGTCTTTAAATTAAGGCTTATACAAAATGTACTAAAATAATAATAATATAATTAATAATAATAATAAACTTCTCTAATTTAGGGCTAATGTGTAACTTAGGAATGTTTCTTTCAAAATAATCTAACAAATCAGCCATAGAAGTTAGTGTAAATATTTTTTTTCCAAATAGATATCATATACAAAAGGTGACATTCAAATGATATAGAATCTAGTTTTTAAATCAGCACAGATCTTCTTAAAACTGTGAACTATGTTTTGAAATACTCGTTGCTAAAGCTGTTTATAAACCACAGGTGCCATAAGATCCCTGAACTGACTGATGTTACGTATAATCCTCCATGGTATTGTTTCATTGATGTTTTAGCTTTAGTAAGCATGTGTTCAACAAACCAGCTCTTTCCATCTCTCTGCCCCTCCTCTTCCTCCCCACCCCCTTCTATAATGTTATTTTCGAGGCCTTCAGCTTTAAATGTACAGGCTTAAAGTGCGCTTGCAACTGTTTCCTTTTGATTTCCGAATGTGTACTGCCTTAGCCAGCCACCAGATGTTCTGCATGCCCTCTTGGAAGTGTGTGGTGAGACTCTTTCAGAGCTGGATGGAGAAACAGCGATCAGTGAAAAGCACAAGAAGAGCAGTGGATTTTTTCGAAAGGACAGGCATACAGTTACAGAATTGGAGTTTCGTCTGGTTTAGTATTTTTGCAGTATCAAGGCATTTCAGGAGAAAGGGGACTGACCTGGCCATTAGGCAAGGTTAGGCAGTGAGGCTGCTGGCTAAAAAGCGTTTGCTCTGCTGTGACTACAAACCTACAGATACTCCTGAGCAGGCACTGACACAAACTAGCATCAAGGTGCTCCCCAGAGCACCCTGCTCCAAAACAAAGGTGACACCTCTGTGGCACGTGGCACTGCCCTGCAGAGGAGCCAGAGCCTGGCCAGGGACAGCTGGAGCAGCAGCTGGGCAGGGACACCAGGAGGTGTTCCACGCTGGCCACCAGGCCCTCCTGAGCTGTGCAGTGTTAGCTTGGGGCCAGCTCTCTGCCAAGGTAACTTTACTGCCCTAAGACAATGTTGGGCTTCCAGTACCTGGCTGACCTGGAGTGACACTGTCTAACAGCCCTGAAAACAGCGGTATTTCATACAGATATTTCACACCAGCACAGTTTGCCTACAGCAAGTGATGAGATACCCATCTAAAGCAGGTTAGCGTGGCTTGTCTGTCCTTGC
This sequence comes from Muscicapa striata striata, assembly GCA_030060385.1. Classification (NCBI taxonomy): domain Eukaryota; kingdom Metazoa; phylum Chordata; class Aves; order Passeriformes; family Muscicapidae; genus Muscicapa; species Muscicapa striata. The sequence continues at coordinate 1,203,881 of JAREIS010000215.1, forward strand.
TTTCATGGTGACGTGGATGTGTGCTGCTGTATTTACGTGAGATTGCCATGTAGCTCGACCCAGTAAGTCCACTTGTTTGCATGCATTCTCCAGGCTCGTGGCTGTTTCCCTGGGCACTTTGTGTTAGGGAATGAGTATCTGTATGAAAGAGCTGCTGCCATGTTTCACTTCATGTCATTTTATTGTATATGCAGATCTCTTGTCTGTATATCCTTGTGTACCTGGGCTTGCTCTCAGACATCCAAATGCATACTAAGGGATCCAGATATCTTCATGTAAGCTTTTTGTTTTTGCAATCACTGGTCTTTGCTCCTGGGGTATGTGCAGTCCTGGCAGGGCAAGCACATATCCTCCACTGTCCCCTCTTCCAACCTCCTCTCAGGAATGAGTTAGCCTCCACTAGTGCCTAGCACTCCATGTTTTAAGCTGCTCCAGTGAACCTGTAGACATTGCTGTCAGCTCAGGATTCCAGGCAAGCATTTCCTGAACAGGGAGAAAACAAGCTAGAACACAGCTACGTGCAATGGCTGATTAATTCAACCCATGTCATGTTTAACTGTACCCAAAGTAATAGATCCCTCTCATCACCTTAATGTCTGCGTGCTCATTATCACCACGCTTAAAATAGATGCACTAGACTAAATCCATTGCAAGAGCTTCCGAACTAGGAGTAAGAACTGAAGTTGACTAATCAAGCAGCTTTCTTTTAGGCTGGTGTCAACAAGATGATCCCTTAGAGCTTGAGTTCTGGGTCCCTTGTGCCCTGGCTCTCTGAGATGAAGCACCTCTTACTTAGCTCTGCAAATGTCTATTTTAAGCATTTTTCCAACTGTTAAGCTGGCTGCATTTTCACCCAGCTGGTCTTTGTCTGTTTGTTGAATATTATTTTGGCTGTGGTTCGCGGTCATTAAAACAAACACAGTTACAGAAGAGGTCCCTGGTGTGGCCCTTTTCTTAACTACCAATGGCCCACCACAGCCTTCTAAACTCTGGGTGGTTTTAGTGTCACTGGAGGAAAACCAGTGGTTTGGAATCAGGAGACAGGGATGTGAAGATGTATAGGGTCCTTGAATGTCCAAAGCGATGGTGGAGAATGGGTTGTCTGTAAGTAGTAATGTTAACTAAACTGCATAAAAGGTGTGTGGCCTTTGTTGTGATATAATATGTATTTTCTTATATGCATGAGCCAAACTGTTGCATCATAATTTATCATAAGTGTGTCCGCCTTTACTTTCAGTCATCATCTTCTCCCATCCTTATTGGTTCTTGGCAATTACTGTAGATAGACCTTGTAAATATTGCAACCTTGGGTTGCTGTAGTCACATTGGTTCAATTCAGCAGACGGAGCTGTGAACAACAAGCCCTCCACAGTGTCCTGAAGAATAAAGGGCATTTTTACCTTTGAACCAAAAAAAAAAAAAAAAAAAAAAGTACAAAGAGTTACATCTTGAGGCTACTAACTGCAACGCATTTTTAAAACTACTGTACTTGACACCACTTGAGACAGATACAGAGACACTAAAGATGTCACAATATTCATTGGTATTGTAACAGAACTGCTATTGTATGGGGTTTTTGTATTGCTGTTAAGTATTGTTTTGTGTGTGTGTGTTGGAACCTACTGGGGACATGTTATATTTTGAAGTGATTAAACTATTTAATTGTGTGTCTATATTTTGGAATGGAATTATTTCTTCATTAAAAAGATTTTTAAAAGGAATTCATGGAGCATCATGTTTGTGGCTTATTTTGGTTTTGGATGTCCTGTTCCATGGAGCCCAAACAGCATTTTTTTTCAGTAGGGAAGCAAAGTGTGTCCCTGTGGTGTAGCAAGTAGTCTTTGTCTCGTCCACAACTTCATAAGAGAACTCCTTACATCACTTTCCACAGTGCTTTGAACTTGGTACCAAGCAGCATCTGCTTTCATTGGCCCAAGCAATTTCTTTCTTCCTTTCTTAATTCTCCATATCTTTAGCAGTTTCACAGTCTGAAAATGAAGTTTCCCATCTGTAAAGCATCTGCCCCTGTATCTACTTAATAGCAATGAAAATGACCATAAGCAGAAGACATCAGGGCCAGACAAGGTGCCTGGTACAAACTTAGAAGGTGGTAGGTAGTCCTCAGGAACCTAAACTATCTGCAATAGTGTCATTTTTTCTTAGCCACAGTGTTCCTCTGGCGTTAGAAGGAACAAAACGTTGGAACAGGCACATTTGAATGGCTCTACCATACACAGTCACATATTCTTCTGTTGCAGATGAACACGAAGTCTGTTTTTCCAATTACACTTTTAAGATGCCTTTCCTTACAGTTGTTGATAATTGCAACTGGTTACCAGCCTAAAAGAGCATGGAGTTACAAAGCAAGAGCTCACACATAAAGCAGCAATTTTGTGTTCTGATGCAGTGCTTGGGGCTACCTCATCAGGACGTGGCAGCATCTGGAGTGCCCAGTGGTGCAGCTGGGTGTGGTGGCAGCCCTTCCCAGCAGATGGACTGCAGCTGCTGTCCCAGAGTGTATCCTGACATCCAAAATATCCCCAGCTGTGCACACAGCATTGTTAGTGGCCAGTGAGTTACACAGGGAGGAGTCTGTTAGATGGAAAGCAGTAGCAGCACACCAAAAATACTCTCTATCTGTTCAGCAGATACCCCGGTGTGTTGGGAGGCAGATAAAGCCCAGTCTGCTGCCTCCTTCAGCTCTGACTGCTGTGGTAACCTGTAAATCACCAGGGTTTATTTGCCCTAATTCCCCTGTCTACAAGTTGATGTTCTTCAATAAGGATGATCATTTTACACTGTAAGTGGTTTGCCAGATCTGCTGAACTTCGCCTCCACAGTCCCAGTCCAAGTTCATATCCACAAGATTGTAATGTATGATGACATATAAGCTCATGAGGATAACTCTGTTTTATCCATGCATAATCCCAAATTGCTGTGTTGCTTCCTAACCCACAATCAAGTCTATGGCCCCTGGGGAGCAAGGAGCCAGTGAAAACTAATTTATAGACAAGGGCTGTTTTTCTCTTTGCCTTTGGTTACTCTGACCACTTTTTGCAAGGAAAATGGACTCACAGGAGAAAATAAATTTGTTTCCTTTGCAAAAGGAAATAAAATAGTAAATTAAAAATTAAATTAAAATAAAATAAAATAAAAAAAATAAAATAAAATAAAATAAAATAAAATAAAATAAAATAAAATAAAATAAAATAAAATAAAATAAAATAAAATAAAATAAAATAAAATGTGGTCTTTAGATCTGAGTAGTTGGCTCCTTGGCCGCATCAGCACAGAGCTAGAGGGCTACAACCATCTGGAACTTTCTGAAAGCACCTGAGAGTTTCATTCAGCAGCACACAGTTCTATGGCTGCTCTTCCAAAATTTGCTTAGGCCTGTTGCTCAGCAGTTGTGTATTGCACTGCAAGCAACCCTTAGGTTTGGGTGAAACTTTTAAGAGACTATTGCAGGAATACGAAGCTGAGTTTATCAGAGAAACACAGTATGTTGAGTAGAAGGAGCAATCTCTATTGTTCCACAAAGAAAAAATGTATTGAAGAATTTCATATGCCTCAGGATCATCCTGTCTAATACCCCAGATAATCCGCAGATTAAGGATTCCCATTTGCTTTCTCCTGAATTACTGCCAGCAGTTGAGTTGCCTGTGGATGAGGACAACTCTCCCAAGCTGCCAGCACTGCACCACCAGGCCTTTGGCAGCAAAAGGCAGAGCAGCAGAATTAGGCTACACTTCTCCAGCCTTCCTATTCCCCAGGAAACAGGTTCCAAACTAGAGTAAGTTTTTCTGAGGGCCCAAAACTCTGGAGCTTTCTGAAAAAACTGCTTTGGACTAGCAAGGTGCTAGGACAAGGCTGGGGATGTGCACAGGGGAGGAGGGGAATTGTGCAACCACATCATACAAAGATGGTTAATGCATAACATAAGATGGTTAATGCAGCTTGGAGATAATAAAGACCCAAGAGACAGGTGATGTGAAAGAATGGTTGCTTTTGTGTGTCTTGGTAGGCAGTGAAGGAGGCCATGGTGCATTTTGTCATTGGTATGTGATGCTGCAGAATGCAGTTTGCTATTTAATGCAAGGTAATTTACTACTAGCAAATTAATTTCCTCATGGCTTGTGTTTTTTACACAATACTCAGCAGTGGCCAGATGGCAGATGTGTCAGCCTGCTGCTTGTTATGCTAATTGTCAGCCATAAAGGCTGCCCAGTTAACTTCTCCCCTGCCTGCTGCAGCCCAGCATTGCTGCTAGACCCCAACATTGCCTGCAGCCAGCCAGCACGTTCAGAGAAGAGGCATCCTCTTGCTCGTGTTTTGACTGATTTTCTTGCTACTGCTCGGGTCAGTCTTGGTCCCTCTCGGTACATTTCTGTCAAAAAAAAGGATCAAACTGGTTTCCAGTATGGTGATGTGACTGTGCACTCCTGCATTTCTCAGCTTTTGGTCTTTGCAGCCCTCAGATCCCTTGCAAGCCTCCCCTAACTCCAGCAAGGGGTTCAGAGCATCCATCCCTGCTCCTCCTCCCTCCACCACATGCACCTCAGGGCAATTTCAGGACAGGCTGCACCAACACTTCTCATGTTTTTGGTGGTGCTATCCAGCACCTCCTCATGGAGCAGGGGCTGCTGCTCACCTGGGAATGAAGTTTCTCACTGCTGCCTTCCTGGCCCACTTCCCACGGGAGCTGCTGTGGAGCCCAGACTAAGTTTTTTCCTGGATGGGATCCTTTGTTCAGGACAGAAAATTCCCTTTGGGACATCCATAATCCTTTCCTGGTTTCACCATACAACCAAATGTGTTTGTACTCCCTGATCCACAGTTACCTCCCCTCCTCCATCCCTCAGTGGTGCCTAGTGCAATTACACTTTTTTTTTTTTTTTTTTTCTTATTTTGCTTTATTGTTTATTCAGACTTCTGGCGTAAACCCCCCGTTTTGCACCTACAGTGCTGAAATGAGTAGGAATCAGGTGCTTAACAGGTCTCTGCACTTCTTCAACATCTGCCATCATGTGAAAAAGCAAGAGATTACATGCTCTATAAAGAAGCACTTTCAACATCATAGTCACTATGTAGATGCAATTAAACTTAGAAATCCCCCCAAGAGACCTCAGCTCTGACAAGAGACTCTATTGTCCTCTCCACAAAGTACAAAAGTTGTATTTTAGTCCTTTCACATGGCACTGCGTGCTGTCTGGAGTGTTTTCCACTTGCTACCTACAATAACTGCATGCTGGCTCCCAGCTCATTTTCCCTCAAAGCCCCCAGCCCCCAGCAGATGGGGGGGCTCAAATACTGTTTGTTTCAGCTGAAAGGCTGATGCTGAAGTTAGTGCAGATGGTAATTAGTACTTGAGGGAGTGCTGTTTCCAGGGAATCCTCTCTTCACTCGCTCTGAGTCACACGCTTAGCGGAGGACACTTCACCAGAAACATGTTTCCTGCTACTTTTGGATCTAAGCTCCCACAAATTAATTAATTGAGCTCATGTATAAATGCAAGAAGGATGAATGCAGAACACTTTTCTAAGGTCGCACTCATGAAAAGTCTATGCAGACAGACACCTGTTCGCCAATTAAAAACTGGGTTTATAGAGGTTATACAAAGTCTGCACAGCTCTAGTATTGATTGTTTGTCTGGCAAAGTGATAATCAACAGAAAAATTAACTGGGTTTGACTGCAAGTTGGGATTGCTGAGGCTGATGGTGCCCGGAAGCAGAAAAATTAAACTGTTTTATGTTTAGTTGGGGATGCCTCACTTAACCCAATGGGAACAAACCCGGAGGACTAAACCAAATGAAAACCAGACCACTGGTTGAGTAGCTGCTCAGTGGCCAGTTACTGCTTTGCTTGGGAAGCAATTCATTATTGCCCTTACACTTTGCGCTGCTGGGAGTGCAGCATCTCATCTGCTCAGCCAACACTGCGAGTGGCAGGTGGTTTTCCTGCCACAAGGACACAGCAGGCTCAGTCCTGCCATGGCTGGGCCATTAGGTACAGCTGAGCTACAGCAGGCAGAAATTTGCCCTAATAGCTCTCTCCAGCTGATAGCAGGACTGCATCTGGTCAGCCCTTTACTAAAATGTGATGAATAACCATGGAGTGTTTTCCCTGGCAGCTGAAACCTTTTCCAAGATGGAAATAATGTTCATGCCTTTAGCCATCCTAACAGATGAGAAAGAAAAACTGGTGGCCTTGTCCAGAAAGTTTGAGCCAGCCTAATTCTGGGGTGAGGTTTCCCACCAAGCTGTGTGCTAATTCAGAAAGCAAGAACACTTGTGTCAGATCCTTCCTCTTTCCTTTGCTATAGACTGTCTGTACTAATATCTATAATATTTATTGTCTCACCTCTGAATCCAGAACTTGGCCAACACATTAAAAAAAAAACTGAGAAAGGCAAGGCTTGAGTTGTGCTGAGTATCTGCGTCATGCCTTGTTGCCTAGGTAGCTACATCTAACATTCAGAGACTTGTTTCTAGGAATTATGAGCTGGAGAGATAAACAAGCTCTTTTAAGGATGGAGAAGAGAAGGGGACTCGAGTTTGGTTTGCTGTATTTACTTTGTTGTGCTCATTTAGACATTCATGGTCTGATGATGACCTAGAAACAGAGATACCCTGTGGGAGTGTTTGCCTTGCTCCCCCAGGCAGCTCTGTGTGCCCAGCCCTGTGCAACCCCTGGCACGGGCACACACATGTGCACACACTCCCAGGAGATTGCTCCTGTTATGTGGAGAAAGGAGCAGCGTTCCAGATTGCTCAGGGTGAGTCCAGTGCTGTAGGAGGTCATGCAGTTTGCATGGATCAGGCTGCTCTCACTTCCCTGTACAAGAGAACAATCCCCAGCAGGTGAAGGTGAGAGCTGCACTGCCTGTGTCCTCACGCCAGCCCTGCTGGCCATTCCCTGCCAGACATGGCACCCATCCATACCCAAGAGCTGCCTTTTCTTGCCTCAGAGCTCGGGCACCAGTTCTGCTTTTGTGAGCTCCCACTGGTGCAAGGGTTCTGATTTTACTGCACATTGACCACCAAACCTTCTGGCCTTGGTTTTTGCCTTCAGAGTGTGCAGATGCTGCAGTGCAGGGCAGGGGCTCACTGTGCCAAACACAGGCAGGTGTCTCCTCCTCCAGAGATGAGATGCTCCAGGAAAAATGCATCAATGAAGTATAAAAAGTTGAGGTGATGGGGATGTTCACCTCAGCAGACATAATTGGTTGGCCTCAGGCTGGTGTACCTCTAAGATGCCAATAGGCAGTGGCTCTTTGGAGCATCAGCAAGGAGTTCTTGCTCATCAAGCCTTGTCTGATTGAAGCTCCCCTGATCCAGACAGGACTTTTCTCAAAGGGCACAGTAGTAATGAAAATGTTAATTCTTCAAGGCCCATTAATGCATTTCATCATCGTTTAGTGATATCACAGGTGTAACCCCAGGAAAACCTAATTTCAATATACTGTATATCTCTAGAACTATTCAAGCTTACTCCAGAATTTCTGGTCTGACTTCTGGCAAGTTCAGCCCAACCCAGCAGTTCCCCTCATCTAATTTCCCACAGAGACATGTGGACGTGCCTTTAGCTGCATAAACCTAATTATGCTCCCACAGCCCCAAAACTGACAACTAAATTACTGTTAGAGGATACTTGCAGAACAAAGCTTAACCAGAAGTGTCGCAGTGTGATTTGTTGGACCAGCAGTCTGAAAAGAGAGATTGTTATGCAAATCCAATTTGGAAGTCATTAGCAAGAGCGATGCCATAAAACAGAATCCTTTTATTTTTTAAAAGGATTCCACCTTATTATAACCACATTCAGTTTCTGGATACACTAGCATAAATAAATTGCAGGAATATGAAGTACTTTTTGTGTGGTGGATGGGCTTTTGAAGCTGAAGTCTCATTCATATATTGCGGTTATAAAGATGATGTTAAATATTTTTAAAATCCAGCCTCTATGGTAGGTGTGATTTCTTCTCCTTGTAAAGCTGTAAAATTGTTGTTCAAGAAGAGCTGATTTTCAGCAGAAAGTTGAAAGTGTTCCTAAATTAAATCACACTGAAAATTAAAGGTACCCACCCAGGCTAGTCCCAGTCCATACTTTGCTCCATCCAGTGCCTTTCCTCCTGTATTTTCTGTCTGACATAAACCTACAGTCCATGAAGATCTGCTGCTGCACAGGGGCAATACAACATAATCCTGGAAGAAATAATCACTGCATAGTTGTGATTTCATTTGTATGTCTGTCTTTTATGGTTACAAGAACCAATATACACTCCAACTACAGAAAAATAAGAGTCTTGGCAACCAGAGCAAGGACCTATAGGGAGATAAAGGCTTCTTTACATATTTTATCTATCAGCAGTTTAAGGTTTCTATCTTAGTTCTCTTTACACTCTACTGACCTCTTTACACTCTACTGACATTATTTATATTTGTTTACATGTGGCATGGCAAGACTTGGAAAAATAAATTAATATGAGCCCAGTCCTCATAGAAGGAGGTCTAATTGGTCTAATCCATTACCCAGTCACATAAAACACAAAGATCTTATTTTTGGAAGCATGGGATCAAGGCCAATATGCTGGTCTGTTGGGTTCTCGACTATGGAGAATTTTTCATCTTTTCCTTACATTTCTAAAGAATCTAGCTAGGAAGTAACATCCAACAGATAGGAAACAGGAAAAGGAGTAGTTGATTCTTACAAACTACAAACCTGTAGACACGAAAATCAGAGGCAGTAAATGCAAAACCCACTCAAACACTTCTAGAGAATGCAGAAAGAGAGGAACCTGTATGTCTTTCTTTTAAAAGTATTCATCAGCATATCTGTCTTGTAAAAAAAGTCCACTGCATTTCCACTAACAGCTGTATCCTGGCTTTTCCTTGTAGAAAAACAGAAATTAAGTAGCAAAGCTGTAAAACTAGAAGAATTTCTTTATTTAAAAAAATGCAGTAAAGTAAAATCAAAAGCCTGGGCTTTATTTATTGCAGATAAGGACTTTCCCATAGAAAATAATTGTAGGAATGAAAGAGTTGTGCCACATTTTTGCGACAAACACAAAAAAAAAAAAAAACAAGCACAGATTTTTGGCATGACACCATGCTTCACATTTTCAACAGCCCTTTTCACTGTGTGTAGGGACAATAATCCTGATGTGATGTGAGCCAAGCCACTGGCATGCAGCACGATTTTCAGCCAGCCTTTCCTTCCACACCACAGGTCCAGCTACTGTACAGCTTGGTGTGAAATCTTGGTGCTGTGATTCATTCTGCATCCCTCCAGGTCTTCAGTAGAAACAGGGCAGTGGGGAATGAGACCAGGAAAGAATTAAAATCACTTTGGAATTATTGTAAACATTCCCCTGAGTTTTTAATGGGCAAATAGTTAATTAGGACATCAGGGATATTTAACTCCTTGTCCTTATGCATAAAGTCACACCTAAAACCCCACTGTTGATTTATATTTTCAATTTATGACCAAAAAGCGTCTTTCATTGTTGCATTTCCTCTTCTCCTTCATTCTCTTAACCTAAAAAGTGCTTTTTCTTCTCCAAGGCCTCTCCCTGCTCCGTGATGTCCTCCTCCAGGCCCTGGTCCATCCACATGACACCAGGATTTTGTCCTGGCTTGTCTCACTGGTGGGACACAGTTGGGTCAGATCCACCTCCTCATGCCTGTCAGGAAAATTAATCCACAAACACCAGAGGTTTATGTCCAAAAAGGAGACAGAGGACTCTTTTTTGCTTTATTGGAATAAAGGGAGAGGCCATGGGGCATTCCCCTGGGATCTCTCAAATTTTTGGAGGATGTGGCCTCCTTCTATCCCATTTCCTGGTTGCTTTTCCCTCTCTCTTTCCCCATTGGCTGAGGTAATTGAGAGAGACAGACTTCCTGGAATGCCTAATATCTGAGATTCCCCTCTAATGTATAACCCTCCCTTTTAATTTTTATTTCTTACAGAATTCATAGTTTTTCCCCATTGCTTCTTTCATCTTCCAGTATCCAATTTCATTTATCAGCAAACCTAAGTTTGTTTGTAAAGGCAAATATCTTTTTCCATTCATCAGTCAGTGGAATCCATCCCACTGTTTCTTTTATTTCTCGGTGCTAGCATTATCTACCAGCAAATCCACATCTTGTTTCTAAAGACAAATCTGACATTCCTCTCATGGCCCAGGGACAGCAACCCTGTTCTTTCCAGCAGCCAGGAGGCTGGTGTGCAGGTCTCCATGTGCTGCCTTTGGCTTCAGGATAAACATCTGCCTGGAGAGCACCACCACGGACACTCCAGGAGGATGCTCTCCACCCTGGCTCTAGGAAACCTGGTCCTGAGCCACAACTTTCCTCCCCACTGCAGAGCCTACTGCCTTCTCCAACACACTTCAACTTGAAGTTCAGGGAGATTCACATGAGGAATTGCTTTTCCCAATTCCCTTTCGCTCTTACTGTGGTTCAGCAAAGGCCTTTACTTCCATGGCTTTGAATATTTTCTTCCTCAAGAGTGTCTTTGTTTTCTGCATGAGACATTTACCTCTTGCCTAACCTCAAAAATTCAGGTGTCTGGAAATTTGGAGAAATTACAGCTTCAGAGAAGCCTCAAAACTAAACAATGAAGTAGGAGAGGAGCTTCCAGGCAGCCTGTAAAGTCCTGGGGCACAGACTGTAAGCTTGTCCAGGTTCTGTTCATTTGTTTATTTCTCAAATACCTGCTTTAATGCAGTGGCAAATTAACATTTTATAGTGCCTTTGTGTACGTTTGCAGCCCACAGCTCTTATTATCATCACTGTGTCAGCCAAGGTTCCCAGCTAATCAGCACCTGCAAAAGCAGAAGAGGACAGATCCAGCTTCACCACTGTTCTGAGGTCATAGGGCAAAAACTGGGAGTGACAGTTTTTGCTTTTTCAAGTAATTTGAGCTTTTAAAATGCACCAGAAGGAATGATTACAAAGATCCACAGCACCTCTTTAAAACCTTTGCTACGAATGGTCACCATTATCATCTATTTGAATGACACACATACTGACTCTGTTCAATTCTGCACACACATTTTAGTAAGAAAAAATAATGGAGGGGGTGGTTATTGTCATTATTATTGCTGTTTTTGTTGTTGTTGTTACTGTTATTATTATTATTATTGCCGCTGCTGCTATTATTACTATTCTTTTTATTAATGATAACATCAATGTTGTCGCTATTTTATTTTATTTTATTTTATTTTATTTTATTTTATTTTATTTTGGATTTGAAATTTATTCAGATGACAATAAGTTGTAAGAGAAAATTTCTTTTTTTTGGAGAGATACTGGCAACACACACACACTCAGAGAGTGAAGGAGGTAGCATTAATCCATTTGAAAGTGAGAGCTTAACAATTACTTTATATACTAAACATTTCAATAAACTGCATTTGAATGCATGCAATCAGTCCAGACCTTCACAGATGTTCAACTCGGGCTGGGTGCACGTGCACACATGGTTGGGGAGATGACAGGGCACACTCGTGTGCCTTCTGCATTTCAGATTTATTTCAGCTTTAAAGAGAAAACTCTAATTAACAAAATCAAGTTGCTGTCAAATATGTTCTTTTCTGTTGGTTTCTGTTTATAATTCCCACGGGACAGAAATTAAGCCGAAATGCAAATTGCGAAATACAAAAATCAGAATACATTAATTCTACCAGTTCTGCCTGTCCCCCTGGAGAGCTCCTGTGAGGAGGCAGAGAAGACAGAGCAGGTGTCTCCTCTCTCTGCACTTCCATCCATCCCTCCTCTGGCTTCCAACAGCTTGGAATTCGAGGTGTGGGACCTGTACCTGTGCACCATGACCCAGAGCAATGCTGTTGTAAAGGTTTTCCAGTTCCTGTGGGACTGTCCAGGTCAAGCAAATGCTTAACTGCTCAGTGCTGTTCTGTGAACACATTGCTGCTGGAGACGGGGATTTTGGGAGTCTGGGCAGTGCTGGGGGCTGTTGACAGGTATGATGTAACATGCTGAGAGCATTATTCCCATTTGTTAATAGCTGTTCTAGCCCTGCTGAAGCTGTTGCAGGCCACCTGCTAAACCTGCTTATTTTGTTTGTGCATGCACCAAGGCTTTCAGAGCTACTTTAGCCACTGTTCTGGAATAACATACCAGTTGGTGAGTAAGCGACTAGGACTGCAAGTTATGCATAAGGGAATGGTTTCTCCTCTGCACAGGAGGTAATGTGCTGCTGTCACACTTTGCAATTCTCAGCCAAAGAGCACAGAGACCAGCTCCCTGGCCAGCTATGCCATCCTCTTACTTGCTCAGCAAAATTGCTTTTATATGTCTGCCCTGGTCACATTTCTCCTTGCTTAGCTCATAAAGAAACCCAAATAAATCTCCCTTGAATCGAAATTCACAGGTTCCAGAAACTGGTTCAGTCAGCAATATCTATGCTTTTCTCTGCTGGGAACATGCCTGAATTATCCACTTGCCTCCTGGCTCTGCCTGTACTCTCAGAAGCCAGAATAACCCCAAAAGCTAAATTCTCAACAGCATAATCCCATTGCACTTTTCACTTAATCCTTTACCACAGACATTCCTCATCCTTTGCCCTGTGCAAAGCCTTTGCATGATGCTTGTTAGAAGAAATTGCTATAAAATGCATTGGTGAATTAAGGACTGTGACCCCCAAACCTCCAGAAGGCAATAAAAAGGCTTATTAATAAGAAACTTGATTGATGGGATGGGACAGCAGTGCTAAGGAAATTTCTTGTTCATTAGTTGATTAAGAGTTCTAGGAACCACAGATCACACTGTGCTCACTGGAGCTTAGCCAAAGAATGAGACTAAGATGGTGGCATCTCTACTACAAAAAAAAATTGATTTCAGTAGTACTTAGATCATACTTTGGACCAACTGTGGAAAGGATTAAAAAATTCTAGTAATAGATGCAAATGCATGGAGTATTCAGGGACACCAAAATTAATAAGTGTTATCACCATACCATGAAACCAGATTTGTGTCCCACTTTGCATTGCTCTTCCCTGGTGTTGCCATGATAATCTTCCATAAGACGAAGCTAATTAAGTCCATCCTTACACTTTATCACACAGATTATGAGATTCTTCACTCATCCATGAGGGCCATTGCTTCTGCCTTAGGGTACCTATACCAGGCATGCTCCAAACCTGTTGTCAGATCTCTCCCTTTGCCTCCACAGACCTGGAGCACTCAGGGAGTAAGGTGACCAGAAAATCCTTCAGGCCCTTCATCAAACTGAATTTAGCCAAACAGCCCCAAGCCCTGGTGTCTCTGTCTCTCCATGGCCTCTTGAGACAGATTCCCAGTATATTTTTATTTTGGGTGGTGTGGTTGCACTGCACCTACTAATCCTTTGTTGCCATCTCAGATCCTATTTCCCCAAAATAAGGAACAACAGGTGAAGTTGTTGAAGCAAAAGGCAGCTGTTTGATTTTGACAATTTTAAGGGTTAGTAATTTTCTCAGGCAGCCTACAATTTTAGCTATTCAAAGCAGCAATTTCTGCATTTCTTGCAGAATTGCAGCAGGAATGGTTTAGCCCCTTGTATGCTCTGAAGAGTGATTTTTACCATTCAAGAGCACCATACTCCCTGTTGCTGCTGCATCAGCTGCTGTTACAACTATTTTAAGGCTTCATTCCCCTGAGGTCTCATGAGGGAGCCTGGTTGCCACCTGCACCCCATGATTACAAGTCCTAGGAGATGCCCTCAACCCAAATCTCTTGCTCTGTGTTCTCGAGCTTTGTTCTCTTGACACAGCTCTATTTATTTCACCCTTTGCACTCAGTCATCTCTGTGCTGGGGTGACTTGGAAGCAGAAAGGTCAGTTTTTACAAACAAAAGTAATTATTTAAATCAGTCTCTTGAGGCCTGTTTGGAAGGAAAAAATACCTCCTGGTACTAATCTGCTTCAGTAATATAAATGATGTACTTCTGGCTCCTCAGATGCTGTTTCCACTCTTTTCACACCTCTAAAAAGGGAATGTACAGTGTAGCAAACAGTCCAGGTCAGGCTGTGAGCTCCTGCTACATCATTAACCTTGGAATGAGATGTAAACTCTCATTCTTTCCTATCTACTCTAAATAATGCTCTAATTTTTGTATAAAAGTCCATCAATGCCAGGTAAAATTCCACATCATAGAGCCACTCAGGCTAATACATCATAAAATGACTGCCATATCCACAGGTCTCTTTAGATCCTCCTTCTCAGTAGATCTTTTTCAAGTAGCAGCAGTGGGGTCATGAAAGAAACAAAGTGCTGTTCCTACAGAATAATGCCTGAGTTTCAATATCAACTGGTTTTTCTGATTGTGCTTTTACATTCTGATCATTCTTCTTCTTCTGCTTTCTGTTTTTTGCTTAGTGAATGTACTTGGCTTTGAACAGTCAATTTGCAAACTAAACTTTGTATGAAATAGGGCAGGAGCCCACAGATACTTTTTATAGCTGATGACTTGCCTCTGTTTTTAAAAAGTTAGTGCATAAATGTAAAGGCTAACATAGTTTTTGAAGATAATGAATAATTTCACTTAAAGAAAACACTTGGATGCTGGGAAAGTGTTCACATTTTAACTGCTTGGTAGCTGTTCTGATCTATCATAGCTCCTTGTCTGCTGAGCATGTTAAGTGGTAAACACTTACTTATAATTCACACTGTGATTCTCACCTCTGCAGCAGGTGGGACATGCAATAATACTGCAGGGCTTTGGTGTCCACCAACTCCCAACACACCAACAAATTTCAAATTCAGTTTTATATCTACAAAAAATTGTCATGCAGCTACTCTGACACAAGCACCCTGGTCTCTGGCTGACTGAGCCCCACACAGAGTCAGTCTCCTGCATCAGAGAGAGCAGAAGGGGTCGATATCAGCACCTCAAACAACTGTCAATTTATGGCAGGAGGCATCCATCAGATAAAATGATTAAGAGATCAGCTTTCCAAAGCACAGCCCCAATGGCCAACAAGGATGCAGAGTGCAAGCACTGGTGTGACTGCATCTGTCAGGATGTATTAGCTCTGAGAAATCGTTACCCACCCTAGGGAGGAAAATTAGCAAAGAAAACCCCCAGCACTGGTCTGAACTGTGTGTAAATGGGGCTTCCAACAAGGAGGAGGGGGAAAAAAAAAGCAGAGCTTTTCCTTATTGCTGGGCAGGCATTAACTTTCCACATATATTCCTGATGAAAAAATAAGCAGATCTGGGAGAATAAAGTCCAGGAATAATAGGATTTTTTTAATAGAGCTCCTTCTGGCCTCCCTAGACTGCCTTTTGTGAGAAGTGGGTTTGGCAAGACTGGGAAGTTTCTTCTTCCTTTTATTTTTGATGTCATGTTCCCTGAGTGTTGACAACTTTACACTCAAGTGATGCAAGAAACACTAATAATTCATAAACTAAAAAGGGGATTCCCTCTTCTGGGTGTTTTTTGTTCTTCTTGTTATCATTACAAGTTTAGTTACCTACTAAAAGCATTTCTCATGCCAGAGGCTGCCTCTGGGGAGAGTAGAGTGTCTTTAAATTAATAGATATGCAGGTACCTATTATAGATACAGACAGGTATAGATTAGTCTTCAGGAATTCTGTTACATCTCAGCTAATCACTGGTACTTGTTGCAGGGTGTGCTCTACACAGGTGCATATGATAATCAGCACAAAGTTGTCTGGGGACAGGGATGTGAGAGGAGGATGGCTTCACTCTGTGAGTCTGGGTTTGGTAATATTCTGAGCTTGTAGGAGGTGTGAAGTTTTTCTTTAAAATGATGGAATTTTTGGTACATGAAGCTGTCAGACAAATATATATCTTATTCTGAAATATCTTGTTAATGTTGTTTTCTTTTTCTGTATTTTAAAATCAGCCCCAAAAAAGTGTGCTGGTTTTGGAATGCTTTTTAATTTATTTTTTAAGGGCTACATTAGAATATAAACAGGAAGGAAAAATCTATCTGGGTCACATGGTACAAAGGAGAACTCCTACTTGTTGACAGACACAGGAAATGAAAACAAGCAAGGAGAGGAAAGCCTTTGAAGCTAAAACTTTACTTTAGCACCCCAATCATGTTCTGGAAGAAAGGCTGACCTGAGAAGGCAAAGCATTAATCTTAGCACAGCTGACTGAGATTTGCTAGCAAGTTGCACAAGATGAGGCTTTTTCCAGCTTGCCCAAATGCACTGCTGGTTCTGCTGCTGGTCACTGGGCACCAGGGACTTCACTGTCCAGGAGGGATGGCCCAGGACACAGGGACTGCACAGGGACTGAGGTATTTACCTCTGCCTTGCCAAACATCTGCAAACACATCAAGGCTCAAACAGGTATCACAAATATTAGCATGGCTCATCCTCTTTGCTTAGTCTCCCTTCCACTACTAATTTACCCAGGGTCCTCTGAGATACTTACATTTTTCAATAATTTTCAGAGTGTGAGCCATATTAATGGACTCTACAGCCCTGGCAATACTGACCCACAGACACATCCCCAGAGGACTGCAAAGATATATCAAGCAAAAGTTGAAACCATTTAGACAGACAAGGGTTATTCCTGTTTGCTCCAGGTTTCCTGGGTGGCTCTGGATATGTCACCAAATCTCCATGTACACCAACTTCCCGTGGCATTTTGCTCCATTTTCTCTTTTTACAACCTAATTCAAGTATAATTAATGCAATGCAGTATCTAAAGGGCCTCTGACATCTTTCTTTTCCTCCTTCCTGCTTTTAATCTTGTTCCTTGTCCTTTTGTCAACTATCCCACACTTTATGCCATAGTGCTTAAATTAGGTTTTAAAAACAATCTCAAAGCCTATGTGATTTTTGCACGTCATTATTGTGACCTCTGTTTGAATACTTCTAGAAGTGATTCTGCATTCTGCAACATAAATACAGTTACACATGTCTAGCAGGGATATTTAAAGAAGTTTCTCAGATCAAAATTGGTGGGTAATGTAAAAGATCCCCACATGTATGCACGCATTCAAGGTGCACAGGTTGAACTAAGACTGAATGAAATGTGGGGGTTAAGTCACAATTTTTAATTCACAATCGAAATGTGAATTTGGGAGATTTTTGAGATTTTTATGAGAAGACCAGCCTGTGTCCAGCTGCCCTCCACATCCCATTGGCAGCAAAGGAGAGAAATTCACAGAACCCTAAATGCAGTCACATGCTAAGATACAACATAGAGCATCTTTCCTTCAGAAACTAAGGATGGTTCTGCTGGTTTTATTTATAGCTCATGTAAAATTCCCAGACAACAATAGTTCTGCAAGTGTAAGGGAGTCAGTGGAAGTGCTCAGAATAAAAGCAGATCAGAAATAGGCCTGGCATTGCTTCCTTTGGCCTTGGAGAGCTCTTCTAGTCATTCTTCTGGGAATGAGTAATGCTGGGCATGGGATCTCCCATTCATCACTGGGGCTGCATTGACTATGAAAAGTCAGAACTAACTGTAGGGTAATCTGAAGCACACAGCACACTGAATAAACACAGCAGTAGTGGTAGATACCGTGAGAACATAAAGTGAAATTTTGAAGCAACAGAGAAAAGTTCAGATTGAGGTGACTTGGTTACTGAGGATTTACCTTGGCCCAGCATGCAAGTCTGTAAATAATACAGTGTATTAATACACTGGCATGCTTTCAGCCATTGCTGTTTCAGCAAAAAGCAGAGAGTTATGTCCTGAGAGATACCCACGTGTTTGCAAAGGCCAAATGCCATGAGGTGACATCAGCCCCAGGGTCCCTCTGGACCTGGCTGGCTGAAGGCAGAGGAGAATCTGCCACTGGCTTCCAGAAATGTTAGCTCAAGACCTATGGGCATGTGGAACAAAAAGCAACAAGCATCTGTCACCTCAAAGCTGGCAGAAGTGTCAGATTTCATGAGCTGTGTACAGTCAGGTATTGCATTAGCACAAATTGTGTGGTTTAAAATAATTTGGTTTAAAACACATGCCTTTGGGTGCTTCTGCAGCATCCTGGGACTTAAAATGTGTACTATTTTATGCCTGTTTTTCAGTGGATTTCTTCCACTGCAGTATTTTTAGCTCTTTACTCTCTCCCACTGATCTGTATACCAAGAGGATCTGACATCTCTCTGCCCAAACTGTAAATCACAGAGTGTCTGCTCCTGCAGCTGCAGGGCTGCAAGGTAACCCATGGGACCATCCCAGTGCCCAGGCACAGCTATGGACAAGCCAGAGTGCTGTGTCTTGTTGGCAGGCTCTCCTGCTCCTTGGAGGGAGGGGGAAAAACACAACTCTGAAATGAAGAGAGTAAAGCTACCTTTTAGTCCTTTGGTTCCTGGATTATTTTCATTGTACACAAACATGAAAACAAAGGGAAGGATCAGCCCAAGGATGAGATCTTTGTACAGAATTCACCCTGATACAAAGAGGGAGCAGCTTTCCTCAGGAGCTGTACCCACCTACTCATTGCCTGGAGGCTTTCCATCCTTCAGCATCTGTCCAAGGGTTTTGCAGTGTGCTGCTTTTCTGCTCTTTTGGCATCACTTTTGGAATCGGGAAGCAAGAAATCTTCAGATTTTTGGTGGGAAAAAAAAAAAAACCCTACAAAATGAGCAAATATATTCCTGCAAGTCACAGGAAGGGGTGGAGATGGAATTGCTTTTCTTTCCCCATTGCCATGTGCCCTCTGGCCAGCACCACTTGGGCTCAGCAGCTCCAGTGCCAAGGCTGGTGGAGCCATGGGCACAGGCAGTGCCCTGGAGAAGCAGCCACGGGCACAGCAGTGCAGGAGTGTGGCTGGCTGTGGCAGGACACTGCTGGCTGATTCTGATTTACTTCTGCCAGGCAGAGTGTGGCTCAGGGGCAGCACAGAAATAGGCTGTGCAGGCAGGCTGCTTTCTGCAGCAGCAGCAGAGGAGCAGGGCTGTGGGGACACGGCTTCCTGCAGTTTGTCACACTGCTTTCAGTCAGAAGTCTGTCAGGGAAATAGTCATAGACACCAAATCACAGCAAAAAATCTGCAAGTTTGTGTAGGTGCTGAAATAGGGCTTAGCACAGAAAGTGAAAATCCCTGGAGATGGCTTAGCAGTCTCAAAGGGAACAAATATTTTCCTTATAAAATATTGCGTAGGAATGCGTTGTGCTACTCGTCATGAAAAATTTATGGTAAACATTTGACCCCTTTTCTCTCCATGATTTCTCAACAACTAGGCTCAATTCTTTATGATTTCCCTCCTTAAACTAGTCCATAAATGTTTGATATGAACACATTTCGGCCGAGGCATGCTCTTGGTTGCTGTATGGTTTTCGCCTGGCATGTTTGCTTATCCTGATTTGATCCGTGTTCCCTCATTGCTCATCTAAACAACAGAAGTTATTTTTCTTCCATACTAGACCAGTGAGCCTGCACAGATGGGGAAATCATTTGTTATTACTTTGCTGAGAGCATACAAGTGACCACGTAAGAGATCCACGTTTCAGATAAGAAGGAATGCATTTATTTCCCCAACATGTTTTTATGCTGTTACAGACCCAAGAAATCCAAAACACTCCCTATATTAAATTAATTCTCACAGAAATCTCATGTTCTACTAGCCATATATTACAACTACAAAACATGGAAGAAAGAACTGAAGACACATTTTGTTACGAGATCTTCTTCAGCAGTGGTGCTACTCTTCATTTTTCCAAAATGTCATCTTTTGATAATTAGTGAAAGAACACAATCATAAAGCAGTAATTTTTATTTTTCTGTTCCTGTAGTCAAATCTCTGTAGTGAGATTGTGAGGTAGATGAAGCAATGAACTCTTCACTTGTTGAATAGATCCAGGGCTTACCCCACCTGATTTTATGGAGCAAAAAATTATGTCGGTGTGTGTGTCTGTCCATCTATCTGTCTGTTTGTGCTGGCTGGTACATGCTCTTTATTTTCATTTTCTTCAGAAGTAATTTCTTTGCTCATATTTCACTAATTGAGTATGTTCTATAGATCAATTTTCATTACATTGCACTTCTGCCTCACTGGTTATGAGGAACAAGCCATGAA
The DNA here is from genome assembly GCA_030060385.1 of Muscicapa striata striata. Taxonomy (NCBI): domain Eukaryota; kingdom Metazoa; phylum Chordata; class Aves; order Passeriformes; family Muscicapidae; genus Muscicapa; species Muscicapa striata. The sequence goes on from JAREIS010000215.1 coordinate 1,223,891, forward strand.
CTGTAGACCATATCTCATCCTGGCCAGGGGAGATAATCAGATGCTTAAGTCTGGATCCTATACAGTGTGATAATAATAAGCAATAATCTTTTTTTTTTTTTTTTTTTTTTAATCTCTCTCCCTTTTCTGACCCTAATGAATATGACTTATCAATCAGAACTTCAAATGAAAGAGGAGGGGGGAAGTATAACTATATACAGTACATCTTGTGGCTCAAATTAACAGCACTGTGATCCAAGTAATTCTCTCTTAGATTCAAAATTGGAGTAGAACAAACCATATTCTTAATCTTTTAATTAGAATTTTTAATCAGAGTCATTTGAAGTCAACTTGATAATATAAAACCACAAATGTGATGCTTAGCAGAGGTAGATCCTGAACAATTTGTAACAAACTGCCAAGAATCTTCAGTTGATTCTTGTTATTTTTGAAGGAAAATATGTGTGGAGAAAGGACTTCTGTTTTATAATGTTACCAGAGACTTATCTGAAAATCAGATATTGCACCAAAACAATAATGCAATCCATTGTGTACCTAAAAATTATCAGAAAACAGCAGTGAATATGTTTATTGTCAATGCTCAATTTTTGGACTCTTTTGGCATACAGAAGTTCTGATTTACTAAGCATTATAGCCTTGTTACTCATGAATCTCAAGTCTCTGAAAAATCACTGTATTGGTTTGATATTTTTAAGATTTAAGTTCTTCTTACTGAGATCTAGGAGCTGAACATAGAAGATTCAAAGTTTGAAATCCTGAGTACTAAAATACCCCACCTTTTTTCTCTTGTTGAAAATTAATGTAAGATCACAAGAACAGATACACTGGATCAGATTCAAGGTCCAGCTAGTTCAGGATCCTGTCTCTGGCAGCAACAAGTATTACCTACTTTGGGTAGAACATAGAAATAGGCACTAATATAGAAACATTCTCTTAATATAGCTACCAGCCTTTTTTGACTGCAGCTGCAGAGATGGCATCTTGGTGTTCCACTGCCCCTGTGGATTTTTCTTTCAGTAATGTATTCAGTCACTTTTAACCCTTTTAGGTCTTTTAGATCATAACATCCCATGGCATTGAAATCCACAGCCTAGATATCTGTTTTGCAAAGATCACATTTTTTTTCTTGCATCTCTTCCCAGTCTGCCACCGAAATTCCTTTATTCTGGGAAAAAAGCAAACAATTACTCCCAAATTATTTTTTCAGGTCTGCTCAGGATTTAATAGAAGTCTTTATCATATTCCCACACTTGCCCTTTCTCCTGGCTGTAGAGACTCTATTTGTCACTCCTTGAACAGAAGTGGTGCCACATTTTTGGTCAGACTGGTTTCTTCTTTGTGTAGCTTTTCTTCTGTCATTACATATTTTTAACAGAGAGTGGGAGAGAGAAACTAGATCCAGATGCACTATGAATTTATATATGTTATGGCATAATGAGAAGTAGCATAAGAATGTTGTGCATGATAAAATCAAAGAATGCTTTGGGCTGGAAGGGACCTTAAAGACCATTTAGTTCCAGCCACCCCTGCCACAGGCAGGGACACTTCCCTCTAGACTAGGCATTAACTTGTTTCAGAAAATTAAAGTCTTATGGAAATGATGGAAATACTATACATTCTAGTCTGACATGTCAGTTTAGGCCATGGTGTGCCCCAGCTATGGTTTCAGGGTCAATTTTTGTCTTCAACTCCTCAAACACTGGTAAAATTTTTCTACTTGAATTATTTCTACCTTGGTGAAGATTATTAAATTCAAATGTAAGAACTGGGAAAAATACAGAATTATATTTTTGCTTTTTTTTTGAACGACTTTTCAGCATATCTGTACAGCTGAAGTTCTTCCATGCCAAAAACTGAAATTTACCATGGAGTAGCTCCAGTTACCAAAAAGGACTTTGAGTGCTTTGGGAGAGCTGATGTGTTTGGTAGAACTGCCCCTTATCCTGAGGTGCCTGGAGCAGCAGTGATGGGCACATTCCTGACCCACACCTCTCCCTTGCTGTTCTCTGTCCCTCTGGAACACCCAGAGCTCTGCAGGGCACAGGGAGCAGGGCTCTGTGTGTGCAAAGACAGATAATCTGCCCCAGCCCAAATGCAGCAGCTCAGGCCATGGCAAAGCTTATCTCCTCCCAAAAGTGACTCTGCTGCTGACAAAGCTGACAGAAGCTTGCTCTTGTGGACAGCGAATTTTTAAAACATGAGAATGTTGGATGGGGAAGAGCACTTGAGAGAGTTTTAGCTGCAATTCTTTTGTGTATTTACTCCCCCCAAAGCACGTGGAGTAGGAAAAAGCAATACTATTGTTATTGTGTATCTTTCCATGGAATATCATTAGTATCAGGGCATCTGTAGAGCAATGAATTGTGAGTACTATTTGTTTACTAAACCACTACAAGCAGCCACTTTTTGGACAATTTGTAACAAAAATATCTGTGTAGTTCTCTTCTCTCTCCCTCCCACCACTGCTAGTCCTGGCTTTGCTCCCAGACAACTACCCTCTTCAATACAGAAAGTGTCCTTTATTACAATCAAAATCAACACATCTAAATAATTTTGAAATGTTTGCTACAGTCTTTTTAAAATTTATTTATTCATTCCCACCTTGTTTGAGTCTACAATGTATATTCTGTGTCTATTACAGTGATGTTTGCTTTCAAATTTCAAGCTTAACAAATACAGCCATGAGGAGTTTTATTTCTTTGTCTTCAGATAAATTATTAAAAACCAGAATGATGGTTTTAAGTGACAAGACTGATCTGACTTTCCTTACTATCATCATCATCATCATCATGAAAAATTGGAGGCTGTTTGAGAATAAAGGCCAATATGTTATTCATGCCCAATACTAACAAAATTCTGGACTTATTTAGGTGTCTCTTTTGATTCTAGGACTTTGGACAACTAATTATTTTTGAACTAAGCTTAAGCAAGACTTTAGGAATTAAGTTCTGGGAACTGAGGTCTTGTTGAAACTCTGCAGATGTGCAGCATGGTGAACTCCTGGGTTCATTTGAAAAGCTCTGCTTGCCTTTTGCTCTCAGTGGAAACTGGAAACTCCAAGCCCAGTCAGTAAAAGATGTGCTGACATGAAGATTTTGCCTCACATCAGGAGTGTTTTTTTAAAGGGACTCACTTGTTTTCCCACAGAGCTGCACAGCAGGTACAGAAGACTCAAAATTTATTTATTTTGTAAAAAAAGTAAACCAGATGATACCACACATTCACAAATAGAAATGCATTTAACAAACTTCAGGTGCTAAAGCCTTTAATCCACAGCACCAGCTCAGACCTTGCCCAGAATATTCCCTCTCTAGCACGTGTGGTGAACCCTTAGGTTCACTGGCACTTGTCTCTCTGCAAAGCCACTGCCTGCTCCTGTAAGCAGAGCAAAAGCCATGCCAAGGATAACACCCCTTGCTAAACAGCTGCCAAAATATCCAGCTCATTGCAAAATACAGTCCCTAACAATTAAAATATGTTGTTGCTGGAGTTACTGAAGTGCTGTGCTGCCCACAGCCCTTACTGACAGTGACATGCATGTGGTGCAGGAGAGAAAGGAGGCAATGGTGTAGGGCAAGGATGCAGGATGTATTTTCTTGTCATGACTGAGTGGGGAAGCTGCTCTTCCAGCATCAGCAGGGCACTGCAAGGCCAGAACTGCAGGAGTCTGCCCTTTGTAACTCTGCAGATTTGTGCTTTTCTGCTTTTATGACAGCATTTCAAAAGAACTCCATTAAATCCCATACAAACTGAGCTGTTTTCACCATCTCATACTAATCTATCTTTTCCTCAGAGGTCTCTATTACCTGTTTAAGTATGGTCACTGACATCACCAAAATCACTTTAGCTACTCTGATATCTGTGTTGTCAGTAATAATACACAAGTTTCCTTTCTATAGAAACAGCATGCCTGGATTTTCAATGAAAGTCTGAAGCTGTAACTCTGGTCAGCAGTCATGATTCAGACCTCTAGTTCACTTCTTTCCTGTGCTATTAGGATGGTACAAATATATATATATATTATGTAAGTGACAACCAGGGTGCTTTTAAGTTCAACAATGATGGTATTTGCTCATGAGTCTGTTATTTCTCCCTTATTTTCTTTCAGGAGTGTTTCTCTCTTACGACATTTAACTTTGAATTTTGCTGTCTTTGTGGGAGAGAAAGTGACTTGTGGAGGTGGGCATTGCTTATGTAAATTGTTCAGTCTCATGGGAAAAGGTTCAGTCACTTGTCTTTAGTTTCCCTATTAGCCACTATAATATATTAATAGTTACTACTTTGGATATGTCTTTTCAAAAGTAGTATATAAGAAAAATCTATTATTTTATGCAGCAAAATAATTTGTGAACCACTCATAGAAAATCTACACCCTGACAGGGAAAACATGTTCATTTTTGCTCTCTCACTGTTAGTCACTACTGTGCGACAGCCAAATGTGCACATACATAGAGCACAGAATTAATTTCAACAAGAACAAAGGAACACATGGTGGCAGCCTGAACAATGTTGGGGCTCTCAATGCTCTGCTGACTGGGATATTCAGTCCCCTGAACTCTTCCACCATTGTTCATTTTATTCCTACAGATTCAATAAGACCTGATCCAGCTCTGTATGCACAGTTCATTTACTTCTTGCATGGCTTGTTTCTATGGTAATACTAAAACAGGAGATATCTGATGACTCATGCTTCCTTATTTAGGAAAAAAAACAGTGTCAGATGCCATAAACTAAAATGTTTCAACCCATGCCACTGAGGAAGTGCATAGCTTTGCATCTGGTTATGGCAGTACATCTTGCTGGTGTGATTACCCATAGCGACCTCAGCTTTACAGGAAGAAAAAAAAAACTGTTTTATTTCAGATGAGACAGTTCTTCACTTTACTCCTCATATCATTGCTTCCTGACAGTCACTGAAAGAGCAACATGGCTCCCTCCAGCATCTGCTACAGTGAGATGTGCACAATGTTTTCAAAGAGAAATTACCCTCCAAGCTCCAAAAGAAAGCCACTGTGAAGGGAAAGTGTGATTCAACACTGAGTTTCAACTCAGCTGCCTAATTATTCCCTCAGGGAGCAGAATTTCTTCCAGTTGTAATCACGCTAATTCTGGCCCTTCAAAACAGAAGATTTCCTGAATTCTGCACAGTTTGGGGGCCACCTGTAGAGGGGAAGAGACCTTGTATAATGGCAGATTGCCATTAGCAACCATTTCCACAGAATCATAGAATGGTTTGTCAGACTTTTGCTGCTTTTCCTGAGGCTGTTCAGGGACAGCCCTTCCCACGGTGCTGTAGGGGTATTGGGACCAGCTCCACACTTGGTTAGGCACTGTCTCCTCTGCTGAGTGCCACAGTGTCTGCTCATCCATCTGCTTCTGTCCCACTGACACCACTATGATCCCATCTCTGGGTAGGTGAAGTTTCCAAGGAAGGAAGATCTTCAGCCTCACTGCTTTTCACATTCTCAACATATTTCCTGCTGATCATCATCTGGTAGGTCCCAGCAGCTGGGGACTGTCCCCATGCACAGTGGGGCTCCTTTTTACACTCTAACCACCTTCTGAACAACAACCTCCTGCCAGTCCACTACAACTGCTGGCTAATTTTTCTCTACTGTTGATGACAAGTACTAGATTAATCTTGAGGGCTTGCTTCTTTCCCAGCTTATGTAATGACAATCCAATCCAGAAATCCTCCTGGCATCAGGGAAGCAGTCCCTAGCCTTGCAAAAATCTTTCACACTTCACAGACCCAGGGAGACTTAACATTATGATTTCAGCAACTTGATTAGCCAGGCTCTCACTGGCTAATCACTGGCTAATCTCTCTCACTTCTTCCTTCTAATGAAAGACAATCTCAAATCCTGAAACTTTAAGGTTGAAGCTGAATCAGAAAAGACTGGCAAAGAAAGATTTGTGCACTCCTCTGGAAATTAGGGGTTTGGCATACATTCAAGAAAGCATCCTAGTCAGAAAAACAAATATGGGCCTGATGTGTGGTGCATACTTAGGGACTTCCCTGAAAAGGACCTTTATAGATACCATTGCATAAGTGCTTGTAGAGAACTTGAGTGTAGCATCTTTTTTTTTCTTTAATGTTGTCAATTTCCTTTAAATGAATGCATTTATCACCACTATCTGACTATTTCAGGGTTCAAAAAACTCCTTCCCTGGAGAAAACCATTTTAAAAGGTTGTACTTGGGTCTGACCTCATAAAGGGGTCCTAACCCCTTAAATTAAATGCACTCTTAAAACTAATCCATTCATTCTAGTGAGAGGGGATATCAGGGCCATAGAGAGGTTAGACAAGAGGGATTGCTCTCCAGGGATGCTGGTAGAGTGGGCAAATATGTAGATACAGCTAAGAACCTTGTTTCTAATTCTGGAATTGGGCTGAGACCATTACCACTTAATGCTGCCCTTCCCTTACACAAGCAAGATGAGTGAGGAGAGACTGTGCCAAAAAGTCTTGCTTTAGCCCTGCTGGAAATAATGGATTTGGATGGCAACAGAAGCAAATGATCATATCCTGTACAAGCTGGGAATTGCTCTGTATGAGCCTGCCTTTGAGAACAGAAGACAGAAGGTGACGACCTTGAGTGAGACTTTTCAGACTTAACCCCCAACTATTTCTATAAAATATTGAGAGTGACAGCTGATACATCACTCCTGTTCCACACACACCATGTAAAATAGGCTGTGTGTATCCAACCAAACTATTTAATAGCTCACTAATGCATTTGGGGGTTGTCTTTTGGAGACTCTGGCAGAAAAAAGACCTTCAGTAAAAATACCATGGAACACATCTATCAGATTACCTTGTGAGTACAACACAAGCCTCATGCCTTACCCTTCCCTCCCTGTGCTCTGCTCTGCCCACTGTGGCTACTGGAAAAGAGGTAGCAGAGGCACTGTGTGCAACTGAGACCCCATGGCTTTCGTTGTGCCATGCCCTGTGGGACACACAGGTGTGTGTGCAGGGCTGCCCACTTGCAGTGTGATGCTGCACTCCAGATGAAGTTGACAATTTAGCTCATTTTTTGGTTTTAGATTAACCTTCATGGGTGCTGGGCAGAGTTACCACCTCTGGGCTGCTTAGTGCTTCCTGCCACACTGGGGACACTTGGATTAGAAGGCCAAAAGTAAATAAACATCCCAACAAGGGAGTAAGGAAATGAGCAATAATAAGAGATTATGGTTTCCTGAGGATTTCCTCAGAATTTTCTGGATACCTAATGGTAAAGTTTGGCCAAATGCAACATTTTGTGGGAAATGTGGTTTGGGAGGACAGTTTGTCAGGGGAGAAGAGGGAGCAGGGAAAAAAGAAAGGAATTCTAAAAATGTTTTTTCTGGTAGAGTGAAAATTTTTCATGAGGGAAAAAACCCACTTTCTTCAACAGGTACTACAAAACAACAGTATAAGCTAATGGTGATTTTTAGGAAGTGCTATTGCTTATACTAAGTTGAATTTGTTTTCTGTATATTCTGTGAACAAAGGCTGCTGCTATATATAGGATATGTTAATTTCAACTCTCTCCATTTCTTTGAATGAGAAATATCTGACATATTTTGGGGTACTGTAAATAAAAAAGAAGTCACTATCCAGGAATAATGGAATAGTAAATGTAGAAAAAGAGAAGGATAGCAAGTGAGAATGCTATGTTGTATATTCAGATAGATGTATTTGCATGGATGTTTTAGTGTATGTCCTTGCCAGAAGACTCAGCCACACACTTGGCTTGCACTGTGAGTTTGTGTAATGGGTCAGATCCAAATGCTGGCAGAAGAGCATCTAAACCAGTTCTGCATTAGAGACTGATGTCCCTTTAGCTGCACTCACTGATGAAGATGATGCAGAGAATTAATTACAGCTGTGAAGACTGAAAGTGAAAGGGCCATATTCCCTCCTCAGCCATGACCCTGCACTGGGCTGACATCAAGGAGGTTGCAGGGTCAAAGAATTCAGGAAAAAGCATTTGGTAATAAATTCTATCGAGTTTATGTCCTACAGCCTAACTGCATCTCTTCAATCAGTGATTGGAGATCACGTGTAAAGAGCTCTTAAAAAACTGAAAGTCATTTCTTCCTGGAAGCAGAGTGCAGTTGAAGATGGATGCACTTCCCTGAGGCTCTGGCCAGGTCACAGCTGTACCTGTAGGTGCTTCTCTTGCTGTGTTTGAAGAAAGGTGGGACCCAAGTGTTGCTTTGACCTTTCCTTTGTCAACTTCTCTTTTTTCACTTGCTGCAAAGCAGGTTTTGTTAAGAGATAGCCAGCAAATATCCAGACAAATGTTAATTTTTAAAACTGTTTTGGTAGGTAAAGACAGTTTGTCAGCCAACCCCTGCACCAGCTGCTACTTCCAGCACCATTGGTGGAACATGGCACAAAACCAAACTGGGCACAAATGTATTGTTAGTCCATCCAGGATGTGTGTGATGCTAGGGAATGTGCTTGATCCTAGCACCTCTCTGCCAAGGGAAACAAAATTGACTGCAGAGGGACCACAGCAGCAAGTGACTGTTTTTGCAGCAGTGGTTCTTGTGCTGGTGCTGGCATTGGTATAAAACAGAAACATGGGAAGTGTCTGTGGGAAGGAAACACATGTCAGGATGTCTGCACAGACAGCAGCCTCCATGCTCTGGGGCTGATAAATCCCCAGAACTACATGGACCTCGTATGAGCCTCTCTATTTTTTAAAGCTCTTGTCTCTGGGCATTCAATACCTGAAGGCTGTGAGAGATGACATCCATCAGACCAGGGAGTTTTGGCTTAGGAAATCACAGATATGCAGGGTTCAGGGTGAGCCATGCTGCCCACACTGTCCAGTGATGATGGATGTGGAAGCACCTGGCCATAGCTGAGACCAAATACACCTGACAACCTCTCACCTGTGATGCTGGGAGCCTCAAGCAGGAGAGAGGGACCAGTCAGCACTGACCTGCAGCTAAATCTCCAGACCACAGGTCCCCTGAGTCAGCAGATCTCCTCGTGGGCACTTAGGCTGCATGTCCTCATAGGTGAGGTGATTTTAACTCAACTCTGCCTCTTGGCTCTGCAGCCTCCCTTCTGCACAATGAAAATTACAACTTCTGAAGTACTTAGGCACATGCTGATGGCAAAATCATCCACCAGGGGCTCAAGCACTGCTGTGCAGAGTCCCAGAGAAGACCATACAAAAATAGCATATCTTTTGATCTTAAAACTCAGTTAAATGCAGTCTGCAGATGCACTCAAATCCTCTAATTGTTCTGCAGGCACTGAATTATTTCCAGTTAAACCTGTGTTTTTTGTCATTATGACACAAAGCAACAGGATTAGGACAAAACTGGTGGTTTTAGATGAAACACAAAAAAGCCAGAAAATTCCTTTGGGTTTGAGTGGCAGGTTTTTAATGGACCAACCACTCAGCATTACCTGAGAACACTTATATTTGGGATTCCCCTCTGCTCCCCAAGGGAAATCTATGGCCTCACGAGTATGCTTGGCCTCCAGGCCCAGCTTCATAGTTTTAGCATCATTTAATCAGCAGCATGGCACTGTCACTGCTCTTCTGCCATGAAAGATTTCGCTGCCATGAGCCCTGTTCTGCACCCTTCAGAGCAGAGGGTCCCAGCCCACTCAGTGGTGGTGAACGTCCCTGCACCCCCACCTCAGCCCTAAACTGTTCCTAAAGAAGGAGGTGGTCTCTTTTTCCAGCAAGGGAAAGGGTTGGAGACTCCATGGCTATCCCTCATGGCATTTCCAGGCTGCTCTTTCTGTCAGTTAATTGTGAAAGCAGATCTGCTCTGACAGTTCTGTATGGGGTCTGTGCATCAATAGGGACAGGGGGTCCCTTAAACCATGCAGCAGGACAGGTCCCACAAACATTGGGGAAGAAGCTGAATCTCAGCCCTGCTCCTCCACACAGAGCTGTTCAGAAGGGAATGGCACTGTTTCCTCTGACACACATAATCATAGAACAAGTTGGGTTGGAAGGAACTTTCACCCCCTTTCAAATTTCATCTCCATGTAAATGATGTACCTAACACGGGATGCGGGATGCTGTAGAGGGACAGGGAAGGGAAGGGCACTGTCCCGGGCTGCGCTGCCGAGCCCGGAGCGGCTCCTGGCACCTCCCGCGGGGCGGAGCGGAGCGGGGCGGGCGGACAAAGCCGGGCTGTCAGCGGGCGGGCGGGAGAAAGGAAAAGAGGCGGCTGCTGCCGGCGGGGAGCGGAGCAGGTGAGGCGGGAGCCGGGCTGTGCCACGCTGGCAGCGGGAGCGGCCGGGCAGGGCCCGAGGCGGGGGCTCTGGGGGCCGGGGGCGATCGCTTTGTGCGCCCGGGCGGGCGGCACCGGAGCGCTCCCTTCGCTCGGGGCTCGGCGCGCGGAGGTGGTGGCGGCGCTGATTCACCCGCTGCCCGTGGGCCGAAAGTACTTCGGGAAAGCAGAGAAGAGCTTACTGCTCCCTGCTCTTACAAAAAAATTTAAAAAAGGAAGTGAAATTTCAGCGCTGTGACAGTGCTAAAGCAATCTCCTAACTCGAACCGAGTCCCCTACCCTGTGGCAGCGAAGCCGGAAAATCCCAGGAGAATTATGGCTGAGTTGCATCACTCAGAGAGTAATTAGTATTTAGCGGGCTGAAGGAGCGAGAAGCGTGTTTGTGTATCTGTTTTGTTGCTGTGAATAGTTGGGAAGTGAAGAGTTGTTGGCTGGCTCTGTGGTGCGCTGTGTTCATGAATTTGAAATCCTTCCGTATATAACCAGTTTGCGTGTCCCTGCTGAGCTGCGAGAATCCAAAACAGCTTCTGGTAACGGAGCTTTCCTCCAGTGTGCTGCATGGTAGGAAAGCCTTGTGACAAATAAATCCCATTCCAGGAAAGCACTTCAAAGCCTGATGATTCAGCAGCTGCATGCACTGACCAAGGGTGACAGCTCCTGTGAACAAGGATGCAGCACTGTGGGCAGATATAAACATTACCTGAAACTACAAGCTCCCCATACGGTACTGGCACAAGTGAGTGAGGTTGTGCAAAAAAACGAACCCCCTTCCCCACCAATTACTACCAGTTTTTCTTTTTAAACAGCTTCTTCTGATGATTCAAATGAACAGTCCTCAGTGCTTTCTGTGGCGAGTGAGTTATAGTCCTTTTTGCACTTGCTTCCAAAGGAATAGTTGCTTTTTATCTGTGGTCCCAAACTGTGTAGCAAATGAATTGAGGCTAATAACTTATAGCTTATAACTTAATGTAGCAAGAAATATAAAGCTGTAAAGATGGTGAAAACTTTGTACAAGAAATACTGTGACAATTTTGCTATGTTTTAAGAGAAGATAAACACTGAGACTGAGATGACATTTGAGAAGTGGAATAGCAGAATAGTATTTCAAACAAAGCCTCGTGCAGCTTAAAGGTTATTTTGGTAAATTGCACTTGCTCTTCGAAAGGCAGTCTCTTTAAAAAGTCAAATGAACCATGTAAAGACTTCTGCAGGAACACTATTGCAGGATGAATCTAGTCAGGCTTCTGACTGCATCAGTGCAGAGCAAAGTATTTAGAAGTATCATCTCAAGGGCATGTAGAGGTATTTATTATTCACCAGTTGTATGAGCAGCTGTGCACACTGTCATGTCAGGATGCCCAGGTCACGAGCTGAACGTTCTCCAAACCCTCAGCATGCACACACTCACTCTGTGTCTTTTCTCTCTGGTACAAGGACCCCTGCTTTAAGGCTTGTTTATGTCTTTACTCGCACAACTGGATGTGCAGGGTGGGGCTTTACTCAATGAGTGAGAAAATACAAAGGGCACAAACTGCCTTTGTCTCACACAGGGTTTGTCAGCAACCGCTGCTGGGATTGAATGGCTTCTTGTTAGTGAAGCCCTTGCAGTGAAAATCATCCCCAAAGTCGAGGACAGGAGGGTTATGACCCCTTAACTCACCTACTGCCTTATCTTGTGGGTGAAGGTTTGAGTTACAGGAAACTCTCCATCTTTCCAAAAACACTCAAGATTTATGGTACTGCTGCAATAGTGAAGTTTCCTACTGTCCCTAGTAGGTAAAGTTGGCTGAGATGCTATAAAATCTAGATTCAACCAAGGGCTTCAGAAATTATTAGCAATTGATGAATTTGACTTTTCCTGAAGGTAGGTATGGTTTCTTTCAGTCTGCCTCAAAGTTAGCCTACAAAATCCATGAGTTACTTCAGTTTCCTAAGGAGAAAAGATCAGCTTACGGAGAAAGGAAAAGGTCAGGGACAGCAGCAGGTGAGGCAGTCAGTGACTTGGAGGCTTGGTGTGTATGAGACACCTATACCTTTTGGAGATTTCAAAGACAGGAAGATGTGGATATTTTTCTATGGCCTCACTCTGTGAGGTGTGCCACGGGAGTGAGGATGGTATAACTTGTCCAATTGTCCTGTCAGGCTGTATCAGAACACCTGGTGGTCAGGTTTGGCCTTTTGGTGGTATCTTCTGCTTATTTAAAACTTTTGGCATTTGGCCACTTACCAGGTACCTGCTTGGGTACCTGGAGCTCCTGGAGTTGGTCCAGCAGAGGGCTATGAAGATGATTAAGGGGCTGTAACATCTCTCTTAAGAGGACAGGCTGAGAGAGCTGGGCCTGCTCAGCCTTGAGAAGCTATGACTGAGAGGGGACCTCATCAATGTCTGTAAGTATCTGATGAAAGAGTGCCAAGAACAAGGGGTCAGGCTCTTCCCAGTGAAGCAACAGGACAAGAGTCAATGGGCAGAAACCAAGGCACAGGAAGCTCCACCTGAATGTGAGGAAGAAATTCCATACTGTGCAGTGACTGAGCACTGAGATTGCCCTGAGAGAGTGTGGTGTCTCCCTCCCTGGAGAGACTGACTCAAGATTTAGATGCAACACTGTGCCATTTGCTTTGGGATGACCCTCCTTGAGCAGGGTTGGACCCCTGGGTTGGACCAGATGGCCACTGGGGTGGTTTTCCAGCCTTGCCCCTCCTGTAATTTTATGATTCTGTGATTCTTGAAGGTTGTCCTCCTATAGCATGCCCCTTCCTCTGAGAAGCAAAAGGGTCTCTTGTGTCATCACTCTTGCTCCTCAGGCAGGAGAGGCTTCCTGCCCACAAGGGCAGCAGGCATCGCTCGCTTAGGAGGACAAAAAGTCTGTCTAAAGTGCATTGGAAACAACCCATGCATTGATGATTCTGACTGGTAGCCTTGGGCTGGGATAGTTACTTCAGCCTTTTGATTTTGTTTGTAGTGGCCTCTATTAGTTTTAGTCTGATATTCTAAATCCAAGGCCACACTCTGACTATAGAACTCTCAAAACAGGTTTCTTTCAGCTCCTACAAGTCAAAGTATTCTCAACTATTTAACTTTGTCTCTTTTGGCTATCTGGCATTTTTCTGTGTTATTTTTGAACCTTCTTCCAAATGCCAGTGAAACATTTGGAGGAGTTTAAAAACAAATTATATCCCCCCCACCACACCACACCACACCCACCCTCCCAAATGGATAACCACAATAATTTATTGTTGTGGTTTAACCCCAGCAGGCAATTAAGTACCATACAGCAGCTCACTCACCGCCCCCACAGCAGATTAGAAAGAAAAAGTAAGCTCCATTGGTTAGGAAAAGTTAAAGGTTTGAAACAAAATATAGTAATAGTAACATACCACTAATATTAAATATGCTGTCCTCACTGTGCACCCTCCTGGATTCTTGTGTGGCTCCTCACTTGCAGAGTAAGAGACACTGAAAAGTCCTTGGGTTAGGGTAAGCACTACTTAGGAATAGCCAATACATCTCTGTGTTATCAACATTATTCTCACACTAAATCCAAAACACAGAGCATAGTACTAGCTACTAAGAAGAAAAAAAGCTCCATCCTAACCAAACAGGGACATTTAATAATTGAAAAATGAATTTGAGGACTTTCAAAATTACTAAAACTTTGGCTGAAACATGTAATTTGAATTTACCATAGAATAACTTTTATCCTGATCCTTTTTCCCTCAAGCCTCTTGCAACATTGAAACCTTAATACAGTGAAGTTTTATGTTTTAAATAGCTTAATTCCAAAAGAGGGAGAAACATTAGACTAATGCAATTAGGTGAGTGGAATGCATTTTTCCCTCAGGCAGCTCTGGAGAGTGATACTATATCATGTTAAAAACTGCAAGTGGTTGTGTCAGACCGAGTTGGGCTGGGCAGATGTTGGCATGGAGCATGGGAGGGGGAACTGCAGCTGGTGCAGAGTCCCAGTGGGAGCATGTTGACAGCATTGCTCTGAGTCACTGGGGGCCCAAAAAACAACTCTGTCATGATGGCACACATGGTGGTGTTGGGTGAAGTTTAAGTGAGATCCTGAGCCCTTCAGCAGCTTTATGTATATTATTTATTTTACTGCAGGTACACGTGTGTATATATAAAAGTCAGTGTGGCCCAGCTCCTCTGAGCAAAGCTACAGCTGCTAATGTGAAATGCTTGCAGTTTCAGTGGGGCTTGATTTGTCACTGATGTAAGGTGAGGGGGTGTGGGCAATTCCCTTTACAGTTTTGCCACTTGGATGCTGCAGATCCACCTGCTGACAGCCCCCACTACATCCATCTCTAGGAGCAGTGAACCTGAAGACTGAACTTTGGCAGAGCCATGGGTGCTCTCAGGGCAGCCAGAGAAACTGGTGTTTAGTCTGCCTGCAGGAAAGGTGGGGAAAGAGCCTCAGGCAAGGTGCTGTTTTCAAGGGGTTTGAAAAGACACTTCACTACCTGTATTGAAGAAGCAGAGACTTGTCTTCTGCCTTTGGGAAAGCCAGATGACAGGGAAGAGTATTGGCAGCAGGGTTCAGGAGTGGGGAGAGGAGAATGCAAAGCCTGAACTGCAGGGAAAGGATCCCAAAAACAAGAATGTTCTAGGAAAGGTGTGAGGGGAAGCATTTATCATATTATGATTTAATTGGATCTCAAATAGTTGTGTTTGTCCCCCACGAGCTGGAGCACAGCCCCAGCGCGCAGGCTCAGAACAGACAGGATTAGGGCACAGACCTGTTCTGGGAGCAGTGCCCAGTGTCAGCAGCCAGCAGCAGGGCTGCCCTGGGCTATTTATATTCTGGTCATGTCCAAAAAGTCTTTTAAAGGGACCAAAGGAAAGCAATCCTGCTAACAGAACCCCTCTAGCAAGAGAATGGCTTCAGGAGGGGCAAATATGCTCAAATATGATCAGCAACTGCTGCCCTAAACAGGGGACAGCTCTTCACAGTGGTCCAAAAATGCCCAATGGTAGTGATGAGGAGGAGGAATGTAGTAGAGGAGATGAAAACATGACAAAATTTGGGGGGAGAGCCTTAGTGATCTTGGTTGAATGCCTCTTCAGTCCCAGAAATTCTTGTCTGTTGTTGTGAAGAGTTTTACAGTCAACCAATTTCATTCCCCTGAGCCTTTAAAAGCCCCAGATGCCAAACTTGTCCTATTTAAAGTTCAGGAATGGTTCTCTTAGTAGGAGCTTAGTCTTTAACCTGGTCTCTTCTGAGAATGGCTCACCATGTTACTTTTTCCCTTTCTGGGAAGAAGACAGTAGCATTTCTTCAGCAGGGTAATTTCAGATATTGAGTATACCATTTACTTGAGTTTACTATCTTCCTTAAATGATAAAATTAATAGGGTCCTAACACTGGAAAACCTACCATACACATAAATGAAAGACTTTCAGGTTTAATTACACATAAATATATCAAGTTGTCAGAAAATAGAAATCCTGCATAAATTTGACAGGTGAGAAGGATGTAACAATACAGGTCTATCAGCTATAAGCTTCAGACACCTAAGTTGTTTCAATCTAGTAAATCTTGATAGAATCATTAGAGTCCACAGGAGAAATGAGCCTCTTATCTCTCTGCATGGTTAGTTTGTACAACATGTAATATGAAATGGCTGAATATCTTCTCAGGCTCCTCCTTACAGAGGAGTTTTATTAAAATAGCTTTGGTCTGGTAACCATTTTATGCCTCAATTAATCCTGGGTTGAATACAGACTAGTAACAATCTCTTCAGAGAGTTTGAATGACACTGTGAGTAAAGTGTGTTACGTTTTATCAAAGGAAAACAACATGTTTTGTTTGGCTTCATTATATTCAGGCTAAGTAGAAACTCCTTGAAGCTTCTTTTCAATATGGCACTTGAAACTAACCTTGGATCTCATGACTTGCCTCTGCTGGGAATGTGGCATCCCTTACAGTTTTGAATCCAAGAATTTTTGTGAGCCAGACTCAGAAACACAGACTAAGAAGCAAAATGGAAGCAACAGATGAATAGCTGTCTCAATTTCCATCAGAGTATGGAATTCTTCATGTCTGATATTGGTTCAGAAGACACTGTCTTGCAGGAGTACCTGCAAATGCAAATATTATTCAGCAGTGTTGGGGTCTTGTGGATTTAATGGCCAAATAAACACATTTCCGAGCACCTGCAAGTATTGTCTGCTGTGCTTTGTAAAGTTGGAAATGGCTCCTTGGCAGATGGCATGAGCACATAGTTAGTATTAATAGACCCATACACAAGGACAACAGGGGACTTCTGTTTGTAATTAAGTTACTCACAGAGGCAGCAGAGAGCTCCTGCCTTATCACTTATCACTGCTTAAATTCCAGCTACCAGACTGCACCAACAGAGCAAATCATTTCCTTGGCATTTGATGCTCCCCAGCATTGTATGCTTTGGGGTTTCCCTGGAGTTGTAAGTAGTCAGGATAGGGTATCCCACTCCTGCAGCTCTCTTCAACAGGTTAGTCTGCAGGTCTGCTGTAGAGCTGAATGATTGCCAAACCATTGGGTATTTAAATCCACCAACACACATAAACAGACTAACACTTAAAGCTGTTAATTTAGTTCTTTCTGCTAGCTTTCGCATCTTTTTCTTGTAGCTTAAGTTTTCAGACATTATTAATTGCAGTAACTTTTTATAGTCAGTACTATTCCTCTCAACTCCATTAACCCTTTAATTCCCTCAAGAATATTGGTGTCAATCATAATAATGGGAAATATTATCAAAAGAAACCAGGAAATTGAGAGGTAAAAGAGACTAGGTAGTGGCAATTGGATGTGAACATCTTCATGTCTCATTAGCAAGACCCAGAAATTTTCTAGGAATATGCATTTCTGCAGAAGAAAGGGTTGTGAGGTGCAGCTGAAACCAGTCTGGGGAATGTCACGGGAAAAGTGCATTTGGTGAAGTTTTGAACAGCAGCTCTTGGTAAGCTGTCTCTTGGAAAACCTTTGAAGCGCAGATTAAATAATTCCAGATGATGACAAAAAACTTTGTTAAGAAAACAAAAGATCTGGGCTTCCAGCCACCTCAGGGTAGTTGTTTTTGTGCCTGGAAAGAACCCTGCATCCATGCACTGCTGCTCTCAGGCTGCTCCTGTGGAGTGCCCTTTTCTTTCTCATCTTACAAGATGATCTTATGAGATTTTTCACATTCTTTATCAGTGATGTGTCTCTTCCCCTGAGCTGCATCCTGACTTCACCACAAAATTGGCAGTAATTCTATTCTGTCAGTTTGCTTTTTAACTTCCTCTGGCCTTTGCCTGAAAGGATCCCCCATTTTTTGTAGTAACATAGAAGAGCTCATAGAATGGTTTGGGGTGGAAAGCACCATTGAAGGTTACCTAGTTCCAAGCCCCCATCCCTAGGTGGTCTTGGACCAACAGCAAACACACTGACTGACTGTGCCACAGAGACTCCCCACTCTGGCTGGTGTGCACCTGAACCCCACCTTTTCCCAGGCAGAGCCTTGGTTGCTGTTTGACAGCTCTCATTTCCCAGCCTGGCCCTGGGTTCAGTAGGAAAGGGGCACCACAGGTTAGCCCAGCTGTGCAGCAGAGCCAGAAAATGCTGTGCTTGACCAAGAGGAATGAGAGGCAGCCTCTGCCTTCAGAGGTTGAACATACTGCTTTATTAAACCAAGAGCTTTTGGTCCAGGGGGACCATGAAGAGGGAGGTGACTATGAAACAAATCAAGACTACAACTCAGTTATAAGTTTTTCCCCTGAACATGAAATGTCAGCAGGCAGATTAATTCTGTGCTTTAAAACATTGCTTCCTCACTAAGCACAGGCAGATTTAGAGCAGATCTTGTAGCTGTTCTTGCTCAGGAAAGCAAATGTGTTTTTAAGGCTGGATTTTACATGCCTGGAAGCAGCTGGCAACAGCAAGTGCCATTATCAGTACAGATACTGCTGAAGTGCCTCCCCAGTAAAGATCAACCTACCAGCCCTTTGCTTGCAGACGTGTACTCACCTCTCCTGCTTTTGGCTGCTAAAATATGATGTGGGCAACTAACTTTTAGCAGTTTCTTCTGGTTATAATGGCAAAAAAGTGTGATTACGCTTACAGCTGCATAATGCTGTGTTTGCCATTAGGACAGTAATAAAGTTGTTCTGACAGGCAGGGCAGGTGTGCCATCACCTTTGTAAGAGATGTTGGCCATACTCAGAAATTAAGTAGACTTTAGACTTTTTTTTTTTTCCCCATGCATGGTGATTATTAGGAATGAATCCTAGGCACTGAGTAGCTTATCTATTGATTTTATTTGCTAGGTGCTACAGGTGAAACTGCTCCATTTCACTGTTTCATGTTCAGTACTGGGATATAGGTACTACCAGCTGAAACAGCAAGTCCTCTGGAAATTAAAGCATCATCTCTGGTATCTTCCCAGTGCTGTTTCTAAAAAGATCATGGTTCTAATGTGGAGGTGCATCTGTACACTGTGAACTGCACTGAGCACAACATGCTAGTACTCCTACCCTGATTTCTGGTCTTGCTCATCTCCTGTGATCTCCCTCCTCCTTTCACCCACACCTGTGGATTTCCCAGTTTTGTCTGGGAATATCAATTCAAGAGAAGTGATAACTCAGCCAAGAATGTCAGAAGTGACTGTTTAGTCAGTCATTGCTGTAGTGGAAAGAGAGAAAGCTGGCCCAGAATGTGCACCTCTGCTAGAGGACCTCACAGATAGGAAGGTAAATGAGCTTGCTCAATTTATCATTGCTCCACATTTCAACTGAACTGCTTTCTTCTCTCTTGCATGCTATGTTTAATTTGTGAACTCACTCAAAACTTATCATTTCCTCAGAATCACCAGACTTTCTCTGAGAAATGAGACTGTTTTATTAGCCTTGGAGAATGCTGCAGAATGCTTTTATTAGAGTAGAACATGAGATTACAGACTTCCAGCCACAGCAAGAGACATAGGTATCTCTGTCCTTTAAATATGGATTTTAAAGTCAAAGATGATTTATCCTGCCTGCAGAAGTACAAAAACAGTGAAAATTGAATGCTGTAGTTTATCATGCAACATTTCTTGTTGTAATCAAGATTCCTTCATCTGGCATCTGTGAGTGTCTAATATTGAAGTAATAGTTTTGCATGGATATATATTTTTTAAAGACCAGTCAGCATTTTTGGACAGAAATAGTCTGGTACTGTAGAAAGGGATGAACCTTCCTCTTGTAATATTCTTTAAAGTTAAGATTGGGCCCAAGTCACTAATTCTCATGAAAACACATCTTTGTATCAAGATGGAACAATCACTTCAGCCTAAATACAGGAAATGTTGGGTATAATAGTTGTTACTTGCACAGATCTTGTTAACAAGAACATAATTTCCTAATCGCTCTCTTGAAAGCAAACCCAGATGATAGAAGCATAGTTGAACTCTTGCCAAACACCTCAAGAACTCTAATTTCACACCCAGCCTCCTTCAGGAGTGCCAGGATAACCTCACTTTTTTATTCAGTGAAAAATAAACCCCAAATTTAGGTCCTATGTTTATAGTTCCTCATACCTGTACCCTTGAAAACAAAAAACTAATAGTTGGGATAGTACAAAAAATTAAGAGACAAGAATGCAGCCACCTGGATGTGTTTGTGTTACACACCAAGGCAATATAAAACTCTGCAGACAGTATTGCCTTAGTGGCAACAACCTAATCCATCACCCCATCCTCTTGAATTAGGCCTTGAGAGAAAAGAAAGTCGAGGAACTTTAAAATATATAGTATTTAGAGGCCAAAAAGAACAGATTCTAATTCTTATTGGTGGTCCCTTGTAGTGAAGGCATGTGTGTGATTTAATGAGTCATGCAAAGGGCTTTGGTGTTGCATCATCTTCACTCTGTGATGAAAACAAGGGCCTTCACTGGTGCTGGAGGCTTGTCTTGAGGTGATGCAATAGGAAATTGCTGCATGTCCATAAATATGCTGCTTTTCAATATAATGGAATACCAATAAACACTCAAAGCTGATAAACTTCCCTCAGGTTGTTACAGCACTGCTTTTAAAAAGCAAACAACTGAGCAAGTTTCACCCACCAGATGTTTGCAGACCATATTGCAGGAACTGCAAATATGGGAGACAAATTAAATTTTGTCTGCGTTTTCCCCGTCAGCTTGTGAAACTGTCAACTTAGTAAGTTTTAACTACTTAAAATAAAACAAAAACCAACCCCAAAACAACACATGAGTAGTTGATAAAATTATTATATTGCTTCAGATAAGTTTTCTTTTTTTTTTTTTTTTTTTTTTTGGGGGGTAGGGTTTCTAAATAGGATGAAAGGTGGAGCTAGTGATTTAGCCACACCCATAGTGAGGTTTATAAAGGGAGGTTATCTAAGGGAAACTCTTTTCCACCAGTCTATGGCAACAGACAGTTTCATTTAACTTGTTTCTATCTTTAAAAATTATATTAATCCTGCCATGTCAAGGCTTCTTAAAAGTTCCCATACTGGGGATACTCCTCTAAATGAACTTTCGAGACAGCAAGGTAAGGTAAGTCATGGAGTCTGCTTTACTACTTTAATTCCTTTTTTACACCTAATATTTCTCTGACAGAGAATGGAGTATTACTGTCATTTCAAAGGTCTGTGCTTTCTCTGCCATTTATGATTGAAGTTTTTTTGTCTATAGCTTTGTAATCCTGTATCACTAAGTCAAATGGAGAAAAAGTAGCCTTAAAAAAGCAGCTCCAAACCTGGAGAGGTTGCTCTTTGTCATAGGGTAGTTGTGCTTTCAAGACTGATGACTTTGAGGGCTAATTTGCACCACCTGGCCACAAGACTGAGGTTAATGTGGCTATTGTAATTGTGCTGCTGTTTGTCAGTCATACCAATATTAACTTCTCAAGCACACAAATAAAAGATATGCTATGCTTTATTGCACAATTGCTGTGGCTTAGTCATGACTATTTGATACACCCAAAAATCCTGCTATAATTTTTGGTTTCTACTGTATCATAGTTTCCATATATACACATGCACAGGATTGTTTATGAGTTACTCTGTTCAGCAGAGGCCTCATGAGTGACAGTGGATGTCCCTCCATGAGATCAGGTGCTATAAAAGTTTGTTTGCTCTTGAACACAGGTGTTTATGTTGGTACAATAATCCTGAGGACAGGTCTGTATCAGTTTACAAGATGTCTGGGTGAAACCTTTCATAGGCTTCTACTGAAGTCAAATGCAGTGTATTAAAAAGTGATCACAACAATGCAGGGTGTGTAGCATGGATGTGGCAAGAACACTGGCCAGCATTAAAAATACCTCTCTCATTACACTGTTTACCTTACTCTGGGTTTATTCCTGGTGTTGATGGTAAAGCAGAGCTGTGAGAAGTTGCAGAGAGGGGGACGAAACTTAAAAGGACTTTTAGGAGCTCTTCTGGGAAACTGGAAGGAAATATGGATGGGTTTCTTTGAAAACTTAATATGCAACCAGATACAAGTATCTTAACATTCTTCTCCAATTACTTTATCTGTAGGTAACTAGATCACACAAGAGTAGTAAGTTTTCTTTTATAAGCCTTCAATATAGAAGAAGTTACTAGTATTTTTTGTTACTAATTGCATCCAAAACATGGGAATATTTGAGGGTCACTAGTCTACCAGTGTTCTGAGAATATTCTGGAATAACTAACATGGGCTACAGAAATAACCAAAGTAATGTTTTCCACAAAACTGGTGCTCTTGATGGGTTCTGTCTTTCAAGCTGTAAGCAAAATTGTGAATTCATGTTTTGGCAAAAGCTGACTGATGGCCTCTTGGGCAAAATGTCATGATGCAAGTTGGAGAGACTGTCACAGCATTTTGCCTTCGTGTGATTAGTAGACACAAGAAAATAAATGCATCTCATTTGAGTAGACATGTTTTCCTCCTTGATAATGCTGTGGCATTTCTTTGGCTCTTCTGCTGTCAATGTTAAGCTTGTAGGACACTTAATTTGAGCAGTGTGGTCACTTCTGGTGCCTACCACATGTTTTCACTGATATGTAGCACATTGTGGCTGTGCTGGATTGTGGTGAGAAGAGTCTTGTTTGACAGCATAACATCTTCTGCAAGGGCAGGCCCTTGGCTTTATCCAGTGCCATCCTTCCGGGAGGTTGACATGCTGCAGTTACATTGTTCACTGCTATTTTTAAATGCAGTGCATTTTTTTAAAGTAACTTATGTTGATTAAACTGTTAAAAAATATTTGCTGATATCTCTTGCTGTACTAGTACAGTAGATTGGGGAGATGAAGGAGGAGGAAAATACTGTCAGTACTGGCAGAGAGTCTTAGGTGCCTTGACTCTTGGATGATTTTGGATGGGTTTTCTGGATTGGGGAGAGAGTTGAAGTTTTTCAAGACAATAATGCAGAGTTACTTCCTTTTTGACATCATTGCATAGCTTAACATCTTTGTAAATTTGGTCACTCCCTCAAGCAGGGATTAAAGTGACTTGGAAAGTAGTAATTGTGGAGTACTTATCTAGCATACATATCTAGCATAATTTTGACACCTGCTATTCAACAGAAGTTACTCAAGTGACACTGACTCTCCTGTGGCCGATTACTTATTTTATTTGATATACTTAGATAAATCTTCAAAAAAGTTACTTTTGAGTAGCCAAACTACAAACCTTTGGATGCCATCTTCCTTTTCTGATTTGATTTTTGGAGCCACTTATGTACTAAATGTAGCAAGACTTCTTGGTGGGGAGCTGAGTAATGAAGAGACAGATGGTCAATGGTGATTCCTTGTAACTTCTTTGAGGCAGTGTATGAAGACTGGCACTGGTATTACCTTGACATGGTATTCCATTAGTCCCTTCACATTTCAAAACTTCTGCTGTCAGAAGATTTAAGCAGAAAATTCAGCATATATAGCTGGATGTTGAGTCTGGTTCTGGATTCTCCCTCCTAATTCATGCATGGCAACACCAGCGTGTTCAGAGCCAGGCTGCAGGAGGGATGTGGGGCAGCTTGCAGGTTCTGCTGGGATGAGTGCAGGGGTGGTTGTGGAGAAGGGTCAGGTGTGGGCAGCTTCAGAGGGTCTGAAGTGAGGGCGTTGGTTCCCAGCAGGATGGGGAGGCAGAGTGCCAGGGGAGAGACCCTCTCACAACAGCAGCTTCCCAGTCTGGGTCCAGCCTTTAAACCTTGCTGGCCCTGCACAGTCATCCCTTCCTCTACCACCTAGAAAGGGAGTTTTCTGACTCCTGGATGAGAATAAAAATGAATGCATTTTTTCTCTACATTCCTGGGTCAACCAAAGTCTGCTTTACCTGCACTGCTGAGCAGCCCCAAGCTGCCCCTGCTCAGCTGGATGCTTACTGCTTTATGGACTCCTCTGTTCAACTGTCATTATTTAAACTGTGGGATCCTTAAATAAGAATGCTCTACAGATCTTAAAATAACTGCAGTTTCTTTAACATTATTTAGTGTCCTTAAGTAATGTATTTTTTCCCAGAGCAGTGCTGTCAGAGGACAGAGACTGTGACTTTTTTTGCCCTAGTTTAGTTGCAGTCAAACCAACTTTCTGAGTCTAAACAGTAAATCTCGTAGACTTGCAAATTTTCAGTTTTTGTGACAAAAAAAACCCACCTGAAAATATAAAGGCAACAATATAAGCATATATTGCTGAAATATAGGCAACAATTTCCAGCACAAGGAAGAAAACTGAAATTCAACTCCTTTATGTAAGCTGGAAGGGGAGTTGGAAAGGATGTGATATACAGTGAAAACTCTCCTTATAAAACTGAGATATAAATAATAAATAAAGAAACATAACTGCTAGTCAGATGTCACTTGGCCTGAAACAATGTTTCTTGAGGTGTGCTTATAAAATACTTGAAGGCCACGTCAGGTAAAGGATGTGCTTGGTATCCATGTGTGACTTTAGGATGATGTATTGTTTCTGCTGCAGCAAAAATCTTTCACTGGGATGCAGGGGCTACAGGCAACATGTGATCATGGTAGAAAACCAGACAGAGAAATCCTGTGATGGGCTTGTCAGATGACAGGGAACTTATTCTGTAGCTGTGGAACAGACCAACAAGAACCATTTGTCTGACGGATGGCAGTGACATCTCTCGTCTCCCTTTGAAAGGAACGCACAGCTACTGGTACAGTCCTGTCCATTAAAACAATCTGGCACACAGGGATTGATGGTGCTTTGTTGCAGCATTCACTGTGTGCTACTGCAAGAAATTTGAAGTGCTGCCTTCTGATCTGTGACGGTGAAAGTCTTACTTCAGGTTTTATTGGTTTCAGTGATATGTAATAACCATAAATAATATGTGTCTGTTCTGCAATAGCCTGACTGTACCCATTTAAACCCACTAAATGAATTGGTGGTACAGGATATAGAGCCTCTGAGTTCCCTGTATATGTCCTGCTGTGTTTTTTTCTTGATGAAACTGTTTAAAACCTGAAATGGCAAGTAAAGATTTGTTCAGAATAATGTCTGTGGTAGAACTCAAAGGTATTTCTGTTTTACTCATAGCCCTAAGCATATGGGCTGGTCCTGGAAGGTGCTGGAAGCCCACTCAGGAGTAACCAGTGGGAGCTGGGTATCAGCCTGTGTGTTTGCAGGGTGCTGCAGCAGGGCCTGAGCTCCATGGGGGAACCACACACACTTTTACATGAGCTGAAGTGAGATCCAGCCCGCAAAACAGATTTTATTAGAACATAAAAATAAATGTGAGAAGAAACAGCACATACCAACGGGAGAGAAATCTGGTAAGTGAGAGTAAAGCTCCTTAATAACATATACCTTCCCTGCCCTATGTATCCTGTGCAGGAGGGTCCTTCCCTCCTAGCTTTTCCAGTTGTCTAATTTTGTGACTTCTAAAGTTGAAGAAATTTTGTGCTGTCTCCTCTTTATTTCCACTTGTTCTTGGGTTTGCCTTTTGGTTCCAGTCCCTGGCAGAAGCCCAGTACTTTGCTCAGGCATCTCCCATTGTCCCCTTGTGCATCCCGTTGAACACAGAGGGGTTTCACCCCCAGCTCACCCCATGGAGTGCACTCACAGCATTTAAATAAATAGCTCTGTGTGTGTGTATAAACATAAAACCTCTTTGAGCTGAGTCCTCTTGCCATGCTACAGGATGCCTTTCTGTTGGTATCAAGCACAGACAGGGCCATTTCTCTGGGATAGAGGCTGACAAAACACTGGCCTTATTCTAGTTTTTTAAAAAAAGACTACAAAAGAAACAGTAGCTTGTGTTCCTGGACTTATTGAGTTCTTAGTGTCAGAGAACTGCTACATTGGCTTGAACATCCTGTTTTCCTACATGGAGTAGTAGGGAAAAGAACACAGCACTCTGAACAAGAAAGGTTGTAAGCATCCTTACTGAATAAGGAAAGCAGGAGTGTCCCTGGGATTAAAAATACTGCACTTCCCAGGGTAGCATCATGTCACCTGATTAAAGTTGGGACAAGTTCAGTTGTATTTTTCTTTACATGTCTGTATGTCAAAATATATTGATAATTTTCATATTGTGGAAATTAAACTTCAGCATCAATTTGTCATCAAACAGGAGTAGGAAAGCTGAACCCTGACATGGTGTCTTGGATTGAGCAGTTTCTCACAACCAACATGTCACACTGAAGGAAAACAGAGCAACACTGAAGTAAAATGATGTGCTTGTGCTCTCGACAGGCAAAAGGCATTTAGTTTGATAAAGTGCCAAACAGTGTCATTTGAGAGTGTTGTAAAGACTTCCAGCTGTCTTGTGTGTGCTAACTAACTATCTGAGTGACTTGGAATTTATCCCTGGGAGTATTACACCAGAAGTGACCTTGCCTGATCTGGTGATTTCAAGATCAAGTGCAGCTTGTTGCATTCTGCTAGTAATATTTTTGTCCAAGACTGCATTTCTGTGAGCATCCTGCCCACTGCTGAAGGGTGGACAGTGTGTTTCCACAGCCAGGCTCTCCTCTCAGCTCCCTCCCTGCTTGCTGCAGAGATGCTGCCCAGCTCTGTTGACTCATGTTGAGGTGTGGCATGTTTTGACCAGGGATGGAAGGGTGTGAGAGAGTTGCAGCAGAGTGCAGCAGGCTCTGAGATGGGCCCTGCAGGGAAATCAATCTGATGGGAAAATGTAGGTTGAATCTTGGATTTTTGCTACGTGAGTTAATAAGCAATCTGACTACCAAAAAGGGAGAAAAATTGGACTTACACCACCAGCATGTATAAAACTGCTCACTGGCTTGGGAGAGACAGACCTGCTTTCAGCTGATCCTGGATGCTTCAGCTGCAGACACTATGCAGCTGCTCATTTGTTCCACAACTTACTACCTTGATTCACCTTGGGCATGTTCAGTTCAGTAATATCTTGTTATGGAGAGTTTCAATAGCTGACTAATATTGATGAAAACAGAAAAGCTTTGTTAAACAAGCTCACGACTGGGAAATAAGGGCTGTGTTTTCACAAGTTTTATTGAGAGCCCCCAAATGCATGTTCACCTTTTGTGCATATATTTTATACCCAGCACTCTTTACTAAAGAGTCATTGCCTGGAAATATCTGATAGTTGCCATCTCAGGAGCCTTTGATGCAAAGAGTGTGAGTTTATGCAAGGCAGGAGATGTGCCAATTACTCTTTCAGGCTCAGCTGAAGGACACTGATCATTCCAAAGAAAAACAGCTACTGGGAGGCTGCTGCTACATCAACTGCCAGTTTGAGGAGAGCTTATCTACAACCTCAAGGGCAGATTGTCTGTGCCTGAGAAGAAATAGTAAGACTTGTTATTCTGCACAGAATCTGCTGTACTGATGGGTTTATGAGAGAAGGATATAAACAAAACCAAACCCTCCCAAGCACCAAAACTGCCAATTTTGCTAATCTAAGCTAAAAGGCTTTGTCTTCTAAATGTGAAAAAATGGCTCTTGTATAAATCTGTAAGGGAAATAGTGTGCATGTAAATGACAAATCAGTCCAAAATAGCTGTTTCTTCAGCTAAATAATGACTTTTCTTGATTAGTTTGGCCCGCAAACAAAAAACATAAGTAAGTGTCTGGGAAAGGCAGTGAGAAAAGTATCTACACTTAAATTGTGTATACTATTTAAATTAGTTTAGTGCTCTTCCAAATCAGTGCTTACACACAGTGTGCTAAAGAAAAAGCTTTGCAGAGCAGAATGTTGCAGAAGTTTAAATTCAACCTGATACTGTAAAATAACTTTAAAACTTCCTAATTAGCTTTTTTCTAATGAGTAAATGATGCATGTGTTCATGTTAGTGGACTGACCCACTGTGTTCTGTGGCTCTTGTCTGCAGAACAACATGAAGAAACAATAATTAATGTGAGCTTTGTACAGCAGCTTCTTGGAGGAAATATTGCAGCTCAATAACGCAGCCCAAAATTTTCTGATATGGTAGAATTCAAATGCAGGCTATCCTTTCAGAACTAAGCAACATTAACTTGAAGGGTTGAGGCTTAGCAGACCATCTTTGGAATCCACTCCTATATGACTTGCTTTATTGTGTAGTATCATGGAGTATTTAAATAAGGTAATGAGCTGTCACTCTTACCTCACAGACTGGAATATCTTTCCTTCAACTTGAAGGAAAAATCTGATCACAAGCTGTGGTCAGATAGCAATGTAGCTGAAGGAGTAAAGGGTATTTATGCAGTTTTCATATACAGTCCTGCACTGAAAAACCCCTCCATGGCTTTTTTGAGTTTCCCTTAGTGGGGAAACTTCCAGCTCTACATACATTCTAGATCCCAAAAAAGCTCAGTTTGTTCTGTGCTCTCTCTGTCAAATACACAGGTTTGAAGTTTTAGCTCCAATTGCTTGTGTGGGATCATTACAACAATGCAAGTGTCCTCAAGCTTCAGTGTATTTTAGCTTTCCCATTTTGCAGGCAGGAGGCCCCCCCTTTCTGACAGGCCTTTTGCAAGTGCAGGATTGTGATCCTCACTGAGAATATAGGTAGTT
This sequence comes from Muscicapa striata striata, assembly GCA_030060385.1. Classification (NCBI taxonomy): domain Eukaryota; kingdom Metazoa; phylum Chordata; class Aves; order Passeriformes; family Muscicapidae; genus Muscicapa; species Muscicapa striata. The sequence continues at coordinate 1,252,096 of JAREIS010000215.1, forward strand.
CTTATACTTGTCAGTGAAGATCTCTTAGTGATCAGAGGTACTGCACCTGGGTAGGGTAAGCAAATCAGCACTCTCTGCCTTGAAACATGAATAAACACCAAGTTGTATTTCTCTGCCTATTCCCCCAAAAGATCAAATCCTATCAAACCCCAGATTTTGTTACCTGTGTCAAGTGCAGCCTCTTGCTTTCAGTCAAACGTGTGGAAGAGTGGGAAGTGTTGATGGGCTGTTCCTCCCCCTTGAGGATGAGGAAGGCTGAAGGATTGATTCAAGACATGGGATACTAAAGGGGATTTGCCCCTCAGCAGCTTGGAGAAGGTTTGAAATATGCTCCACCAGAGATTCATAGTCATTGGGCTGTGACTATGTCACTGGGACCTCCTGCCCACCTTTCTCCTCTCATTAAGTAGTGTAAAAGTTTGACATGGTCCTTTCAGCAGGGATGGGAACACAGGGATCATTGTCACCCTGTGGAAAAGTGACTCTTGCATTCCACTGATGAAAACTGGATGGTTGGGTTTGATTAGATGAAAAGGAGAAACTTCTTTGGCTTTTGGTTTATGGGAGCACCTGGGATGATCTGGGATGTGCAGGACAAATGAGGTGATGCTACACCCTTCAATATCCCATCAGCTGTCACGTGAGCACCTTATCTAATTAGAGGTTCACAGAAGATTTCTACAAACTATAGCCTTAAAGCCTTCACAGGTTTGTACTGACATAATTGACTGCAGGTAATCCATTCTGCTCACACAAGACATGAGTCCAAGAGCTCTTACCTGCTTCACCAGTGCTGTAAGGAGCAAAAGTTTCAGGTTTAGATTTATGTATTAAATATTATTTATTGTAAATATGTTTATATAGTATATATTTAGATTTCTAAGGACTAAAATAAAAATCAAGTTATGAGACTTGAGCTGCCTTAACTATTGCCACAGATACTGGTATCTGCCTTTACATCTTTGAATCAGTCCTCTTTTTCTGTTCAGCATTTTAAGGCAGAGAAAGATGCAAGAATGTTAAAAGGGCTGAAATAGCAGTTCATGCCCTAACTAGGGCTCTCTTGCCTGGGTAAGGCAAGCAGGCAACAAGCAGCCTGCAGTGATGATACCTCTACATGGAATCACTGAATGATACTGGTTGAAAGAGATAACCTTGTCCACTCCTGTTCAAAGCTATCCTGAACAGACCAAGTTGCTCAGGAGCTTGTTGAGTTCTGAATACCTCAAACATTCAGATTTTCCAGCCTCACTGGACCCAATGTTCAACCACCGTCATGGTGAAAACACTTTTCCTAATGTGTAATCAGGATTTTCCCTGTTGAAACTTGCCTGTTGCCTCCTGCTGTGTCTGTGTGCCTTTGAGAAGATCCTGGCTCCATCTTCCCTACACCTCCCCTTCAGTAGCTGAGGGCTGCAGTCAAACATCCCCTGCTCACCCTAAACCTTCTCGTGCAAGCCCAGCTCTCTCAGCCTCCCCTGTATCATACACTCCATCTCCTCAGCTATCCTGCTATGGCAGACTGGGCTCCAGGGTGTCTGTCACTGGTTTGTGGCTCCCCAGTACACAGCAGCTGCACTTTTGCAAGCCCCAGCACAGTAATTACTGCCCTGCATCTGCAAGCCTAGCCCGGTGTAGATTTGCCCTCCTTTTCTGCAAGGATAATCTGCTGAGTATTTTTCAATTTGTTGTCCACCAAGATTGCTCAGATCTTTTTTTTTTTTTTTTTTTACTGAAGTTTGTCTCCAGCTAGCTGGCACCCAGCAAGGCCATTCCTTCCCTGGGGCAAGAATTTGCATACTTGCTTTCCAGACCTGCTGTCCTCACCTCTTTCCTGGTCTGATATATGCAGATAGTGAATCTTGCACTGCTTTGGAGAACTTTTTTACTTTTTAAAGGAAGTTACTGAATTCTGTAACTTAGCAAAGACCACCAGTTGGTAACTTTAGACAATTTGTAAGCAAAGTTGTCATAGTAAAACACTAGGTTAAAACAGAGGGTTGGTAGGAGCTTTTAATTCCTTCTGTCTAGCCACCTAAAGGATTTTTGCAGAGTGTTCTCTGATGTGCTCAATTTTCTTCACTCACTGTAAAGAGAGATCTGAAAAACTAATCCCACAATAGTGGGGGATCCAGCCCATTTAATCTCAGGCACCTGAACTGATCTACTTGCATTTTTCTCAGGCATAAGTTACTTTTTGAGTTAAAATATCTGTCTTTTAAACCAACTTGCTCTTCTAAATGTTTTCTTGGTGCTGAAGCTGGTACATTTTATATCCCTGAAGCAATTTTGAGAGTCCCCCAGACACTGCATAACACTCCTATGGAAGTTATCTTTGGGCACTTCCTACTGTGCTTGTTCAGCAGGCTTGTTTTCAAAGAATGTCAGCTGGGGTAATTCAGCATATTATTATGCCATCAGGGCTCCTCATGTTAACTTAGGGATTTGCTCAGGTCAGAATAAAAAGACAGGCTTTTTTTTTTTATTTTTAATTTTTGAATGTATATTTTAATGCTTTTAATTGGACTTTCTTTTTAATACTAAGTTGGTGATTATTCTATAAGATCCAGCTAAAAAAGAAGCCTACAATTGATTATAGGAAATGGTAAATCTGGAGGCTGATGGTGAGCTGACCTGGACCAGAGCAGCTGCTGCTACCTGTCTTCCATGTGTCCCTTACTCCCTCCATATGGAACAGGGGAAAGCTGATGTGTGTTCTGCCTTAGCTCTGTGTATCCCCTAGGCTTTAGACCATATCTGAGGAGTCTGTGTCTGCTTTCAAAGCTCGATATTCCATCCCACTCCATGGAGCAAGTCCCTATCCTCTTTCTGGCCAATACCAGCCAGTGAGACAGATCCTGTCCTCTCACTGGTGACATCCTGGTGACATCCCAAGTGTTGATGGGGCCTTGCCATGTAAAAACCAAGAACTGTCCCAGATTTACTTTTCTAAATCTAAAAAAAAAAAAAAAAAAAAAAAAAAACTTTGAAATCTGAAATCTGATCCCTTTTTGCTTCTGCTTCAGAGTGGATGAGATTCAGAGTTCTAGCAAAACTGCAGTTCAGCCCAGAGACATAAATAAGGAGCAAACAGTTAGGGCTGGAATGCCTTAAGGCAATATTATTGCGAAATTCCTCATGATGGGAAACCTTAGTCAGTGCTGGCTTTTCTTGCCTCACTGTGAAACAAGCTTCATCACAGCATAACTTTGTTTATAAGGAAATATTAAAAAGAAGTGTTAAATTATTCTAGTGCATGAAATTAAGCAGAAACCTGATGAACTCTAGCTATTTTTAAACCAAGAGGTTTCAATAAGGTGATATAATGCCTACCAGAACAAAAAAAAAAAAAAAAAAAAAAAAAAAAAACCTACTCCATAATACATGAGTACACACAGAAGTTCATCAATAACAAACTGCAGTCCAATGTGCAAACTGCAGACATGCACCACACAAAATTGGTGGTTGTTTTGGATGTAGAAGTCAACAGATACTGGCACTGACACTGCCAAGTGAGACAGACTTTTAGTTGTGTCACAGAAATTGAAATGCAGACATCAATGACTCTGAACTAAATCTTAAAGAAAAGGATGCCTCAAGTAATTGAAGGAAGATTGTTTTCTCCAAATGGAGTGAAGAGAAATTTTTTTGGAGATAAGTGAGATGTGGCAGCTTGCTGCTAAATGCAAAGAATGATAAATACAGTCTCATCTGGTCATCCTATTAGGTCTGCCACCTACTGCTGGATATACTGGTTTGGCATTGCTTGTCATGCAAAAAAAAAGGGTTTGCCAAATCTGTCACACTAGCTAAGTAAAATCACTCAAACTGAGCTCTGTTACACCCTTTCCAGTTGGAAGATAATTACTGCATCTCAGTGTTTCTGAGCAGGAAGCAGTAAAGGTATTTATTAATAGGAGGAGGACATGTAGGCTGCTGCAAAAATGTAGGTGTCACACTGCAGTTGGCAGGAGCTTTGAAGCCAGCAGTGTCTGCAAGTCACCTGGATCATGGAAATTTCCCTTTACAAAAAGCTGAGGGGGGAAGCAGAAATGACACAAATTGGCTTATTGCTCTAATAGGAAGAAAAATCTAAAGGCTTCCCAAACACAGCAGAAGTCTTCCTGAGAAAGGATGCATACTCTTCCTACAAAGCTGCTAAATAGGACATGCTTGGATTTACTTTATATGTAAATGACAAAAAAAAGTTTGTTTGCTTTGTAAATGAAAGGGAGGGAACAGAGACTTATAAGAAATCTCTAGGACCTTTTTGGTGCCAGTAGGAGACTTGAAATCAGAACACTAGAGAGAAGCAGCACCGCTGGGACAAATCCGTGTTTGGGATGGGAAGAGCAAAAGAGGTGAGAAGAGCTCGATATCAGCATCTCATATCTTCTGGGACTGCCTTCCTTGTGAAGCACTCTGGGTCAGACAAGGTTTCTTGTAGTTTTGAAGCTGGAGATAGTATTAAACTCAGCTCTTTCTTGACTTCTTTGCTTTGGGTCTTTGCCTTTTTGCCTTCCCTGCAGTGCCGCAGAGCCGAGCCCTGAGTAGATGCAGAGGAATTACTCAGGAGCAGTGAGACAGCACAGGGCTGGGCTGTTACCAGCAAGTTGAGAAATCTGCCAAACTGTGAAGTAGATGGGGGTTTTTGTTTTGGTTTTTGTGATTCATGCACAGCTCATAAAAACAGTCGTTCTTTCCTTTGACACTGGAAGCCGTAAAATTAATGTTTCTGTTCATCTTTTCAACAGAAAAGCATATGTAAATAGTGATATACATGGTTTTCTGATTTACACTCAGAGTTTGTCCATTCCTGTAATTTGTCAAGCTATTCTCCACTCAGCAAATGCCTGGATAGCAGCCACATGGGGTTGCTTGAATTCTTTCAGTTGCTAAAAATAAGTTGGTTTTGAAGTTTTTTTCTGTAACTGCTGAGGATATTTGAGGCAATAATCAGTGACTGTCAGCCTATATTACAAATTGTTTTCATGCAACATTGCATTTCCAGTCTTTGGCAGGGGGAAGAAAACAGATCTCTGCAGTATGGAAGAAAGCATCCAGTACACAGAGAGACAGTAGCAGAAGAGAGGGCTCAGTGCCCACAGGGGAAATACAGTTTCTAGAGACAATGAACTAGAAGACATTTGATTTAATAGACTTTAATTACTTTCTGTCCTAACTTTTCTTCCTTGGTACTTCAAACTAACAACTGCGGGTACTAATTTTCATATTTCAATTTTAGGATTTGCTTCTAGATGCTGTTGTTCCTTGTTTGTTACAGATTCTCTGATGTACTTTCTCCTTCCATTTAGTTGCTTTGCTTTCTACTTGTGTTCTCATATCCCTGTTTCCCAATTCTTGTTTTGTTTGGGGTGTTGGGGTTTTTTGATTTGGCACTTTTTTTTTTTGTCAATATTGATTCAAATGAAATTCTATGCTTTACAACATTTCAGTGGCTATTATTATAGGATCCCCTTCTGCATCAGTTTGTGTCGGTAGGTTCAGCACTGTGGATGCAGGAATAGCTAGTGTGCACAGGGAGAAAAAACAGATGCTGAGAGGTAGCAGGTGAAATCCTCCTGAGACCAGGTAAGCCCTGGAGAGCAGCAATCCTACTGAATCCACTGGACACCCCAAGATCTCAAAATCTCAGTACCGTAAAAGTTTGCCAAACCTGCCTGAGGCCTCCACCAGCACTCATTAGTGTCAGCCAGGATATGTAACCCAGTAGCATTTGAAAAAGTGGCAAATGTGGGCTACAGAGCCACATACACAGCTGGTGAAGGAAGGGAGGGGACCCCTGAGGGACTCTGTGTCCCACTAGTCCAACCCCCCCACCTGGGTTTCACTTCTCGACTGTAGCTGTAGTGGGATGAAAAATGGGGCTGTGGGATGGGGAGAACTGAATGCACTCTGTGAACAGTCATTGGCTACTGATAAAAGCTACTAAATTCTATTAATAACAGCAAAACTCAAAAACATTTTATGATAAACATTGGTCTGTTTTCCCCCACTGTAATTCCCTCATAAGGGAAATGGATAGTCTAATATAGGGAACTTGCAGCTATGGGTAACTCTACACATAGCTACAAATATTTGCATTACAACAAAATAGAGCAAATCATAAATTTCTTCCCTGAAATTAAAAAAAAATTTATAATCTTATTTGTCTGTTTTACTACATAGGACTTTCTGAAACTACTCTTTAAATTGCTGCTTTTTTTTTTTTTTTTTTTTCCATATCGCAAGATCTTTTCCATTTTCCTGATCCTCTACATCTTCATTCTCTCGTATTTTACCCCTTTTTCCTATGTTTTCCAGTGTGAAAGAAGGAATTTCTTTAGGTGTATTGATAGGTGGCTTTTTAGGAGATGGGAACCTACTTTAAAATGAGTACAGCCTGTGTGTGTTGTGCAGTTCTGAGGAATTGAATTTTGCTTGCTGGCTTTTGTACAGTGGTGATGTGATGCCAGTGTCTGCAGCTGAGAGCAGTGCGTGGCCTGCCATGAAGTAAAAGGACATGGCATCCTTTTCTCCTTGTTTTCATTGCACATTTTTATGCCTCCACCCTTTCAAAGGAGACTCCAGCTCTCCATCCTTACCTTCCTCACACCCACTGAGTAGGACCTCTACTGCATTCCTTTGTCCACCTAAACTAAATTCCACCCTAATGATCCAGTGTTTCCTACCACTCCCTCGCCTGGTTCTGCCGTGGCTCCTGGAGCCAGAAGGACGGGTTGAGGTGCTGGCATGGCTTAGGGAGCAGGTGGAGACCTGGCAGTGCTGCTGCACACAGCAGCAAGTGCCAATTATCTCAGCTGGCCACAGCGATTGCACTGCTCCCTGCAGCTCAGCTAAGTACCTGTTTGCAGGCAAAAAGGCAGGGGCTGCTGCTGAGATGTACCTCTTCAGCTTCACCTGTGCAAGCATCAGCAGAATCAGCTTCCAAGTTTTAGGAACCTGTGCTATGAGGATTTTTTGTTTGAGACAATGGGAATGAAGTTCAGCGTGGTGGTGTTACTCAAATCCCTCTCAAACTGAGGTCTATACTCTCAAGACAATTAAGTAGTTACCTTTGTCTTCAATATGCCATAAATATCATGCTCTTCAGAAGATATAGCATGGAAAACATTCCATGAGTAAATTAAGCATTGTATTTCTAACGGGATCACTATGTTTCTCCACTGCTGCTGCCTGTTAGAAGTTCTGTCAACACCTCCTGGTGAGGGATGTCTTCTAACCATTGTCTCAGCTTGTAAGGATGGGACACTCTTGTTGGAGTAGTGCTGTCAGATCCCAGCTTAACTTCAGAGGGGCACTACTTGGGCAAAAGCCCATATAGCATGATGGATTTGCTGATCCTTTGCCAATAGGATGCCTGAGGTTTGTCATCTGTGCTGGAATCACTTCCCACATTAAACAAATGGAGGAAAAAGAGTGCACTGAAAAGTAAAGCTTGAGAGGCTTGGAGAGATTCAAAGAAATGAAACAATAACATGTTTAATAGCTAATTCCCATTCTGGTTTGGCTTTAAGGTTGCTTCAGCCTTCCAGTTTGCTAGCAGCCGTCCTAAGTTCTCTGCCAGGGTGAATCACAGCTTCTGGAGCTGGGACCCAGTCCTTTACACAAGCTATCTTTAAATGTCTGTTTACCTTTTCCAGATGATAGTGAATTACAGTGAGAATTGACTAATGTTTTCCTCCTCTTAAAACAGGGGTTTTGATGAATATAAATTCACCTGTGGGAGCTTCTTACATCCCTTGGTCCCTGATGCAGTCCCAGTATCCCTGGGATCCTATTTCGTGTGGTTTTGTGCTGTTATGCAGAGATAGATGTCTTTGGAATACTCCTCCCTGCTGGGCTACCTCAACTAGTTGACTAGGAATGCAAAACAAGCAATAACCAGAGCTCTGGTCTAAACCATTATTTACCTGCTAGGAATGATATTTCCTGCTGACTGAGGAGTCAAATTAAGAAACAGCCACGTAACCATAGTATGTAATTCAGGGCACAAACTGAAACCCATATATGGCTGCTCCATCTTATGTTTCTACAATGTACCACCTGAGCCAATGGATGTGAGGACAAATTTAGCATTCATAGGCAATTCCCTCCAGGAACACAGAAGGGAATAGGCCTTAATGTGGCTGCTACAAGGGGGCAGCACCATGATTTCCTTGTGAAGTGAGACACTTCAAAGGACTGCCAGCGTTTTTGTGCTGTATTGGCAAAAACACAGGCTTTCCTGGATTACAGTTGCTGTGCTTCTCAATGGCAGATTTTTTTCCCCTCTGAAAAGCTGTTCAGGCAAGTGCAGCAAGGCTCCAGTTGCATGACACAACAGTCATAACTGATTGCCTGTGCTCAGAAGAAGCCTGGTTGGATGAAGAAAGACCAGTGCCTGGAAATCATGAATAAACTCTAAATGCAGCACTGCATAAGGGAGCTCATAGAACTGCTACTATATTGGGGACCATCTGATTGTTGTGCAGATGTGTTAGACACTGAGCCATTGTGAACACAGCTGAATTAGGGCATTGTAATGGAGGATTCCTACTCATTTCAATTTTCAGCATACGACTATTGCATCACTGCTCAACCAATGCAGACAAAGACTATCCAGTGAATCTCTTTTTTTTTTTTTTTTTAACCCTTCTATTTGGTAGTTGAACTAAAGGTTTCATGTTTTCTTTTCAGTGTCAAATTGCTGCAAGGAACAATTCAAGCCGGCAACCAGGGAAAGTGTTTGGATGCTCAAAGTAAGTATTTTTGTGCATTTATGATTTTTTACTCAAGAACTTGTGTTTGATGTCTGTAAGGCAATAGCTAGATAAGTTTGATATCAATATCAAGTGATATTGCTTTTTTCATCTTTGACTATGTAATAGTCATGAAAAAAAAACTGATTAAAGCTAAATGAGAAGCCACAAACATCTTATAATAAGTAATTTTATAATAAATATAATTAGTAATTTGGTTGGTTTGGTTTTTTTTTACCGGATAAGAAGGAAATAGTGGCAGAAAGAAATTAAAAATCTTTTTTAAAAAATAGAGGTGGCCAATGAATCTGACTTCTCCCTTCTGCTTGGGAGATAGGAGAAATTGTATCCTTCCTTGCTTTTGTTGTGTTAAATGCACAACAAAAAAAGTCTTCTGCACTTTACTAGTGCTGCCATGATAATATTAAGTGGAAAAAGAGCAAGTTACATGAAGCATAAGTATGGAGTTGGTAATTAATGCCACATAGAATTTATAAGATGCTGTCCCTTTTTTAAATCCCCAACTATGGGAGTTTAACTTCAACCATCCGGCCTCAAGCTTGGCGTCTGTGAAATCTGCTCAGGAAGTCACCTGGGGAAAGAGGAAGGACCAGTGATATCAGACAGGAGGCCCACAAGGTGGCAATGTTTAGAAAGCCTTCAGAAGGGATGTGCCCTGAGCAGATCCGTGCTTCCTGCCATCACTTGCTGCCCTCGTACCATTTCTGCTGCATCGGTGATGTTAAACAAAAACTGCCAGTATTGTCAAAATGGAGCGTAGGATAGCTGGTACTAAACCTCTTGTTTGAACAGGTTCACATTGGCAGTGCTCACCATGCTTTGCTGGATACCATATTCCTGCCTTTTCCCATGGAAGGAATGTGCTGCAGCATTAGTGGTTTGCAGTAGCCTGGGGTTTCTTTATTCGTAGCTAGTAATAACATATGCATGGCACTGAAACGATGCTCAGGCTATGTAATGAAGAACTTTCGTTTTCAAAACATACTGCTGCATTTTTGCTAGCGCTTGCAAGGCTGTTACAATGTGTAAATAAATGCTAACTTTGGAGGTAGATGCAGCTTAGTTTGCAGTGACACTTTGTGCTTCATAGCTAAAAGTGTAAAGCTTGCTTTGCTGTGAAACTGGGGGGTTGCTCCAGGTTATGTAATGCCCTGCAAAAAAATAATTAAAAAATTTAAAAATATGTTAAAATATGTTTGCAGCAAGATTTTTCTAGATACCTGATAGGTGTGGGAAATTATTCAGAATAAGTTCTATGGTAAATACAAGAATTGCCACCAGCAATTGCTCACCAGTGCAGACATAGGTGAATAGGAGAGGGACAGCTAAACAAGGAGTCCAGATTCATCAGACTGCAAGACTAATTTCAACAGCAGCCATGCGGGGCTCAAGTGTACTTGGAGATTCTCAGGACAATCAGCCCATAATTTAGTCAAAAGAGGCTCGTGTGCCTCAAGGATAAAACAATAAATCTAGACTACAGGAGGCATCTCAGAGCAGGAACTAGGAAATTGTGATGTTCTTCCCCATGGATGCAGCCCTTCCCAGGAAGGTGTTGCAGATGGAAGTGCAGCAGGACAGTGCCCTGTGCTGAGCCATGGAGGTTTCATCTGTTGCTGTCGGCTCCTTGAAGCCGAGCTTCGTCACTGCAGTTATACTGGCATTGTCACAAGCACTTGGAAACAACAGGAAATCTAAAGACAACTGTGAGCATGGAGATAGTGCACAGCCACCAAGTGGACATTTATAAAAGCAGACTGCATCCTACCTGTCCAACAGAAACTTATCTGACATGTGCAGATTTCCTGCAACGTGTAACCCTTTCTGCAAAGCAGCAGGCAGTTTTCCGGTGTATTCCCAAAGGATTGCTGCTCACTGTTCAGCCTTTCCTTTTCAAATCCTTTAGTCCTTATGGCCTATTATATATCTAAATGAAGATCTAGTTATCAGCCTTCTAATACCAGAGATTTATTATTATATTGCTGCAGAATTAGCTGAGCTATTACAATTCCAAATCCATGTAACATGCTATTATATACTAGTCTTTGCTCAGGAAACCTTCTGCTCAGGTTTCAGTGGCTTTGAGCCTGACAAATGTGTGTATTTTTTCATGGAGTTAAGTTATATGGACAACAACATGAGGGATTGATATTGGAATATTCAAGAAATTTTACAGTTCTTGTATTAGGTGCTTTCATGTGCAACATGCAGATAAGGGGCTTTTTGGCAGTAGCAATTCCTTAATTGATGCATTATCACCAAAGCAATTACAATACATCCTAACATCAGAAAGCAAGGCTGGTTTCTACTGGAACATTAGCTCAGGATTACTTGTTAGATTTCAGTTATTTTGAGATAGGGGAAGACAAAGAAAATGCATTGAAAGTGTGTGCATATATATATATATATCTGTATACATCCATGTGTCTATAAAGTATGTTTATATGATGAACTACTAATTCATGAAATGTTCAGGAGAAATCTGAACAAAGGCCTGGATGAGCTTTTTTCTTCCCTGCAGATATAAATGTTCTCTGCTTGTTCATGATACAGGTGCATGCACTTGCCCAAACCAGGCAGGCTAAATTACTGCTTCCTCTCACTCTGTTCTCTTTACCTCCCAGCACCAGCAGTGGTGCAGAATAAACACTGTTTCTAGATGAGGGCACTTTGTTTCCCACTCAGTTCCCTGCTAGTTGTTTCCCCCAACTGGTTTCCCCAATAAGACCTGACTTTCCTTAGGGATGCCTTGCAACTTCAGTAAAAGACTGAAGAAGTGTGAAATGGGTGAACTTCTGGGCTGAGCAGAATGCTTTTAAAGCATGTTCATTCTGTGGAAACACCATAAAGTCCCCCAGAATGCAGTGAAGGACATCTGTTGAGGAGCCAGTCCTGCACAACAACACAGATGCTTTATAGATTCAACATGAGAAAACCAGAGCCCTAAAGCCTGAACCTGAGGGAGCAAAGTTAACCAAATGGAATGTTTGTTTATGGCTGTGCACTCACCAGCCCCATTCCCTTCTTAACTTAGGAATTGGGTAGCTTGGATAGCCTTTTATGGTGCTGTCTGAAGATATTCTGAACTTTGGGGTGATATTTATTTTTCCAGTACCCAATACCAAAAATTATCCCACAGGAGCTCAGCAAAGCAGCGATGATTCATCAGGAATGTAACTTTGCTTTTCAAAAAGATAACGTGTGGTTTTGTTCAGACTTAATGAGATCCTTTTCAACACAGAAGCTGTCAACAGCCCTGACATACATTTACAGTTACAAAAACACATAACCTTGTGGTTGAGGTTTTTATTACATAGAAACCTAATTTTCTACTATAACAAGGAAAATACACTTTTCTTGCAACTAATACCTTTGATACTCAAAGTATTAGAAGATGATGATGATGATGATTATTTTATACATAATGTGGCTGTTCAGAAGTTACAAAATGGTGCCACTTAATGTCAGGACTGTTGCAACCATGGTAATATTATATATATATATATATATAAAGATACCCCTGTTTCTAGTCATCTTTTGTTGCCTTCTGCATCTTGCCTATCAATGATACTTCATTCAGAAGCTGGAGAATGTTCATTAGAGGATGATTCAAGTAATGATTTGAGTTTTGCTCCAGCAGAAAAAGAAACCATAAAATTTAGAACCTTGAAAAATATTAATCCTTGTCAGATAGATCAAGTATTAATAGTGCATGTAGATACTGTAAAAATAACTGTGTAATTTTTCAAAGCAGTTTCTAGATTTTATAAAAATAAACTTTCATGTGCCCCTGTGGTGTGGTGTGGTGTGGTGTGGTGTGGTGTGGTGTGGTGTGGTGTGGTGTGGTGTGGTGTGGTGTGGTGTGGTGTGGTGTGGTAGGCACTGGGGAGCTTTCCTGGCCTCTCTTCCTGTGCTGCTGCTGAAGCTGCATCTGCACAGGAGGCATTGGGATACTGAGCTGAGGCGCTCAGGGCCTCCAGCAGCAGAGTAAAATCCAGAGGTGGACAGGCTCCAAGTATCAGCATTTTTTAATATTTCTCTGCAATCACAGGAGCTGGAAACTTTGGTTTTCATTAGCTGACTGCTTGGATTCTTATACAGTTCAGTTGTTCCATGATCTGCAGCTTGCAGAAAATCACCGTATGTACTGAGTCAGAGTGAAGTGGGAGTCACTGGCAATGCACAGCACACTAATGAAGTTGGGTGGAAGCAACACTAAGTTGTTCTTACAGCAAAATTGTTCCTTATAATAATGGCTTCTTCAACCTTCTTAGGGACTTGTTCAGCACTACGTCAAGTATGAGGCGGCCACTGTTGTGTTACAATACAAGGTGACAAAATTAGAGGTTTTCAGGTCTTGGGACCTAGTAATTTGTTGCACTCAAATCCAAATGTTGTAATCATCTCTAGCATCTTGCATGTCTGCTCCTACCTGAGCCTGGAGCAGGCACAGGAACAGGCATTTGGTGGGAGGCACAAAGGGGCACAGGGGCAAAGTCAATGGCAGCTGGCTTGAGCCTTAAAAGCCTCAACTGGAGATCTGCCACCAAAGTGTGCACAGCTGCCATGGTAAAAATCCTCTCTGAGTGATCAGACAGGCCAGGTACATGTCATGTTTTAAGTTTTAAGTCTCCCAGTACCCATTCCTCGTAGAAGGAAGCTGGCAGTGCCCCCATCTTCAGGTTTATGCAGTGGCTTCCATTAGAACTTCATCCTCTTACAAAAGGTCTGGATTTGGCACTGCACTAATGACCTGAGTGGGATGTGTGGGATAAATGTCTCCTGAACAGCACTACAGGAAACTGCCCTTACATCATGGTGTAGGTTTTTAAACAAATAACTAATCCTTGTCTTATATCTGTATAAAAAAACAATATTGACTGTATTCAAGTATTTTCAGGCGTGATCTGATTTCATAGCTAGAATCGTTTTTGTGTAATGTAAGAGGCTTCACATAATCACTCTTTTAAATCTACAGCTTATGTTTGACAAGTGGGTCATTGGTTAATGGAAGCAAGTAAATCCAACTGTTTATCTTTTCAGTACGACCATGCACTTTCTGTATGCTTTTGTCTGCTCAGAATGGAGATATGTACATTTTTAATGGCCCTCCCTCTATTTCAGAGTAGGGGTATGATCTTTATATTATCTTTAATTTCTTCCCTTCATTCAGAAAATCAGAAAATTCAGAAAAAGAAAATCACAGTATTACTTCTGCTGGTATCCCACCTGAGCTGCAAATTTGTGGCAGCAGTTGTAGTACTATTAATTTAATTACTATTTGAATGTGATTGCTTAAAAAGTTGTTAATTTGACTTCATGAGGAAAATTTGCTGTTGTAAGTTGCTTTAAAGTTTTCTTGCTCCTTTATTTCTCCTACCCAAGCCCCCAGTATTTCCATGTGTTGCTCTCAACAGATGCACCTTCCACCATAGCAGACCAGCAGTAGCCTCCTCCCAGATAGTTTTAACTTGCAACATTTTTTGGGTAACTTGAAATTTCAGGGTTTCAGAAATTGCTATGTAAGCCTTCTGTAGGGTCCTAGTATCTAAATAAAGCACTTGCAGCACTAGGTTAATAAGGTGCTCAAACTATTAATGGAAACTTGGTATAATAGGTCAAGCTCCAAAAGTCTTCTTAGGGAATGTCTGTCAGCAACATAATTTTCGTGACACAGTTTTCAAGTATTCTAATTTTTTTTCAATTCAAACTACTAATATAAGTGTAACATGATTAAAGCTGTCTATGAAAATTATTTTTCCTCTTCATGTGAAAGCTATTTTATTAATAAAGACTTAGCATAAACACTAAGATGATAATGAGCATTAACTTGCCAGGGGAAAGAGTCTGTTTTCCATCAATAAGTGAGAAAATGAAAACTTTCAGATTAGTAAGGGTATTGTGTTAAGTAGCAATTAAATTATACTCAAAGAACACTTTCTTGTTCCCAAATGCTCTAGTACCTGCAAACAGAAACTATTGTTTTAGAAGTGTGTTTCAGGTCTAAATTCTTAACAGTAAGTTTAAAAGCATGTGGGTAAGAAATTCTCAGAAAGCAAAGAGCAGAATTCCTCAGATGTTTGCCTTCGGCAGGGAAGGAGCCTGAAATAGCTGAAAGCAAGTCTATTTGTCTATGGGAAGACAAACTTCTGTTCAAAAATGCTGTGTGTTAACTTGTGTTTGCTCTAGCCCAAAGAGGAGGCACTCCCTGATTCCTCCTTGTGAGCTGGAGATCACAAACAAATCCTTGGCAGCCTAGTTTTTCAGAGGCGCTGAGGTGCCCCAGGGATTGGGGCTCTTTGGTGTGTTAATGGCAGCAATGTGTCACACGAAGAGTGCGAATCCTGCCTGTGATGCAGCCTTTAAATACAGGTGTCACTTTGTGGGGTGGCTGCGTGTGAAGGCGCATGCAGCTCAGCAGGCACTACTGCAGCCCATTCCTCTCTGCCCCGGGATGAAATGAGGGGTAATTAGCTAATGACAGTGTGCTGGCTGGACAATAAGTGTGCTGGGGACTTGTCTGAGGGAAGGAAACCAATTTGATCCAAGTTCTCTGCAGATGGCTGAGGAAGGGAAGTAGAAATTGCCCATGCCTACAAAGGATTATGCCTGACAAAGGAAGAGCAGGAAAGAATGGGAGAAAGAACAATGGAGAAATCTCAGGTGTGGAAGAAATCCTGAGATAAAAAGGAAGAGGCCCTCATTTAGCTGTAGCAATGGAGAAGAGGGATTGGGTTTGCTTAGCTGCAGAGCTAGAAGGACTGAAAAGATTAGAAAGCCACCATGGAAGAAAGGATGGAGATGCACCATAGTGGTGCTGAGGATGATGCTTGCACAGACTTGTGACAGTAAGTGTTTTGAGGAAGCTGGTCATAACAGCAGAGCCTGTTTCTGTGATCATAAAATGAGGAAAGCTGGCAGAAATCAGTTTTTGTGAAATGCTATGAATGTCCCAGATACAAAGCAGTTAGCAGGAGAAAGTAGAAGGTTGCATACAAACAGAAAAGCACACACCACTTTCTGTGTAACTTCTTGGCATTTGCTAATTTCATGGGCAACAAGACACCTTGGCTCTGAAAGAGAGTGATTTGTAGTACACGCTAGCTTCCTGAGGAAACTGTAGAATATTTTACAGCAAGGCACTGGGTTTTTAGGCTGGGATTTGCAATCATAGAAATACTCACACACTACTGAATGACTTGGCAGTGTGATTTTCATCCTGGTCAGGCATGAATGCGCAATGGTTGGGGTTTTTTTACATTAGCTAGAGCATGTAATACTGTTTATGTTGGCTTTTTGTTGGCTGTGGGAGGACTGACACTTAATTAACAGTTTCCTGGGACAAAGTAACCCCTTCAAATCCTAGTTTGTAAAGATCCAGTCTTTGTCAGCTGGTGAAACAGTTTTGATCCAGTAAAATTTAATAGACCATCTGTTGGAATCATTACTTTCTTGTGCCAGCCTTCTCCTTTCCTCTTCAGCAGTGGTGAGCATCTTGGGCAGCTCAGATAGGGCTATATCAATTGACTGAAATGCCTTCAAAGTGTTAACATTTGCAGTGCTAACATTTTCAATGTAGAGCAGTAAGAAGGTGTATCAGAGATGGAGATTGTCCGCTCCTCCCGTTCGATTTTATCATCTTTTTACCTTTTTCCAAACACCCCTCCAGGCCCCAAGAAAGCCAAAGATTTGTCAAGAGCTGAAAATACGAAAATAAATGCTAGACTTAGTCTCTCCCATTTCCAAGCCCTTACAGGCTTTTACCATTTTTAACTTGTTTTACTGGTTTTGTTTAAGATATGAATGTCTGAAGCTCTGGCTTTTCCCAGCGGTAACAATCATAAACTGTACTGTGTGGAAACATGAAAATCCCAAATCCTTCTCTTCTAGAACACTAATCTCACTTTAATTTAATTCAAATTTTGTCATCCTCTGAAAAAAAATGTAGGAATCCATATTACCTGAACATTTTTTATGTTTTTATTTTGGCTTTCTGTGGTCTTTACCTCTGAATTCTGACAAAACAAGCCTAGAGAACTAGTTAACACCTTGGTGCTAATGGAAGTGGTAATGGTACATCTAGAGCAGCTCCAGCCGAAGAATTCCATGTAAATGCATGTGAATGTGCCATGAGTCAGTCTCCAGTCTCAATTCCTTTCAACTAGTATTAAAGACTCAGGAATCCTTACTCAAAGCATTTATTGATCACAGCCTCCGTTTCCAGATTTTTAGATGAGAGCAGCTCCACAAGGTGTCTGAAACTCTTCTTTAGCCCAGTGGATATAACTGAAAACAAAGGTAAAAGACACTAAAGAATTCGAAATTTTGGGTTAGTCTGGAGTTAATGGAAGTAAAAATTCCTTCTCTTTGGAACCATTCCTCACTGAAGTATTTCCTGCTCTCACGGGAGCTTTTTGTTATGTAGAAAGTACTGGATAAAAATGTTCCGGCTATTTGGTGTGAACTTCTTATGTTTTAAGTAAGGAATCCTTTGATGTATACTGAAGAATGCTTCTTTCTAAATAGGAATTTGGGGAGTTTATTCTTTAAAGTAGCTGGATTTAGCTAATTTGATTTAATAAATGTCCACTAAACCAATTTATTAATTTTAATCTAAGAATTAATACTAAAAGTATACAATTAGTCTCAAAATACCTTATTCCAGGGTTTTTGAAATCCTGTTCCTGTGAACATGTCCTTGTTTTGTAGAGAGTACTTGAATCTTGAATTAATCCTCTGTTTTCTATTTGATTTCTACAGTAACTATAAAAGGTAACTGTGGTGTTTCTAAAGGAAAATATCCAGTCTGTGGCTCTACAAGATATTTTTCTCTAGTAATCAATTCATGCACTAATAGTCAGATTGGATTTGCAGCTCATAAGACTAAATTTTCAAGTACGTTTAGCACACGAAGGCTCCATGATTTTTTTTATTCTTCCTCACAGACACAGAACACTTTTTAAAATGTTAAATGTGAACTCTGAAATATAAATATGTCTGTATACTTAAAAATAGACTTGAATTACCTCATAGGGATGTGGTCCATGCACATTGTGTAACTGGGACAGCCCTCTCTTTTTTTTTTCCCTCTTTATCTGTGTCCCTCCAGGGAAGGCAAATAATCAAGACTTTGCTTAGAGTGGCAACACTAGAATCCCCAAGGGTGGGAAGCTCATTCTTTGTCTACAGGATGTCTGGAGTGATAAGTAGCTGTTTTAATACAACTCATGCAGCGTTTCTTTGTCCTGACAAAATTATCATTTGCTGTTTGTCATAATGAGTTTGAATGTCCAGAAATATAAAGTTTAGAATGAGGTGGTGGCATGGTGGTGGGACAATTAATTTGGTGCTGCGTAAACAAAAAAAGTCCATAAAGTTACAGTTTTAAATTTTTACCTGAAGTGATTTTATGCCACTCTATTTTCCTTTGGATTGATCAGTGCTGTTGACAGTAGGTCAGCAAAATAGGAAACAAGGGTTTTGCATAAGCCAGGTCAGCTTGAAATTTACCATGCACCTCATCATGTTTCATACATATTTGCTGTGTTAGTAACACTGCTGTTGCTGAGCCCTTTATGGATGTTTCTGTGTGATGTGTTATTGTCACAGGTTAGGTCTGTGCTCTAGTTTAGGCTGGCACAAGCCAGTGTTCTCTAATAGACACTCAGTTGCAGATAACATCACTCGTACTTCTCATAGATAACATGCAAATCTGGATCTCCTAAATCTTCTGTTCCTAATCTGCTAAATGCAACTTTAGAAGTTAGGCTGATTCTGATGCAGCCTTAATTAAGTATGCTCATGGTTATACCCATCTTACTGAACCTCCTCATGCTGGGAATAAAGTATGTCAATGTACCTTAGTGAATCGGAACTTCCTTGAGCAACCAAGATGTGTCCAAGACTTAACAGTTAGCTCTTCCCAAACTTTCTTCCTGGTTTGTTTTATTCACTTCTTTTCAAATTTAAGCACTGTTGGCCAACTCCTTCAGAGAGAGAGACTGTTTCTACATGGATTTCTTATAAACACAGGCACTTGAGTTAACTAGGATGAACTGATTTTAATCTACAGCATGTAAATCTGTGGCTTTACAGAATTCTGTTAATCTTTGTTGTGATAAAGGAAAACTTTGAGAATAGTTAAATTAGAAAAGCAGACTACACTGCTCAGGACTGCTGCTTTCCAAAAGTTATTGCTACCTTCCAACTGTTTTGTGAAATCTAGTCTCATGGTTTCTTTTCCCAGCAGAAAAAACTGCACTTGTGGCAGGAATGTTCATTAAACTCCTCCGAAAAGTGATGTACATGGTTCAAACTACTTGGATGATGTTTGCTGCAGTTTGTAGCTGGGCTCTATTCTGAGAAGACTGAAAGCAATATCACACTGACTCCTTCACGAGGTTGATCATGAACAGAGATGTCAGAGATGAGGGATGCTTGCTGGCCACTCTAGGGTTAAATGTGTTTTTCTTAGTCTCACTCCCTATTCCTCCCACCACCCCAAAGTTATCCAAGCGGTGGGGAATTTCTGCTATCATTAATTGTATTTATAGTTTGGCTATGTCATGAAATACTCCCTAAAACTGTGGGCTTTTTTTAATCCCCTCACAAATGTATCAGCAGAAGTTGCTAGCCTAGCCATCACCTCTGCTGTCAGAGGCTCTACACTGATCGCTTATCAGCATTAAAATATTTATAATTTATCTCCACATTAGCTGCCTAATATAAAATTCTGGCTCGAGTATGCCTGAGGTCTTTCTAATGCTGTGATTTGGCCTTTTAGAGGATTTTACTCTCAGGCATTGTAAATTAGGCTTCATGACCTTCCTACTGCAGTAAGTCAGGCTTAGAGCAAGTAAGAAAAGAGTTTTGTTTGAAAACAAAAGCTCTGAAGAGGAAGGAGGAACCAGATTTTGGAGAATGATATTTAAGCCTGTTCCAGTACTTGCTAGTATTCTCTCTACCTGGTTTACCACAGCAGAAATCAAAGTACTGGAATGCATGTGATGTGGTAGAGTGATGCTTTTTGCATCAGCAGTACACTTGGGACTTGCTGTGTAGCTAGCATGGCACCAGAGCTGGTGGTCTTGAGAGGACATGACATCTCCATCCTTTAGAGATTCTTAGGATTTGGATTGATTACGATCATGTCACCAAATGTGACCTGATCTCATATTGGTGATGATCTTGCTCCAAGCGGGAGATTGCATGGGATGACTTCCATAGGTCCCTTTCTGCCATATCCTCTGTGGTCTCAGTGCTGAAGCTCTATTACATCAAGTTTTGTAATTCCACCCTTCAGCATTAATTGCTTTCCTGGCTCTTTGCTTTGCTTAGTCAGCACATCATTTGTGAGTACCAGATTTTGGTACTTCCAGCATACCACAGGTGGGGCTTTTTATTAACACCAAGGCTGACCTCTTATTCTTCAGATCAATTCTCTATTTGTATGGCTAGTGCATGTAAAAATTTATGAAGGCAGCACAGATGTATAGAAACCTTATAACAGCAACAGGTTTCCTCTTTCTTTGAGACCTTCTAGCTCAGAATGATGGAAGTGGGAAGAAGATGCTGGTGGCTTCCAGTATGTAAAGACTGGAGTTGTGCTTGTGGGCTGCGCAGTGCCCAGAAACAGAGATGTAGGTGGAGGAAATGCAGTGCATATTGCACCCATACTGCACCCATGCAATCCATGCTGCACCCAGAGCCCCCCAGGCTGTGCTAGATCCACAGAAGCACACTGCAATATGTGCTTTCTGAAAACCAGTACCAGGCTTCTTTTGCTGCTGCCTGGCTCAGCCTCCATAAAGGTAAAATACTGTGCTGAGGCATTGTGTGTTCTTCTGACCTTGAGTCGCAATGGAGAGGCAAGAAGAGGTCTGAAGCAAGGCTGCCATACTCTCCTCACCTGCACTTCTCTTCTGCAGCTTTGTTGGTACATGTTTTAAACAGCTTTAGAGACTTCAATAAAGAAGCTTCTGTTCTTTGCCACAGGTGAAGAAATAAAAATGTTTTTACAAGTTACGGTTGCAGAGTGTTTTACTGCTTGCTCCCTAGCAGAGCAGGTAAGTTATGTCTGGCAGATAAAGACCTGCTATAGATTATTTTTATATTCTGTCACCACATAGCATTTCTGGTTTCTCCTTGTTCTTGAGTGCTAGTGAGACACTTACTGGCCTTATGAACAGAATATTTTTTGTTGCCTTTGTTTTGAAAAAGGCTCAAACATTGTTTCCTCCAATTACCAGATGAATGAAGCATTTTTCAATGAAGTGTGCCAATTGCAAATGTCCATAGATTGGTTGCTGAAAGATAAATTTGAGTATATTTGAAAACCTGGCAGAAAGTAAGATCCCCTGTCTTGATGTGCAGAGAACAAGTGGCAAATTGGCAGACTAACTTGAGCATTGTTAGAGATTGCTCTAAAATGTGTATTAAACCATACATCTGATTTAAATCCAAGGCAATTCTCAGCAGTCCAAGCATTGTGCTGTTGCTGTTATTGATTTTATTCACCTTATAAGCTGTCTATGAATGGTCTATATTATGAATACAGTCATGTAAATTAAGCTTTCAGTAGTGTCATTACCTGAAAGATTAGGTAAAGATAGTTAAAACTAAGTCTCTTTATGCAGAAAAAAAAAATCTGAGGTAGAAACATGACCAAACTCGTACTTCAGAACTTCTGAGTTAAAATACCAGCATGTGTCTCTGAGAACATATTAAAAATACTTAGATGGCTTTTTTTTGACCTACCGTCTTAAAATTCTTTTTAAAACAGAGTTGGATTTGAGGGCAGGTATTTTTTAAAGTGTTAATAGATCAGCCCAAATATTTTGCATCTAACTGATTTGAGGTCATACAGTCTCTATTTAGAGACTGTGCCTATAGCCACCCTTGTTGGTTTCTGCTTAGAGAAAACAATTTGTAAACAGCTGGACAGTATTTTTGTGCTGTGGTAGAAGTGTGTGTTTTGATGCACTGTTGGGACTTGAGGGTAGGTTTTGACCACAGTGGAGTTCAGGTCTGCTCTTGAGGATGACCAGCACTGATCTGTGGTCATGTCAGACTTTGAAGCACATTGCTATTTAGGCAAGGGGATCTATGCAGAAATCATAGAGCTCTGCAAAGGGAAATGGACTGGGGAGGATGCAAAAACTCTTCTAGAGGAAGGGGAGGAAGAGATAAGGGTTGTCTGATTGGTGGTGCTACCAGCACCAGTTCAGTGCTACTGCCTTGGCAGGTCTCTTCTCTTCTTGTTTCTGATCCAAGGAAGATTTTAAAGGATGTGCCATCAAATGTTTTTTTTCTGTGTAAGCCTGAGAGCAGGAGGATGCTGGAAACGTGCAATGCAGCTTGACAGGTGTGGTACTGTGCTCTTCAGCGAAGTTATCAGGGATACAGAGCTTGGTAACTTGAACATCCTGGTGCTTGGGGTGGAAATGCAGGCGGAGTAGCAGACACAGGAACCGGGAAAAAATAGTATAAATAACTAAGACCTTCGTGTGCTGCTTCATTATTAGGAATCCATGATTTTTTACATCTCGTAGTCTCATGTCACTTAATATTTATGCACTTTTTAAAAATAAAGCGTTTGGCGTACGCAACGCCAAGCCCACGCGGTGATTCTGGCGAGCAGCAGCCGTGCGGGCGGGCTTTGTGCGGTGGGGACGGCCACAGCCCCGGCACACCCGCGCCGAGGGGCGATGCGGGGAGAGCTGGGCGGCGTTCCCTGCTGCGGCTGGGCGCCGTGGAACCGAGCAGCGCGGCCTGGGGGCTCCTTCAACGGAGCAGCCTGAGCCCGACAGCTCCTCGGCGCGGGGAAGGCGGACGATGCTGAGGTACCGGGGCGGAGGGTGATGATGAGGTCCCGGCCGGTCCCGCACAAGCCGGGCGCGGTCCCAGGGGGCGGTGGGCAGGGGCACGGCGCGGTGCCAGGCGGCGCTTCTGTGCCGCCCACGGGTGCGGGGACAGGCGCGGGGGCGGCGGGACCGCCGTGGGCGCTTTGTGTGTGCCTGCGGCCGGCGGGGCGCGCCGAGCAGCTCAGGCCGCTCCGCCGCGGGGCCCGGCGGCTGCCCCGCGCTCCGGGGCGAGCGGCTCTTTGTGTGGGGGCGCGGGGCGGGGCGGGCCTCTCTCTCTCTCTCTCTCTCTCTCTCTCTCTCTCTCCCCTCTCCCTTCCCCGTCCTCCTCTCTCTCCCATCCCTGCCGTCCCTCTCCCCTCGCCGCCGGCCCTGCCCGCTGCCGGCCCGGCCCCGGCGCAGCGCGGCGCCGGCCGGTTGCCATGGCGAGGCCCGGTCACGTGTGGCGGCGGCGGCGGGCTGACGCGCTCGGGGCGGGGCGGGCGGGCGGCGGCGGAGTCGCGGCTGCCGCCACCTTCCGCACACCAGCAGCAGCAGCAGCGGCAGCAGCGCGGGGCTCTGCGGAGCGGCGGGAGCGCCAATGCCCGGACCGACCCAAGCCCTGTCCCCAAATGGCGAGAACAACAACGACATCATCCAGGATAACGGGACCACCATCATCCCCTTCAGGAAGCACACGGTGCGGGGGGAGCGCTCCTACAGGTACTGCGCTGGGGCTGCGGCGGCGCGGTTGCATAAGGCGGGCGGGCTGCAGCCCCCTCCTCTCCCCCGGCCCCGCATTGTCCGGCTGCGGAGCGCTCGGGGCATAGGCGGGATGCGTGCAGGGGCTCGCAGCGCCCGGGCGAAAGAAAGGCGGTTAAAATTATGATTAAAAAAATAAATAAATAAAAAAAGAAAGAAAGAGTAGGGGGAATGAAAAGGAAGGCAATAACGCCCCCCGCGCAGGCAGCCAGCTCCCCTTGGAAAGAGCCGCAGCACCTCGCTGCGGATCTCGCAGGGAGGCGGCGCGCCGCGCGGGAGGGCGGCCGCGGATGGCGGGGCGCGGGCAGCCCCTGCCCGGCCGGGGGAGGCACCGAGCACCGGGCCGGGCACCGAGCACCGGGCACCGGGCAGTGCCCGCCCCCGCGCGGTGACAGCCGCCCCCCGCTCCCCGCGGCGGGGGTGACAGCTCTCCCGGTGCCTGCGCGGGGGAGGGCGGCTCCATCCCCGCCCCCCGCTCCCCGCCAGCCCCATTTTGTGTTTATTTATCGTCTCTCCTTTGGGGGGGACACCCGTCTTTTGTCGCAGTTGTAGGCATTTTTGATGAATCGTCTGGCATGCGTTGCTGGCAGCGCTTCTGCATTAACATCTCTGACAATATGTTCCGGCAGATAAGCTCATTAAAATTGTTTGCATTGTTTGATAAGGGTCGCGGCGCAGCCCGGAACGCAACTGGTTTGATGTGCTCCTTGCTGCTGACTCGAAGGGCGATAATACGGCCGGTGGCTCCTTGTGTCAATATACAGTAATTTTAAATGCTGCCTGTATGACAGCAAGCAGTGCCTCTGCAGAGAACACGCCCCTTAAAGCTGATTTTCAAGCAGCAGGAAATGATGCTGCTCTCAAATATCTGGCTAAAGTGGCGAGTTGTAAGCACGAATACATGAAAACAAGCGTGGATGGCTTGGCTTGTTTGTCTGAAGAAAATCACAGTATTTTTTTCTTTTGCTGAAGAATAACGGAGCTGCTACCGGCATTTGGCCATTAATAACCTTAACAGTGAATCTCATTGTTGATCACACACTGACGGGTGAGCATGAAATGTGGCGGAGATCTCAGTGTGTGGTTCGTTTGAATTGCACAAAATTTAGTCTGTGTCTCACTCTGAAACTGCTTTTACTTTGTGCAGTGGAGCCCCAGTGCACGCATTTAGCACAAAGTAGCAAAATTGCTTTTGCAAGGACCTATTTCTACTTGCAGAAAGCCTGGAGCTCTCACTTCCTATATCAAAATTTCAGCTGAGTAGTACAAGATCCTCTTTTAGTGGAAAGCTATATTTCCATTGTGCAGTTAAGCAGGAACATGAAAGAGATTTGAAATATCATGCATCTGTATTTACTTATTCTGACATGTCATAGGTACCACCAATTGCTAACTTGTTTCCTTTAGAAGAGTTCTTTGGAAAACCTCTGTTACATGGGGTTCTTCATTCTTGTTTTTCGGTAGGTTTTTATGTGTTCTTCTGCAGCCATCAACAAGTCAGTTTTCTTGTCCTTTTGTCTGTCATATAATACACTGAACTATGTCTAGAAAAGACATTTTGTGAGGCTGCTGTGTTCAGCAGGTGATGACAGGAATAACTGTATCGCTTACCCAGTTTTCCAGAAATTGTGAAGATATTATGTGTCTGAATAGCCTTTGGTCCAGAGAAGTATTCCTTAGTCTTTTAGGGATTTGTATCTATTTGTATCCCTCTCCAGAGCAATATAAAGGAATACAGAACTACTGATGCATTGCACGTTATTTTTGGGCGGTAAATAAGTGATCCAGTTCAATATATTTCAGAAATGAATCTTTAATGCACAAATAAAAATTTCCACTGGGGAATTCTATTTAGGTTGTTTTTTGTTTTTGGTTTTTTTTTCCCCTTTTGGAAACTTAACATGTTCTGCAGAGTCATAACTCCCATATCTGTTGATTTCTTCCTTTCTCTGGGAGAAAGGGAGAATGATACTTAGCTTGCTTCCATCTGTAGCTGAAATGCTTTAGGAAGTAAATGTCAAGCATAACAGAAGGGAAATGTTACAGAAAACACATGAAAACTGTGGTGATACTTCTCCTTGATGCTGGAAAAAAAAGGGCTTTTAACTTCCATGACAACCTTTGGTAGGTAGGCAAGTTTGGTCCTTGTTCAGTGTGTGTGGCAGCAGGAGATCACTGGACACAACAGATTAATTCCATCACTTTAGTCCCTGCTGCCACACTGGACTGTCAGTGCCATTCCAAACTTCCGGAGCAGCTTGTAGGACCTCACCATATGACACATCAAGTTGCTATGCCTCTGATTGTTGGGCTGGCTTCTTCCATCTAGGAATATGGAATAAATATGTCATTAAACACAGCCTGGAGCTTGATGGCGGATGAGCAGTTGTACAAAGCTAAAACACTTCTGCATCCTGCAGCTCTGCTCCTAAGTTAACCTGCACCCACCATGTGTATAGTGGTTCAGTATTTGCCTTTTGATTCTTCTCTCCTGTAGTAACAGAAGTGCTTTCTCATTTTGCAACTTCTAACATATTTTAAAGCAGAAGTAGTCTTTACTGATCAGAAAATTTGAGTTCATCAGGTTAGATATTCTCAGACCTAAAAAAACCCCTTTGCTATTTTTAATGCCAAGTTTTACCAAAAATTTGATTTGATTGAAATCCAATTCCTGAAGCAAATTTTGAAACAGCTGCAGGTTGCATAATTTTGCAGACTAGGAAGCTGACATGGAAGGAGCTGCTGTAAATTATCTATGGAGTTGAGGATGCAGCAGGGAATTGAGCCTACACCACGAGTCCCAGCCATGTGCTCTGTATGCAAAGCCACAAATAGTTTTCCCAAGTCTTCCAAAGGACATATTATATTTTGCAGACTGGGACATACAGGCCCAAGGTGTAAAGTTTCTCATCCAGCTTTACTTAGCTGGTAAATGGAAACCAGGCACTTTGGCATAAAATTTAGTCACAGGGTGATGTTACCTTTCAGAGTTAACAACTGTAATCAATCTGTATTGCTCAAGTGAAATGCTGTTTCATGTGCTTCAGATCAGGAGACTTTAAAATTTGGTATCGAGGTATCTTTTTGTTGGCCTGAAGTAGACTGGGGGTTGTTTCTGAGAATGGCATTAATAATTATAGTTTTACTTTTGTCTTTAAAGATGGCTGAAATAATTCAATGAGAAACCAAATCAATAGCTGTGTGGATATTTTTTTTTTTAAATAAGACATGTTTGCAGTGGTTTTTTTGCCAGACTCCAGATATCTTCTGTGGTTGATCAGCTCATCATATTTTTAAAAGCTAAAGTATTAAGAGTGAATACTTCTAGGTTCAAATGGCACACCTAGTCTAAACCATCCTGGTCCTAAAGAGACAAACTGTTGTACCTTCCTTTGAAGAATACTGTGCTTAACTTCTGCTTTGTCTCTCTGTGTTGCTAGAAAAATGGTTTTCTGGTCCTTCATTCCCTGGCTATATTTAGTTTTACACTCAGAACTTGCATGAAGCAGAGGGGAAGGGGCCGACTTCCTGATTGTTTTTCATCAAATCAGTAGGCTAAAAGGAAAGAGTATTTCTGTTTTAGTTTTTATCTATGAGTGTGTACCTTTCTAATGTTATCTGTTTTAAATATTTGTTTTTCTTAAGTGTTTTCTTCATTCTAGAAATTGTTGTGTAAGCAGATGAGTGATGGTGCTGTGCATAATAATGATAGCTAGACAGCAGTGGTGATTTCCTCACCTACTGCTGGAATAAGTTGTGGGGTGTTACAGAGCATATCTGGCTGCCTTTTACAGCAGTATGAGCTGATAACTTCCATGCTGAAAGTCAAGATTTACGTTGCAGCAGAATCTGTTTTGGTCTTTGCCTTCCAAACTCAGTGAATTGCCGGATGCAGGCTGGCCCTGGGCAGCAGAGAGCATCCTTCCCTCGGCAGGAGCTGCCCCTGTCTCTGGTGACTCTGTGCCTTCCATGTGTGCCTTTACTCAGGGTTCAAAGGGAGACCTATGGCTTTGCCTTACTCTGGGCAGAAGGAATTTCTTGCTATAAAATTATGTTCCCCTGAATATGGTAAGCAGGCAGTTACACCAAAGTAAATAAGACTATTTGTGTGGATCAAATCAGTATGTAAAGGCCCAAGCTCGAGAACTGGGAAGGTGATACAGAGTAAAAGCAGTGAGTTGTCTTTTCACTTCACAGTACAGATAGGCTGACTACAATGACTTTTTGGATTTCAGATGACTTCTGAAACTGTAAATGCCAGACAAGGAAATGCCATTAAATATATTAGTAAGTGAATCTTTATTTTCAGAGACATTTGCTCTTGACCTAGCAGTTTTATTGCAGATTATAAGAATTTTGCCCTAGATTTCATTGAAAGTGGAAAAAGGCAATAACAAATGTTAAAAAAAAGCCATCAACAAACTGACATAAATTATACCCCATAAATTTGGCCTTTGTTTTTCTAAAAAGTTGTAGTTGTGATAACCCGCCTGTCTGCCAAGCATCTGGATTGCAACAAGATAATTACTGTCAGGGAGAAGACCATCCTGATGATTTAGAGCCAGCAGCTTACTTACCAGCATTAAAGAGGGACCATGGCAGAAATCTTTCCTTGGTTCCTGTCAGCTTAGGTACCCTCTGTTTTCTCTTCTTTCACTTTCATAAAGCTGTCTTCCTATTGCTGCCGCTGCTGTTCTTTAATCTTGTTTTCTGCTTAGGGAGTACTCTGCCTAGGGAGAGCTGTTTTGGTGAGAATCTTCTGCTGGTCAGATCCAGCTCTCAAAAAGCTCAAGGTGTAACTGTCTGAAGATAACTGGGAATCTCATGTGAGTGCATGTAAAAGTCTCTGAGGGTTATGAGGATGACTCTGCTCAATACTGCATCAGTAGTTTGAAACTTAGATAGTCTCTGCCTGCATTATTTGGATTCTCTGTTGACCTGGATTTAGATCTTCCTTGAAGGAAATAACCTTCATAGTGCTTTAGGGGCTGGAGGTATTTGTTTAAATCAGGGGCTAAGAGGGAGGTAGCTTTTTGGGTATTGGGGAGAGAGGTTAGAAAACACTCCACAAACAGCCCAGGCTGTGTAAGGAAATTGAGGTAGTTGTCAGAGAGCACAAACTCCTCAACTTGTGCTGAAGTGCTCTCACCATAAAAGTCTGAGAACGCCTAATTTTCACCCAGCCTCCTTGGGCTTCAGAAACATCCTGTAGGTGGGAGGCTGTGTTCTGGTTTTTGTTGTATGATGTGGGTTTTTTTAAACTACCTTGTTAAGCTGCATAGCAACAGCAATGTGTTTTTGGCATATTGACAGAAAAAGGAGCAAGTTTGGGACATGTGAGAACTGAACCTGATGCTGGCAGTTTCAGAAACACATTTTGGCTTCTGCCTAGTGTCTTCAATCTAGTCTCCCTAGAAAACAGGCACTGAAAAATATGCTGCAGTGTGAAAGAAAGGTGATTTGGAGGTGGGGCTGTGGAGCAAGAAAACTTGATTAAAGCTATTTCTTCGGCTCATTTGAGGGAGATGCAGTTAACTTATCTGGACCACAGGAATGGTCTTCCAGGGGACGTACCTAGACTAACCTTTTGTGATATAAAACTTGTTTTGGGAGCCACTTAGCAAAAAAAAAATGCGTGGTAGATCTACATTTCAAGCCTTGGCATTTGAATGTGTGACTCTTTATAAATATCTTCAGAGGTTTTGGAGTTTAGCGGGGAGGTTGGTTTAATTTGACAGTCTCTTCTCCTTCCTCATGCCCAAAGCTAATTATAGCAAAGGCTCGGTAAGGAAGCAGATAAATAGTGTGCCAGCTTTTCATTTTGGAAGTGCAGCTTTCAGCCTTTGTTTGATAATTGGAAACGAGTGGTCTCGCCACATCTGTTGTCAATCACGCCGACCGCTGAGCGGGCTGGCACGGAGGCTGCAGTGGCGCGGTGGCAGCGGCAGCAGCGGCGAGGCTCGCGCTGCTCCGGGACAGCCTTTGGCTGCTCGCATCCTCTTCACTCCCTGAATCCCGGCCTCCAGCTAGCAGCACTGATCGCTCACTTCCAGGATCAGTGCTAGGGAATGTAAATGGAAAACATCCGTGTTTCTTCTGTGGATGGTGTTAGCTCTGCGCTGTGTAGCTGCTTGGATCTTGCTCGGATCTCTGCTGCCTGACTCACTGATAAAACATCTTCTTCGTGCTGTTTCATTACAATTACGTGGGAGGGGAAAGGGAATATCAGCTACAAAAGTTTACTAAACATGCATTTAACTGTAGGGGTTTAAAAAATTATTTTTAGCACACTTCTGTTTTGTGTTATATTTAATTCAAGATTACAATCTTGGCTGTGATATTTTGACAAAAGTTTGTCTAGTTTTCTAGTGGTATATTAGGTTATCAAATGTTTTGTAGAGAAGGCTCTGCATACTGAAGGCCATTAAACATCTCAGTTTAGCCTCTCTGAAATAATTTCTTCTTTCCCATAGAGCCCCATGATTAGCGAAGGGTGCCTTTGTGTTAAATCTGTTTTTTTGCTATGCTATCCAAACAGGAAGTGTAAACATTCATCAGTGAATCGAGACTTAAGGATGTAGCTTCCGTAGGAAATCCTACAACTGTGCCAAATCATTCTGCCTGGAGAGAAACATGCCATGCAGGTTGTACTGTTGCTCTTGTGGCCTTGTGTATGACCACCTTGCATTGTGTTGTTTCAGAGGCTTCATTTTCAATATTATGTTTCTTGGCAAGTTGGAGACCTAAGAGAGATCTCAGTGGTGAAACCCATAGTTGACATCTGCGCACTTCAGCTTTGTCTTTTAGGAGCAACTCAAGTGAATTTTCCCCTCTAAAGCAGAGTTCCTTAGTACCATACAGATTTCCTACTCAAGCAGCTGTAATTATTCAGAGATGCACATGAATGCAAATTCTTTCATGTCACTCTGGAATGCAGTGTTGATGCTCAGAAGGGCTTGCTGGCAGTATGTTTTAAACAATTTTGGGGGAATGAAAATTCATTTTAGGCAAATCTTACACAGTTGTTATGCTTCGCTTCTTAAGGTTAATCTCTGTGGAGCTGGTCCAGTAATACCATGAATAGGAAGCACTGAAATATTTGAAGTAGAATACTCATTTGTTTTACTTACGGATTCAGTGTTACACAAATCATAGCTTGTTAAAATAACTATAGAATCTATGAGTAATTGTTTGTATGGAAGTGGAACACATAACCCAGTGATATGAAAGTCCCACGGGAGCTTGTGTATACAGAAAGACCGTGGTGTGTAGGAGTGCTGAGAACAGGGAAGCAGTGGTAATTGGTTGGATGGAAGGGATACATTTTCCCAAAAGGACAGCATTCAGTTGTAATTAGTCATTCTGTTGGAAACCTTGTTATGCAGAATGGTGTGTTATATCTTATTGAATTGAATTGTTGGGGTCCAGATCACTGCTTGCCCATTACAATGTTTCAAAGTTATACACGATGATAGATTCTGAATCAGGGTCTAAATACACTGTTTTCAGTCAACACATTCATTTTGTGCTAGTTGTTAGATTCAAGGAGGCATAAGAAATATTATTTTAATTTTTTTTTACTTCATTTAATATATCTGTGATGAAGACAGGCTGAGACACCTGGGGTTACTCAGCCTGGAGAAGAGAAGGCTCTGAGGAGACCTTAGAACAACCATTTAGTACCTAAATGGGACTTGCAAGAGAGCAAGTCTTTTTACAAATGCATATAGTTGTAATAAAAGGGGCAATTGCTTCAAAACAAG
Organism: Muscicapa striata striata; assembly: GCA_030060385.1. Classification (NCBI taxonomy): domain Eukaryota; kingdom Metazoa; phylum Chordata; class Aves; order Passeriformes; family Muscicapidae; genus Muscicapa; species Muscicapa striata. The sequence continues at coordinate 1,283,242 of JAREIS010000215.1, forward strand.
AGTATGTTTAAGTTAGGTATTAAAAATAAATTCTTTACTGTGGGGTAATGAGACACTGAAACATGTTGCTCAGAGAAGTTGTGGATGTCCCATTTCTGGAAACGTTCAGGGCCAGGTTGCATGGGGCTTTGAGCAGCCTGGTCTAATGGAAAGTGTTGCTGCCCGTGGCAGAGGGACTAGAACTATATGATCTTTTAGGTCTCTTTCAACCCAAACCATTTTGTTCTCCTGCATATTTCTGCCTTCAGAGGTTTGACTCTCTAGTGCACATTTTTAATCTGTGGTTCCCAAGTATGAAATGAGTTCCACAGCAGCAGGGATGCTGTAGAACTGCCTTCTCTCTCAAGCAGCTCTATTTTTAATATGGTGAGGTGTTTTTTTCCACTAGCACATTATGCACACCCCCCAGTTGTTCCTGGAGGGTTACACAGTATGGACCTGGTGGTGCTGGTGAACAAGATGAACATGAGTCAGCAGTGTGCTCTTGCAGGGAAGAAGGCCAAGCCCATGCTGGGCTGCATTGGCAGGCGTGTAGCCAGCAGCTCCAGGGAAGTGATTCTTCCCCTCTGGTGCTTCTGAGACCACATCTCACATACCGTGTCTGGATTTGGCCTCTCCACTTTGAGAGAGACAATGACAGGCTGAAGTGAGTGTGGCAGAGGGACACCAGGATGGTCAGGGGGCTGGAGCTTGTGATCTGTGTTTGGTCAGGCTGGATAGGAGCCAGCTCAGGAGAGGGAAAGATGTCATTGCAGTCTTATCTGTCTAGTAGGAGACTGTGTGTAAAGAAGACAGAACCAGATTCTTTTCTGAAGAAAGAGAAAGGATAAGAGGTAATGGCCATCAGCAGCTGTGGCAGTAAAAAGTACTTTGGATATTGGGAGAAATGTTTACACAGCCAGGACAGTCAAACACCAGAAGTTACCCAAAGGGGCTGTGGAATATCTGTGCTTGGAGGGACTTGAGACTGAGACCAATGGGATCATCAGCAGCCCTCTCTTGCTGTTTCTGCAGTGACTGGGAGGCTGGAGCAGATCTCTCTGGAGTTCAGTGTCTGTTTATGATCCCATTCTGTAACTCTAATAAACATAAACAGCTTGTGACTTAAAAAACAAAATAACAAAATCACGTGCTTTAAAAATGAAAGGAATATCATCTGGTAACAACTTTTGTACTTCCAGGGAGGTGAAATCAGCCTTGTCATCAAAGGTTTCAAAAGGAAAAGAAAAGGTGTGTATGCAGTCTCAGTATGACTTCATCAATATCAAACATTATACTGCTGCTGCTGCTGCAGTATATTAATTTATATTCATTTAATTTCATATTTCTTATTAGTGTTCTCTAAATCACTGGGAGCAATTTCTGCAGTTTAGTACCCAGGAATGATCAAAAGTTTGTAGAGACACAGCAGAGCACAGACATAGTTTTGCTGTATCATAAAATTTATTATGTACATTGCAACCCAAGATTATGTCTTGAAGTTAACAGCTGATAAATTGCTCGCTCTGCTTTTAGGGGATTGTAGCTTTTTTCATGCAGAGAATATTAGCATTATTGATAAGTTTAATCTGCAGAAAATGTTTTAACTATGAGCACAGTTCTTAAACTGTGTCAGATGTCTGCTTATTTTGAGGTGCTTTTACAGAACTGTCTTGTTGCATGGCCTGCAGCAACACTGAGAGGGTCGAAGGAACTAAATATTCACTTTGCAACACAGATTACCTTCTTAACTGCACTTACACGTAGTTGAAAGCAATTCAAGCAATAAACTTTTTTCTTCCTTGTTTATTGAGAGAGTTGAGCTTGGTAATGTCACTGTTTGCCAGCTGGAAGCAATACACTTTAGGAATTGACCTCAAGATATTCCATGAAAGGAGGCCAAATCCTATTAAACAGTGCATCTATGCTTCTCTTAGCTTAAGGTGCAAGGCTTTACTGGGGCTAGTAGATGAAGAATGTTGTAACTAATTCAGTTTCTACAACCACAGTTACATCAAAGCAGTAAGCTTTCTTCAAAAGAACATTATTTAGAAAACAAAGCTTTGTGGATTTCCCCCTTTAGATAGGCAGAAGATGTTAAAGTTAAAATCTGTCCGAAATTGGCAGCTTCACAGACCTTCAAACACCAACATGGTTGAAAAAAAAGGTTTTGGGGAAGCGTTGTTTGATGCTGGTAGACACCAATTATGTTGGTACTGCAACAATGGTAAAATCAGTCTGTGGTTACTGGCACACAGCAAGAGTAATATGTTACATAAATCACAGATGGCTGAGCTAGAATGTTCCTACAGGGCAATTTACTTCATGAAGGATTAGTGAATTCTAGTTATAGTTGCTCCAAAATTATTTTAGCAGTTAAGCAATTGCACTTAGATGTTCAGCCCTGTTCTAGATAGTACTTAGTAGGATTAATTCTTAAGGTATGTCATTTACCAGTAGTATGTTAAGTACCAGAATAATTTAAGAGTGCCTCTTCATCTTTTATAGTGTTAACTCATGACAATAAGGGAAGAGGTCAAGTTACCTTGGTATCCAAAACCAAAATTAACTGTTGTGGCTGGTAGTCTTAACACTTGCAGTATATATAATATTAAAATTTTTTTGCAGGGAGTTTGTGATAAGCCAACGACAGGGGTATTTATTTGGGCCTATATCAACAACATTGGAGATGTCAGAACTCCAAGATTTATTATTATCATCATTATTATTTTTTGTCTAGCTTTCATCTGTGGTTGAGGGAGAAGAGGGAGAGAGGTTGGCCTCAGAGCCCAGTAAAAAGCTCTGCAGTGTGTTGGTGCAGTGGTCTGCAGAGGCAGTGCTGGCAGGGGACTTTAATCTGGTTCGTGTCACAGGTGTCTGGAGCTTGGTTCTGCATTCCCAGCAGAAATCCTGGTGTTTCTTTTCCCCCCCAAATGGCAGAAGAGCTGCGATAGCAGCTGGAAGCCTGGGCAACCATACTAAAACTTAGTGTTTTCATTACAAAAATACATAGCCATGTTTTAGAGAGTGATGCACCAGTGAAAGCAGCTAGCATGGTTGCCTGTTGCTTCATCTGTTGTCACATGCTTGTTTACAGCTCCAGGGCTTAAAATAAATGTTGTCTTATATCCCTGATGGGTGTTGTCACCCTGCTGCCAGGATGACTTGTTCAGGGATGGAGTAGAGCTGGCTGCCTGGCTGATACCCCAGCAGCTCTGCATGCACACTGTGCTCTGGCACCTTTGCCCATGGGTCCTGGGATGGCTGCATGAGTGGTTACTGTGCTGTTTCTTGTCCCTTACTTGATATCACTCTGGGAACTTTGGAAGTGATGGTGACCTTAGAAGGCTGCTTAAAAAGAGCCTCATTTTCTGCAAGAACAGGGAGTTGGACTCAATGATCCTTGGTGGGCGCCTTCCAACTCATGATATCCTGTGATTCTAACATATATGTATACTAAGGTTAGAATAAATGTTGCAATGCATAAATCAGTGTGTATCTACACTTGTTTTTCATGTAGGAGAGAGAAGAGTTGATGCATGACAAAGTTCTTGTGCTCTGTATCATTGTGCATCATTTGTGCGTGGGAAAGCTGTACTGCAGTCTGTGCAAGAGGTTTCTCATGGGAGTGCTCTCCTCTTGGACAGCCAGGGTTTTAAAGTGTACTGCAGCCTCTTGTTAGGAAACAGCAGCTATGTGTAAGGAGAAAGCCCTGCATTTCCCCTTGTTGAATTCTCCGGTTTTCCCTTCTTCCCAGACTTGTCCTCTTCTGGAGCCCGTGGATGTTCAGTGCCTGTCTCCTGCTGAGTCACTGCCTCTCTTGCCTGGCTCTGCAGGGTTGTGAGGTGCTTGGAGGCTGCTCAGGCCTCCTGTCAGGAGGGCTGTATAGTATTACAAAATCTCATTTGCTATTAGGTTATGCTTGGAGTAAATCAGCGTGTTACTTTAGCCTTTCACCTTGGAATGTATACATGCCAGAGAGGAGGAGGGGGGCAGCGAAACCCAGGATAGGTCAAAACTAAATTCATTTGGTGACTTCATCTGTCTCTAGTTGGATCTCATCCCTGCTGAAACTCCCAAGCCTGCCCACAGCGTTTTCTGGACTTAAAAGGCGGAAATGGCAGGAGCCGGGAGCAGCCTGGGCTGCAGCGTGGCTGCTGTCCTGCTGGGCTCTGCCTGACACAGTGCCTCTGTGCCCTGCAATCCCAGTGCCCAGCACTGCTGGCTGCCCTTTATCTGCGGTTCTGATTGTGCTTAGCCCTTCCTAACCACGGCAGATGTTCCTTGGTGTAGACACAGTGGCTGTGTCCATGGTGTTCTGCCTGGAAGTTCACAGGCTGCACTCACATGGGGCCAGTGGATTTGGGGACAAGCTCTCCTCCACTGCTGTCTTAATTTTCCCCTAAAGCTGACTGTATTCCTGTAACAGGAATGGTGTGGCCAGCAGGAGCAGGGAGGTCATTCTTCCCCTGTACTCAGCACTGGTGAGGCCACACCTTGAGTGCTGTGTCCAGTTCTGTCCCCTCAGTTTGGGAAGGACATTGAGACCCTTGAGTGCATCCAGAGGAGGCAACAAGGCTGGTGAGGGGCTTGGAACACAAACCCTGTGAGGAATGGCTGAGGGAGCTGGGGTTGTTCAGCCTGGAGAAAAGGAGACTCAGGGGTGACCTTATCACTCTCTACAACTCACTGAAAGGTGGCTGTAGTCAGGTGTGGGTTGGTCTCTTTCTCCAGGCAGCAACTGACAGAACCAGAGGGACAGTCTCAATCTGCACCAAGGGAAATATAGGTTGGATATTAGGACAAAGTTTTTCACTGAAAGTGATAAAGTACTGGAATGCTCTGCCCTGGGAGGTGGTAGAGTGGTGGAGTCAGCATCCCTGGATGTGCTTAAAAAAAGACTGGATGTGGCACTTGGTGCCATGGTCTAGTTTAGGTGCTAGGGCATGGGTTGGACTTGATGATCTTGAAGGTCTCTTCCAACCTAGTCATTCTGTGAATTCTGTAAATCTGCATTTGCTAAAGAACTTGGAAATCTCCTCTCTAAAAGTAAAACCACTCATCCCTCAACTCACGGGAGCAAAATAATAGGAGATTCTCTTGTTATTTTCAGTACTTAGGCTAGGAACTGAGGTTTGCTTCCACGGGCTGCCTCTCAAGACATTCTTTCTTCAGCAGTCAGCACTGATGTTACCTTGTTTTTCCCATGTTTTTAATCTCTTAGAAATCCTTTAGCAATGTCTGCATGTTTTCTTGGTAATCTGTTATTATCCATAAGGGAAAAAAATGAAAAAAAGGAGAAATGAAGTTCCTGCTTGTCTGGGTAAATTGAGACTTTGTTTAACAGAAGATTAAATGATGGTGAATTTCATTCATCAGCTTTCTAGGGTTTTTCTAGTTACAAAATGGTCATTGTCATCTTTGGTTTTCTAAAATATAGGTGCTTCTAATTGACTTGAGTTTATTGTACAAGTCTGAGAATTATTTTCCTTTGAATTGACTTTTTTTTTTTTCCCCTTCACAATCCCCTTGTCTATTGTGAATGGGAGACTAGTTGCCAGTGTCTATTGAGAAAATTTGACAGGTTGAATGTCTTCCTTCAGGGCATCAGAGCAGCAATTCAAGCTTAAGATCTTGGAGTTGAAAGCCTTGGCAGGGAGAAGGTAATAACTGTAAGTAAAAGCAGTGAAGTTTTTCAGTGTTGCAGCCTTGCCACGGTTAGGTTCCTCTCGTTCAGCCTACTTCAAAGGATTTTAGTTATTCATCATTAATAAAACGCCTTCTTAATTTGTAGTAACATTCTTTTTATACTGAAATTTGTGTGTCCTTGTTCCATGTTAACTAGTTTCTGTCTGTTCAGCAGAAAATATTATTATTGCTTTGTTCAACTGCTCTAAGGTGTGGTTTGAGAATGCTGTGGTTTATTTCTAACCAGAGTGAATATACCTGTGTGGAAATGGTGGTGGCCAGAGGCTCTGAATTACTTCCATTTTGTGTAAGCTATTGATGTCTGCCTTTCTTGAACCTCAATCCTTTGTCAAGAATGCCTTTTTTTAAAATTAACATTTGTTTCCTCATACAAATCGATGAGGAACCTTTCAGAGCATGCAAATACTTTCAGCCATAATTAAGGCATTATGTAATTAGGTGTTACTGTTGCATTGTACTCCTGATGGCAAAGGTGAACCCTGAAAAAAAAGGAATTTTGTTACTCTTTTATTGCCACAGTTTCAGTGGCAGCAGGAGTGGGAATGTGGTTGGAGAAACAAAGTCTTACTTCTGGAAATACAGCTGGCAGATTCAGGTGAATGCAAGTATGACTGGCAGATGTGAGTCAGTGAATGTGACTTGTCCTTCTCAGGTGGACCTTTAGGTGCCCTGAAATCTTCAAAGCACTAAATAATTGTCCTGCAATTTGAAACTGTTCTTTTCATGTTTGTGAACTACCCCCGTTTAATGACTGGTTAGTGAATAAATTTCTAACTATTTCTAAAAGCTATGCAGTATACAGTGTAATGCATTGCTAGTTATTAGGCCATATCAGAGGGTTTGGCTCAAGTTGTGCATATTATTGGAATGTTTCTGTTTGTGCTTTTCATATTTGAGGAAACTGAATATCTGAAAAAGATTTTCTGCCTCTTATTTAATAAGTTTTTTGGGGGTATGGTCAGTTTTCTAAAGCCACATTTAGCACAAACCAGAATTACCAGGAGCCTTTATAAAAGGTACTTGGATTTGTGTCTAAATCAGTCTTTTAGACCATCATAAACATTTATGTAAGTCAGAATATCCCAACACTGGCAGGAAGTCTCTAATTTAAAAGAAAAAAATTCCCTAATCCAATCAGAGTACATCTCTATTACTCTAATTTCAATTGCATTTAAACAGGGAAGTGCAATGAAAACAATAAAAAATAAGCTGTTGGTTGTGTTTAATGATAATCCAGCAATATTCAAGCCATAAAATGTACATGGATTGCCTCAGTTTCGTCTAGACTCTGTAGGGTACTTCACAAATCATTTTAGGTCAAGTCAGATCCATGTGGTAAATGTGAAATGACATTCAGAAGTGAGTGAGATGTACAGATAATAAAAATGTTTTTAACATTTTAGGGCTATTTAGTAACATGGGAATAGTGCAAAAGAAATTTGACATTCAGCATTTAAAAACATGGTTTTCTCACAGGAAATTATAATCACATGATTCTTTTATTCTTTTTTTTTCCCCATGGCAGTGCCTCATTGTGATTAATCTTGTCTCTCTGATTCAGTTTCTGGCTAGATAAAGCCTTTGTGTTGCTTGCTACAAATATCAGTGCAGTTGCAGCACTCATGCCACGGTATTTGCTGCAGAAGTACAGCATAAGGCAAAAGGGAGAGTAAGAACAGTGTTGTCAGCACTGCATAGGAGCTTTTTGTGTTGATTTTCTGTCTGCAGGACTCCTTTCTGTAAAGACAACCTCAAGCACAACTGGCCTCTAATGACTGTGGCTACAGCTGTGTGCAGTGAGACTTAAAGGAGCAGGCAAGGTCCAGCTGCAAATCAGTTGTCATTTCGAGATGGCATAAAAGGATGAATTTTCCTTGTACAGGGATTTATCCACTGAATCTGGCAGGTTTCTTCCTTCAGGGATTTCTTTGTTTTTGCAGTAGCTTTAATCTAGAAAGCCTTTTCACCAGCAGCTGCAGCAGTCTCACTCAGCTTCATCTCTTAGCCTTTCTGCTGTTACCTCTTGCTTTAGTAATTTTTGGTGTGATCTTTTGTTTTATTGGCAGTATCTTATCAGGTCCCAGCTTCCAGAAGGTTCCTCTGTACTATCACACAGACTTGTCTCTATTTGTCTCTTTGTACTACTGTTTAATGCAAATGTGTCTATTTGAACTGAATGAGAGGCAATGAGCAGAAACCAGAACACAGGAGGTTCCACCTGAACATAAGGAAGAAATTCTTTACTGAAAGGGCGACTGAGCACTGGAACAGGTTCCCCAGAGAAGTTGTAGAGTCTGTTTCTCTGGAGATAGTCAAAAGCCATCTGGACACAATGCTGAGTAATAGGGCTCTAGGTGGCCCTGCTTGAGCAGGGAGGTTGGACTACATGACCTGCAGTGGTCCCTTCCAACTTTGTCAATTCTGCAAAAGTGTGAAGGCTTTGCAGGTTTAGAGTTGATGGCAAGTGTGAGGAGTTTTTACACAACAAATATAGACTGACTGCTGTAATCCTTCTATTCCTGTCATTATTACTGGTTTGTTGTGATACAGCTTCTGCTGTCAACAACCATTAGTTTATCCCTGGAAAAATAAAGTAAATGTGCTTCTTGCAAAACTGTCCTTAAGAACAGCTGCAGAGTACCTTGTAACAGCTGCAGTTATCTGTAGTAAGAGCAGTGGAAAACATCCAATATCTCAATGTTCAATGCTGCATATAATGCCTTAAAAAATTAATAGATTTTGGATGTAATGTTTGCTGTGAGGCATGCTGAGCCAATATATTTCTAACTGGGGAAACTGCTTAAGCATGTACATGATTTTCAGCAACTGTCTAATCCTCTGAACTCATGTCTGTGGTGTGTAGTTGTGCATGTGTTAAGTGTTTTTCTGAAATGGCCTAGACTAATATGTGAAAAGTCTCCTTGGGCTTGAAGTAAAAAACAAAGGAGAGTCCTTTGTGGTTAGGCAGTACTGTAAGAGACAGAGGTTTTTAATGTCCCTCTGTGCCCTCTGATGTGGGAGGTATGATGTGCTATCTTCAGTCTGCTTTCAGTTACTATAGAATCATCAGGCACCTCTGTGGAATTCTGGAGATACCAGGTAGATACTGGTTTTCAGGCTTGTGTAAGCCTCATTGCAACCTTATGATTCAGAGCCTTCAGTGTAAACAAGTGAAAGCTAACAAGTTGAAAATGTAAACAGTGTTATTGGAAAGAAGTAGTGTATTACAACATAAAATCAAGTTGTTAGCTACTTGGCTGTTCAGAGTATGGGCTGTGTGTCTCTGCCTGTCCAGCTGTAATCTTGCATCACCTTACATGTGTTTATTAATGTGTTTTGAAGATGGATCACATTTTTCAAAGTACTTCATCACTTTGGGAACTCGGTCCTGCAGAAGACCCCAGCCCAGCTGTAGATGTTGAGCACAGAGGCTCTTTACTGTTGCTGAGCACGGTAGCTGCACTACCTACACCTGCTTGTTCTTTCTTTTATCCTGCTTTTTTCTTTTGTTTAAGGTCTCTCAGTGTGGCAAACAGGATATGTGTATATCTGAGCACCAAATTAGAACATGCTTACTGTAAAGGAAGCCTTTCCCAGCTGAATTTATTTAGAACATAACCAGTAGGAGGGTGGGGACCAAGAGATGCAAAGACAGGGTGAACTCTTTCAAGAGAAGCAGCTGCAGAATATTCACATATATGTCAACAAAACACTCAAGAATGAATGGCAATGGCATGTTATTGAGTTTTTGAACAGAAATTCTGATTCACTTTCCTTTGCTTGCAATTGTAATCATACACCCTTGTGCATACTTGTGTACAAATCTGAAGCTATTGTCTCTTAAAGCTTGAACTTGTCTCTAATAAATAGTCTGAACTTTTGTTTGACCCTTAGACCATAATAATTCATTCGCAGATGCAGCATAAGTTGTATTACAGGTATCCTTCAGGGTAGCATTGTAAAACTCAAGGTTATTCATTTACTCACAGTTTCCTGCAGTAGAATTCCCCACCCCATGCAATGCAGCAGAGGAAGTTGTTTGCTCCCCTGTGGATTGCAGAAAGATGGGTATTTCTCTTTGCAGTTCTTTGTGGAAAAAGATGATGAAGGAAGTTCTGCTTCCTTTCTCTGTGTGTGTGTTTTCTTGATCTTTTTAACAAAGCCAACTTTCCCTTTTCACTAGTGGTAGCTGATGGCTTTTCTGAGCTCTGCCTGGCCTTAGAGGCCAATTAAAATGTTCTTGAAGTAGTGGCAATTACAGATCAGAGTAGCTTTATTTCAAGTGTCCTCATCGAAATATCTTTACTTGCTGTAGAATTCAGTGGACTCTTCTGTATTGAACCATCCATTTATTATTAAGCTCACTATTCTTAATTCTAAGTCAATATTAAATTCGTTATTAAGCTGCTATTTCAACTGATCTTACATACAATATTTAACATGTTAATTTGATAGTGACAGTGGTAGTATCTATTTGTAGTAGTTTTTTATCTATATAAAAGCTAGAAATAATAAAATATAACCCAAGTGTTTCAAACTTCAGATGCCATTGGTATCAAAGGGGTTGCTCAGTTCCTTCCATCCTGATGTTGAAGCTGAACTTTTATGGTTAGCCATTATGGTGTAGTTTTAAGAGTAAAAGGACACTCCCTGTTTCTAAAACTTTGTTCCTAGCACTTGATTCAATCCAAGCACTTAGTGCATGCCAAGAGAGTGACCTTTGCTAGCTCTTACAGTGGATACAGGGCTGTGTTCACCCAACAGGCTGTGCTGCATGCTAGCCTGCGGGAGGAACAGAGCAGGCTGAGCACAGGCTGATTTCTTCCATGCTCCAGAGCTGCCTGTACAGAGATGGATAGGGAAGCAGCCTGGTTCCAAATGAATTTCTGGCAGTGGTTGCCTGACTATTGGAGCATGAATTTTTCAACCCTATTTTCTCTCTCTCTCTCTCTTTTTTCTTTAATTCCTCAAAAGAAAATTTGAGGATTTATGTCTTGCATCTTAATGTCAGTAGATGGGAACAACTTGAACAACCTTCTGTTTTGTCAGTTTCCTAGAAAGTGGCCTGTATTATGAACTTTGTAATCTTGTATTTAAATTTATTCTCTGTGTTATGTACTTATACACTTATATGTTACCAAGTCAAGTTTTGTGCTCATGGGTTTTTCCCACACATTTTACATTTTAGTCTCTGTGTTCACTGCAGAATTGTTTATCAGGCTTCAAAGGGTTACATCACTGCAAATTCTCAATGGAAATAGTCCATGAAGACCTCAGATCCTACAGAGGAGATCCTACTTTCTTGCATTGACTGAGAAAGTTGAGATCCAAAGCTGAGATGGGAGGACTGGCACCAAAGATAGACAAGAGTTAGCTCCAGGGGCTACTAGAGACAAAGCTGTGCAGTTCCCAGCAAACCAAGAATAATCATTCAACTTTGACTCTTTGGTCATTTCTGAGACACCTCGTACTTGAATTGCTTCTAGTGGACTTTCTGAAGTCCATTACTCATGTGAGCATTCGTTACTCTCTCCATGAACTTGATTCTGCTCTTTGAAACTACTGATGAGATAAAACTTGAGTGTGCTCATCTTTTCTCCTTGCAACATCTTGCAACAGAAAGATGTGACTAGGGTAGGATAACAGGGAGCAAAGTTCAGAAGTATGTTTCTGTTCTGTGTACCTGGGAATGTGATAAAAGCTACTGTGAATTGCCAGCTTCCAGGAAGGAACCTTTGCTAAGTAGAAGAGTCTATCTAAGGTGATGTAGCTGTGAAAACTTCAAGCACAGAATGCCATTTACCAAATCCCAGTGAAATGTTATCTGTACACTGTTTGAAGCTGTCTGTTCAAGGAGGACTGCTGGCATGGCCAGTCAGTGAATGTCTGACCTGATATAAGAGACTCACATTGATTTGTTTAATCTAGACAACTTGGGCATTGGGACAGACACTGAGTGCTGTCTCTAAAGCATTAGGAAATCCGCTCTGGGAAAGAAAAAGCCATTAGGGCTGGAGGATAATGTTGGCAGAAGAACAAATGGGTTTAAGCTGAGAGGAAACGTTCCTAATGTTTGAGAAGAATTGGGCTCCACGGCAGCTTTCCAACCAGACAGTTGTGGGTGCAAATCTCCGTTGCTTTCAGGATAGATGTTGGTACACTGATAACAGAGATTATCTGATATTCACTCTGTAACTGTATTAATGATCCAAAAGGGCCCTGTCCCAGTAAGAAATCAGTATTTCAGTAAGTAGAACAGCTACTTCATAATTTAGAAGTTATCTAAAATTAAATGTTGATTTAGGGAGCCTGATCATCCTGCAGTGGCAAAAAACTGACAGATATCAGATCACTGTATTGGTGCAGCACAATGTGACAAAATCTCAGGTCTCTGATCCTGTCTGTGTATCTTTAGATCTGATTCCGGTTTATTGGCATGAAGCAGAGTACGGTAGGTTTGTATTTTCTTTAAGTTCACAGTGACAGCCAGAGAAATATGTTCACAGATTCCAAGAGGACATTGAGGAGGTTATGTATCATCAAAGGATAAAAATTGCACCTCCTTTCTCAATAAATAAGAGAGAGTTTTGAGTTTTCTTCTCCTGTTTTGAACAGGAAGCATATATTCATTGTATTCAGAAAACAGTTACCAAAATGTCAAAAATATTTTTGTCTTTCTTTTTTTTCCTAGTTGGGGAATGGCGGTCAACGTGTACTCTACCTCTATAACCCAGGAGACTATGAGCAGACATGACATCATTGCATGGGTTAATGATATATTAGCTTTAAACTACACAAAAGTTGAACAACTCTGTTCAGGTAAGAAAGCACAGTATGCTCTACAAATGTTTATTTTAAAACCACTTTAAAAGTCTGATTTGTTGAAAATAGATAACTTTTAACTTTGACATAAACCAGTTGCTCTGAAAAAAGAGACTAATGTATGTGCACAGGAAGCATTTTTGCATTTGTGTTAATCATGGGAAGATAAGGTACCTTGGGAAAGCATAACAAAGGCAGAGGTGAATGGGACAAATGTAGCAGGAGATACATAGAAGTAATAAAAAGGTTGGCTAAGCAAGCAAAGAATACAGTGATAAGTTTTAATGTTTTAAAGTCTCTGGGGTGGTATCTTTTCAAATGGAGAGTGGACGTAACTGAGAAAGAGACAAATAGAGAACCGACACCCCAGATGAACAAAATCCTCCAGCTTCTTTTCCTTCCTGATGAGGTTTCTCAAATCCCTGCTGATTTTTGCAGGAAAAAGGCACAAGTGTGACTGAAGAAAAAACATGGATCTGAGGAAATAAGCCAATAGCTGCAGTGAGGGCTTTAGAACTTTGCCAAAGCCTGCCTGTTTTTCTTTAAATTTAAATGAGTTATTGTTGTAAGTATATTTGGTAACGAGCCCTGAAAAAAGGGTAATAATTTGAATGCTTCAGACATTTTGGGTTAATCAGAGTTGCAACTAGAAAATAGGTGTTAAACAACAGGGTCTGTAACTAGATGATGGCTAGAAATGACACAGAAAAAGGCTGATGTTTCACTGTGAATATACATGCCCCTGGGGCATGATTTCTTTCTGATTTCCTACTGTGATTTTTAAATTTGAAGATGCTTGGCGGAGGAGGAGTTTGTTTGTGGTTGAGGAGATCTAACTTAGATTGCTACTTCCAGACAACAAACAGGCTTGGAATTTATTATTAAGATAAGATAATATCTTATGAAGACAGTGCTCAAAGCACATGGAAGAGGAACCACATGACCAGATTTCAGCTATTTCTTGGTCCAGACCAAATGAATAAATGGGGTCTTATATTCATATATTTCATTTTACCTACCATTCTGGGTAAATTTTCTGTCTCAGAGATGTTCCCTGAAAGATACAAGTAAGCCTTTGAGGCTGATAGTCTCGTAGCCTATTCTTCAAAATTTAAAAAAACAATTTTCTGCTACAGAAGTAGAGTTCCATACTTGCAGCCTTGCACAACGACCATAAAAATGAAGTTGAAAAAGTGCAGGATAAAGTCAATGTAAACAACTGGTATAAACTGAACAACTAAAGACATAGAGCATGGTAAATACTTTTTTAAGGTGTTATTAAACTTGAAATTGAAGTGTTATCTCTTATGTTGTTATATTTACATGTCAGGAAGTTAGCCTAAATATTTTATTTCAGTATATATAAAGACAGAATTCACACAGGGAGTAGCTATAGATAGATACAGATAGATACATGCATGCACAAACTGAAGGATGTAGAAACATAGAAGAAAATGGATGTTTCCATCCCAAAATACCCAAAGTTTCCTATTGTTTGAAACAGGAAGCATAGTAGACAAGTTATTGACTTGTTCCTGTGTAGCTGTTTAAATGCTCATAAATAGCTGAAAGGAAGCTTTTGAAGTGAGTTCTCAATCAAGCAAAATGTGTGTGGGCTTACACAAAAAAACCAACTAAGACATAAAAAACTACAGCAAAACCCTTTCTGAAAAAAGGGAGAAGTGATCTAAGAAAACATTGACTAAGCAGAATGAAATGAGTTAAAGTTATGTAAGAAGATCAGATAGAGACTTCAGCTGGGTGGGGCAAGGAGGGAAAAAGCATGGGAACTGTCACAAATGTACTGTCCCCTTTCATTACACAGCTTCTTATACAACTTTTTCTGTGACCTACAGTGAGGATTTTGGGACACACCTCAAGGGAAGAACTGAAAAAGGGTTGTCTCATTACAGGTCTTACTCCATTCTGTATAAATTTAAATCTTTTGTTCCTTTAGAATTTCCTGGATTGTATTGATTGTTATTGTTACCTGATGCTTCTACTTTCTTGTCTTTATGGATGAAAGCTGTTAATTTTAATTTCCCCATTTGGCTTGGTAGTCGAACTTGATTACACATTCCTGTTTTTACATTCATGTCCTTTACAATCCAGAAGGGGCTTTAGTAGTTCCTTTCTTAAAGAAGCATTCTAGCACAGTACCTCCTGTGTTCAGGAGGACTTTACTTTCTGAACTGATGAATCTAAACACTGATAGATTATTGCAGATGCTAGAGCACAGTAATCTTGGTCTTAAATAGGTCCTTCCCATTTGAGACTGCATAGTCCATTTCTCATGTGCAAGGCATCCATGTGTAGGGATTGGAGACAGATGGACAAGCAGGTTTGGGAATCTTTCTGCATTTAATATAGTTTACTGTGTAAATTCCAAGCAATCTATTTAATGTACATATATGTTATTTAGTCTATTTCTGGTGTAGCTTTCAAGAGAGAAACTAAGGGCACAGTAATACAAATGATGAGCCAACTGGCAGGCAGAGCACCAGCAAGCAAGCATGGTATGGACTGCAGTTTGAGAATGGCCAGTCTAACTCATTCATTCTGGCATGCTTTGGCCAACGTCCCTTGAACCATTGGCAGCTTTCATGCAGATTAATGCTTGTTTCCATAAAATATGAGCGTTTCTCCAGGACTTCAAAGGGAAGGAATATGTGGGAAACTCTTTACAGCTATGAAGCATTTCACAGCATTAACAGGGATCTGCAGAGCTGCTGTAACTAAATTTTTATAACCTGCTGTAAAATTGTATGGACATTTTCTTCTTTTTTAGAAAAAAGTATTAAGATTTGTCATGCTGTTTTATGACTATTCAGTTCTTGTTCATTTTTGTTAATAAGGAACAATCAAAATGCCAGAAAAAGCTAAATGTGGGGCCAAAAAAAGTGGAAGAGGGAAAGTAGGAGGGATGTTATATCTGAATTAAAAGCCCAAAGGAGTTAGTTTCAGGAGGTAGGAGCAACCTAGATATGGCACATGCTTGTGCTCAGCACCTGGCTGTGAGACCTCATTGGTGCCCACATTTTGCAGCCAAGCTAGCAATGATTTTTGACATTCAGGGCTTAAGAAAGAAGGAATAATGTGACATTCTGCCTTTACTAAAGGCTTTATTCAGAACATATCTGAAGCTTGGTGTGACAGTAGTTACAATGACAGCAAAAGCAATTAGACCTCCTTTTCCTCATTGCTGTGGAGAAGTAGCTTTGATAATACACGTATTGTAGCAATACCAGCCTGTTTCTCAATTTCCACTTAGAGGAACAGAGCTGCTAGGATGAGGAGCAGCAAAGGAAGAGGCTGGCTTAGTCATAAAGTATTTGTATTCTTTGGGAGTCTTAGATGTGTTTTTTTGTCTCTGCTAAGTAGGCCAAGCAAAATGCAGTGTCCCCTGAGCTTTCTGAATGCCTGCTGTGGTAGTGATATGCCAAGAAAGCCAGGTTATGGATGGGTGCAGCCCTGGAGAGTCTTAATTCAGTCTGCAAGCTCCTCTGGTAATTTATTTTTGACAACTGAACAGGGAAAATCTCTCCAAGCATCTCAATGCAATTCTTTTTGCTTTAGACACGTGTCATATTGTCAGTTTTTGGCCTCTGGGTTTGATATCCTGCAAAGTTGTTTTACCTGAACATGAAGTTTATAAAACCATGGTTTTGATAGACGGCATAGTGCATTCCCGTTAGATTGGCATTAGAGACAGCATTTAGTTTGATACATCAATGAAATATAATAGAGAACAATTGAGAGGATGTAATGTCATAGGATCCAATGTGCAAAACCCATAGGTTTGGGGAGCAGGAGTTTCATATGAAGTATGGCATCAGTTGTTTATTAGGAGTCATGGTATTTTTTTAAGGAATACACAGTGGCTTCTTAGAAAGAATTCTGACTAAGCAGCTTGTAACTGAACTTTCTTTACTAAGGCTGTTTTTCATCTCTAAGGAATACCAAATGTATATGTTGCAGGGCTTTTCAGGACTTAAAATGTTATATGAGAGTGTATTCAAAATAAGAGCCAGGTAGGAGACTATAGAAGGCTTGCATATGAATTAAAACAACACAATGTCTACAAGCTATATAATATCAAGGAAATGGTAAATGGAAAGGAAAATGTGGCTTGGAGCCAGGTATAATTTTTGATTTAGCTATACTTCTGTAATCCTATGAGATTAAGGAGATACAGACACTTTGTGCATTTGAAAATTCTCAGTAGAATTGTAAACTTGCAAATGCAATTGCACCCCCAGTGCATGCAGACCTTCTGTCTTTGAGGATTTGTTTGCAAGGATCAAGGATTGAATGCGAGATTGTATTTTCCCTTGCTTTTAATAAATGGCGATATTATAAAGAAAGCGTGTGGTTTGGCATTTCAAATTTTA
This sequence comes from Muscicapa striata striata, assembly GCA_030060385.1. Taxonomy (NCBI): domain Eukaryota; kingdom Metazoa; phylum Chordata; class Aves; order Passeriformes; family Muscicapidae; genus Muscicapa; species Muscicapa striata. The sequence continues at coordinate 1,300,143 of JAREIS010000215.1, forward strand.
GGCTGTGATGCTTTCTCTACAGATGCCCTGGGTGTTGTTAGAGGGAATTTCTCATGTGGTGACTTCTGTACCGTATCTCAGCTGGTGTTCCTGGCTGTGGAAATACATAGTCCTTTTATATATACATTTTGTTGGTGCTCTGCTGCCCTGGTGTCAGAGGAGAGCAGGCTGTGTGACAGTAGGGCAGATGTCATTCTTTGTTTCACTTTGTGTCACCTCTCTGGCTCAGGCTTTGGAGGAAAACTCCACTGCAGCCTCTGTGGACGTAGGATTTGTGTTTTCATACCTCAGAAGGTGTATTTTTTCCAATGCCTATATTAACCTATAACTTCCTACATCCTTATTACTAAAATCTGCATTATAGGAGCCTGTTGGAGCATTTGGTGCCAGCATTCCTCTGCAGCCCAGTGTGGCTGAGAAGCCAAAGCATGTTTCCATGTTGGTGGTTTTGGTTTTTCTCCAGTTGGCAACCTTGCAGAGGTTGGGTCTCTAGCAGAACTTGGGAACATGATTAAAATATGGCTTGATCCCATTTGCACTCTGTAACTGAGGCATGTTTCAAGGAACTGGCGTGTTGTCCTGAGGTCATGCAACACAGACCATACTCAGTGTCAATGACTCTCTAATGTCTTCCATATGATATTTAGGATTAGAGGGATACAATGAATGTTAATGATTGGATTTAAATCATTTCCAAAACTTTCTGAGGAAGCTAGCAAAGCAGTATCATGACATTCCCAGCCAATAATTTATTTTTTTAAATGTCACTCATTAAGAATTCAGGAGGAATAGAACTGAACAAGGTTTTTACTTCTTAAAAATAATTATTTAATTACTCATAGCACTCACTCGCAGTCAGTTGCTTGATTTCCCTCAGGTTTAAAGAGCTTTTTAGATTCTGTGTGGTACTTTTTTTAGGCATGATGAGTTGTGCAGCTATTTTAAGTTAAATGGGAACTGTGTTTTCTGAAATTGTTCTGATCTTCCCGTTTAAAAAATTAATGAATTCCAAAATAAATTATTGCCAAAAATTTAAGTATTAAAAACTCTGCTGTGTATATAATTTATGAGCAGCTTAATGATTTACATATTTAAGGAAAAGAGAATACAAGTTAACATAGGGGAAGCGTCCCTCCAATATCCATTATTTAAAATGATCAGTGGATATTCTGGATTATGTCACACGTATGCCCTACCTGTGTGGAGCAGGACTTTTGGAAGTAGATGTTATTTAGGTGCACATTATCTCAGGGGCTGTTGGTAAGGCTGCTAGGAGGTACATAGTCCTTTTAGGCTGTTACTTGTGGGGACAGCACTGCTTTTGGGAGCCCCCATCTGTGTTAAGGCATCCACTCTGCTCTCTTTGAGGTAGCTGTGCCCATGCAGCTGTGAGCAGGAGGGCAGGGCTGCATTCTAATCTGAATTACTTTTAGGGCTTTTTAAGTGCCCTCCCAGGACTGCTGCTGGGAAGGGGGAAGCTAGGCCAGAGTGGCTTCACTGATGCACAGCCCCATAAAAGCTTGCTTCTCTACAACTAAGTAGGTGGTAAATGGATGTGTTCTTGAACATTCACTGGGAAATGGGCTGGAACTTCTTAAATCATGGTGAAGGCAGGGGGGGAGGGTGTGCTGACTGGAGAAATAAAATTATGTTGACCTACATGCTAAGTCATATAGGTGCTGCTAGAAATGCAAACAGGAATTTGAAGACCGTGGTCTCTCCAGTGGAGCACTTAAACATGTGGTTGTATGTAAAAGAATTTTATGCTCACAGACATGGAATCATAGAATGATTTATGCTGGAAAAAACTGTAAAGATCATGAAGTCCAACTGCCAAGTCCACTATTAAACCATGTCACTAAGAGCCACATCTACATGACTTCTAAATACCTCCAAGGCATGGTGAGTCCACCACTTCCCTGGGCAGCCTGTTCGATGTTTGACAACCCTCTCTGGGAAGAAATGTTTTCTAATACCCAATCTAAACTTGAGGCTGTTTCCTTTTGTTCTATTGCTTGTTGCCTGGGGGAAGAGACTGACCCCCAGGTGGCTACAATCTCCTTTCAGGTGGCTGTAGACAGCAAGGAGGGTCCCCCTCAAGCCTCATTTTGTCCAGGCTAAATAACCCCAGTTCCAGCAGCTGCTCCAGACCCTTCACCAGCTTCATTGCCCAGTTTTTAAAAAAACCTTTGAATGGCATAACAGAGCACCCATATTTGAAATCTAAATGAAAATCTATTCTCTGATATCTGAGTTGAAAACCTACTGCTGTGTGCTTACCTAAACATCACTGCTGAGGAAGCAATTCTAGAAAGCCTAAGGTAAAAGATCAGCCCTAAGTGCTGCTGTACTGTAAACAATGATTGCTGGCATTTGTGGGTTTTCCTCTCCTTTCTTATCAAAACTATTAAGTCACACGTGCTCCTTGCAAGTCACTGCTTTTTTTTTTTTTTTTTCCCCATTGTTGCTGTTGTCCCAGCAACAGAAATATGGGGTGTGTGCAGCTTTCCATCAGTGTAAGCAGCCAGAGTGAACTGAAGTACTGATGACTAATTCATACACAAATCATCTTGGATTTTCCAAATGCTTGATCAGGTGGTTGCAGCTTTGGAGAGAATGAACAATTTGAAGGAGTTTGTACCAAACATGACTGGATATGTGTTTTTGTATTCTCTAAATATTTCATTAAAGCAAACAAAGTAATTTTGTTACAGAAAAAGGTGCAGTCAGCCTTTTTCTTAAATGGAATTTTTTAAAAAACTGAGTGTATGAAAATAAAACTGAGGCCTGGTTAAAAGGTTTGAACTTGATTTCTGTGCAGTTTTAGAACAAAGCTAATATGAAACATGTATACTAAATTTCTAGTGTAGAACTTAGCTCTGTTTGCTGTGATTTGGGTATCAGAATGAAAAGAAATCAGCCCCACCCCTGCCCCAGCAAGACCCTATCTTTTCGTGGGCCCTTTGTTTTCCATGTTGGCTGGTGTGGTTTTGTATGGTTTTCTGGGATCTTGCTCCCACACATTGCAGGGATTCAGGGAGCAGCAGTGAGGGACAGTCTTTTGACATTAGATGTGAAGGATTGACCTAATTTATGTAGGGCACACACATATTGGCAGTACCTGCTTATATTTGTAGTGTTTCTACTAAATATTTTATTAGCATAGTAAGTTCTAACTATAGTATATTAAAAGTGGTTAGTTTGAAAATAAATTTTTCCTTTTAATTTATAAATGTATTAACATCAATGCTAAAGAAAACCAAGTGTCTAATCTCGGTTTCAGATCTCTAATCTGAAATCCAGGAAGTTTACTGAGTGGTAAAAAACTGGTTGCAAACAGGATTCTCTTCTCTTCATTGTTACCTCCTTTAACTTCCTTTTGATTTAAATAGTCAGAAGCAGAAGTATTTTTGATAATAAAGAAAATACTACTTTGCATTTGTGCATTCATCAGCCTCCAGATGGTGAAGGAGAGGAGAAAAACTGAAAATCTCTAATGATGCAGAGTGCATATACTTCAGAGCAAGTGAGGTCAGCATGGACAGTCTGGAAAAGAAACACAGAAGCAGGGAGGAAGACATACAGGACAAAAGCGAAAATTAGCTCAGCATTGCTTACTGCAAGGAGCTAGTGAAAGATTGTCTACAACTCTGAAAATGCTGTAAGATACTCAGGTTTTATAAATTTGGTAGTAATTTTCAGATTTACCACTGCACATGGTAAAATTCTTGAATTTTAATAGCTTTAATTAATCTCCTTTTCAATTCTAAGTTTGTTCTCTTGTGTCTGAATTCTGCCCCAGCATCCCTTCCCCTCCTCTGGTGGATGCAATGCCCTCCCTCCCCTTGCTGCCTGCCCTGCCCCAAGCCTGGGATGCCCAGGAAACACCTGCAAATCCCTGATGCTGCTGGGCTCTTTCTGCTCACTAATGGGACTAAAAATAGCAGCTCCTGGGGGTAATTTCAGCCCAGCCACATTTGCAGGCTTGTTTCAAAGTCTGGCCCGTGAATATCTCCTGTAACTAATGGCTGCATCAATATTCTAGATCAAAACACAAAAGGATTTTTAGCCCGTGATTCTAAATTGCTTGTTAGCTAATAAAGGATTAGAGGTTTTTAACATTGATCCCTCTTCTCCAGTGCCACCAGCTGCACTTTTCAGCTTTCATTTGAGTAGATGTCAAATTATTTCTTTTTGTGTGTGTGTATGTGCATGTTTATGCATATCAAAGTTTTTCAGTCAGAGAGATTTATTGTGAGAGCTATTCTGGTACTATGTTTTCAACTTCCCTGTACACATTTGGTAAGATTTAGGTTTGGGGGCTTTTTTGGTTGGTTTTTTGGGGATGTGGGGGAATTGTTGGGTAATTTTTGGTGTTGTTGTTGTTTTTTCAGAAAATGTCGGGAAGTTTTTAAATACTGAATAGAATACAATAGCATAAAAATTATTTTGTTTGTGTAAATTATGCAAGAGGTATGTCACAAGCCATAATGTCATTATCTCTACTGTAGTTTTCTTTGTATTCCATTGAAAAGACTCCTTTCTCATGCACCTGCATTGAAACATCAGTTGTGTAGTACATTGGATAGGCTAAAGTGCTGTCTCATATGCAGAGGGCCACATGGACATGCTGTGGCTGTAAGGTAAAGGCATTGAGGTCTCACATCATTTAAGTAGGGCTCCCCTTTCTCCTGCCTCTAGGAAATCTCAGCCATGGGCAGTGTAGGCCAGTAGTGTCCCCAGTCTGTTGTGCTGGTGTTTCCCATTTAAATGTAATCTGACAGCTACAAGCTTTAGGGAGTAAAATTTTAAATTATAAATAAACACCTATATAATATTAAATATCTACATAACCCTGATGTTGTCCCAGCTGACTAATGAAATTTTTACTTTCTTCTGTTGGTGTGGTGGGCAGGTCTCTGGCTTTTTGGAGTCGAGAGGAATTGCCTCTCTTTGTAGTTCAAGGTTTAGTTCAATCCAGGTTTGTTTGTTTGTTGTCTCTGTACTTCAGGAAGGAGTATTTTAATGAACTGTATTTGCCAGTGCAATAAAATCCTGCTGGGGAGACAGCCCAGCAGCCTCTCCAGTGTTGTGTCAGAGAACAGGTCTGTGCTGCCATGTGGATGCAGTCCAGTGTTTTCTGCCCTCGAGTGCTGTGCAGACCCAGGACCACCTCCTGGCTGGCAAAGGCACAGAAACAACTGCCAGCAGAGAAAACACAAGGAAATACCCTAACCAGAGAGAGACTATCTAAAGGCATGCAGAAGGAATTTGCATTACCAGCAGAAGGAGAAAAATCTCATGTGAACACTTTGGGCTTCTAGTTTTCTAAAAGGATCTAGATGAAAGGTTGTGCAGTGCATTTTTAGGGCCTCCGGGCAATTACTTAGATATCAGAGTAAAGCTTATAATTGGGGTATGGGGAGGATGAAAGGACAGAGTTAGGAACAAATTCAATTTATAATATTAAATGATTGCATAATAATGCTTTTGCATTAAATTAAACAATAATAAGGGTACTCAAGCTATGCATTATCTGTATATCTATACTTTTAACTGTAATGTATTTTTTTCCATTGCCATGTATTTACAAGTTCTCTTGCAAAGGATGAGTTTTGAATAAATAATTGTGTTTATAAAGTTTTCTGTAAGAAGATGCAAATTTGTCATCTGATGCTTGAAACTTGCCAGAAGGCGCCTTTCTCTTTGGGGAATATTTTACTTTGATTCCTAATCAAATCAAGACCATTGCAAGCAGCTAAGCACAAGGTGTCCTTGGAAAATGAGGTTTTTTAATAACCATTTTCTCCACAAAGCTAGGCAACGTGAACAGATTATTTTTTAAAATGGCAGTGGTTTTCAGTACTAAAGCTGGATCTTGGAAAGCCCCTTAGCAAAATTTGTGTTGGTATTTCAGAGAACATTTTGGACTCTTTTCTTAAACTCTTCTTCTGTCTGGGAAGTGATGATCTTGGTAACCTTTCATCTAATGGCTGACTGGACACAGAGAATGAGAACCATCTCATGCTAAAGTTGGTCCTGTCAAAACATATGCATACCATGGAGAAAAATGACTTGAACTTTAAGTTATTGTTGACTCTCCTGTAAAACTGGGCAAGCCAGGTGTCTGCTTTGTTATTTTGGTTTCTCTGTGAACACTCAGATATATTTGTGGTAAAAAATCGTTGTTGATAGTGGGATGAACTGTTAGGTGAGATCTGGACAATTCTTTGTCAAAGAATGTTCACTAAAAGCACAACAGTCTTTTTTGTGGAAGTGAAATTGAACTTGTCAGGGGTAATGGGGCAATCCCTTCCCTGCCCTGATGCTCAAGCACAGGGGCTCCATCCTCTACAGTCCTCTGTGGGCATCACTGAATCTTTGTTGAGAATAAAGCATTTTGTAGAAAAATCTTCTGAGGAAGAAAGAAAATTGCTTTTCCTCTGATCTCCTTGAACATTTTTATCTTGGTTTCTGAACACTTAAGTGTGTCAACAGTATAGGCTGTGGAAATGGCAGTGGCATGATGCTGTGGGAGGAAGCTCCCTGCATTCAAGAAATGCTGTCTCTGTTTGCTGTCCTCAGGATGCTGGTTAGAAATTTTTCCATATACTTCCTTCTTTGTTCTGGATTAATTATACATGCACATCCCTACTGTCTGTGTAACTTCAGAAGCTCTCAAAAGTTGAACTTAGGAACCTGACTGTTTTGAGTGAGAACTAAAGCTGTTAGCCCAGCTTTGAAAGCTATGAGTAGACTATGCTAAAGTCTGCTTATTTGAATGCTTTTCTCAGGAAATGAAAATCAGTAAGGATGTTCATTGCAGAGGGGTGGCAACTGACTAGTGTGTTTTAACAAGCTGGAGCGTTGCAATTATTTTTTTTTTAAATTATGATTTGATATAATCTTAAATAATTGCGTTGGACTTGTTTGGCATTTGGGTACAAGGGCCAGAAGAAAGATGATCCTGGCTTGTTTGAATTCAGGGGACTGTGGGGGTTGAGGGAGCTTATTAGGCTTATTCTATTTTCACTGTTATCTTCTCATTGTATGGACAGTCCTGCTGTGTATAGGGACTTCAAAAGCATTAATTTCACTTTGCATTAGTCAAGGTGAATCCCTGGATGCTGCACAGCAGACTGAGTGGGAAAGAACCACTTGGAGGTCTCACTGCTCAGTGTACATTAGATAAGCAGGTCTTGGGTGCATAGTGTTAGGCTGAATTACAGCAGGGACTTATTCAGCACTGTTGTTTTCTGCTCATGCTTTCTGCTAATGACATTAAACACCATTTGGTCTTAGCTGGGTGCATCTGGATTAACGTCAATGCATTCTCTTGCTGTAGGAGCAGCTTACTGCCAGTTCATGGACATGTTGTTCCCAGGGTGCATTAGCTTGAAGAAAGTAAAGTTTCAAGCAAAGCTGGAGCACGAGTACATTCACAACTTCAAACTTCTGCAGGCGTCATTTAAAAGAATGAATGTGGATAAGGTAGGCATTCGGTATTTGTATTTCGATCACTACATGTTTCAAAAGTTACATAAATTGTGTAAAATTAATAAATAGGGAAAACAAACTTCAAAATACTTGAAAATGCACTTTTCCAGCTTTTGGATTGAGAACTGCAATTGCAAGAGATGTATGTTGGTGTTCTTGACCTTTCATCATCTGAAAAGGGTATTTGGGCATAAAGGAAGAAGTTTGGCATTTGGCTTTATTTAGGTACAAATTGAAAATTGAATCCACATGTCTGCTGAGAGGTTGTGCCATCTAACTCATATCTTCATATCAGAGACCCTTTGATTAAATACCATGTGTTGGAAACTCCTTGTCATCAGTGAATCTTAATTTTTTTATAAGTAAAATTATTGTTGACTTGAATTTCCAACAAAACAACTTAAAAATATGCTGTTCTTATAAGTATTCCATGTTTTTTTGTCCAAAATAGGGGTTGAGGAATTTTAATTATTCAAAAGCTGGAATAATTTACCCAGTGATTTAATAGATTGGGTAGCACATGTGATCTTGTAAAGTGAAGAATGGAAGCCTCCGAGAAAATGCTTGTTCAGTCTTAAGATATTTGGTTTATGCTTGAATGTGAGAGTTTGACAGACTCACCAATATAAATTAATGTGTTGATAAAAATGAATAATGGAAGTTATGTCATCATGCTTATAGTTTCACACTGATGCACTACCTGTTTACCCTTTTAAGGTTCTGCCCTGGCTTTTAGTGTTGTCTTATTCCAAAATTTAAACAGTCTCTTAAGAGAGGGAGATATAACAATAGGGGAAATAACAGAGAATCCCTTAAGACTTCTATGAAGCACTGGAAAACCCTCATTGTTTCATGAAATGTTATGGATACTTCTATTTACGGTGGGATTTGCTAGTGAAACATTGGGCAGACTAATGCAGTGAACATTGTCAATTTTCCTGTAGAGAGCAATTTTACCATGCCTTTTTAATGCAGTGTTAAGGTACAAATGGAACAAGCTGAAAAGATATGCAGAATGCGATGTCAATTCTTGCAGGAGCATCACACATTTATAAAATGCTGTACAGTTGACTTAATCCTGAAGAAGAAATGAAAGCCCTTTTCCAGCTGAAAATTTGTAACATTCGAGAGGCATTAAGGTCCACCTAACTTGGCTGTTTAATCAGCAGCATGAATTAAGCAAGGCAGGGCCTCTCTTCTGCAGTTGTAGTTCCTGTCTGCCCACAGTGTCTGGAAGCCTTGAATACTGTAACACTGGCTGAATACACCTTTTGGAGGTTTCATGTCTGTGAAAAATTTCAAAGATATTGATATGGAGACATCCTCATAGCCTTTCCTTTGTTTTACTAGAACTTTATAAGGCATTTAAGTCAACTTCTGCATGTCCACAACTGTTCTATGTATAGCTATATGTGGAACAGAAAAAAATTACAAGGTTAAAACCTCAGGGTTGGTTCATATGATGACCATGTGCTACCAAAATGTGGGTTGGTTTGAACTTTGGCATGTCTTGGAAAAGCTGCTGGGTTTTGTAGTTCAAACAGTAGGACAGAGAGCAAGAAACGTCTGTCTAGGGTTTTTGAAGAATTGCTTGTTTGCAGTACATCAAACTGTACCATGTCCATTAAAACCAGAAATCCCTAGCTGGCTGAATATAGTGTTACTCCCAGAACAGTGTCATTCATCATGTGATGTACCCATGGGATGTAAGGGAGTACCTCTGTGGAACAAAAGCTATAAAGACTTACATGAACCTACTGTATTGCTACTTCAAAGGCTGGGTCTCATTGGGTTTTGTTTTCATTTTTTAAGAGCACTTGAAAATTGACCCTTTCTTTTAGGAACGAAACAATGGCAGAGGTTTATTTGTTGATGCAATTAGTAGATTTTTTTTCCAGATAAGTGTGTATATGTAATTTTTATATGTAAAAATGACAGTGATGTAATGTTGGATATTAATATCTACCTTTTAGGTAATTCCTGTGGAAAAACTGGTCAAAGGGCGCTTCCAAGACAACTTAGATTTCATCCAATGGTTTAAGAAGTTCTTTGATGCTAACTATGATGGGAAAGAGTATGATCCTGTGGAAGCTCGACAAGGCCAAGATGCTCTTCCTCCACCAGACCCTGGTGAACAGATCTTTAACCTGCCCAAAAAATCTCACCATGCAAACTCTCCAACTGCAGGTATTTTGCATCTTAAAGAATTCCATTTCTGTCTCTGAAGACAGTTACAAACTGTGGTCCACTTTACTTAAATACTAGTTAAAAATTATTTCCTTGGGTGGTTGTGCCATTCTTTTTACGTCATCATGGGCTTAACATCTTGAGACAGCAGAAAGTTAACATCTTGTGTGCTCCAGTGTGGCCCAGCCCTACTGAGCATAGGGTCTCCTCCACTGAACCCCCTCCATGTAAATGACATGGACTCTGGTAATGTCTAGTGGTGGAGACAAAGTCTTTTAACCATCCTGCTGCTGAATGTGGTATGTGCAAGTGTGCTCAAGAACATTTAATAGAGTGTGTTCCTCTTTCACACCTCCACCTTTGTAGGAAAAATGCTTGCAGAGGCTGATACATTTTTTAATTTTTATGGTGAGTAAAATGTTTCCACATCTTAAGGGCTGACCAGAAGAAGAAAAATTAAGTTATTTTTGGGGTTTTTTTGTGTGCTTATTGTTTGGGTATGCTAGTCTTCCTAACTGAAAAACATATATAGCTTTTGCTCTTTCACAAAGATACCTCAGTCTTCTAATTTTTTATATTTTGTGCTTGTATTGGGTTTGGTTCAATAGAGATAACACTTCAGAGGAGATTGGTGTTCAATTTTGAATTTAAAACTAAAACAGTGTTGATAAGGCATGGATGTTTTAATTATTGCTAATCAGTGCTTACACAGAGTCCAGGCTTTTTCAGTTTCTCATATTGCCTTGCCAACAAGCAGGCTGAGGGTGCCCAAGAAATTTGGAGGGGACACAGCCAGGACACAGCTGACCCCAATAGACTGAACAGATAATCCGTACCACATGGCATTGTGCTTAGCCAGAAAAGCTGGGGGAATAAGGAGAAGAGTGGGGAGGGATGTTCAGAGTTACAGCATTTGTCTTGCCAAATCACCATTATGGGTGATGGAGTCTGGCTTTCCTGGAGATGGGTTAATTCCTGCCTGCCCATGGAATGTGGTGAATTAATTGTTTGCATGGCTTTTGTTTCACCTATTAAACTGTCTGTATCTCAGCCCACGAATTTACTCACTTTTCCCCTTCTGAGTTTCTCCCCCCATCTCACTGCAGGGGACAGTGAGTGATCAGCTGTGGGGGCTCAGCTGCCTGCTGGGGTTAAACCACAGCAGTGTTTCTGGAATAGTCCAAAGGACTAAACCTGATCTTTAGTGTTCATGTAATGTGGCTCTGACTAGTCACCAAGCAGATGCTGTTTTTGTTAACTGAGAATTAAGAGAACAGGAGAGCAGCTAACATTTAAGAAAAAATACAGTCACTAAAAAAGTGTTACTGGACAGGGGTTTGTGCATATGGAAATGCACACACACCTAATTCCTTGATTGGTTTGTCCTGGGTTTATGCTAACCCATTCCTCAAATAAGGATTAATATTCAGTTGATTTTAAATCTGTGGCCTGTCCTCTTGTGGGCTTGGGTATGCACCAGTACTCACAAAAGCAGGAGCAGGTGTGAAGCATGAAGCACCCTCACTTTTAGGCTGCCTTGTGCTCTGGAATCCTACCCAGATTTCAGTGTTCTGCTCTGATCACTTCTGACGTCAGTGGGGCATACTTGGCCAGCTGCCTTCAGCTCATTAGTGCTTCCAGGAAATAGGGCACCTAATAGCAGGCCAGTGCTACTCTGGGCTTCTAAAGCTTGTTTACATCTTTATTTTGCACCGTCTTATGCCTGAACTTCTGAATTTCAGGGTCTGGCATGCTCCAGTTTCCCATGTGATGTCTTGCTGGAAACAGAAAACACAAGCACTTATGTCAAGATGTCCAATTCAGAAATTGGAAAAGACATTTTTATTAAACACAGACTTTACTGTGCTTGTTAATTCTTCTTACAGATGGTCTGTTCTTCCCAAAGTCACAAATATGTCATCCAAATTAAAGCTGTGGAGGTGACAATCCTACAGAAATTGAATAACTACTGGAGTAGAACCAGCCAGCTGATATGGAGGATAATGCAGTAATGCCTTGTTGTCTTGTTGGTTGTCTGGAAAGCATGTCATGTGCCTTCCCAGCCTTTGGATGGGATTGTACAACTGAGATAGTGTGATGAGTCTTGAGAAGATCTTGTGGCTGTGAGAGTTAGCTTTGTCATGGCAAACTTCCAGCATTTTTAACTTAAATATTGTCCAGAAGTATAACAGGCAGGACACTAATTCAATTTCTGAGCTGAGGATGGTGGGGTATGGACATTACATGATGCTGGGTGAAATGAGAGTTCCAGCTTTTCTTGCTGCTTGCATTTCAGAACAGAACTAATTTAGTTAAGTGTCAGTCATTCATGGTTTTATTGAATTCTAGGTGAGGACGTTCTCGTGGCACTGATGTATGGTGCCATGGTGCCCCATCACAGCATCTGCATGTTGGGAGGAATGGGAGCCCTTACTGATGCTCTGGGAGGAGTTATTTACACATCTGCAAACTTGTGTGTGCCTCTCTGCTGTTCGGGAGTAAATTGGGATGATGCAACAGCAAGTTCTGGGCAGCTGGAAAATTACCATGAAAGATGTGCTTCACCTCTGTCTTCCACACTTAGCTGGAAGTGAAGGAGTATTCATTACAATCTGTAATGAATACAATCCAGGATATTGTTGGCCTTCTGGGCTGCAAGTGCACAGTGTTGGGTCATGCTGAGCTTCTCATCAACCAGCACCCCCAAGTCCTTCTCAGGGCTTCTCTCAATCCATTCTCCACCCAGCCTGTATTTGTGCTTGGGATTGCCCTGACCCAGCTGGAGGACCTTGTTCTTGGTCCTTGAACTTCATGAGGTTTGCACAGACCAACCTCTCAAACCTGTCCATGTCCCCCTGGATGGCATCCTTTCCCTGCAGCATGCTGACCACACCACACAGCTTGGTGTCATTATTAATTTGTGTGATTTGCTCTATGATAGCAATTAAGTTTTGAAGCTTTAATAGTGCCTAGTCAGTTTTTTAACAAAGCAAAAGGAAGACTAGTGAAAAAGAATAAAGAACACAAAAGATCTTTCAGCATAATCCAAAAGTTTTTAAAGAATGTGCAGTGGACATACCTAAATGCACACATCTATTGTTTGATGCCAGGAGCAAGCAGATATATGGGTACTCATTCATATTTGGGGGTTTGGCAGGCTTTAAAATATACCTATTCTAAATTGATTAGATATATGTATTTCTAAAGGAATAATTGACTTTAGCTACTAGCAGTTTTATATGCATTTCAGGTAATTTCTCTTGCCCCATGGAGTAACTCCTCCAGTGCCCTTTGGCAGAGTTTTGGGCTTGAGTGATTATTCATAACTGCTTTATAACACTGTTCTAACAATGTATTTTCAGAGGTAGACTAAGATATATGTCCTTGAGTTAACAAGTGGTCAGATCCTTAAAGGCTGCTCTGAAAACTTATCCAGAAAGGTACTGCCATGATTGAAAATTATTTTTGATATTTTAATCAGACTTTAAAGCTTGACATGATGCCTGGTATCAGGTAGCTGCTTCTGTACCTGAAAATGGATATTAACCTGTATCTCTATAAATGCAGAATGTGATCTTTATTTAATTTGAAAAGTAAACACTTTTAAAACAACCCAAAACCTGAGAAATCTAAAAATGCACAGGTTTTTGTGTTAGCTGGTGAGCAGGACAGCAGCCATAGCCCTTCCCATTCCAAAGGTTATCCTACTGGGGAGTCAGCACAGGTCACGGATAATGCAGCTCAGAAATGGAAGCATAAATAGGTCCCTACAACTAATCTGCTGTGCCACCCTGGTGCTGCCTTGTCCCTTCCTTCAGACACAGAGCTCATTTGTGGCCGAGCTGATGCTGGTGCCGTGGGTGGATGCGTTTGGTCACGTGCCACTCTCTGCTTCTGGAAACAGGAGGAGCAGCAAGGTTTCACCAGGTGAATGCAGCTCCCCAGTGGGGAGATGAGGGTCTTTTCCTCTTCAAGGAGCAGCACAGACCACTGCTGCAGGCTCTCTGGCAGCAGCACCACAGCTGCTTTTAGATCTAATGCCATCTGCCAGCCCTGAGCCGACTTTCCATCTCCTCCAGCCCCTTCTCTAATGCAGTGGTAAACAGCCTACAGATGTAGAGTCAAAACTGTGGTACAGGATTAAAATATTAGGGCACTGTTGTTTGTGCCAGTTCTAATGCTCACTGCGGGAAATAGCAGAAAAGGCTTCATCTGATCAAAATTGAAAATAGTGATCAGGTTGTCAGGATTTTAGCTTAGTGTCTTATGTAAGTATTTCTGTATGTCAGAGCAAATCTCTGTGGAGCACTCTCTAGTGTATTAGTGTGGGGTGTCAAAAATACACGGGTGTAAGACAGCTTAATAAAATTAATTATTTACACGTAATCTGAAAATGTGAGAGGTTCTTAGATTTGAAGGCTGTTAGATTTTTTTAGTTTTAAATATTCAGTGAGAGCAGGATGACTAAAGCAGAGCTGGAAAATATTGGAGGATCACATGAGAGCTAAAAATACCCATGCTATGACAGGGAAAATAACCAGGGCAGAATGAACTGTTTGTGCATGAATGCATTATATATAATGTGCCATCGAAAAGCCAATTGCACAAGAGAAATACTGATTTTTCTGTAGGGAAATGGTATATCCTGCTGTGACAGATGTCCTGTAAATTAATTTTGAGGGATAAAAATACTCAGTGAGACCAGTCTTTATTTTAGCAGCTAGTGATATGATTAGAACTCCTGGGAGACAAGAAAACTCCTAATGCTTTTTTTTTTTTTTTGGCTTTCCACCAAGACTTGCTACCTTTTTCCCCAGTGGCAGGCAGTAGGTGTTGGCAATGGCAATCTGCTCACAGTGGTGCAGTGCTGCAGGACACTGTGGCAGAGCTAGAGATGGAAAGTGCTGCAGGGTGACAAGCAGAGTGTTTTCATCCCTAGTTCATACAAGGCCAAGGAATTGTGCTAAGCAAGGGGAACAGCATGTGCAGTGACAGTGCCGGCTGGGAGGTGAAGCGGCTCCGCTGTGGTACAGACACAGCTCCCCTGCCAGCAGCAGGAGAATTTGATTTTTAAACCCACCGAGTTCGAGGATTTAGACCAGGAGGCAGCACGCTTGCAGTGCAGGAGCCAGGGCCTTTTTTCCAGAGATGATTGTGTTTGGAAAAGCAGTGGTGAAAATGGCCATCTTAATTTTCAGTGTACCATGGGTGTGGTTTGAGTGTGTTGCACACTCTTTCATTTTCCAACATTTGCTTCTTTGCAGGTTTTTTTTTTTTATTTTTCCCTTTGAGATTGCTTTCTCCATATAGCTAAGCAGACAGTGAGATTTTAGAAAACACAGGTTTTTAAGAGCACTTGAAATTTAAAATTGTGTTCTTCTGTTAAGCCTGTGGAATGGTTTCATCCATTGAAGATAAATGCATACTTAAATATGTTTCTAGAGCAAATAGAGGTTTCAGTTGAAAATAAGTAGTTATTGATTATTTTAAATAATAAATAAATATTGGTTATTTTCAATCTAGAGTAAAGTCTTCATTTATGATAGGGAAAAGGCTTTGCTTAGTTCCCTTCTATCAAATCTTGTATTAAAGACAAACTGAGGCAGTCATGCCATCAGTAAAACTTTTTCATTTGACAAGTGGCCTCCATTGGACTTGCTTACTTGGATAGCTCTCTTGAAATTGTGAAAGTTTCAAGTACTTGTACACACACTTCTCTTTGCCAGCTGTCTGGCAGAGAGGATGAATGCAGAGCTCTCCAGGCTGTACTGGACCAGCAGCAGTGAAGGTTTGGGGAGCTGAGAGGGCAGAAGGTCCTGCCAGCCAGAAGGTAGTACCACAAAATAATTAGGACAGCCGTACTGCAGTGTGTTGGGATTTGGAAAATCAAGTCAGATTTTGTCTGAGGTCACTTAATTCCCATTAAGTATCATTTGTCATCACTTATTTCATTAAGTGTCCCTCAACTGAGCATTTTCTTGTGTCCTGGGGTAGCTACAATAATAAAAGTGAGTGAATATTAATTAATCTACTGTTCTTGCTCTCTTGGTTTAAGTGGGTGGAGAATTTTGCTTTAGCTTGTGAAGAAATTATTGTGGCCTCTTGTAGGGTTTGGTTTTTCTCCTGTGGCATGAGTCAGGAATATTCATTTTATGAAATCCTCTAATTTGACTAAAATAGACTGTGAGTGATTCCCAAATTCCACTGAAGCAGTGGTTGCATGGGCTCAGCCAAGTCTTGTGCTTGCCCAGGGCTTCCAGTGCTCTCCACACTCTCCTCATGCACGTCCACACTGTATTCATGCACGTGTTTTCTTGAAATTTTGCATAAATATTTAACAGCGAACTAATTACTCATATAGCTTCAAGGAAGATTCCTCTCTAAACATTAAGTAGGTCTCTTGTCTACAAGACTGTGCCTGTGATGTAAAGAGAACTGGAATTTGCAGCCTAGCTTTTTTGTACCCAAATCTGCACAGTGCCAACATCCACTGTTTTATGTTGCAGAAATTTCCATCTGTTTGTAGAACTTAGGTATTTAGCAAAAAAAGAACAGTGAAGCTGAAACTGCATGGGATATGTTTAATTATGGTGGACTGACTTGGAATAATTGTTTCTGGAGTACCACAGATGGAAACCTCTAATGCATCTCAAAGCTGGCTCATCTTAATTCAGTACGAGAACAGAATAATTTGTCTTTCAATTGTGAATTTACTTTTCTCATCTCAGCTAGTGTTATGTGGGCAGGTACAAAAAGTTATCCAGGTGCAAATAGAAACAGCTGCAATACTGTTTACAAAAAATATTCTAATTGGAACCCTGCATTGACCTAAAATCAGAGCATGCTGTCAGAAGTTCTCACAGAGCAGTGGAGGTGGGAAGACACCTCTGAGACCATCCAGTCAAGCTGCTCTACTGGAAGCAGGGTCACCTTGAGCTGGTTGTCCAGGACCATATCCAGTCACATTCTGAGTATCTCAGGGGCTGGAAACCCCTCAAACTCTCTGGACAGTTTGTTCCAGTATTTGATAACCCTCAGAGTGAAGAAGTTTTTTCTTATGTTTAAATGGAATTTCTTGTGTTTCATTTTGTGCCCATTGTCTCCCATCCTTTGGGGACCACTGGAAGGAGCCTATTTCCTACCTTCTTTGCACCTTCTCTTGAGGTGTAGGTAAGATATCCCCTGAAGCCTCTCTTCTCCAGGCTGAACAGACATAGCTTTCTGATGTGGCTTGCGTGTGAAGTGCTCCATTCCCTTTGTGGCCCTTTGGACTCTCTCCATGTCTGTCCCATCCTGGGGAGCCCTGAAATGAACCAGGCATTCCTCATGTGCCTCACCAGTGCTGACTAGAGGGGGAGAATCACCTCCCTCAGCCTGCTGAGGATGCTCTTCCCAGTGCAGCCCAGAAGCTGCTGCCTTTCCTTGCTGGGAGGCTGGCTCATGCTCATCTCTGTGTCCACCAGGACCCCCAAATCCTTTTCTGCCACAGTGCTTTCCAGTCTTTTGGCTGCCAGCATGTTTTGGGCCATGGGGACGCTCCTTTCCAGGAGAGGGCCCTGCATTTCCTTTTGAACAGCAGCAGTAAGTTTGAAGAGAAATTAATAATGGCAAACAGTTATATTGCTGATTACTATGCAATTCTCTCACTGATTAGGGAAGGAGGATGACTATTGGATACTTTTTACATAAAACACCTGTATAAAATTTTGTGCTTTCTCAGAATGTGTAAATGGGTTATGTTTAAATATTTTCACAGAAGATGTGATGTTGGAAAGAATTTAAGCTGCCTGGATTACATAGCCCCTCTGAGCAGTGCATTAGGAATTATTCCATTGTTGCACTAATTGACTGCTCAACACCAAGTCATCAAGTCTATCAAGATCTCTTGTCTCTGTTTAGATATCTGACTGTTTCGAGTACTTTGCATTACTCTACCGACCAGCATCTTTTAATTATTTTATGAAATTAGGCTTCTGCTAGAATGGAAGCTTACTTCTGAGCTGATTATAAAACTGATGCCTTAGAATAAATGTGCAGTAAAGCTTTTTTTTTTTTTTTTTTTTTTTTGTTCTCCAGGAAATTTTAAATTAGAAATCCCTAAGCATTTTCTGTTGCAATTAAGTTCTGTCCAGCTGCTGCTGATACCTCCTAGTGACTAGATAGCTGGTTTTTATCTCTGAAATTAGAATATATTGGTCATTTAAGAGCTGATCCTGAGCAGTGGAGCAAAAGTTGATTCCTTTTGATTTGTCTGGACTTTATAAAGCTTAGTGGTCCTTGCTGTAGAAATTCAAAAGGCTTTGTTGTATTCAAAGGAGGGCAGAATACAATGCCATGTATCAGTGCTGCAGGCACTGGGGATGAGGCTTGCTCAGCACACTCTGGGAGGGCACCTCAGCTGCAAATTAGAGAGAATACCTGGGGATCAAATGCTTGTGCCTGCTTTTTCCTTAGCTCTCTCTGTGCCAGCTTTAAAGCATTTACTTTTCTAATGATACCCTGAACCTGCATCTTGTAGTTGTAGAATACAGTAAGAAGTGTGTTGATGCTTTGGTCATTAAATAACTTAAGACCCAGCTAGAATGCTAGAGCCAATGATTTTATTTCATGTGTGTGTTCTTATTGCATATTTTGACACTAGTTTACTTCTCTTTATCTGCTGAATAATGAAAATTATTTTCCTGGCTTTGAGAACATTTTAGCAGTCTTGCTCTAAAGCAGGTGATTTTTAGTTAGTCAAAATATGTGCTGAACCTAGAAAGGATTGAAGGCAGAATGCTAAAGTTTAGGCAATTTCATAAAGAAAAATAGCAGCAAAAGATCTTGGCATTTTTAATGTTTTTCAACTTTACTGATATAAGTATGATGTGAAAAAAAGTTTCATTTCAGACATATACACAACACTGAATTTTCCCAGCTTTAGCAAGTCTGTGTGCTGTATCTGAAAACCTGCTAGAGAGGAGTTTGTGTATGCAATAGACGTGGAAGCTATTGGAGTTACCAGTTTCTAAAAGAAATGAAACTAAACCAAAAAATACTAAACAAAAATTTAAAAAACACAACAAAACCTCAAAAACTCCCACCAGTATGCTTTTTTTCTCCTTATCTGTCTTATATTAAAGAGCATAGAAAAGGAGGATGGCTATCTTGCACAGAAATGTTTACACATGCTAACTGAATTATCAAGTTGTTTGTTTGTGTTCTGTTGGCTTTAGGTGACCCAGTTAATGCAGAGTTATTCATAGGGGTGGGAGGGGATGCTTGCTACAGAGAGAGGCCTGTGACTAAATCAGGAAAGCTTAAGCTTGATTAAATAACCCATTGCTGCTCTCCTTTCCCATCACCTTCCAGCTCCTCCAGTGAGGCACTGTCACAGCTCTAGGTCAGTGAGACTCTGTGAGCTCCACAGTCTGGACATATGGACAGCCCCAAAGGCTGTCTCTTCCTCTCCCTGCCTCCTTGCAGTTTCTTCCCAGTAATAGCTTTATTTAATACGTCGGTTTTACAAAGAATTGCTTTATTAAAGCATTGTCTGACACTGGGGATACACTGTGGGAATGACAACTTAGAACAGTTTGTGGTGTGCCATAAATCAAGTGGTCCTGTGGGAGGAGCAGCTGGCGAGGTGTGGGTAGAAGGTGGCTGCTGAGAAAGCCAGGACAAAATTTCTGTGGAAGTGGTGAACAGCAAGCTCAGAGCTCAGCTGGGAGCTGGGTGCCTGCTGGGTTAGGGCTGCTTCCTGTGGGGCTCAGGCTTCAGAGCTGACAGCATTTGGTGGTGGAGGATGGCATGGAGCCTGTCAGCACGTTTGGACAACAGTGTTTTGCTCTTTGTAAGAAACAGTGATGGACATGGGTGCAGCTGAGCAGGACCTCTGATTCACATGTCTGCTTTAATAAATCAAATCAAATAGGCCAGAGAGAGGCTGGGTTTCTGTTTTGTCTTCTTAACCAAACCAGTTTCTGTATCAGATGTCTGTCCAGTGCATCTCAAATGTATTCCTTGTTGGAGGGAATAGGGAAAAGGCTGGGTTGGAGTGCAGTGCTTGTGGGAGCTGGGGCAGGGGGAGAGCTGTGAGCCAGGCACTGGTGTATGGGTTGAGTGACTGTACCAAACAGCCAGCATCAAGAGATGGAAGATGGAGAGGCAGAGCAAGGCATGGGGAGCTGGCTGGGTGGTTCCTGTGAAGGCACTGCAAGCCCTTTTACACAACTATTGCTCTGCTTGAGTGTTTATGGGCCAAATCATTGTGGAAAAAGAGGATTTGTACACACTCATTACTTGCCATTTTTGCTGGTGAAGGTTGTGCTCCATGTCCTGGCAGATTCCCAGTACAAGTAATGATAAAGAAATAGGAAAACATGAGGAGATCAAAGCACATCTTCTGGTCACTGTGGCCGACTGGGGAATCACCAAGAGGTTTAATTCTGGTCTCTCTGAGTTTCAATACCCTTGTCCCAGGTGGTTTACATTTGAAAATGAAAAAAGCACAGAGGCAGTTCTGCTGAGTTTATTTCAGCTCTTTCTCCAGGGAAATTGAGGATAGCTATGTATGTTAAGTAATGGGATGGGGGAACACTCTCTTAATAACGTATTTTTTTAAGCTGAAAGTTGCTCAGATCTAAGGGAACTTTTTATTCCGGTTTGATGCTGTTTATTTTGGGTTTAGAGTTGCCTCACTCTCAGCAGCAAACTCAGATGGATAGGAAATGTGTTTTTCCTTTCCCAAGGCATAACACCAGTGGAATTTGCTCTACTGTCACCTTGAAGTAAGAGAGAGGATAGATGGCTGTAAAATCAATACTTGTGTTTCAGTACCAGATTAATAGGAATGCATTTATTACAGAGATCAATCTTGTTTATTGTTTACTTATTTATTGTGTTTTTCAGGTGCTGCTAAATCCAGTCCAGCTTCTAAACCAGGATCAACACCTTCTCGCCCATCTTCAGCAAAAAAAGCTGCACCAAGCAGCTCGGCATCCAAATCAGATAAAGATTTGGAAACCCAAGTCATACAGCTCAGTGAACAGGTAAATTTGCTTTAGGCACAAAAGTAGATGCATTCGTTGTCACAGGCAGGCATGAAATCTAATATTGTCTTCTGATGAATGATGCTTTCCAGAATTATGAAGGGAAAAAAGTGGAAATAGTTCAGCTGGAAAGAGGAAAAAAAAAAAAAAAAGAGAGAGATTTATTGTAAAAAATAATGTCTGGCAGAGATGACTGATTTTTGCCAGTATTTTTAAATTATGATCTTAGGAATGACAGGTAAGTCTTGCTGACATGGTAATTTTATTAGATGTTGAAATATATCTTTTATTTCACCTGGATAGAAAAAAATCCAAATAATGTCTTTGCTCTTGTGTATTACTAATTTGAAATAAATCATTTAATGTGCTCCTGTGGAGAAAATAAGCCTGTTTGTCATACCAAGGTGTTAAGAGATTTGTAGTTAAAGTGAGACTAGAGCATTGTGCTCTGCTTCCTGGAAGGAAGATGTTAAAGAAGCTAACACACCATTTTCATTTAAAAATGTGATCTACCTTTCTGAGAATACTTAGTTATGTTATAAATAATGTTCTGTGATATAATTAAAAAGATTCAGAATTTCTGTAATGTTAGGAATGCAAGAGGTTCATTTTTGTTTATGCTCTGGAGCTTTACACCATTCTCTCATTTCTGAACTGCAAGAGTATCTGTACAAGAATAAATACCTGCATCTGGCTAAAGACTGTGCTGTCAGAATGGTCTAAGTGCCACTACTATATATGAGGCCTGATCCCTGTATTTGTCCTTGCTGAGGGAAAACGGAAAGGAAAAAGCTCATAGTTTAGAGTTCCTGGCAGCTCCATTTAGGAAGCAGTCGTTATTCTGGATCAAGTGTAATTTTCCACAGTTAAGGGCATTTCAGTCGCAGACTTTCACTGACCTAAACAGCAAAGATTTCAGTTTGCAGGGGCACTGTTTGCAAGTTTTTGATGAGTTGTATGCTGAAAGGTGGTGGATGGATAGCCACATTCCAGACATGACATTCTGCAGATTTAGGGCATCCTTCTGAGCAGCAGAGAGCACAGCAGGGTCCACCAGCTTTCCAAATGGACTCTAGAGTTGTTGCTGTAACAGAAAAGTTTTCAAATGTTGCACAAGGAATTAATGTATATATTTTTCATGGAATCTTTTTTTTTTTTAATCAATGTCGAGCGGAGTTCAAACGTCAGCT
The DNA here is from genome assembly GCA_030060385.1 of Muscicapa striata striata. NCBI lineage: Eukaryota > Metazoa > Chordata > Aves > Passeriformes > Muscicapidae > Muscicapa > Muscicapa striata. The sequence continues at coordinate 1,322,047 of JAREIS010000215.1, forward strand.
TAATCCAACTGAATCCATGACATTTGTACTCAGAAGTCAGAATGTGTTTACTTCAGGAGGAAGAGTTGGTTGGCATCTGAGTAACATTAAAATATTTGATCTTTACTGAAATAGACAGTCACTATCACATCCACTGCTAACATATTCCTAGCACGTTCCATGTGTGAAAACCTTAAGCTTTATATACAAATAACCCTGAAGGAAAAGGGATGATTTCCCCCATCACCAAAGAGGAGAAGAGGAAAATTTGAGGATTTGAAAAATTGATTCTTTAATAGCTAGTTTTTAAGAGTCATCATCTAGCTAGAATGGTCTGGAAGGCTTTTTTCCTTAACGCTGACTGCATTTGGTGTCTCATTTCCCACTAATGGATACTTGTAAACCATGGCCATATTGCACGAGCCAAAAAAGCTCTGAGCCAGGTTTTCCTGACCCCCAGTGTGAACATGCTGCAAGAGCCAAATTGCCTGGTTTTTACTACTCTGCAGCAGTTGTGGAGATGAGGGCAACAGCCACTGTTATTGTGTTTCTGTGTGGATTATAAGTAAGAAATTCTGAATTGTGTTGTGGATATCAGGGTCCTGTGTTGCTCTAATAGTTTTTTCATCTCTTTCATAGCAGCCGAGGGAGATGGAAACATCTGAAAACCTCCATGCAATTTGTAGCAGACAAGTTTAATTAGTGGGGATGTCTGTACACTATGTTTTACTATACTGTAGCTTAATGAGTTGTTTGAAATAATTGTAAGCTGTCCCTAACATTTGCCAGTTAATGGCTCCCTACAATCTTAAAGTTTCTCTTAAAATCATCTTTGAACTGTGCCAGTAAATTAAACTCCAAAATTAAATTCCAAGGAGTGTCACTCTGCGCTGGAACTTGATTACCCATGGCATTAAAATAACAAAGTGGTCCCTGTTGTGTCTTTGGTCTGTGCCAGCTAACTCTCTCTCCAAGAGTGTCTGAGTGCAGCTGAGGTGACAACACAAACCAGGGGCTGTTGCATACAGAGAAGGGACTTTTACATATGGAGAATGTGAAAGGAACTATACACATATACATGTGGTTTCTGAAAACAGCATCATTGTGGCTTTTTGCCTGCAGTTTGCCTTGCAGCCTGGCTCTGCAGCCCTGTGAGTGTTCCCTAAGTGCCATCAGAGAAAACACCAGTCAGTAAGAACTGCTGCCTTTGCACCCATTTACTGGGTTGCAGAGGGGTACTTTTGGTCCAGAAGTAGAGCATGGGTGTTGACTTGAGCTGTTCCTCCAGTGTGAGCCTTTTGGCATGCTCATGGAAGGAAGAAGTAGGATGCAGATGTGTAAAGTATCTGAAGAAATATGGATTCACATGGCACAGATAGGTGGAACGGAAGGAAAGCGTATCTGTTTGGTTATAACAATGTTTACTCTATACAGTAGTTAATTAACACTGTGCATATGTACATAGTTTAATGATTTTGTTTCTTTGAACAGCGTGAATGTGAGAGAATGGAAACAGGAGAATGTCTTCATAGTAAATAGGTCAGAAGGGGAGATAGTCTCAGCTATTAGCTGCCAATTTTTCATCTGAAGTTCATTGTTTTCCCAAGCTCTAGCAAGCACAGAGCAAGAGATCTGGAAGCAGTTACATTCTTATTCTGGCTGCATTCAGGCATTGCTCTCAAGCAATATGCTGTGGCAGTTCCTAAGTATGAGGTCTTTGTCTATCGACCAGAATATTGTAAACTCTTGTTTCATTTTGCAATTCCTACTTTTGTAAAAAAATAGTTAATTTTAAGGTGACTGGTCATTATATCCATAATGGATTCAAACTGTCAAGGGAAGACTTGAGTGTCACACTCAGTCAGCTGCTCAGAAATGAATTAGTGCATAAATGAGATGCCCTGAGATCCTGCTCTGCTAACAGGTCAGTTCTGCCGCTTGACACCTTTGAAACTGCAATCAAAGGTCAGAAAAAGGCATCCCTAGCTCAGCAGTCATGAAAAAACAAACTGAAAGGATTTAGTAGGCTATCAAAGCATTGTTTGAACTCTGCTGGTATTTTTACTAGTGAAGGAAATAAATTAACTTGCAGTAGAACTGGCAGCACAGAAGTTTCTATTAAATCATATCAGTTCACTGAAATGTAGTCTGATACGATTTAATTCATTTAGCATGTTTTATTTAGAAAATCATTTGTGTAATTGCGGGCTTTAAAATGTGAATGCTAATTTGGCTGTAATTGGATGTGATTTGGGTCAGTGTGTTTACTGTAGACTGCTTTATCTGTGATTATTTCTGTTGGTTTTTACACTGCTGTCCTCCAAATTTCCAAGCCACTTAGACGCTATCGTGATTGCATATACACCATTAGACAGAAGTTTATATGTTATACTCCCACAAAACTGTTCTTTTAGAATATATATATATATAAAATTATATTGCAACATCTGTCATGATTTATACAAAGCCTAATCATTAACAGCTACATTGCCCATGAATTACTTGCAGCAGTCCTAGTGGTGAAATTGAGGCTGACAGCATAGCTTGAAGACTATTGAGAACAAGGTTGCAAGGAGAAAGGTACTTGGCATTTGAAAGAATCTGTTGCTAGAAGCAGCACATCAGTCAGAGCAGGTAGCCTGTGGTACACCAGTCATGCAACAGAGTGCTGAAACACAGGTTTGTAAAATGTGGTAAGTGAGGAGGCAGAACAGGAGAGGTGGAAAACCAGCACAACAATACTACATTTGTAACTAGAGGACCTTTTAATTTCTAAGTAGACTATTTCCCTCCTCTGCTAGTTCAGTGTATTTTTAGGCAAGGACATATTGTAGGTTTCCCAACAACTACACATTTATCCAGGCAAAATAATGGAAGAACTGAGCTGAAAGTTTTATTAGTTACCACTACATGACATTTCTGGCAGCCCTGTTAGGAAACATAGCTTAGGTAGCCCTGATTTCTGAACTGCTTCTTTAAGCCTCAGTATAAAAGACTGCTGGGAAAATTGACCTTTAAGGATCAAGGTTAGGATGTATCCAGGGGGAGTAGTGGGGGAGCCTGAGTTACTGTTTTCTGTGGTGGAAGTTTCAATTTAGCACTGCAGAAATAAAACTGGGCTTCATTTTAAGCGATAAAATTGAATATATATTTAAGATTGTTTAGCATACAAAATTTTATACTGTGTTCTTTTGTCCATAGTACACCTCAAAACTGATGCATCATGTCTTGGTTTATATGCAGGTACATTCATTAAAACTTGCACTTGAAGGCGTGGAAAAGGAAAGGGATTTCTACTTTGGCAAATTAAGGGAGATTGAACTTCTCTGCCAAGAACACGGGGGAGAGAATAATGACCTTGTCAATCGGCTAATGGAAGTCCTTTATGCTTCAGATGAACACGTAAGTTGAAGCTTAATGGCTTTTATTTCAACAAAAAAAAGCTTAATTGTGTAAAATTTTATTGCTATAGTATTGGGTCATATCCTGTATTTAGGCCAGCAGAACTGTAGCAGCTAGGATTCCTGTGACTCCTCCCCAAAAAGGAGGTTTGCATTTGCAATTGCAAACAACAGATTTTTAGCTTGGGGGGAGGATTTGGGACGTTTGTTGCTTTTCACTGCTTCAGTGTAGATTTTGTATTCTGGATTTGCTGAGCTTTATCTAAAAGGGGAGGGTCTGTGTCACAATTTTAAATTGATTTCATATGGTTCTGAGCCTTAGTTTTGTTTTTTTCATCTTCCCCCTATGTGCCTGAAGTCTTTTACTCGTGTTCTTTAATGTGTTGAAAATTACAAAAGTTCTGGCAGAGGTGCTGTTTGCTGTCTACAGCTGTAAACCTTCCCTGGCCCATATGGCAGTGTTGGAATATGTTGCCAAATATATAATTATATCTACAAAGATAATGCTCATTAGCATTTTTTATCCTGTTGCTATAGGCAAAATTCTTCCTTGTGCAAACCAAATAATCCTCTATTAGCAAAAATTCAGAAGTGTATTGTCTGCAAGATTAAGCAAGAATCTCATTGCGTCTTAGACTTAATGTTGTAGACACTGAACAAAGCAAGAAGCTGCAAAGGGTGCTGGTTAAATTCCTCAGAGACATTCAGGGATAATGATTCAGTGGAGATTCAGCTGAACTACTCCCATTCATGTTAACTAAATCCCTGTATGGATTGTACTGACAATTGACCCTTCAGTCTCCAGTGGAGGAAGGCTTTGGCACCAGAGTATACAAGCACCAATTTAATCCCATGGCAGCACTGTGGTACCATAGGCTGTCTTACATCTGCTCTCAGAAAACCATTGCAGCAGTAATCAGCTGACTTAGTTTATATCAAAACTAGTGCTGAAGGAACTACTAATTCAACATACTTTTTCTAAAAGAGCCTAATGTAAGGCCTAAATCTTTGAAAGTTGGATGCAAGAGAACCACAGGTTTGAAGCTAACAGGTGCCACTGCTCAGATGAGAAGTGACAAGGGAAAGAAGATTTGTTCAGCAGTGCAGAGCGAGTGCTAGAGAGGAAAAGGAGGAGGAAACCGTTATTTTCACAGGAATAAACAATAGGACAAATTTGCCAGGCATGTGATAACAGGGTAAAAGTGTTACATATATACAGTGGTCAGAGAAAATGTCTTCTGGATTCAAGAGCAGTGATTTATTTATAAAGCAAAGCCAGAAGAATCCCTCTTCTCCCCATACCCCTACCACATCTATCTGTCTGTTGGCTTAAATAGCAGAGTGGTTCTGCACCAAGGAATGCATTTGTTGCTTTTCCTTCTGCAGTTTTCCTTGCTGGCAGAACACATTACAAAATGTTCTACGTCAGTTCATTTCCCAGTGTTTTATCTGCTTCTTCCCTCCAAGCCTTTCTCTGTTGAAATCATTATCCGTGCCTGCGTGTGAACTACATACAACTGTGCTTTCATCTGAAATGTGGTTGCTGTTGGAGACTGGGTGTGTCACTGCAGCAGGAGAGGAGTACAGAGGCCATTCCTCACACAATTTTTTTGTTCCTTTTGGTGGTCTCCTCAACTTAACAGATGGACTGTGACTTTCTGAGGAAAGACCCAAATGCATTAGTACCAAACCAAAGACTCTAGCTTAGTGCTTTTTCAGATCCTGCCTACTTTTTGGTTTTGGACTTTACTCTTTTATTGCCCTGCTTTGCCCTTCAGATCTGGAATTTTTTATCTCTCTCTCTCTGTAATGAATTTTTCCCATGTGAAATTCTTTATCTTGCAGTATTTTGCAGGTTAATCCCTTAACAACAGCAGTTTGGCTTTCCTAGTTAGGCCATGACACTATTAGGTGAATTGTGTGTAGAATTATTCAAAATGCAAGTATAGAGTTTAGTCCCTCAAAGAATCATTCCCCTGGTGTTTGATTATTGTAATTTTGCACTGAAGAGATTTTGATCAGGTTCATGTCTTGGGGTGCAGAGTGGGGTAATTATTTTTCTCAGAATTTCAATTTATAGTCTCGTTTCAGTCATTTCACCTCCTAAGCTTCTGTTTTGCTTAATTCAGTAAAAACTAATTTTTTAAGACTGAACAATTTTTTTTTTTTTTTTTTCTTTTTTTTTTTTTTTTTTTTTTTTCTCTTTTTTTGCTTGATTTTGGTGAGTTTGAGCAGCAAAAGGATCAATCCAGTTGGTTCTTTCTCTTTAGAGCCTTCCTTTCCTTTTCCCTATTCTGGTTCTGCTTAAACCTCATTATTATGTCTCTGCTTAAGCAAGAGGGATATCAAACCTTCTACTGTCATTTACATTTGGCTGATCAATCCATAGACCTTTGTGATTTTTAATCATGAATTGGTCATTTGTAATCCTACTTCTTCATCAAAAGCATCCAAGTTGCCAGAGAACAGTGCTCAAAAGGCTACATTTGAGTGATGGAGAGCTGTAGCCCCTAGCTTTCAGTGTGTAAAGCACTTGGTCATGTAGTACTACACTGGAAGGGCTTCAGAGTGATGGATGAGAAGAGGCTCTGTGTCTGGTTATGAAGCCCAGAGCTATTTAGGTCTTTGCAAAAAGCAGAAATGTAGGAAAGCTTTTGCTTTCCTACACAGGCTGTTGTGGTTCAGTTCATGTAGAAGTTGGGAGAATTGCTCATGTTGGGTATCTCAGTTGCTCTGCTCAATTTCCCAGAGCAATTGCTCAAAATGCAGCTGGTTTGCTAACTTTCTGCTCTAGCAGCTCCTATATCTGCTGCTGCTTTTGGGAAAGGCCCCACCCTCCTCAAAACCAGGTTTTCGTAGTCTAACTCTTCAGTCTACAGGCACCTGTATAGTTTGAGGCAGATGGATCTAAGGGTCAAAAGAGACCATCTCTCAATGTGGGAGACAGAAATGACCATGGTCATGTTGATCAAGCCAGAAATAAATGCTCTTAATAGATATTCCAGTACTTTCCTTATTAGGGGATGCTGTTCAGTAAGATTCCACAGTCCCAGAGTAACTGGACTCTAATGGTTCCCATTTCATGTATTTATGCAAGCTGTACATACTGAAAAATGTGTCCCAAGTCTCAGAACAATTTCTGAAGTAGTTAAGATTCACTGTTTCCATCAAAGATAAACCTGGCAAAATAGGGGCCACCACTCCTCTTCAGAGCTGTGGAGTAGGTTCCACTCCCTGTGCTTAGAGGGGAGAGGAATGAGAGGAAAGCATGTACATGACCCATAAAGTCTGCACAAGTGGGCTTTCTAATAGTGCATCTCATAAAATTGTGATACACAGGGCCTGTGGAACATGTGCATTCCAGAGCAGGTCACCTCAGCACAGGAGGAGGCTCAGGACTGATGGGGTTAAGGCAGCATTGCTCACTGTGGCTAAAGAAGATTCAGTTTTCTCACCCTGCAGGCAGGGTCACGTTCTCCCAGCTGTCAGCTCCTCCCTGTGAACCTCCTGTTCCCTGCACATCCTGCACCCTTGCAGCCCATCACAGGAGCTGCAGTTTTTAGGTACTGCTCACAGAGCTGTTCTGACCTGATGTACCTACTGTATGTAATAAGGGCATAATTTCCCCCTGGGGCCAAAACGTGCTTAATGTCAGTTGCTCTGCTGTGACTTCTGCCTGAAAATGGCACTGAGTGGTAGAAAGCTTGCTTTCAATTGAAATTGGGCTGTTTCTAAATGTGGTAAATGGATTACTCTTTCCATTATATCAGCAAATGTTAGGAACCTGCTTTTAGATAAATATTTTAAGGGAATTTGCCTGTTTCATAAGCTGCTCTGGACTATTGTTGGGAAACTAAAATGATGGCCTTCCTTTCCTTTTGATTTTTGCCTCAAATTTGAAAACATAGCAGTAGCAATTTGTTAAAGTGTTTTGTTCGAGCCACTTGCTTCTGACAAAAGTTAGGGAGCCAGGTGGGTTCTGCAGAGGTAGCCCACTGGGGATGCTGGATTTTGAATGGCAGCTCAGTGTCTTGGAAAAGTGTTTTCTTTTGGAGCTGCCTACGGCAGAGCAGTACTAATGCAGGGCAGAGCATACACAAGAGGGATCTCTTCAGTGAACCGTGCTGTGGAAAGATGGAAAGCACTTGAGAGGAAATCTGTAAATGCAGCTGTGCTTAATGGCAGTCCAGAAGGGATGCTCTAAAAGTCAGCCAGACTTTTTTGAGCTCAGATAACATTGAGGTCAACTCAGGATACTAGGCCTGTTGCCTTGAATTTGAAAGTTGTTCAGAACTGGTGTCATCTGCAGCGAGGATACAGCCTTTCCTTGTGTCAGGAACTCATCTTCCAGTGGGAATGTATATTCAGAGAGACAGCTTTGGATAATACTATGCATAAAAACAATGCGAAGTGATTACTTAGTATTTAGTGCTTTTTACAGTAGCTCTATAAGTCAGAGAATGTGGGGCTCTTCCCCCCAGCTTCCCCAAGGAAATGTGTTTGCAAGTCTGTGGGAGTTAGTGTGGGTGTATTATTTTGGGAAAGTAATATGCCTGACCTCAAAAAGGAGGCTGTGTTGAATTTTGAAAGAAGGTGACAGTAAAAGTGTCCATTTAGTGATCTAGACTTTGAGAGAAGATTGTGTGAAAACTACAGCAGACAGGTTCAGAAAACCTTGGACAGGCTGAAAAAGGGAGGACATCAGGGTGCTATGGTACAGCATCTAACTGTTGGCCTACCACTGTCTAACTATTCAAAATGTTCCCTCATCAGAACAGATGTTGAAAGCTGACATTTTTTTCTAGAGAAATACCAGTACTGCATAGTCCTCAATTAGAATTATTTTTATTTTAATGTAATGTTATGAGATGCTGCTTTCCTCATTTTGTACTTCCTTGCATGAAAATTGTTAAGTTTTGTGCTACAGTGAGCACCATGGGGCAAGATTACATGAGGAATACGTTCTGCTGAAGAGTGTTTTGGAATCTTTTTCTCTCTACAGGAGAGCCACACAGATGAGCATGAAGGTGAAGAGCAAGTCCATGAACAGCCCCAGCAGCAGGATGAGTACTGACTCACGCAGCATCTCTGACAATTTTCATTTTGTGTGAGAACTTTCTTCTGGAGAATGGAACATGTGCGGCCTCAAACTTGAAATCAGTTCACTCCCAATCTGCCATTAACATTTATGTACCATAGTGAGTGCCAGCCAACCACTGCATTCTGTACCAATACTTTGCCAAGATGCATTTGCAGACGTCTTCTTTCAGTGTATCTTCCCAAGAGGTTGTAGGGCTACATCACCTACTGTACATCACTGCAACGTCACCACTTGGCTGCTTGAGATTTGTTCTGCTCTTTAAAAATATATATATTTATTTTTTTTTCTTTTTCGTCTTAAGTATGATACACTTGTAACTTGTTCTAACATATTTATATTGGCATTTTGTGTGGCAAGGAGTTCTGTACCACTAGCTGTGTCTCTCACTTTGTGGTGCTTTTGCATTTTCTAGTACATCTGCCTTGGGGCATCAATTTGGCCAAACAGTTGAAATCAAGGGATACAGTGGATGTCCTACTCAAGCCATAACGATGAAGTTGCATTGTGGAGGAAAACGCTTGTGTTGCTGACGTTTATTCCTATCCTGCCTTCACAAATGGAAGGCAGAGCATCTGTTTCGCTGGGAGATTTAAACCCCTGTGTTAGGAAGCTTGTTAGAAAGCTGCATGGTATGTTTTTTGGCTGGTTTCTGGAGGAACAGACATCCACTTAAGCTTTTTGAAAACTAGTTTCCTAACTAGTCAATAGACATTTCCCACCTTTTCTTCCTTTCTGAGAAATCCAGTTCCAGTCTCCAGCTGCAGCTCTACCTCCGCAGAGCTCGGTGCTGAGGGAGGAGAGAAATCTCCTTGACACAAGAGTTGCTGCAGGACACAGTCTCTACCATCATCCTTGGCTTCCCACCTCTCAGAAAAGAAGAAAGTAGGTCAGCCATTTCTTTCCACTTTCCTTCCCCCTTCTACTTCCCCAGCTATACAAGCATAGAAGACAGAAATTTTGTCATTAGTGCAAAGTATGGGGGAAAAGAGCAACAGCACTGGCCCCAAACCATACCCCAGACTCCCCTGCAAGTGGATGGTGGACACCTCACAGGTTTAAGGCTGCTTCCAAAGCACGGGGAGGAAGTGAGGAGTCCTCCTGGAGACAGGGCACACATCAGAAGGGGACCATCTGACTGAGGAAACAGAGCTGGCTCTGCTCTTGGCTGACCTTCCTCCTTCGAGGCCAGTGTGGTGCAGAACCATGTGTGCACTGGAGATGGCTCCAGTGGGAGTGTTCCAGTCTGGTCCCATGGCCCTGTTCTAAATGATGGTATTTTATAACAGAGGTATCTTGAAGTATGAAAAGCATTCCTTGTTCTTCTCCTACACTGTGCACTGTAGTCTCTCTGGTTATTTAATGCCTGGTATTTTTGGTCTCCCAATTAACTTTCTGAATTCTGGTTTGTTGTGCTGATTTAGCAGGTATGTGGAAGTCCCATCCCAATTTGTATTTACTGAAAAACTGCACAGCCTATTGAACAGCTGAATCATTTTTAGGCATTCATAGGCTCCTAAAGTGCTAGGTCCCCAGCTTATGCTTCCATAGAAAGGTTTCCAATGAATCAGCCCCCAGGCACACACACATGCACATGCAGTTTTCCATTCCTAATCAATCTTCTGCAGCTAAGTGGCTCTTAGTTAAATGTGAGAACCCTGCTGTTGTGCTGCACCACCAAGAATATATAAAATGCAGTTGAGCACCAGAACAGGTATTTCCAGTTCCTTGATCCTCCCCCTGCACAGCAGAAGAGTTTCTGGACCCTGCAGGCTGAAGTTTTCCCAGCCCTGCACCCAGTATTGACCTCACATCCTACCCAGTGATGAAATCAAAACTACTGCAACCTGCAGGCAGCGCTTTCCTCTCCCGTTTCAATTGGTTACAAATAAGGTCTGGTTTATAAAATCGTGTTTTTTCCAAAATAATTATTTCCAGGAATCACCACAAATGGGGGAATTGTCATTTTTGTTGTATTTGTGTTTATTAGAACATATGTACTTATTACAATTGTCATTGTAATAAACAGTAGTTCTTCATAATACTGTTGAAGAGCAGTTACTAATTTTTTTCCAGACTCCAGAATGTCCTTTAACCTTTATGGGATCTCTGAATGGGGCAAGGAGTTTGGGATCAGGCTATAAACTTAATTTCATCAGCACGTCTCTGGTTACTGGAGTTCATCCTTCTGCCAATACTTGAGGAGGTGCACAGAAAGCACTTCAAGGAAAAACATTGTTCTGAAGGTTCAAATGATTGGGAGCTCCCCAGACAGTTCATAGTCAGGCTGTTGTGCCTCTCTTCTTTTCTCTCTTTTGAAGCACATATGAAAAAAAATAATTTTAAAAGCTGAACTTTGTTTCCTGAAAATTCCTTGTATCCTGTTTCTGATCTGAGGACCATAGCCCTCTCACTGCTTGTATCAAGGGGGGAGTGACTGATTTAGGGAGACAGGGCAGTGAAATTCTTTGGGGGCACCAGAAATGTGGCTGTGCTGAGGGGAGAGCAGTGTTCTGAAAGGGGAAAGAGTTGTCCTTCCCCCCCACCCCCTGTGAGTGACCCATTCTTCTGTTATGGTTTTAATATGCATTTGTAATTACCTTTACTAAATAGCACACCATAAAGCTTTGGTTATATATTAAATGTAAACTGAAAGGAATGTAAACATATGTATTGTTAATTATAAATAGATAAGCAATGGCATAATAGATACAAAAAAAGTCTTATTCAGATGTATCAGTCATTTTACATTATCCACAAACTGTCGCATGATAGAGTAGATTTTTGTCTGAATATGTGAATAACTTGACTTGCGTTTATCTTTTTACATATTTAATAAAAAAATATATGTTAAAATCTGTCCAGCTCTAGAGACTATTCGGAACATTCTAAAATAATAATTTACTGGATTAAATACATATTTTTTGATTCATCAGGGGCTGCATATGGGAGCAGGAAGAAAAAGGCAGCTGCTTTAAAAACCCAGAAGTTCACTTATCCTGTGTATGTGCATAGCATCTGTTTCCCCAAGAGCTCAGCAACTGTATTCCCTTTTATAAATCAAAAGAGAAAATGCATGTATGTACGTGCACATAAACAGCACATTTTTCTTTATGGTAAATGCTTTCAGATTTTGGAGTGCCAACTCCCTTGGATATCAGTCCAAAGCAAAACTGGCAGCAGCCAGGAGGTAAAGAGAGGTAAATAGAAAGGTACCAAAGCTCCCAGTGGGTTTCCAAGCAGTGGCCAGGTATTCAGGGATGAATCTTCAATGCAGTACCTAAAAGCTGCCTAGATTTTAGATTAAAGTATGACATTTTGTTGGGAGAGAAGGGGGAAAACTCACTGTAGTTCTCACAGCTCTGGTCTTTTTGTAGCTGCAGTAGTTGCTGCTCAAGCACAGGAGTTCTGAGCCTTGGGTCAGAACCTTTTTCTTCTGTGTTGAAGTGATCCTGTTGTGAGCCACCAGCCTGCATCCCACTGCTCCAGGTATGCCTGGGCCTCTGACACAGGAGGGAAGGATGGAGCAGGGACCAGAGGAGCCCATTTCCAACCCAGGTATTCAAACCTGGGAGAGCAGTTCTTGTTTAGTTGCTTTTCATAAGACCAGGAGGAAAGCATGCCCTTGGGTTAGTGCAAATGCTCTAAAGCATTTTATATATATATATTTTAGTTCAGGTTGTTGAAAACTTTCTGCCATAATGCTGTGACCAAAAAAATTTTTATTGTTAGACTGTTAGGTCATCTACATACCTGACTTTGTAAAATAAATGTGTGACCATATAGCCCTATGAACAAAAGCATTTTTCTTCCTATTCATTGAACCAGTTGCCATCTACCATAGCTAATAATTCAATATATACACTGTGCAATACATGATTTCTTTTTATATTTCTCTTTATACAGATTGTAGTGACAAATTACTTTAAAGAGGAAAAAGAAAGATATTTTCCATGTTTTCATATAGAAGGTGAAAAACTAGCCAGATGTCCTTTAAAAGTGATACTCAGTTTCTCTTTAGAAAAGTACAAGTGCAGGCAGGTTGTGGTAGTTCAAGTTTTATAATTTAATTTAATGAATTTTTCAAAATACTCTGTTCGCTTCTGTGACCCTTATTTCCAGCTGTTTCCTAAATAAGTGCAAGACAGATGGAAAAAGGCAGCCTGTTCACAGAGTTTCTCCAGTATGACCACATTCAATTGGGAATTATTTTTGTTCATTGTATCTTAATTCTTTTCTCACCAGAATTTCCTCAATACTTGTGATGGAAAGGTGAAATACAACCTGTCTTTATAAATGTAGTCTTTAACTTCATCAAACTTTGACATTGCTGGGTGCATGCAGCAACATCAGACTCCTCACTCCCCTTCAAATACATTCAGAACTGCCTTTTGTGGCAAACCTCATCAGATAAAGAGTCTTCAGACTTACTCCAGGGGAGTCCTTGGTTAGGGAGCACCTCTGTGGAGACTCAAGCTCCCTGGGCATCCCACAGGAAAAGGGCATGGCTGTCCCAGCACCAGGGGGGAAGGCTGGGAGGTGCCTCTTGTGGCTGGACCATAGTGGTGCCAAAGGAAGAGCATCCGTCCCTTCCCTGCCTGGCTCTTGGCAAAACCTCTGCCTCAGCATTACAGCATGAGCTGTCCCTCTGCCTAACTCACACCTGGAGCTCCCTGGACTGTGACTCACCTGATTTGGGGGGTGGGACCCCAATGTGCTTGTTTGGTAGGCGGAACATGGATTCTTTCAAACCTGAAGGAGCATTCCAATATTTCTGCTTTCTGAAGAGGGGAAGCTGATGTGCAGGCCTGATCCCTGGTGCCTGTGGCAAGGGCTGCCTGGGGAAATCAGCCTTGCTGGTGTTGTGGTAGGGCAACTGCTGTAACAGGCAGGATCAGCTTAAGCTGAAGTTGCTCATACAACTTGCCAGTGCTCAGGTGAAAATATTAATAGGAGCTGCTGATGTAAGGGTAAATTAACTGGGTGGGTGGGGAATGATCAGCCTACTGATAAACCCACAGAACCAGTCTAAGAACTCGAAAGAATGAACTTAAGACTCAGCAGCTCAAAAACTGCACTTCCACCTGGCTTCTGGCAAGTGAGATGGCTAAATAGTAAAAAAAATGTGCCAGGCTGTCAATCACATCCCTCTGTGCATACCTTGGGGAAGTGGACAGATTGTTTAATTAGTGCTTCAAGGCCACAAAGGCCCTCTGGCTAGGGCAGCATATGAAAAGAGATGAAACTCAAATTCTTACTCCCTCCTCCAAGGCACACAGAAAACCCACCATGTGTATTATAGATGAAGGGAGTTTACATCTGCATGCAAACATGTAATGTTTAAAAAATATATATTGTTTCTTTTTCCTATGACATTTTCTAAAACCACAAGAATTTGCTTCAAGCACACAGGCAAATAATGACTTGTTTAGCATTTCACACTGGTAGATGATGTTGGACTGAAACTAGTTTTGAAGAGAAATATGCGAATCTTTGAAGGTTTGCTGGCCAAATTTATTCTCAGCTGTTTACCTTTGTAGGCTGTATTGTTTGTTGCTACTGAAATATAAACAAAGTGCTTGTTACTGCCTAGAAAATAAATAGAAGGGCCAGCTGCTGCTGTATTAAGCCTGGATTTCTGACAGGTCAGCTGAGACTCATCTTAATGCTGAGAATGGGGAAGAAACTACATTTCAAAAACACTTTACTGTACCCATAGCTTTCTGAGCTCATTCTCTTGTCTTCACACATTCATATGAGGTGAGGAAAAGACTAAATATGCATAAGTCTTTCAGGAGGTTGTGTTGAAGAAATGAGTTGTAATTAAATAAATATGGCAAATGAAGCAGGCAGAGATGTCTGAGTGGGAAGGACGTACAGGTAGAGTTTGCATTGCTGGGGTCCCACTGGTTTTAGGCTGGCCAAAACCAGTGCTGGTTATAAACCACCAAAGATCTTGTGTAACCCAGCATGGATTTATCCAGGACTTTGGACACAGTGGTAAGGAGAAGGAAGACAAAGTGGTAAGGAGGAGAGGTGAGTAACACAGCTTGGTAAAAAGAATAAATACTGACAGAAGAATTTGGTAAAGTTCTCTGCTGGACAGGCATCTTCCTCTGAGATGAAGCATCTGGCTGCATAGCTCATTGTCGCAGTGGTTCAGATAGCTGTACTATTCTATTCTTTGGTTATTTTAATCAGATTCATTCCAACTATTTATCACATCAGAAGAGCTGCAAATCTCCATGTCAAGTGTTACAGTCTGATCGTAGTGCAGGTGTTCACTCTTGGATGCGTTTCTTCAGGGAAAAGATGTAAATGTTCAAGTGCTCACTCAGCTGCCTTCCCTAAAGAGAAATCACAGAGATTAGCAAGCTGTTTTGTGTGTGTTTCACAATTCACTGCCTCTCCTTTCCCAGTAAGAGGGGGAGGACCCAACCACAGTCCTCATGTACTTGGGGATCCCTGAGTACACAGGGACCTGTAAGTGTCCAAACAAGAGAGCTGTTTTCCTTACATTCCTCTTGCAACACACTGCTGGGAAGTTAAATGGCTACAGAACAGACTCACAGGTGACATAAGCTGTGATGGAGCTGGGCCCCTCAGTCAATTGTGAATTTTGGCCAGGTATTTCCATTCTGACCCCCACCAACAGCTCCATGTCGATGCTCAAGTAGACTTTACTGTGCCACCAATGTCTGCTGACAAGAGGCTGCTTTCAAAGAAAAATCCTTACATCCCAATGGTGTGGCTCAAATAAAAGAATGCTGTCCACCTCCTTCTGAAATGAGACTTTTGCCACGCAAGGTGTTTAGATAAAAGCTAAAGCCATTAAAACAGTTGCTAAAGGATCATTTGACAGTTTAGAAAATTGAGCATCAACAAAGTAAAACCTAATTTAAGCAGTAGTTCAGATGACAATGGCAAGGCTGAAATCTAGCAGACAAAAATGTGCTGGTGAGATTGAATGAACTGGAAAACTGTCCATGTCACCAGCTTGAGAGATGCTAGCAGAGGGCCAAGAAAAAATTGGGACAGCTACTTTGCCTGCAGATTCAAAGCAAAGTTGACCTTATTTTATTATTTCTATTTATGCCACTTCACATTTTACCTTCCTATTTTTTCAGTCTAGGAAGAAGGCAGGCAAAAAAAAGGGGTGGAAGCTTTCATGCCACATGGGTCGACTGCTACATAAAACCAGTCTGTAAATATTCTGATTGTAATGGGTTTAAGGCCAACACCAGTTGGCTACACTGGAATAATTCAAGCCACTGAAGTTGCTGCACATGCAAAAAAGCATTGCCTGCAATGAACTGATAAACTGTTTTGTGCTTTTTTTTTTTTTACTTTAGACTAAATAAAACAAGACACAAGACTAAAAGCCCCCGAACCCCACCCCGCAGCCGTTGGCAGCGCAGCTCACCACGCAGAGCCCGTAGTGCAGGTGCGCGGCGGTGAGCAGGGCCGCGAGCGCGCCCAGCGCCGCCTCCTCCATGGCGCCCAGCAGGCCCGCGGCGGCCGCGCCCGCCAGCAGCGCCAGCGGCAGCAGGAACCAGTGCAGCGGCTCCGGCCGCGTGCTGCTCATCTGGCACACGATCACCTTGCACTGCGGAGCAAAACGGGACGGTGAGAAGGGCTGGGCCAGCCCCAGCGACAAGCGTTTCCATTTTCTCCCTGGGATGCTTTGGGTGAGGGGGAAACAAGGCTACAGCTCAAAATGGGGCTCTGCAGGCACACGCCTTTCTGCCTCACTGGGTCCTAGAGCGCATGATTGCAATTTAAAATGCACCCTTACACTTGATTCGTGAAAGCACATCTTCACAAAAGGGGAATCTGTTTGCCACCTTAGGTTTTCACAGAGTCTCCCCCAAAGCTGTGATGCCAAATCAAATGTGCCACCACTTCGTCATTGGGAGAGTGTGCTGGTATTTTAATCACCTAGCAGAACTATCTTCTGGTTCATTGTATAGAAAGGAGGGAAGACAATATATGACATTTTCACATCCTGTTTTTCTTTTCTAGCACTCCTTTATGTACTAAAACACCAATTTCTTGGCTCGATCATGGCAGTGGGCTCTCTGGAGATGTAGCTGGGGGCCCAGAGAAAGGGATCCCACTCAGAATGGCAGAAAAAATGAATATACGGTTGATGGTTTAACTGAAGGCAATTAGCTTAATTCTGCTGAGTTCTGGAAACATAATGAGATGAATTGACTTGAAATTGAGTATTTCAAAAGCAATTAGGCACACCAAAGTGTTTTGTCTGGTTTAGGCTCCTTAAGAAATGTGTCTCATATATACCATGCCTGTTACAAAAAAAGAAAAGGAATTTAGGCACATCTGAAATATTTTATTGAATAAGTTTCACTCAAAATTGAAATGTGGTTAAAAATAGATTTTATGTATCCTGAAAGCAGCAGAAGAATGAAAAACTCATTCCCTGTGCAGTGCCTGAAATCTTACGACGGCAGCAGTAGGAGTCTGACCATAGGAAAGAAATATTGCCTGTACTGCCTGTGCTGTGGAAGCTGAAGAATTAAAAAATAAACCATAAAAAATAATTAACTTTGAATAGTGGAAGAAGTAAGCCTTTGTACCTAATGTTAATATTTTCAATTACATACTCAGTATTGATTGTGAATTATTTTTAATAACGCTGGTTTTATGAGTCCTTTGGGAATCATTCCAGAGGGTATCAGAAATTGCTAAAGCAATCTATAAGCTATAATTTTTCTGGCTACATAACTGAACCTGACCATAGATTGGATTTCACATTGTTTTAAACCATTGTTATATATTTGGGCGACCATATGCATGGTGAAAGGCATGAGAAGTTCCAGACACTGGAACTGGAATGGCAGGTAAAGAACCATGGTTTGTAGTTCTGGTCTGCAGAACAGGTAATGGAAACTCAATGTGTCAGGCTATCATGGAGAAAAGAAGTATTGCCATGACAAGCCTCCCTCTGATGCAGGAGGAAACATCTAAAGGTCCAGAAGAGGTGAAAGAAAATGCAGGCTTGATTTTTAACTTAAGAATGTGACAAATTCCAGCTAACACCCATACACTTTTAATGCTTGCTTTTAAAATGATAAAATTTTCAGCTAACATGCATACATTTTTAATTCACATGACCCTCCAACACTGCAATGTGTGTTTTGGGAAAAGAAAAAACAAAGCCTCAAGAGTATGTATTGCACTCAGTGTCTGATAAACTGCAGACTGTAAAGAAACTTCTGGTTTGCCTTACTATTTTTCTTCTGCAAGCATCCTGCCACAATCACTCTTGGTTGGCTAAGATGTATGTGCAGAATGTGCCATCTGCCAAACCCTGAAAGCATTTTCCCTAATGGCATGAAGCAATTGTATTTCTCATTTTGGAATCTCCAGTATTCTCTTAAGAAAAAGGGGTAGATTAGGTAATGAATAATGCATACAATAAAACTTACACATCTGAAACTCAATTCATTTTTGTGAGATTAAGTCCTTAAGATGGAACTGTTTGATTTGTGACCCTCAGAAATGTACATTTATAGGATACATCTAGCAAACATCACAATTCTAATTTGTTTTTTCATTCCTGAATTGAGATTTCTAAAGGGGCTGTGCTTTCTCTTTTAAAATCTCACATTTTTGAAGATGGTGTCATAGCACAAGGCACCTCTACCCTTTCACTTTTTAAACTGCATGTAGCATTGCTCAATGGCAGGATTTTAGATGGTGTTGGAGACTATTTTCCTAAGATGACACTAGTCACTATGCTCTAGGGTATTTCTGCTTAAATGCAAGAACACCTTTCTGCTTGGCTGCTCTCCTGGTTTCCCCCAGAGTTACCTGCAGGGCTCAGCACTGTCTGGCTGCCCGTGCCAGAACTGCACAGGGGTTTATGTTGTCCCTTGGGAATTAAAGGGGGGAACTGGTCACCATGATATGGTACAGGAGAAGCTACTCTGTGAGCAGAGAGCCACCACGAGGCCCCTGCAGCTCTTCACATCTTTCCCTAAAACACACTGTCAGTGGGACAGCCCTTTTTTTGGAATGGTGAAGGGAAAATGCAGGATCAGCTGAACTGCAGGTAACAGGAATGCATGTTCCACAGCCATGGACACAAGAGCAAGGGAAAGCTACAAGCTCTCCACTCTTGCTAGGAAACCTGTGCCAGTGCTGACCTTTCTTTTACTTTGGCAAGTCCCCAGTTCTGCCTGTATGTTGGGGAGTATCTGCTATATTTCTGGAAGTAGGGCATCCCTAGGGTTTTCATAAGCCCTCAGAAAACAAACCAGAACTCTCACAGAAGTCTTACACTGTGGCAGAGGAGGTATTTCAGTACTGTGTCACGAGTCCAGACACATGTTGTGTGTTTCCATGAGACAGAGTGTAACACACAGGTAGAAGAGCTGTGTGACTGCTGATTTTAGCTGCATTTTCTGCTCCCTTCTGCTTACTCACAGAAAAATAGAAAGCAATCTCTAAATAATACCACCACCTCAAATATACTTACAATAACATTTGAGAAAGCAACCCCAACCATCCATAAAAACAGTCTGGGTTGCTTTGCTAATATATTGCTTGGAGATAAAACCACCCAGACTGTAAGAAGAATGAACAGCAACAGAGGTGACACAAGAGGTAGCAGTCCTTCATACAGAGAATCATTCTTCAGTGTTTTCTTTAAATGTGCTCTGGAAATAAATACAATCATTTTGTAGAGAAAGTAAGTTCATCCATTCTATTTCTACACAGTAAGTTCAAACTCTAGACCAAATTCAGCCCAAGAATACATCTTGCAATCAGTGCAAATGTACTAGACACCAGACATTTTACAAGCAATTGTAATATACCCAAGTAACATTTATTTCTGGGGTTAAATTATACTGATTTATTCACATAGTTCCTGATCAGCTTCACTTGCTCACCGTTGTCTGGCAATGGACCAGTAAACTCACACAAAGTGAGCTGCAGTACTCTAAGTATGCTGTGAATTCAAAATGCATGGCTTTACAGGATGAAGCTTCTAACATGAGACATAAACTTATTTCAGTCAATGCACCCCACGTTTTCAGTTGCAGCAGAGTCAAGCACAAGGCTGGCAGGTATTGCTGTTGTTTAGGTCTGGAGGTGATGCTGGCTGATGATCCTGTATATTAGGATTTAGGTACTTTAGTCCAAGTACAGCCTAAAGGGGAGGCTTTTTAGCTAATTAGAGTGCAGGAAAATTAATGATGCATTGTGTTTTCTTGGGTATTTTAAGCTGTTTTTTAAAGGTAGTAAATGATTGCATTTTCTGTCAGCTAGGGAAATGGCAACTCTAAGTTCATTACCACTAAACCATTCCTTCATACAGCTAGTTCAGAAGAGCAAATTCTGTGCTTGAAATGTACTGGGAAATGTCCTGTTTAAAATCTTTGAACATATATATTTATAGAAACAGCTAGACAAAAATCCAAGAAATATCTTTCTCATGCCAAAAAGAAATAATCTACTCCTAAAATAACAACTGAGAACAGGCATCAGGATGAAGAAAGAGAGGAAATGATTGGAAAACTCAAATCCTTCCTCACCAAAGAGCTTGTGCACGCATCATTCAAGCAAACCTGACTGGTAGTTTGAAATTCTTGTGCTCTTCTCTTCAGAGGAATGATAAACCCAGTGGAGGCTTGAGAGGAACTATGTCAAGTGATGACTTGAAAAGGAAAACACTGAACAAGAGTCCTGACAGGAAAGGAAGGAAACCAAACCCTCAGTGTTCATTGGGGTAAAGGCTGCTAATGCCAGGGGCTGACATGCACAAGGTGCTTCCCTCCTCCTCTCAGTCATCCCCAAACAGATTTCCTTGCCCAGCTGGTTCCCAGCCCCCTGCCCCACAGCTCACACCTCTCCACACTTCCTGCCCCAAACCTGGGGCTGTGCATGCTTTTGGTAACTACACTGAGTACCAACACAGAAGGGCTGTGGAGGAGAGGTGGGACATTGTCTTATAGTCTCTCCAAAATTTAAATGTTAATATTAGTCTCCACAGTCCTCCCTCCAGGACACTTAGGACCTGAGAGACCTGAAGTGACAGATGAGTGAAATAAGCTAGCAAATACTAGTGGAAGGCAGGCAGAATTAATAAAAATAGGCCACTGGAGTATAAACTAACCATGTATAAAATTCCTGGGTGCAGCAAGCCAGTTCTTAGATGTAATCACAGCTTGCCACCTGCCTAGCTTACATCTGATAGCAATTATCTGCAGACTTCATACAAAGGAGAGTTTTACAGAAGGACCTGGAAGACAATTAAGTACTTCACAGAGTGCAGGATGGTCAGCTACAGAATTCCACCCAGCACAGGCAGAAGTTACTAATCACATTTGATTGCAAATAAAATGCAGTGTTTTTTACTACAGAGCCTTTATCAGTTTACCATGCAGGACCACTGTGAGACTGCCTGGAGAACAGCAAGTGAAAGGAAAAGGAGAGAGTTGTAAACATGAAAAAGAAAACAGCCAGATTCTGAAAACTCACCAGAAAAACATTTTACAACATTATCAGGACAGCATCTGGATGAAAGAAGCTAGGCTGCTTCAAGCATTACATTTATTTGTAAATGAGGAAACCATTAAATATACGGAATTAAATAGGAGGTGATAGAACTTATTTAATGTTAATTAACTTACCTGTGAATGTTGTATAGTGTTTGTGGAAATGATAGAAACAAACTGAAGCCTGGAAGAGAAAAAAACTTCATATGTAATTCAACACTGATGACCTCAGAGTTTTTTCATATGATAACAGACCTAGTGTGCTATTCTAAAACTGATTCAGTGTTCCTGTACTCATTACAGGATATGAACTGAGTTTGGGGACTTCAGGCAATAATAAAACTGTCCTCTTTTTTCCCAAAAATAGAGCTGCTAGAAATAGTTGCTGATACAGAATTTCCTGTGTAACGAGTGACTAGACCAGAATTTTATTTTTTATACAGGTTTCTCTGCTGGACCCAGAACAGCCCTACTTTTCATGCTGCTGCTTGTCTAGAAAAATCAAAGTCTAACACCAAAGCCTTTGAGTGAAATGTAGAAAGACAGTAAACTTCAAGCTGGGCTGTTCACTTTAGTGGGGAAATAATTTTATAGTTCAAAGTATTAAGGGTGAACTAATGATCTGCTTTGATAATGCAATAGCTGAAATTAATTAATGTTTATGGCATGTCCATCATTTGAACCAGTGAGAGTTTTTTACTTCTTTTTTAACACAGCTGTGGTGTTTCTGGAGCTCAGCTTTAACCCACAAAGCACCAGGGTTTCACCTTTGCTAATGCTGTTTCCCTGCCCTGCTGCTGGTATTATCAACACAGCTGCCAGCAGCCCCTGAGCTGCCTGAAGACCCAGCTGTACCCCCTCTAACACCCACATCCAAAATGTGCTGGTCTACCCTAGAATCAAAGACTTTCAGCAACAATGGAAGTTTGGGATTTAAACAAAAACAAAACAAAAAGAAAAAAGCCACTCTATGAGTCAGCCCTAACTAGGTGAAAATATATTACTTTATTAATCTATGTCATTTCCTGTAGAGCTCTTTGATTGGTACTTTTCCCCCCACTTTCTGTGTATTGAAGGCTTTTCCCTGGTCAATTTGCTGCTTTGAGATTGCTCTGGATAGGACATTTCTGCACAGATTTTTTATTATAGGGCATGAGGCTTGGGTGTGGTGCACTAAATTAATACATAATTCCTATTTTATTGTGGGCAAGAAAAGCACTCTGATGTGCTAAACTTTCTGGTTTTGACCTAAAGCATCTCATTTAAGAAACACTGTGCTGCCACTACAGAAAAGTAGAAAAGTTAAATCTCGTTGTTAGCAATATTGGGGGGCAGTATGGAAATGAATAGAGGAGATGATTTCAGATGACTTTGTACTGGGGCTAATGTGACATAGCAGAGACTTGAAAAATGTCAGTGTTTACCCTTCAGTCCTCATCAAGGACATACCCAAGTGTTTAGAATGCCCTGGCCACTGTGGCAACTCAAGAGAAGGAAAACTAAACATGAAAAAATAGTGGAGATCAGGATTGTTGGAAAAGAGAAGTAAAAAGGGATGTAATGGATGATCTATCTCTCCAGTCTTTCTGGTTATCTGATAAAGAGAAGGAAACAAAGAACTGGGGGGAAAAAAAAGAAAAGTCAGCCTATAAATAATTTCAGGTATTGCATTTTTTTCATGTTTATCTTTTGGGTTTGCTTTTTAAAACAATTAAGAGCTCTGCCTCTTTACCACAGCAGAAACTCCCTATTGAACAGCTGAAAGATGTGCGAATGAAGTAATATCCCAAGTATTTTGTCAATATATTTCTAAAATTCACAGGCTTCAGAGTGATCTGTGTTTAATGTGCACTCCAGTTAGCTATGTTTTCTATTAGGCAGGGAGCGCTGGTTCAATAAAATCTTGAGTTAAGTACAGCAGTTCTAACATCTGTATCACATTAGAGCAGACATGAGACAAAACATTGACTCTTGAGGTTAAATCTAAATTTCCTGCTGCAATCCTGAAGTTTGATTTGTTAGGAGAAAAGCAACCGAGAGGAACAGAAATAGAGACTAGAACTAGAAATAGAATTCAAAGAGCAATGGTTGCCAACAATTTGTTATTTTTATGAAGTGCCATTTTAGTTAGAAATAACACACTGACCACAAACAGTCCCCCAGCTAGCAAAAAGCCACTTTCCAAAGGGGGCAGTTCCAGCAGTTACTCCCCTGTATTTTTACACGGCTTTGCTTTTAGCACAGTGAAAGAGCAGAGCTGAGGATGCAGCAGGGAAAGCAAAGGGTGTTCCCCCGTTCCTTATGGGATTTTCAGAATTCCATCATTTCCTACAACATGTTGCTTTCCCATCTTTTTTTAGCTAAAGAGGCCTGGCTTGGGGGGCTGCTTTTGGTACTCATTAAGCCTGCTTTTTAATTGGCATTAAGGATCCCTTTGTGCCCAGGAGCTAAACTGCTGCATCCGCATTGCTGCCATTCCCTGCTGCTCTGAGGAACAAAAGGTGCAGCCTGGAAAGCAAACCCACTGCTGGCTCTCTGGCATGCAGCCACCCAGGCACTGCCCAAGTGATGATCATGGAGCTTTTTTTCTGGTTGTTTCTAATGTCCTAAAAGTACATATTTAATTTTAAAATATTTTTTTAAATCCGATTTCAGCGCATTAGATGTTTTTAACACATATGGGAAAATAGAACTCCTCAAGTGTTCTTAGAAGTAGTATACTGCTGTTCCAGGATTTTTCAGTTTCTCCTTTAGTATTTTCCTGTTCTTCAGCTGATTTAAAGTCTGAGACCCAACTGTAAGAGCACAGGCCTATATTAAAGGCAGAAATACCAAAGCACAGATGGGTGGCACAGATACACAGGGAATTCTTGTGTCACGCTAGGCTGAAAGTATCAAGCCCAAATCCTCGGATTTAGGTACAATCCTGTCATCAGTCCTCTGCGTTGCACAATGTAGACTCTCTTTTCAGAGAAATAAACATATTTAAAGCTCTTTATCGGGAATTATTTTGTCCATATTAAAAAATGCCAAACATAAGCATAAACAAACAAACAAACAAATCCCAATGCATTCAGAAATTCAGGATTAAAAATATATCAGAAGTGAAGAAGTAAAGGCATTATCTTGTTTTCCAAATATGTATAAAAGCACACAGATACATTCACAGACATGCATATAAATATGTGTGCACATATTTATATCTATATATGTATATATACATGTGTATAAAAGAGATCAAAAGGTAATTCCCATCAGTCTTAAGGACAACTTTAGATTTCATTTAGTGATTTCAAATTCAATTCCAAACCAATAAGATGTTGTGTGATATGGCTGAATAAACTAATAATAAAATTTTAAAGCTAGTACACAATGGATACCATGGTACCTTGTCACCCATGTTATTTGAATTAACAGTAATACATTTTAATTATGTGAGGGCATTTTAAATGCTCATGTAACTAAATTTAAAGACTATTGAAGATCTACAGGCAGACAGGTTGTTACCATGCCGTGCTGCAGTTACTGTGGCTGTTGTACCTGATTTGATTCAGGCATTTCTGCAAAATACAGACTTGGTCATTATAGAGAAAGAGAAAGCCAGAAACAAACTGCTGACAGTACTGTCAGTTCCAGAAAATGCTATTTCAGTACCCAGCAGCCCCATGCAGAAGGCAAACAGCCTGATGCAGGTAGCCACATTTCTGAAAACACAAAACCTCACTGACTGTAAACACTGCTAAATAAAGAAGTGACTCCAAGACACCTAAACCACTAAACAAGTTATAGTGCTTCAAAAGGACAGCCTTCACTATTTATCTTCTCTACACCTTTGTTACTGTAAATCCCCTTTGATAGTAAGCTCCTGACTAATGAATCCTCCTTAAAATGTCCTAAGAAAAGGACATTTTATTTGTTAAGATTTTTTTTTTTTTTTTTTTTTTGTTAAGAACTGGCTTTCCTGATAACTAAAAATTAAAAAATGAGACAGTGTGATACACGGATGTAATTTTAGGTGAACACTGCAAGTACCACTCCTCCTGTGCTCCCCCCACAAAAAAAATACTCCCCAGAGCATTGATCCCATGTGGGAGGCAGGAAAGAGGTCTATGCAGAGCTTCTGGGCATATGACAGAAGCTGACCAACTCTTTAACAGAAGGCAGTTCTACTTGCATTTCAGCTTACAAATCAAATAATATCACCCTCCTCTCTCATTCTTCAACTGCTCACACCTCTGCATGGCCTTCTTCAGCACACTGCTTGGCCTTTCCACCTCTAGATTAATAATTCATCATAGTCAATGTTTGCTGCAAAGAAATGGGATGCTATCTTTTACCTTTCTTGGCCGCCAGACAAGAAAAATTAGATTTAAAACATCCAGGCCTCAAGATTAGCTTGGGAAAATATTTAAATACTTTTTCCATGGTGTTTTTTCCAAATTCCTTGCACATTTAGAGCAGCTAGACACATGAAAATATCTTAACACACTGAATGTTTAGCACACTGATCAGTGCCTGGAAGCAAGCTTCATCAAAAGGTGAACATTTTAGAAGCACTTGTTACTGGAACAGAAGCTTTTTATGGAACAGTGTGACCTTCTCAGGTATGTCTTGAGCAGATAACTCTTTTAATTGGTTGTGGAAACACATAATTGTATTTTGAGCTGTCCATTAAAAAAACATCCTATTTCATTAGTATGTAAAATGGCAAACTTACAACCACTTAGTAGTTGGGGAGGGGGAAACCTTAAAAAACAAATATGTAATTTACAGACTTAATTGAGCCTGTAAAGTCTGAATACATTAGGATGAAAAATACACCCAAAATCCACAGTATGACATGATTTTACAGGGATTAAGGGAAATAAGGTAAACATAAGCACTGTCTTTTTACACAGAGTTGATGTAGGTTTTAGATGTTTAGCATCTAAGATATTTCTTGAGTATAAAGATTGTAGAGGGATGCATTTATCATGTTTGTTGAAAACAGATGCGTTTATCATGCTTGTTGATTTTATATATTCAGTGTCTAAGGAAGTACACATGGGATTTATCTTGAACTGAGCTGTTAGATAACCATTAGCATTCAGAGGGTTTTAGTACAGACCAAAGAATTAGTTTATGGATGTAGCTGCTTCTTTGCTGTAGTTCTGTTCACACATTATTCTGTTTCTGGGCATAGCAAGAATTGAGCACCAGAGAAACAGTGCCTTTATTTGAAAAGCCCAGGCTGGCTTCCAGAAGGACTCTGCCAGGGGAGCTCCCTTGTCTGACCTTCTCCTGGGGCTCCCAGAGCCCCTGAAATGACTCCTCACATCTGAACACCACCAAACTCATTCCCACCTGCAATCAGCATCCCGTGACACTGCTCTGCCTCTGGCCTGAACACTCTGCTTTCCTGGGTTATTGTTCTGACTGGTTCAGATGAGTTACTCCAAACATGAACTCAGTGGCTTCTTAAAAATATATCTCAAGTGACAGGTGAGTATTTCACACCCTTCACTTTAACAGGGCCTTGTACAATCTGTCACAACAATGCCTTAATAAATGTTAAATTGGTGACAGACACGTAGAAGCCAACTCATGTTACCCACACTTCTCAAACAGGACTGGTCAAAGCCTGTCGGAGCAATAACAGTTTGAAAACATAGCACTTGATGTTTAATCAGCAAGTCATCACTAGGGCAGAACCATCAGCCACTTTGCAATGGGAACTATAGGAAACCACTACAGAATGACTGGTCATTCCATAGGGGGCAGAAACTATCCATAATTTGACCGTGGCCTGCTAAAGAGTTTCTGACACTGAAAAAGAGGCAGGCTGCTGTATGAACACCCATGGCAAGGACTTGTGTGTCCTCCTTTGATACACAGGATATAGCACAGTGTAAGTACAAGACACTGCTTTAGAGGAGTAACTGTGCTTTCCCACTATGATGGAATTCAAATAATTGGCACATTTAAAATGTTACAGCTTGGCCTCCTTGTTAGTTTTTTGCTGCTGTTATCTGTTCATTTATGTTTTCACTCCTCATTTTATATACTTTAGTAACTCAGGGAAGAGTGACCCTCAAGGAAAACACTCTGTAGAAGTCAGCATAGAACCCAAACCCATGCACATCACATGAAAAAATTCAGAATGTTTTGTCCCCATTTCTAAAACAAAGTTCAAGTTTCAGATCTCTGACAGATGTTAATATTCAATTCACATTTCATGTTCAAGCCTGCACTTTGAAAACTTGTTTCAGCTTTGCCACAGGCAAATCTGGGGGAAAGAAAGTAGCCAGATCTGGGTACTGTTGACCACACATAGTGGACTCAAACATGACACCACGTCTGGATTACAGAATAGTCTGCTCCGTGTGCCACACACTGATGAAGTATAGCATATCCACTCCATGCTTAAGTGATCCTTTCCCCACAAAGTCTATTCTTGTGGTTGCAATTAATACTGAGAAGGAGCAGGAAACTGTGCATCCAGGCATCATATTTCCAACTTGCCTTTCAAAGGAATGAAGCTGATGTGCTAGCTCTACTTGTTTGTGTACATCCCTCCACAACTTCCAAGCCCTCAGTCAATTTTGAACAAAGGAATATCCCAAAAGAAATTTCCAGTAAGATGCATGTTTCCAGTGAGGAAAGGATTGTAGCCTGAACTCAAATTTTATTAGACATTATAAAATCTTCATACAGAGCAAATATGAAGGTCCCAAACATGTGGAATGCTTCATGCAGAGCATGCTCATTTAATAGCAATGTGAAACAGAAACCATCATCAATTAGTAATGCTGCTCCCTGAACTACAGATGCCTACCTGTCAGTGAAAATCTTCTTACAAAGTCTACAGCATCATTTGTGGTACTAGAATTTATGTGCAGAACTGACTGCTTTAAAAAACTTATTGTAAATAATTTATATTGCTCTAAACCTGATAGCACAGTGACAGGGAACCTCAGGCATTTGGGATGCCCTGGAGGGGTGAAAATAAATGATAGCTCTCACCCCAATGCTGCCCTTTGAAGGGACCCTAGTTAGCCAGATACTGCTATGGGACAATTGTGTTAAGTCCCAAGAGAGCTTTTGGAGTGCCATCCACAGGATGAGTGCAGAAGTAATTAGTTCCAGATGAGCACACAGACACATAACTTTAAAAGGGTCTGTCTGCTCCCATGCTGGGAGAGAAAAGGCATCTCTGCCTAGCAGCCAGGTCAACAAGCTCTGGAAACAGGAGAAGGACCTTCCTCACTGATCCATGGTCCAGCTAAGTGTGTGTGTTAGAGCTGAAGGATGGAATTGCATTCACTGCTGGTGAAAATTACAGGATCACGTTTGCTGGGTAGCTGACAAATTCCCATAAAATACTCTGCTGAAGTTTCTCTGTTTCACAGGGTAGTCCTCTGAGGTCACTGCTCAGCAGCTTAAGGCTTGGCTTTCCTACAGGTGTTCACAGTGTGCCAGACAGTTCCCAGGAACATACATAAAGCTCTCTATCCTAAACCATCTAATCTAAACACCAGTATTGCTGCACTTTTATGTATATCTTTGTGTGTTCTGGCACCTGATAAAAGCTCCATTATTTTCAACGAGTGAGTGTCACCTGGTGATACCACAGCTTCCTCTGAGGAGGTGCTCTCACAGAGTTCATCCTTAGGTTATACATGGGTTAGTTTTTTTCCCAGAAAACTCCAGGAAAGGCATGTGAAAAACACTCCTGTGCATCTCGTTTGGATTTCTTCCCACCACAGAAGGCACGAGCTGAAGCCCAGCTGCTCTCGGAGAAGCGACGGCTCAGCAGCTGAACTCCTGTTGTGTACAGAACAGTAAAAGCACAAAACAAATGCCAAGTACTGATGGAGCAGCTACAGGTTCCTTGTTAGAAGGACCACTAGTGACTACTAAATGCCATCAGATGGTTAAGCACAGGCATTTATGTTTAATGGCTCCTCTCAGGATCCTGGGAAACTAGCTTGTAAAAAGCAGCAGAGGCCCACTTTGTTTTTAACTAGCCACAAAGGCATTTAACTGAGCAAGTCAGAGTGGGCTCTCTGATACAAATGGTTCTGGCTGAGCAAGACACACTTGCTGCAGTCTCTCTCAGGGAGAGAATAACGGAATCTTCCTGACTGCTTGGCCCTAGCTATAGGTTAGGTACTTTTTTCTGCAGCCACAGTGGGGTCCTGCAATTTACCACAAGCTTCTAAAACCTTGACATATCCCTAGTCAGTGCACACAGGCTATGCAGTGATAGCCACCTTACTGCTAAGCTGAGATTCAGATGTGAAACTGCAGTGCTTTCTGGACCAGTATGACCCTTAGTGGAAGGATTCTGCATTTTTTATATAAACTGAGTGTCTGTTTCTAAGAGATTTACTAAGCACTATGATGATTCTGCAATATAGAGTCAACCAAGACTAGTATTTTGCATACTTGAAACCCATATTTAACTTCAACTAATTTGCAAAACTTGTCATTGTGGATGGTGTGCTAGAAACATGGGTTTTGGAGAAACCTTTTGGCTCCTACTTAAACCTACTCTGCTTGGGACAATGATGGAAAACATACTATTCTGTGCTCACCAATCTATTCATACAAGCATACCACAGAAGAGAGAAGCAGTACTTCCTTCCAGTGGTAGTGGAACAGTCCATCAAACATTGCTTTGCAGCTGGTTCTGGCAGAGTATGAAAAAGGATGCTCACCCTGCACATCTGATAATGCTGAAATGCTTCCCTTCCACAAACTTTCCTACTATGTTGAAGAGTTTGAATTAAACCTTCATCCATGGCTTCCCAATTGCAAGGGAAGCCATCAGAGTACTCCCTGAATGGGCTGTCATGTGTCTTAGTGACAGGAACCAGGCACTGATGTGTGTGGCACAGAACAAGCATGTTCAGTGGGCTGGCCCCTGCCAGCACCTAACACTGCCCTAACCTACCCATTCTGGGTGAGCCAGCTGAACTCCTGCTGTGTACAGAACAGTAAAAGCAGAATGGTGAGCATCCATCTCCCCTGGGCTTGCAGTGCTGCTTCAAGAGCACAAATCACTCCCTGTCTACAGCTACCTCTGCCAAAGGTGAAAAGATTGAAAGATTGAAAAGATTGAAAGATTGTAAAGATTGAAAAGGCAACCACTGTCTTTCCCTCCTTCCCTCCTTTATTTTCCTCAGAGTGTCTAAATCTGTCTGACTAGAAAAAGACTGTACAATCTTGGTCACCCACTGTTGTTTTTATACTCAGGGTAAAGCACAAACCCCTATCCTTGCACACTCTGCTCAGCAGAGAGCACAGCCCAAACACAGGGTCCTTTCTAATCTGGGAATCCTGGGGAACAGTGCTGGGTCAGGAGGTGGTACCTGCTGAGAGCCTTGCCATGGGGAGAGGGTGGTGAGAGCACACATCAGTGCAAAGTGCTCAAATGGCTCCTGTCCAGTTGACATGGGGCAAGCACCTATAACCAAGTCCTCCATTTGGCTCAAGGGCAGAAGACATGTCTTGGGATGCAAGCTTAGAGTGTTTGTGTCAAACAGGATTTTGGTGCCCTCCTCTCACCACTTGTGTGCTCATATAAAAACCTCCAAAATGCATATGCTAATTTCTTCACCTTCCAAGCAACACATCAAAGCCATTTTGCAGACACAGATTTTCAGCTAAGGCTTCTATATTTTTAACTCATTAAAATGTAACTGCTCTTGTTCTCAGTCCTGATGTAGCAGTCAAAAAACATTCAATGCTCATTTTGAACTACACTGACAGTGTCAAATAATGACCAAGTAGGCTATTGCTGTGTATGAAAAATAAATGTATTCTGTTTGCAAAGGAATTCCAAAGAAGAGCTTAGAAACCACCTGGCTTGTATTCATATTTATAGTTGTGCATCTAAGGTTATTTAAATAATTCCCTCTCTCATTCCCTCTGTTCATAATGTTTTGGAACATAGTATGCTCCAGGCCAAAACATTAAACTTAGAATATACATAAATGTGACATTTTACCTGAGTGACATGAGGAGTTTCTGAGACTTTAGGAGCCCAGCACACTGCACTGAACTCCACATGCAGATAAGGAATATTTTCTATGTTATTTGTGTGCGGCATATAGTAATTCAGTGACGAAAAAATTTTCCTAAATTATCTACTTTTAAAATTTTTTAACCTTTTTAATAATCTCTATTCATGTATTTTTGGACTAACCAACACTTAGAAAAGTAAAACCAAAAAAAGAGGAGGGAAATATAAAAAATATCAAATCAAAATAATTTAAAAGAAATACACTTTTGCATAGATGTGGACACTTACCTATAAGCAGGATAACTAATACATCTGTAATGTAATAACCAAACAGCAAAGGCTTCTGCCAGACCTCCACACCAACAGTACCGGTGAGCAGATAGGCTGCTATTAACACCTACAGATAAAAGATAACTTATTTTCAATCCTTTATATCTAAAGGTAGAGAATTTCACTTATCATCTTAATAAGAATGCAAAAGTAAAAAAAAAAAAAAGAATCTGTTAGTTACCTCCAGACCCTATTTTACCTTCTGCTGCCATGACAAAACAATTACTTCTAAGCAGTGAAGCAACTTGCAGGGTCACCAACAGAATTATTTGAAATGTATGAAATATGGCAAGCAAGTAACTTCCCTGGTAATGTGTGCATCTGTTTGTATGTGGTAAGTATTACTGATTTACCTTTTCAAAATACCTAAATCCACTTTTAATGCCAGCTTTCCCCACTGCACATGCACTGCCCTGTTTTTGGATACAGACTTCAGAATTAGCAATGTGGTTATTTTTGCAGCTCTGCCCCTTGAACTGATCATATCAGAATAACAGGGGGGAGAAGAACTCTAAACTCACCTGAAAGAATTATAAAAAGTAATAAAAACATTCAATGGAATGTGAAGAAATAAAAAGAATGGGAAGGAGATGAAGTCTTCCCTGATTTTTAATTTGTTTGACAGATAACATCACTACAGGGCACAAAAAGAATCACATAGATGTCATTAGGAGTGAAAGGACACACACAAGACTCAGGAGCACTCAGCTGGAGGGTTGCTGCCCTTCTCTTTCTCTAGCCTGCTTTGTTCTCAGCTGCTTAGTTTTGCCATAGGACCCATAAGGGGCTGTATGTTTCATGGTACACCAGCTCTAAATTAAATTGACAATGTTAATTACAATGCCATTTAGAAAACTGCATATTCATCTGTTTATTCCCTGGTAACATTCAGTAACCTTTATATTTTCCATGCAATGCAGTTTCTTACTCTGTGATGAAAAATGGTTTCCAGCTTTACTTGTGTTACAGATTTTACTACTTCTTATTTAGGTTTTTTAATACTAATTTTTTCTATGTTATGTGTTTTTCTCCATTTGAACTTCAACAAGAACATTTCTAGTCTTCTATTAAATTCTGACTCAAAGATACACCAAAAATCACTTTGTTAATTAACAGGCTTTTTAAGATCACAGATTAGGAGCAGAATGCTGATGTCACTTAAACTTCCATTACACGTAGATAAATACTACATTTGGTTTCACTTACTTCTCTGTATCTGAAATCAAGATTCTTGACCTGTCAGTATGTAGACCTTTAAGAGGTTTTGCTTGGATTTTGAATTGTGGAATTGTTTGAATTGCCTCTGCAACAATGAGCAGCACAACAGATCTGCAGCAAGGAAGAGCAGGCACTAGTGAGTGCCATTATGGCTTGGGCCACTGAAGACAGTGAGTCCAATTTTGGTGTAAGTAAAGGACATGTATAATGGGTTTTGCAATCCCCTGCATCAGAGCTAACATTTGGCTTCCTGAAGAAGTTGTATTATATTACCCATAAGACATGACGGATGGAATCCTGACCCCATCCAAGTTAATGGCAAAATTCCAACTGGCTTTGACAGAGCCTGAATTTACCCTCACACGTTGAATCCTGAACAGACTTTTTTGGCAAGTGATAAAAGAGGAACTTCAGTATTACCCATTATTACAGTCAGTACTTTTGGCAAGGGCAGCCATGAGCACCACTGTCAGATGTCAGTGCATGTCTAGGAGCAGCAGTGTGGATGCAATGGGCTCTCACAGGGAATGCCCTGCCCCAGGATTTGGTGATGCAACACCAACAGATGTAGCATATGAAAAAAACCCACTCCTTGGCTTCAAATTTTGCTATATTGTTTTTTAAGGACTCATCACTTTGACTAACTGAAGCAGTCTCCTGCTTTAGAAAGCAGACCTTCATTAGAAAGCTGGAAGGATGAGAACATGGCTGTCCCCCTTGATCTAAGCTATAACAGCAAAAAATTGAACATTGTCAAAGTTGCTAGCAAAGCCTAAGTCTGTTAATCAGCTGTATAAACTGTTTTTAAAGGCACTGCTGGAAAAGAAAAAGGTAAAGCAGTGCTCCAAGTGCTACTGAATAATTCTATTTAAGAAAAGATGGCCCAGTTTTTTACTTATCTCTCCGCCATCAAATGGCTTTCAGATATAAATGTAGTCTTTAGCAAGTAAAAATATTTGCAGCCTTTTGTAAAATGAGAAGTCCAAATTAAATAACTGTATTTGATTTTTGTGGCCAGTTTTTGGTAGCAGGGGGGCTACAAGCTTTTCCCATGTACAGCAGAACCAATGCTAGCCAGCTCCAGCATGGAGCTGGCCAAGCTGCTCCAGCCAGAAACGGTGACAATGCCCTGGGAAAACATATTTTAAAATATTAAAAACCCTTATTGTGCAGTTGTAATTGCTGCCAAAGAAAAAAGGAGTGAGAATATGTGAGGATCAGCCCTGTACACACCAGGGTCAGTGCAGAAGAAAGGGCAGGAGGTGCTCCAGGCACCAGAGCTGGGATTCCCCTGCAGCCCCTGGTGCAGCCCACAGTGATGCAGCTGTGTCCCTGCAGCCCATGGAGGTCCAGGGGGATGCAGAGATCACCTGTAAGCCCCCACACCACAGCAGGTGGGTGCCTGAGAGGAAGCTGTGAACCTGCAGGAGGCCTCTGCTGGAGCAGGGTCCTGGCAGGGATCTGCAGACTGTGGAGAGAGGAGCCCATGCTGGAGCAGGGTCCTGGCAGGGATCTGCAGACTGTGGAGAGAGGAGCCCATGCTGGAGCAGGGTCCTGGCAGGGATCTGCAGATCCATGGAGAGAGGAGCCCATGCTGGAGCAGGGTCCTGGCAGGGATCTGCAGATCCATGGAGAGAGGAGCCCATGCTGGAGCAGGGTCCTGGCAGGGATCTGCAGATCCATGGAGAGAGGAGCCCATGCTGGAGCAGGGTCCTGGCAGGGATCTGCAGATCCATGGAGAGAGGAGCCCATGCTGGAACAGGGTCCTGGCAGGGATCTGCAGATCCATGGAGAGAGGAGCCCATGCTGGAGCAGGGTCCTGGCAGGGATCTGCAGATCCATGGAGAGAGGAGCCCATGCTGGAGCAGGGTCCTGGCAGGGATCTGCAGATCCATGGAGAGAGGAGCCCATGCTGGAGCAGGGTCCTGGCAGGGATCTGCAGACTGTGGAGAGAGGAGCCCATGCTGGAGCAGGGTCCTGGCAGGATCTGCAGATCCATGGAGAGAGGAGCCCATGCTGGAGCAGGGTCCTGGCAGGATCTGCAGATCCTGTGGGTGACCCACACTGGAGCAGGCTGTGCCTGAATGACTGCCTCATGGAAAAGTGCCCCATGTTGGAGCAGTTCATGGAAAACTGGCCCTTGGGATGGACTCACATTGGAGAAGTTCACAGGGAACTGCCTCCCATGGGAGGAACCCCACGCTGGAGCAGAGGGAGGACTTCTCTTCCTGAGCAGCAGCAGAAACAACCTATAATGAACTGACCATAACCCCCATTCCCTGCCTCTCTGTGCCAGTGGGGGAGTGGGGGCAGAACCCAGGAAGAAGGGAGAGGTGGGAGAAAGGTATTTTTAAGATTTGTCTTACTTCTCATTATCCTGCTTTGATTTTGATTCATTAGAAATTCAGTTAATATCCCTGAGCTGAATCTGTTTTGCCCATGATAGCAATCCATGAGTGATTTCTCCCTGTCCTTCTATCAACTCATGAGCCTTTCATTATATTTTCTCTCCCCTGTCCAGTTTCAGAGGGATAGAACAGCTTTGGTGGGTGCCTGGCATCCACCACAATAACCCAAGTGAGAATTATAGCAAGATAACGTAGATGGGTACAATCCTGGATTCCAACTCTTGTCAGCATCTGACCAGGAATATTTTTGGCTTTCCAAAACCTTCCCGATGGGAATGAGGAATACTAATGCTGAGAAAAATGTGGAAATACAAGGTGTTAATTTGTAGGCTCTTTGATATAGCTGACAGCAGGACAGCTGGATTCTGAGCAGGGGTTCCCTATCTTGCCACAATTTTGTAAATAACAGCAACATAGTCACATTTGTTCCTGTGTAAAATCAGAAGATTTCTTTGATGTGGCACTGGGAAAATTCTATATAAAAATAAGGCTGTATAACCCTTCAAAGTCTTCTACCTTCTAGCTTCTTACCTGTTCTCTAAAATACTGGATATTTTTAGATTGTGTGTATACATACATTTTTTTTCTTACCCTTTCTGTTTTACACACAGGCACATTTAGTAGGCTGTGTGATATTCTACATGATGAAAAAAAATGAAATATTCTGTCATCTTTAAAAAAAACATGGATATGCTTTTAAATTCTTTATGAATTAAAAAAAATCTGACATTAATTTTACTGTAATATTCAAATTCACTAGCATATTGCTATAGTATTAATTGCTCATGTGTTGAAATATTTTCCATTAACACAATGCTCAAAATAAACATCTAGAAAGCAAAGTAATTTAAAATACAAGGCTACTTCATTCTTCTGATAATAAATGTGACATTGCCTAAAAGAGCAAGAATGATTTTCTACAAGCTATTTCAATAGGAGTTAGCTTTAATGTAATGTGCAATTTTTCCACTTAATTTTTTCCTCAGTTTTTTTTTCTTTCAATAAATAGTTGAAGGTTGCAAATCTTAGACTTTGAAAAAATTTACCTAAAAAGATTACTTTGCATTTAGATATTATAGACAAATAGTTAAAGGCATGTGGAAGATTAATTAAAGAAAGGTTTGTGGTGAATTGTAATCAAGTGGTTAGGAATGAAGCATTCTGCTGCAGAAAAAGCCTGTGTACAGCAGGTTTTTCTGTTCAGATTTCACATGGGTGCACCATGGGTTCCCCTCAGATAACTGAGTATTGAGATCAGTTTCCAGCCATGTCCAGAGGCAGCTTGAAGCAGACACCATGGTCTGGCCAGCACTGCTTCCCCTCTGCTATCACTTCTCTTCAACAATTCCATTGTGCTCCAACTTTGGAACTAAGGAATAGTATTTTTTCTTCACAAGAAAGGCTATGCTTTCCACAGACACTTCACATTAGAAAAGCTCTGAAAGTGAATATACGCGCAACTGAAATTAAATTGTGAATCCCAAAATGTGACCAAAGAACAACATATTTGCATCTTTATTTTGCTTTTTAATAGAAAAGGTTTTTTGCCCCTCAGACGAGGTAGCAATTTTTTCAAGATGTGATGTGTACTTGCATTGTTTGGGATTTCTCTGCCAGCTCCTGAAACACTGGCTGCCACAGTACATCCCTGGAAAGGGTAACATGCAACATAATTCAGCATGGGTTTTGTAAATAAGCCTGGTATATGGCACCTATGAAAGAAACCTTCCCCAGAGAAAAGGAAGTTCCACAATTTTCACTTGCTATGAGCATCATGTACTTTCATTTATTCCGAGTTCCAAGGCAGGCAGAGGGCTCTCCCAGAGGCTCGAGGTGGTACTTGCCCAAAGCCATCAGGCAGGAGCAGCTGGAAAAGCACCTCAGACTGAAACCCTGGGGCTCATGGTCCAAGCACCCATCCCTTCAGGCACAACTCACTCTATATGTGGCATTTCTGGCCATCCTCTCCCTGCAGGGCAAGGGCTGGGCCACAGAGTGCTGCCTGTTGGCTGGGGGGAGGGAGGAGGGTGGAATTGTCTGGGTCACTGCAGCTCTCACACAGCTCTTCACTTCTAAAGTTTTAATTAAGAATCTAAAGGGTATCTCCTGTTACACTTAAGGCAGCACCAATGGAGCAGGTATCATTACATTATATGAAGGAAAATTAGTACTTTGTTCCCCTGCTATGAACTCAACTGCAATGGCTTATGAAAAGCAACAGCAGGATTCGGTGAGGATTTCATTAGGGTGATATTAAATTCTTCAGAAACGAAACAGATTTTTTTTTTTAAACAAAACAAGATGATGTCTGTGAAAATTAACATATGGCAAGAAGCCAGAAATATTAATTTCTCAGGAAAGCTTTGTCTTTTTTTTTTTTTCTCCAAGAAACTTAATTTGCAGCAATTAGCTTTCTTTGGTTGGTCTTGTGACAAAAATAAAAGTCTTTGTTTTCACAAGATGTATCCATGGCAATTTCTTACAGATCATGAGCCTTTTCTTCAGACTTTTGGAATTTCCAATAGCTGTGCCTACTCAAAAGCATACAAAAATTGTCTAGATGCTATAGTACAGAGGCTCCTCTCCCTGCACCTTTTCCCGCTGCTCAGGAATCAGCACAGGATAGATCTTTGTCAAGGAGGGAGTAGAGACAGGAATAGCTTTCCTTGCTGCATTTGCTGCCACCTTGATTCTGGTTCCACCAACATAACACCCTTCTGACCAAGCATCTCTCAGACACACTACAGCCATTTTTCAAGTTTACAAACCACAGCTTCCTGCAAATGATTGTCTGCTGTAATCAAAGCTAATTGGAGTGCCAATTACAGCCCAGCTAGCCTAATTGGGTTACCAGTTCTGATGAGTCATCAAGTCACAGAAGAACGTGACGTGCATAAGTCCCACAGATTTCTGTCTATAACGAGGTATTTTTCCATGAGGAACAGCAGCTCTTTCCCCACCACAGCTAAGGCAGAGCAGGCTGAGCTCAGCACAGCAGAGCTGACTCAGCAGCAGTGTCCTGGGGGCCACATGCCAGTTAAGTGCTCATTAAGGTCATCAGTCCTCTCTTTGCACACTGACAGTAACTACTGTTCTTCTTGAGCTCTGTGATGATAACAAAGCCCAAGGTTCCTGGCTACCAACAAGCCTAAAAGCAGAAGCAGGGATCTAGACCACCTGGGTGTCTGACATGCCACTGCAACAGCATCGAGTTGGTGGTGAAATAAAGGACAGGACAGAGAGGCACGTTCCTGCAGCAATCCAGCTGGGAATGCCATGGAAGAAATACTGAACTAAACATTGTGAATCAGTCTGGAAGCAGCTAGTGAGTGCTTTCACACTCTCTGCCTCTAAATATGACTGTGGGAATACCTGGCAGAGAAGCAAGGATTAAAAAAACCCAGCAAGGGGAATGTTATCTTTTTTACTCATCATTAGCAGTTTGATATTGTCCCCAGAATCCTCTACATTAGTGGAGATGAAGAGCAATCTTTAATAGAGCACATATCATATAAATTTGCTGAATGGGTTTACAAAACAAGAACAAACTTTTAGGAGAATTAAGATCTTCTACTAGGCTAGTCAGTCGAACTGGAAAAAAAAAAATCATATACTTCCTGGTGTACATGTAATGTATTTTGGGCTAATGGAAAAATACCACCTTGAGCTACAAATACTGCTCTCTCTTTGTTCATAGGCAATCACAACCAGAACAGCTATTTTTTTACAGATGGGAAAACTGACATACAGAGATTTCAATAGTACAGTCTTCCATCACTGCTGATGACTGTGCTAAATAGCATTAAAAAATCCTCACATTTACAAGCTTATCACTTTGACTGCAACCAAGTCATCACAGAAGGTACTAAAAAGCAAGTAGGACAGCAGTTTAGCATCAGAGGGGAACAGGAAACAGAACTTGTTAGCACCTTGCATCCCAGTTAATCAAAGCAGTTTACAAACTTCACTGATATTCAGCCTTGCCACAAATCTGTCAGGCAGGGAAATATTGCTACCATTACTTCCCAGATGAGAAAACAGGCCCACAGGCACAGGTCACTAACAGGCACTGACAGAGTTAACAGCACTGCTCTGCTTCTTGATACCCATTCCCAGATTTAACCACGAACACAGTTTGGATGCTGGAGCGATCCAGCAGAGCTTTCTAAACATTCACATGTACAGTGATCATCTGAGCAACAAGTGAAATAGGCTTGAGCACAGCTATTCCTCTCCTGCTGGAAGAACCTCACGGGGAAGCCTGACACAGACATGGCTGAAACTTGCAGACCAGCTGGCTGCCTAATGTCTCAGTCCTGAGCCAACTTCTTCTCCCAAAACTTATTTTCTAGGGGACAACACAGATGCACCACAGCTGGACCACCATCTCTGAGTTGTTCTCAAACCACTGGATTCTGACTATGTTTACAGCACCACATCTGCAGCCATTAATTTGAATGCTGTATTTCCATTAAAACACATATTTGAGAATTTGTCAAACTTCTTTTCAATTATTTGGCTTTACCTTTCATCTTGTGCCTATAACAGGAAGCTCAGAGGACTGACTTCTCTTCAGGCTGCAAGACCTTGGCTATCTGAGACACAGATAAGCCAGCTCATAGAAATCCCACTACTGGACCCTTGGAAGTGCACTGAGCTTGTTAATATTGCTACTCATCTGTGCACTGAGGACACCATTCACTGTGGTGCCCTGGGCATGTTTTCTGAAGAGATCCACCTCAGGACAGGGCTGTAAACCAGACAAGAACTCAGCTGGTGCTGCCTGTGGGCTGATAAGTAATTCATGTTACTGAATGTCTCTGACTTTTTGACATCTATGATGACTGACTTTTTTTTTCAAAGGTAGGACTCATTTGACAGCAGTTACTGCTCTTTGCACAGTTACATTGCTATTTCCATTACCACATTTGTTGTAAAATGGAGTAGAATTGGGAAGGTCTGGTAGTGTATAACTGTGTAATTACTGTTAATAGATACTACTTGGACTAATTCACATCGTGCCTCACTACCTGGTATTGGGGGAAAATTGCTTGTGGCTTCAGATAGCATAGTAATTTTTGTTAATACCACAAATCAAGCACAGTTAAATTACATTCTCATGGGCACTGTCTGGCTGCTAGGCTTGCTGCAAGCCTTTTTTCTCCTGCACAGCAATGAATCTTTGATGCTGACAATTTGCTGAAGAGCAGCCCTTTATTGCAAATGCAGAAAATATTTCTGAATTACTTCTAGAGTTTTGCAATTTCACATACTTCAATATCTCAGCCAAATATACTTGCCTTGAACTCTATTTTTCTATTGCTTTGATATTATGAAAACAGAGTTAAAAAACCAAAACCAAAACAGCAATGATAAATACTTACCACTTGGCTTATATCATATCCCCAAGGCAGAAAAAGAACTCCTGTGTTATATTTCTCCCAGTGTGAACACATGAAGTTAAACAAGACAATGCTTAAATATATATACATTGTATATACAGAAACTCCGGTCTTCCCATTGTCACGGGAACAGACAGAAAAAAAAGAAAGCACAAAGATGGAGGTAGCCCAGCTATCCAGCCCATGGTCAAATAGTTCTCCCAGAGGAGTACTGGACTGAGTCCTTCGAGCATGTTTCCCATCTATGGAGTCTAGAAGGATTGAGAAAGGAAAAGAAACAAAGAATTAGAGCACAACAAAAGGAGTAGCTTTCTTTACATACCATTCACTACTGCCATATATAGCATACAGGAAAATTACACTGATGACAGCAAACTAAAGCACAGTAGCCCCCTCAATACCAACAGGTTAGAACTGCTTATAAAATAATTGCTCCAGTTATCATGTAATTTTTCTGTCCTTACCTCAGCTCTGAAACTAAATGCCACCTTTCTCATGAGTTTTAGAAAGACACTCATAATTACTTGCTACCAGTGGTCTTGAAACATTTTTACATCAGTCTCTGCAGTCAGTTTCAAGTGCTGAAAAGCATCCACAGGGCTTCTTGCCCTATCTGTTGGTGCTGTGGAATCTTTGAGCCTTCAGACCTCTATTAAGGTAAATTCACTAAGGCATTTAAGTTGCTTGATGCTCAATACCACAATGACTAACAGTTACTTGGCAGCTTCAAGGAGCAAATTTCAGAAAATTTATTTATATTTGTGCCTGCATATATTTGAAAGTGTTTTTCAGTTTTCATGCAAGAGTGTGCCCAGATGCCCAAAAAGGCCAATGGGATCCTGGCCTGCATCAGCAATGGTGTGGCAGCAGGATCAGGGCAGTGAGTGTCCCCCTGTACTCAGCACTGGTGAGGTCACACCTTGAATCCTGTGTTCAGTGCTGGGCCCCTCACTACAAGAGGGACATTGAGGGGTGGAGTGAGTCCAGAGAAGGGCAGTGGAGCTGGGGAAGGGTCTGGAACACAAATCTTATGAGGAGTGTCTGAGAGACCTGGAGTGGTTTAGCCTGGAGAAAAGAAGGCTCAGGAGTGACTTTATCTCTCTCTATGACCACCTGAAAGAAGGTTTTAGTGAGGTGGGGGTCAGTCTCTTCTCCCAGGTACAAGAAGAAACAGTCCCAGGTTACACCAGGGGAAGTTACACTGGACATTAGGAAAATTTCTCCACCAAGGCGGTTGTCAAGCATTGGAATAGGCTGCTCAGGTAAGTGGGGGAGTCACCATTGCTGGAGGTGTTTAAAAGATGTGCAGATGTACCACCTGGGGACATGGTTTAGTGGTGGACTTGCCATTGCTGGGTTAATGGTTGGACTTGATGACCTTAAAGATCTTTTCCAACATGTATGATTACATGATTCTGAGAATACATTATAAGTTAAGGTGCACCATGTGTTGATCAATTTTAGTACTTGAGTGCTTAAAAATGATCCAGCACTGTACAGGACCTTACTCTGAGGATGTAGTTGGACAATATGGTTTGAGTTGATCTGACAGCTCACTGCTGTCCAACAGGGGGACCTGCAGCCTGTTCAGCTGGTGGAAAGACAGCAAACATTATGCTTTATTCTGGGTCTCTGAATTGCTGCTGTGAATGGTATAAAATGCAAAGGAGATGGCACAAGGTGAATGCATGGAGTAGAAATGTGGTCTAGCATCTGTAACATTTCTCAGTTGTAATGTCAAACCATACCCTTAGTCTCTTTTCTGAGACTGTGCAGGTGAAAAATAGAACTATTTTCCTCTTAAAGTTAAGTGTAAACATGTAGGATGAACCTCTTTGGACAAAGAACACAGAACAAACTCTACAGATTACCTGGTTTTGTCTTGAATCTCAAAATAAAATGGAGATGCTTTTCTTTTTGATATTTCTTGGAAGGTGCTATAGCTAACAATTATTAGCTATTGATAGCACTAATAACCCAAAATTGTCTGGGAACCCAACTCAGCAGAGTGAGACCAAAGACACCACAGCTGCTGTAGATCATATGCTACTTACTTCTCTGGATTATTTGGCAGTACTTTGAGTTTTGTTTAATGTAAATATACTTCAGGGACCTAAACCAGGAAAACACAGGATTTCACTTGAACAGATTTTAGACTATATCTCTATTGTAATACCTAAACAGCTGTGATATATTCTTTACTCAAACACTAATCTCTTGAGACAGTTCTCAGAACTCTAAAACTTAAATATCTCATAGAGGATTTCAAATATAGCTTGCCTCCTTCATTCTCTCTCTATTAACATTTCCACTGAATTTTCAGCATCTTACTGAAATGTGCAGGAAAAAAAAATGTGTAAGCTTAAGGTTACTTGAAAGGTGTTGCAATAAAATTAGGAATTCCTCCATCCATTAAACAATATCCCTGAAACGTAACCAGCAAATAAAGATATAAGCAATCCTAGGGTTTATGGTGTTTTATATTCTTAGAACACCTATCCCAAATCAGACAATATTCAGTTACATAGGTGTTACTATTTAAAAATGTTAGAAGATTTGTCTGTTCATAAATTTTAGATTGTCACACAAGTATGCAGATACTAAAATATGCACCTCACAGTGAAATAGTGGTTTTAATTTTGCAAGAACATTGGTTCTTCTAAAAAGAAGCTTATAATGTTGTCCTAAAATACAGTACTTCTAATTATAATGGTCATGGAGAAAAATACAGGAACTATATGACACATGCATCAACCAGATTTTCAGAAATCCTTAACCACATTTTCCATGTAGTTTCATCGGCTTTTTAAAAGACTGAAAATATTTTCTGGTTTAGGTTTCAGTCTGAAATCATTCATGCCAACAATGTCATGTGTTCAATAGTTAGCATACACTGTCCCACACTTCCATTGCTTTAGAATTCTTATATTCTAATTTTGTCTCAAAAGATTCATAAATATTCCATTTTATAAAGTTTCTATAACTTTTAAAGAGTGAAATTCAAAGTAACAGCAAAAAGCACTCCATTTCATTGAAAGGAAATTATACCAAGCCACCTTAAAAAAGCAGTGGGGATGGAGAGGAGCATGTTAGAGAATTTGGAGAGAGTAACTGTGTCATTAAAATAAGCTGAGAAAGATTACAGTTGCATATTTAGTTAGTTATTATGGTTCTTTGCAGTCTTCCAGAGGGAAAACTTTGGCCATGAAAAATTAAATCTGTGACTAAATATTTCATGAAGTGGCTTGGACAGCAGACATAAAAATCTACACTGATATTAGTTCATTGTAGCTTTAACTGTCTGCATCACATTCCTTGTCTTATAAGTATTAGGAACTACAGGCTTCACAGGCAAATATCATCTACATTAAAAAAAAATCTCAGAAGCTGAACTTCCCATGAGCCTTCTAGGGTCTATATAGTAACAATTCCAATACATAATTCCAATTTATGAAACAATAGTCAATTCATTAAATTCCATACAATGACATAAAAAATTATTTTCACAAAAGAAACCACTGCTTTTGAGTACAGAGAGCTGCCAGAGAAATCTGAATAGTAGTCAGCTTCAAGGGGTGGTTGTCACATTGCTTTTTATGGTACAAATACAAAGAGATTCTGGACAAAAAGATCTTGGCACAGTTTCACCAACTGAATAGAAATGCCAAGGTATGAACAATGCAGAGGGAGATGTCAGCCCAAGGGGATACCCCAGGGCAATCAAGATGGCTCTACATGCATGGGTCTGATTCCAGAAGTGGTCAGCCCCTCTGCACAGCACTGCAGCCTACACGTATAACACACCTGTGTATAGCCTGAGGATCTCAAATATGGCACACAAATGTACAGCTACACTGCAACGGCCTTGGCAAAAACAGCCCCAAGGATGGGGCACATTTCGAATCCAAGAACAGACTCATTAAGGTTGCAAAAGAGCTCTAAGATCATTGAGTTCAATCTCTGACTGAACATGACCATGTCAACTAAACCATAAAGCTAAGTGCCATGTCCAGTAATTTCTTGAGCACTTTCCAGGGATGGTAATTCCACCACCTTTTTGGGCAGCCTATCCCAAGGCTTAACCACCCTTTCAGAGAAAAAATTCTTCCTGATGTCACACAGGCACCTTCCCTGGCACACCTTGAGGTTATTTCCTCTTGTCCTGTTGGTTGTTGTCTGGGAGAAGAGACCAACCTCTACCATGCTACAGCCTCCTTTCAGGTGGTTGTAAAGAGCAGTAAGGTCTTCCCTGAGCCTCCCTTTCTCCAGGATAAACACCCCCAACTCCCTTGGCTGCTCCTCATCACACTTGTGCTCCAGACCCTTCCCCAGCTCCACTGCCCTTCTCTGGACTCCACCCCTCAATGTCCCTCTTGTAGTGAGGGGCCCAGCACTGAACACAGGATTCAAGGAGTGCCCTCACCAGTGCTGAGTACAGGGGGACAATCACTGCCCTGATCCTGCTGCCACACCATTGCTGATGCAGGCCAGGATCCCATTGGCCTTTTTGG
The DNA here is from genome assembly GCA_030060385.1 of Muscicapa striata striata. Lineage (NCBI taxonomy): Eukaryota > Metazoa > Chordata > Aves > Passeriformes > Muscicapidae > Muscicapa > Muscicapa striata. The sequence continues at coordinate 1,366,924 of JAREIS010000215.1, forward strand.
GCATCTGGGCACAGCTGGCTCACGTTAGCCACTACAAACCAGCACCCCCAGGTCCTTTTCCATTGGGTCACTTTCCAGCCACTCTTCCCCCACCCTGTGGCACTGTCTGGGGCTGTTGTGACCAAAGTGCAGGACCCAGCACCTGGCCCTGTTGATCCTCACACCACTGGTGCATTGATCCAGCCTGTCCAGATCCCTCTGCAGAGCCTCCCTGCCCTCCAGCACATCAACACTCCCACCCAATATGGTGTCATCTGTGAACTCACTGAGGGAGCACTCAATCCCTTGTCCAAATAATTTATAAAGATATTAAACTGGTCTGATCCCCTGGCTGTCCTGCATGTGCTGCATAATGACACTAAAGATGATCTGTTTCATAACCTTCCCAGACACTGAGGTCAGGCTGTCCTGCTCCCTCCTGGATCACAGCAGCCTGTCCTGCTCCCTCCTGGATCACAGCAGGGACTGACTGCTCCCTCTGGATCACAGCAGGGACTGACTGCTCCCTCCTGGATCACAGCAGGGACTGACTGCTCCCTCTGGATCACAGCAGCCTGTTCTGCTCCCTCTGGATCACAGCAGCCTGTTCTGCTCCCTCCTGGATCACAGCAGCCTGTCCTGCTCCCTCCTGGATCACAGCAGCCTGTTCTGCTCCCTCCTGGATCACAGCAGCCTGTCCTGCTCCCTCCTGGATCACAGCAGCCTGTTCTGCTCCCTCCTGGATCACAGCAGTCTGTCCTGCTCCCTCCTGGATCACAGCAGTCTGTTCTGCTCCCTCCTGGATCACAGCAGCCTGTTCTGCTCCCTCCTGGATCACAGCAGCCTGTCCTGCTCCCTCCTGGATCACAGCAGCCTGTTCTGCTCCCTCCTGGATCACAGCAGTCTGTCCTGCTCCCTCCTGGATCACAGCAGTCTGTTCTGCTCCCTCCTGGATCACAGGAGCCTGTTCTGCTCCCTCCTGGATCACAGCAGCCTGTCCTGCTCCCTCCTGGATCACAGCAGGGACTGACTGCTCTCTCCTGGATCACAGCAGCCTGTTCTGCTCCCTCCTGGATCACAGCAGGGACTGACTGCTCCCTCCTGGATCACAGCAGCCTGTTCTGCTCCCTCCTGGATCACAGCAGTCTGTCCTGCTCCCTCCTGGATCACAGCAGCCTGTTCTGCTCTCTCCTGGATCACAGCAGCCTGTCCTGCTCCCTCCTGGATCACAGCAGCCTGTCCTGCTCCCTCCTGGATCACAGCAGTCTGTCCTGCTCCCTCCTGGATCACAGCAGTCTGTCCTGCTCCCTCCTGGATCACAGCAGTCTGTCCTTCTCCCTCCTGGATCACAGCAGCCTGTCCTGCTCCCTCCTGGATCACAGCAGTCTGTCCTGCTCCCTCCTGGATCACAGCAGCCTGTCCTGCTCCCTCCTGGATCACAGCAGTCTGTCCTGCTCCCTCCTGGATCACAGCAGCCTGTCCTGCTCCCTCCTGGATCACAGCAGCCTGTTCTGTTCCCTGTCCCTGCCCACCAACCCCCCAGGCTGGCTGCCTTGAGGATGTTGGGTCTTTCTGCTGAATTCTGAGCAAAGAAAGCATCAAGTACCTCAGGCTTTCCCTCATCCTTGGTTCCATGTTCCCTTCTGTATCAATAAAGGGAGATTTTCCTTGGTCCTCTCTTTGTTGTTAATGTATTTATAAAAACACTTTGTATTATCTTTCACAGCGGTGACCATCAGATCTAGCTGAGCTTTCACCACTCCAGTTTTCTCTCTACAAGACCTAATGACATCCTTGTACTCTTCTTGAGTTGTCTGCCCCTATTTCCCAAGGTCATAAACTCATTTTTTTCTCCCCAAGTTCCACTGAAAGCTCCCTATTCAGCCAGGCCAGTCTTCTTCCCTGATGGCTCATCTTTTGGCACCTAGGGATAGCCTGCTCCTGTGCCTATAAAATTTCCTTCTTAAGAGCATGTCCAGCCTTCCTGGACCCTTATTACACAGAACTGAGCAGTCCCCTTAAATATACTGAGTCTCCCCCAAAAAATAGCTGTGGCACCATATTGTGGAAAGACTAGTTTGGAATGAGAGAGCTTTGGAAGAGAAAGCAAAAAAGCCACACTAATGTGGATCTCACGACCAGGTCAGCATCATTTCAGGTCTGTGTCTTCACACCACTGCACAGCAAGGTGCAGTGTACCTAAAAATACACTCATGGCACAGTATATATAAAGTAGTAAAAATGGAATATGAAACTGAGGTGTAGGTGTTATGGGAGAAATACAGCAAGAGGGAAGAAAAAAATACTTATTTCTGTAAGAAGCTCAGGCCTGTCATCACATTTGTCATCATCACCTGTCTTGACACACTCCTTAAGCACTGAAGTGCCTAACAATTTCCTTTTTTCTGCTTTGTCCTTTATTTTTCCTGTCTTTGAAAGCACTCTCTGCTACTTCTGGTGTCTGAGCTTCTCTGAAGGTCATCATCAAGGGACAAAGATTGTTATGACACCAAACAGCAGTGACTCTCGTATGAAGAAGGCTGAGAGAGTTAGGATTGTTGAGCCTGGAGAAGAGAAAGCTCCAGGGAGTCCTTAGAGCAGCCTTCCAGTACCTAAAGGGGCTACAAGAGAGCTGGAGAGGGACTTCTGTCAAGGGCACACAGGGGAAGGACAAGGGGGAATAGATTCACTGAAAGAAGGTGGGTTGAGATTAGGTAGCAAGAAAATCTCTGAGGATGGTGAGGCACTGGATTGGGTTGCCTGGAGAGGCTGGGAATGTTCCATCCCTGGAAGTGCTTAAGGCTAGGCTCTGAGCAACTTGATGTAGTGGAAGGTGTCCCTGCCTGTGGCGGGGGCACTGGAACCAGATTGCTGCTATGTTATGATTTCTGTTGTTCCTCTAAAATAATTTGAACTTTCAAGAGGCATAAGAGTTAATAGAACCTCTAATATATTACTTAATATGCTGCTTGGGGTTTAAGTCTTATGAATTCCTTTTTGTGTGTGTGTGTTTGGTTTGTTTTGGGTTTTTTTAGGTTGTTTTTTTTTTTTTTTTAATCTAAGAAAGAGATCAGTAATTTATCCACAATGCCTCTTAATCTCAGAATCATCATTAGTGAATTTGAAGATAAAGTTACATTAAAATGTCAGACATGCAAATTATTTCACTGTACATTACCTAAAGCATAAGCACAAAAGGTGGTAAAAGCACTGAACAGCCACACCCAGGTGGGAACAAGTCCAGGACTGGTACCTGAATAAAAATGGGATAGTGAGTCAGTGTAACAGGGGTTAACATCAAAGAAATCCATCAAGATACACGTATACATACAAACTAGCTGCCACTGATTAACCCACTGCATCAAACAGATTGAAATATTTGAGTCTGACCTTCAGGCATCGGTGAGCTCTGTCAAAGAAGCACTGAGCAGGCTTGAATGTGCTTACAGTGTAAAGGACAAAAGGTAACAGAGAGGTTTTTTGGTCCTGAAATGACTCTAGTATTGCACAAAACGATAGTATCTAGGTAAAAATATTCACAGGTCATGGGAAGACTATCCATTGAAAAACTAGTTAATGTTCATGTAGGATATAGAAAAAGAAAAGTTTTCAAGCATGATTATCACTGACAGTCTGGGGTTTGTGTAGCACTTTTACCACACAGATCTCAACAGGAAGGTTTTGCTCTTAGGCTAGCAGAAATATTAGCACCCTTTCTTTTTTCCTTGAGAAAAAGGAAAAGATAGTTGAATTGGACAGAGCCAGGGTTCTGTTCTTGCTCTGCTGATAGCAATAATCCAAGGTTATTGTTGCTTTTTCCAAAGAGACTTCTATTTAACTTAAACCACTCAATACTGCATCAACACTAAGCAGCTGTAAATGCAAGGTCCTCTCAGGTTCCTGCCATTTGGCACCAAACACAGGGAATTCCTGCATACAGAGGTATGTCCTTCCCTGAATGACCCAGGAGATACCAGCACCTAAAGCACTGCCCTCACTGCCTTTCACTCAGTGCCTCACCTTGCCATTCTGAAAGAAAAGATAACAATTCCTGACTCCTAGCTGGAAATCTGCAAACTGTACCATGAAAACCAACAGTGCAGGAAATTAGGTCTTGTATTTCTGATCCTAGGTATAGGATTGATTTATGATACTGCAAAGGCCTTTTAGATTGCATGAAAGTTTTCCATCAACTGAGAAATGATGGGAACTGCTCTCATGAGGATTCAGGAACAGCTTGCAAACAACACACACAGGTCTCAACTCTAACAGACTTAATCACCATTTCAAATGTCTTCCAGTTCCATGTACATCTACCGAGAATGTGTCAAGATAACATCATCCCATTAAAAAGATCTGTTCTGGATGTTCTTTTATTACAGGGCTGATAAAGATCATCTGCACTGATAAAAAAGTGCCAGGTGTTCAAGAAGGAGGTCAGACAACTATATAACAAGCTGGTCCTAAAAATGTAACTTTTGAACCAAAACTGCTAACACATATCCCTGCCTCTAGAATTGCTATGTTAAATGTGCAACAGCCCACACCAAAGGGTGTTTCCTGAAGCTAACTACAGGAAAAAAAAATACAGGTAGCTAAATGTACTCCTTTCACTAAATAAAAGCGGTTTCTTCACTAAATTGTTTGGTTTTTTAAAAAAACCAAAGCCATAGATAGGTAGATAGGTAGGTAGGTAGGTAGGTAGGTAGATAGATAGATAGATAGATAGATAGATAGATAGATAGATAGATAGATAGATAGATAGATAGATAGATTTTACATATTAATCACCTGGAAGGTTCTTATTATTTTCTGTGGGCTCCAACAGCTGGTCTAAGAAGCCCAAACCAAACATGCCCTACATTCAGGAGCAATCAGGTCCAAAAAATTTCTGACTTGGTCTACAGTGAGGAGTAAGCATGGACTCAGACTTTGAAATTCATAATTTGAAGAGACATTTGTTTAGAAACTATGTTTTTGTCTAGAAGCAGTTTTGAATAGGGGGTGTGAATATGTGAAGAAATTAAAGGGAAGTTAACTCCTTCAGGCATCAGCTGAGGTACCAGGAAATGTGAAATCAAGGAAAATGTTATGAAGAATATTCACGTGGATTTTGGCTGCATATTTAAAGCCTGGAATAAACTTTAAATATAATGAGATCTTATCAGAGATTTCAAGCAGCATATGCTGAAACCCATTTTAGGGATAAAATTAAATAAGATTTTTCAATAAAATGATCTAAATTTATAATGCTATGTGTGAGGTAGATTCTCCTATCTGCACCTATAGGAGCCTTATTAAGGGAATAAGTGGAAAATCCAACAGTCTGATACCTCCCTGTAACATTCAGAAGTGTAAGCAGTTCTGTAATTCTGAAAAATTACAATGTGAACATATTTACCTGAGGCAGTGTAGTCCCAGTCATAAAAAGATAATAGAAAATAATTAAATAAAATCATGACAAATCCAGAGAATGTTAACAGGTTGGGAGCAATCCACAAAGGCACTATCTGTTAAAAAATGAAAGGAAAAATAATTCAGAGAAATTGTATTTCAAATTGTACATATTATTTTAATAAAATGTTTTATATCAGGAAATAAGCTTTTCTATGACATCAGCAACGTTCAGCTTCATGTGTATATTTCCCCATTTTCAAATTAAAATACAGTTTTAATTTCTGAAACTTATTTTCAAATGCAATCCTTTTGCCTGATTTTTGTGACTGCAGTACGAATGAGATTTTTAAAACATTGCACTCCTTTGAAAATTATCCTTATTTACCCTGCTTCCAAGGAAAGCCTTTTGTGATCAGCTGTATCAGAGCAGAAAGAAGGCTGCAGCACCCCAGTGTGGTAATTCAGCATCCACGTGGCAGGTTTTTTAAGCATTGTATTCCCAAACTATAGCAAGGAAAGTTCTTCTTCCAAAGTATGTGAATAATTTCTTACTCAATAATTTCTTACATCAACAAAATCAGACTCTGAGTTCATTACACTTTTAGATGCAGAGGATCTCCCTTTACAATCATCTCCCTACTCTCTAGACAGTAACTTTCTGACAGAGTCTCCCTCTTTACTCATCAATTATAAACACTCCATTAATTAATTTCACTTTGGAGGGTGCTGAAAAGGACTCTCTGCCTTCACCTCCTTGTCTCAGTAACCATTCTCAGGCATTCATTCCCTGTGGCTTTAAGGTGCTCCTTACACTGCACTAGGAATCCCTTTTGAAAACACTCTTCCCAAGTAACACAGTTTCTCCAGAATATTTTTTGAAATAGCCTACACAGCTTTCTACATGATTTTTAGACAGAACATATTTGCAGAAATACTAGATATCAACCATTACCATCACTTAAATACATCAATATATTTAAAACACAAAAATACTGGAGGTTTATAATTAAATTATTTGGAGTGTCTAAGGACTCAAAATTTATATAAAGTACTCCAACACTATAAAATAGTACCAGAAAATATTCAAGCAAATCAAGTCAAATAATTAATTCCTGATACTAATAGGAATAGTATATTATATTACAATAGTATACTATAACTATACCAACTAATAGTTTTGAAATCAAATGTTTTGTTAATATCTCTGCACTAGCTAGTTGAACAAGCAGATGAATACATATTAATTTATTCTATCCTACTACTATATTTACTTAAATTAACTTTTAAAATCTGAATGCTTTGACTAATTAACTATCCTGACTAGATTATCTTTTTCAACTATAGAGTAATTTGTAATATTCAGGAGAAATTGTGAAATTGATGGTGTACAGACTAAGTGTACACTTCCAAAAATCAGATTAGAGATCCTGAACACTTTTCCATGTTTATGTTTCTTAGACACTTTCTATAATAACATTGGGAAAACTATTATATTTGATATTTGATTCCTTATCAGCAAGACTTTGTCACTGATCTTAAAAGACTGTATGTCAGCTCTCACAGTATTTAAAATATGCCATGGAATGCATTCAGCAACAATTTAAAAAATGTAACATATCTATCATTCTGAGTGTTAAAAAAATCAAATCTAAACCTCTAAGAAAAGGGACAGCAAATGTCCCCTGAAGCTCCTTTTGGAGAGTATCTAAGGAGGAATCCTTCACTGCATGGTCTCCTTTCCTTACACTGACTGCATGCTCAGCATGCAGGGACAGCTGCACATCTCCCAGTTCTGCTACCTGAGGATGCAGAAGATGAATCTCCTGCTGGGCTTTATCTGGTATCTATGCCTTCTGTGAAATAAGAAGCACAGACACTGAAAAAAAATCTAGATTTGCCTCTTTTAATCTAAATCATACATCAAAAGAGTGCTTTAAGACACTATGGATTAAATGTTTACATGGATATACATGGATAAACTGATTGCTTTTTTCTGGATCATTCATAAGAATTGTTGACTATTAAATCAAGTGGGGCACCACAAATGTCTGCTTTCTAATCATCCTGAACAATCACAATGTCGTTTTAAAGTTATTACAGGAAATAATTTATGCTTCCATGCTGCAAACATGAAGAAGTTATTTTAACCCACTTTCTTGCTAGTATTTTAAGAAGGAAACCTTCAAAGGATGTTGTTATAGTTGCAATCCCTTTGGCTAACAGACACACCATGCAAAACAGTTACAGGAGCTCTGTCCTCAGGAAAACAGACTCTCCTGCAGTTAAACCCTTAAGCATGTTCTTTTGATCCTTACCAAACCTAATCTGTCTAGGTATTTGGAAAGTATTCCTGTTGCAAAATCCCTTTTGTTATATTTAACACCTCTTATCCTTTTGGTTGGTGTTACACTACCATCACCCTATTTCATAATTAGAAAATCACAGGGTGTTCAAGATTAACTTCTTACACACCTTGGAAAAAGAGAGCCTGAATTTATTAGTATTCCATAGAAGGATGAGCTGCAACCTTTATTATCTAATTAACAGACAGCAGAGGTCTAATACATCAATGTGCTACATGATTAATACAACTGAAGGTGCCATGGGGAGAAACACATCTGCTCTCTGGCAAAACCCTTGTGTGCCTGAACCTTTTAAAAAACTCATAATTCCACAAAGTATTAACTGAGTTCTGTTTCTCTGGGTCTACAGCCATTCATTCTAAAAGCCTTAATACAAACAGCAAATGCTTTAATATAGCAACTATTTGGATTTTTATAAAGCTCTGTTCAAACTTCACTAGGTCACTTGAGACCACTAAAATGCTACTCTTGCCCAATTCTGGTGATAAAATCAAAGTTCATAAAGGCAACAGAGGGGAGTTTAATTGATTTCAGTGATGTTGGAATACACCTGTGTATTCCAGTGGGAGTTCCTCCTTTTCCTCTCATTGTCCAGCATCCCCACCAGAGATAAATGAGCTGGGTTATGACACTATGTTTTCAGCTTACAAGTTCACAAGTCTTTAATGCCAAGCTCTTCTTAATTTATTGTAACATAGGAAGTACATTTTACAATAAATGGTAATGTCGTGTAACATAGGAAACACATCTTCCAATGACTTCTGTGTTGTGGAATACAGAGCAACTTGTGTTGCCATTAGGATTAAACAGGCATATGAAAGGCAAGACCTGAATTCCAAGCTGTTGTTCTCATGGTTTAGTTTTGGGGTTTTTTTTGCTTGGCTCAATGAATTTAGGGTTTTTTTTTTTTTTTAACTCCTCTAGAATCTAGTAAAAATAGTCCATGTGGAATTTTTATTGTCACCAGTTTAGAAACTAAAAAATAATTAATTCATATCTGAAAATAAGATCAGGATGTCTTAACTGAGTAAAGACACTCCCAGTCATCAAGATGCACACTTGTACTGCACAATTTTGAATGAACATAGTAGATGCAAAACATTATTTAAAAAGTTCTTTAAAATTATCCTGATTTCCCTATTGCAATGCATTGCTCAGGAACAAAACCATCATAGCAACTTGCATTCCTACTGATATTTTACAGTTATATTGTGGCCAATATTTTGGTGCTCTTGCAGCTCTCATTTCTCTCTCTAGGAGAAACATGGACTCTACTGCCCTCTCAGTTACACACTGCTTTTCCCTCTGGAGCTGTGCACTGCCAGCTCCTCTGCAGGACTCTGATTCTACATGGCAGTATCCTTTAATCTTAGAATGACTATTTCTGCAAAAGCTGAGAGCAATATAATTTCCTTTTAAATCCTTGTGACATCACTGAGAAGTATTCTGCACCAGAAGGCAAAGTGGAACATTCATTGCTGTATCTTCAGGATTCTAACCAAACCAAATGGCACAGTACACACAGCACCCACTCCAGTCTTTGGTTCTGTACTCAGATTGCTGAAATAGGTTTTAAGTTCTTGGCTTTGGTTTGGGTTCTCCTCTGGCAAAAAGCAAACTAAATCATACTCACCTAAAACGCCATGGGATTTAAAAAAATCTAAAGAGGTCACATTTTTATAGGACCTATCACCCTAAGCTACATGGAGACATTTAATAATGTTGCTTTTCTTCTGGTAAAATTCTGCAGCCATTAGAAGAACTTATCTCCAAAGGAAGTTTTGCATTGACAACACTACCCCTTCAATCTGATAGCTGATGAATACCCATCAATCTCCTAAACCAAAAGGCCCATGCACAATAAAGCCTCTACTCATCTCCCATGCCAGAGTGCAGGAAGGGCATTTCTGCCTTATTGTTTTCTTCAATATTATCATGGGAATAAAAACAAAATCTCTGAATTGAACTACTGAAGTCAGTGTCACATATTTGAATTGCTTTTTTCTCATCCCATGTTCAGGTTGTTTTTTAATTCTTCAGTGGGGTCATATTACAGAACACTTTTCATGGAATTACTTTGAGGTAATGAATTAGAGATTATTAATTTCCTGCTATATCAAGAATAAGCAACACTTGAATTATAGAATCCAAAGATGGCAGATCCAACAGCACTCTGATCACATATATCCTTTTTTGTTTGTACAAAGGTTTATTTTCAAGCCTGCTCCAATATAAACATTTCCTGTAATGGGGCAAACACACAAGTGAGTGCTTCCTTGGAGATCAATAAAGTTCAGATTTATTTGAGATATTTCTTTTTTTCTTTTCTTTTCTTTTCTTTTATTTTATTTTTGCCAACAACAGCATAACTAATTGTGAGTGGTTTATTTTTAAAAAACTGCAGATTGCAATGCATTCAAGAGATGGCATCTTCCAATCGTTATGGTGATCATGGTAACCACTCTCATTTTCAGCTTCTGAGAGGAATGCCTGGCTGCCTCAAGCAAGTTCCCTTGGGAGAAAATGAGACAGCACTTGCATAAAATCATATGCACAGCACAGAGAGAAAGCCATGCTGTCGTTGGGCAGCATATGCTGCACAAAAATAATCTGTACTAAGTAAAACCATCCATGTCTGCAAAGCTGTTTAATGAAAGATGTAATAACAAAAGATGTAGAAAAGAAATGGGTGCCTTTTCTACAGGAATCAGAAAAAAGGAAACAAGCCCATTCTTTCTACAAAAAAAATAATTTCAAAGCAACATACTAACCTTAAACACAGCTATATATCCTGCAATATTTGTTTTCTTTTATCAGATGTCTTAATTTCAGTTTTATTGATCAGAATGTATTTTTTAAATAAAATGCACGCTATATTTAAAGCAAATTTTTACATTAACATGTTATGCTTTCATTAAATGAAATTCTTACCTTAATAATTTTATTCCAGATGGGCTGCATAATATACACAGATAAAGGATTTGTATCCACAGCACTGTACTGTGAGGAAAAAGCAAGCATGTTAAACAAAGCACTGAACAATGGCTATTTTTCCAGGACTACATACCCTTCAGCATCTAAGAGCACTCATTGAGACAGGTGTAAATTTATTTTATTCTGATTTGTACAGGTATTATTACATTTAAAAGCACTGGTCTGGTTTACAATTACCTTTTTAGCAACTCTGTGTATTAACACAAAGGTTTAGGCTTGTGAAATGGCTCTGCAGTCACATTTTACTTTAAAATTCTTATTAATTTTGCAACCCTATAATATTCTGCATTTCTACCATATTTTGGGTTTAACACCTTTATTTGCACTATCAGCAATGCACAGTCTGAGCATCAGTTCATTGCTAGGATGTAGGATAGATAGTGAATATGGAATGTGTTTGTAGGTGGAATATTATCTTGCAGAGATACACAGCTTTTGTCATAGTAACACAGTTGCATTTGCACTATGCTAACTCATGTAAGCAATGTTATCCTAAAAATGAGCTCTAAAATAGCACAGTTCATTACCATAATAAAATTGCATAGACTTGTAAATACGTGTGTTTTATAAATTCCAGTAAGTACACATCTATATCTTTTGTAAACAAAATATTTCAGAAATCTAAGGCCACTCCAAATTGCTGTCGTCTCCCTTTTTCTCAGATGACAATATCAAGCTTTATCCTGCCTTGAGACTGCAGAACACAGAATAATCTTAACTGATAATACCACTCAAACCATGTACTTGACCCCTGGCAGGTAGGCATTGGAAGAAGTTATCCATCACTGGGGTGGTACATGAAATTATTTCAGAAATTCCTGGATTTTGAAAGTGCATATATGGCTTAACGTTGCTAGGATGATATGACTCATATAGATTCAGATATATCTATATATAGATATGTATATCTATATATCTATCCAAATATTGTGTGCAGAAAATGGGAGTAAGGTAGAGATGTTTTAGACCACAATTGGACAAAGCTGTTCATTTGCAGAAGAGCTAAGGACAAAGAGTCTCCTCTCACATAACTTCAGCTAACAGTTAATTGTTATTAACTCTCCATATATATAGTTAATTTATTGACATCTTTTAGCCAACTACTCTTTGGAGGAGACTGCACTCTGGAAGTACCTGCTTCAAGTCATTAATTATCAAAGCAACTTAGGGACTTGTCTTAAACTCAGGTACCTACATATGGAAAGCTTAAGAACTCTTCCATACATTTCCTTTTTCTATCTGAATACAAAGCATACATTTTAAGCACCTTCTGGACAAAACAAAGCATTCACATAGTAATTTTGTGTGTTCAAGTTTAAATCACAGATCATAAACATAGCATCTAATAAAATTATTATAACACAGCTGTAAATACATATCAAAATATCAAAATTAATATCAAAAAATCACCCAGCAGTAACTGGTCAGACCAGACTGCTTAAATTTCCAAAGGGAATAAAATTTTTAGTTTTATGAAGTTTGCATCACTGATTTTAATTTTTCTAAAAATGCTGTAAGTGTTCACTCTGATGTGCCATTTTTCTTTGCTGCTGCCACACATATTACTTTATACAGGATGCAACTTTATCATCAACAGATTTTCCACCAGAATATATATTAGAATTCTTAAATACATTACCTCAGAAAAAATTAATTTGCAGGCAAAACTTAAGTTTTCATTATTCTGCATATATTTGCAGGTCCAGATGCTGTATTTATCTTTCAAACACTGATTATTACAACTGTTTGAACTTTTGATAGTCCAGCTTGCATGAGAATTACCAAAACCTTCAGCCTTTGCTTACATTTATGCCAAAATTGACAATAATATTAAGCCATACAATACCTATGGCAACAGACCAGTCAGCTAGTACTTAATTCACGTGAGAACTATGGAAATCCTCTGAAAATGAAGAAAATTCAAAGTATCTAGTAGCACTTTTGAGGTTCCAGGTAATCAGGAGTCTTTCTCAAAGTTTCACTGTGGCTACTGCCCATTTCCTTACCCCAGCTGGTATTCAAAGACTATGTCAGATATGGGACAATTTTCTAACCAGCAAATTCAATTATTTCAGCCATACCTGGCTAAGAATGTGTAAAGGTCAAAATAAGTGAGTTTTACCCTTGCTTCTACTTTGGCATTCTCTTTCACTCCTCACCTCCAAGTCAAAGTCATGAATAGAATCAGAAAATGCTAGTTAAACAACAGCAGTAAAATGAGGCTTTCTATCCGATATATTCACTGGCTGTTCAGAACTATTGCTTTCTCTTAGAAGAAAGAAAAAGGAAAATCAGTCTCATTTCTTTGAAATTGTTTCCTTAGAGTGAAAATATAAGAGACTATATAGATATTATATGATTTTTGTATTTTCTTTATTGGAAAATGTAAGAGATTAGGTAGATTTTCAACATACCTCCACATAACAGACACAAACAAGAAACACAGTCAGCTTTTTGTTTGCCTCCCAGTTTCCAAAGTCAAGCATCAAAAATCAAAACAGATCTTATTGGGGAAAAAAATGTAAAATTACAGCCAGCTTTTGTCACCTAAAGACATTTCAAGACACACCACACTTCATCCTGTTAATTCCTATGTCTGTGGCTGAACTGTTGGTCCTCTGGGTGGGGAAGGAACATTCAGCAGATGTGCAGAAGAATAGAAATTTTCTCTTCCCTTCACAATAATTTGTTTTAGCCAGATCAAAGGAAACACCCATAGAAAAATAGTTTTCAGTCATGGCAAAAAATAAAACTTGACAAATAAAGTCTGCTATACAGTTTTATACTCTGCTTTGTTCTGCTCCCAATAAGCTAGTAACCTCAAGGCCATAAAATCCTCAGGAGTTTAATGTTTATGGCTGCTCAGAAAAGCAAAGTACTGAGTAACATGCTCACATTATGACCAATGAACATGAATGCAAGAGTCCATTGAACCTAAGAGTCCATTGATGTAAAAAAAGCACTGCCATTTGCTATTGTGTAATTCTGTCATTTTCAGGGCACTTATACTAAAAGACAAAAGTGGAGAGGATAAGCCTGTTGGAGGTTTTTAAGTGCAAGGCTCATACAAGTACTAAGACCTTCCCTGCAAACACTTTCTGCCCTGGAAAACTGACTGATTGTCCTTATCCAAAGATGAAAGGCTTGGAATAATCTGAAAGCTTCTCCAAATTATTTTTAAAAGGAAGTTGTAACAGTTGAGAGGGAATGGCAGTACCGATGGAATAGGAAAAATGGCATTGACTTCATCTTACTCCCAAATTTAAAAATGCTTCTTGTGGTTTTATTTAATAGCTGTATCTCCTTGAAAGCCATCTGCTTTGTGTCTCAGTGTTAATGGCTTCTAGCAGAGCTAGAAATGAGAATACAGACCCCAGACACAAGCACAAATATATGGTGACTCAGGCAGCACACATGAAATGTGCTTTTACTTTGTGTTCCTGCATCTTAATTTCCATCCAGGGGATCCAACACTGCATCAAGTTTTAGCTGGTCACCTGTGTTAAAGGGGAAAGCAAACAAGATTAAGGAGGGGAGGGGGAAAGGGATAAACAATTAAGAAAAACAGGAGAAAGAAAAATGAGCAAAGGCCAAGGTTTGGCTACACAGGAGGAAGACAACTGTTCTGCAGTGACAGAGCAGAGCCAAACACCGAGGGGCAAAAGCACTCCCAGTGATGCTCACAGGTCTGCTCTGCTAAATACAAGACAAATGGTACCTTCTGGCTCACATCCACACAGCTTAAAAATACTTCCCATTATTGTAAACTGGTCACATCAGCACCACACAGCATCTGCTGGAGGGGTGTTGGGCCTCATCACACTCAACACATCATTAGCATTCAGGATGTTTAAGTTCAAAGTATCTGAAACAATCTGGAGACTACACTGTAATCCAGCAATGTGGCACTTTCAGAGCATGAAAGTGAGCCCTATCTGCTGAGCATGTTCAAAAACCCAAATGCTCATGCTGGAAGAGTAATGAAGGATGGTGAAACCAAGAAAATGATGTGCACTACCTGCAGAACAGACTATTTCAAACTAAAAACCTAGCTATTGCCTTGGAGAGACTTTAGAGAAAACAAACAAAACCCAAACAGGGAGTGAGCTAACCATTAATTAGAGCAGACACTGGATCTTTACTGGACTCCCTAGCCCTCTCCAGCTTTGCACTGGGGAGGCATCACAAGAATAAAATTTTGGAATGACTACAATTAAGAGAAAAATATAAAGCATGTCTCCACACACTTCAGAGTCAGGAGAGAAAGCAAGCTGCAAGAAATGTAGTCACACAACTATATTATATAGTTATTTCAACTTCAGCTGCCCTTTATACTAACAGACTATTCCTTCCTGTACTTAAATCACCTTGTCCCAGGTAGCACTGTATTTTCCCATTCAGTCATTTACATTTACAATACCTGTGTTTTGTAAAGGGATGGAAGGCATGACAATGGACTGGTTTCTTTGCACAAGATAAGGGTTTTTTTGGTTTTGAATGCTGTAAAATGACCCTTCCAATCCAAAGCATGAACCAGTCACTATTTAAGAGAGTTCAGTGGGAACTCACCCTTCTGAGCAACTCTTATGCAACATGAACTTGGCTTCTGTGATGCCTTACACTTCAGGAACCACACATTTCTTTTAAAAATTAAAGAAAATTTCTGGCAACACATCTGGTAACAATTTTCCATCAATCTTTCAAATTCCTAGAATACATTGAACATGTGGAGTTTAATTCTACTCTCTATATGTTTTTACACATTTGTAGTTACAATGGGACACAGTCTTGGATTTAAACAAAAGCTTCACAAAGGGAAGAAAAAGAAGCATGCTACAAACAACAAAGCTCCACAACATTGTGGATGCCAAATATGTTCAGCAGTTTAAGTGCTGATGTATTCCAAAACAGAGTCCTGCTATTTCCTAAAATAGAATTGCTTTGCATTATATCATCAGTTAGTTAATTATTCATAAATAATAGCCTGGGTTTTCTATCTCCCACTGCTTAAATAATTTGGTGTATCCTCCTGCCCACACATATATATGTATATTTTTATTAGGTCACCAATACCTAAGTCCAGGAGTTATAAGCCTGTCCTAGGGCTGGATGCAGCTGCACTGTGAAGGAAGAGGCTGCCCAAGTTGGGCTCCTGGGCTCCTCTCTCCCCTCTCACTTTGTCCCCTTCAGTTCCATTAGCCTGTGCACACTACAGCTAGGAAACACAGTTAGATTTTCCTTCCACCTGATACTATTCCTAGTAAATACTAGAATGTCGTGGTTTGTGAAATTCAGTTATTCTAATTGGTATTACTAAGTCATCAGGAAGTTGTTATTACACAAACTGCTGTCCTGGGGAAATTTTGTATATTTGTCGTTCACCTCCTCATTTTCAAGAATCCTGACACACACATTGAGTCACATGCCACATCCTTTCCCTTAATGAAGTATGTATGGACCCATGTCCATGAAGTCATGGGCAAGCTGTGGGTCAGGACAGGCTACTCGTGGGGCTCATGCCTGCCAGTGGCACATCCCCTTGCTTGCAGAGCAGTGTTATGGCCTTAAGGTCACAGAACCATGGGTTTGGATCACAGGATCATTCAGGGCAGAAGGGACTTCAGCAGGTTTCCTCCTTCCCAACATGGGCTCAGCCAGGAGCTCAAAACTCCAGACCAGGGAGAGGTGGACAGTCAGTGGGACTGGAAGTCAGCAACCAGTGTTCAACTAACAGTAGTTATATTAAGGATGCTGCCTAATTTCTCTTCAGGAAAAGGCTTTGTTTAGGGGGACACTTTCAAACACTTAACAAAGCCAAAATAATTAAAAATAACATAAAAACATGACTAAATATTGAGCAAGGGGTAATAGAAGACAGCTGCATGTGTGTTGCTCTAAAGGGACAAATGTAGATGCTGATTGGTAAAAATATAAATCCTGCTAAAACCAAAACCTGCACACTCTCAAGGAACTGCACAACTGATCCTTAACTTGCTATTCAGAGAAGCTCTAACATAGCAAGGAGGTTGATTTCTATGAGGCTTTTTTGTGCAGACTGGTCTTCCACACTTGGTAAAAAAAAACAACAGCAGGATTTTGTGCTACACCTATTTCTGTGCATGTGCAAACATGTGTGCCAGCAGCCCTTCAAAGATCAAACAGTAAACCAAGTACCCACCCAGCTGGAGCTCTGCCAGAGCCTGTACCTAAATACTTGGGGAACCCAAAGTGGGGAAAGCACTCCAGGCCCAAAAGGGAAGACAGATTAAAAGCATGTTGTAGTTTACGTAAGAGATGCTAAACAGTGGTTCTGTAGCACATACACTGAGCCCTTGTGTTATCCAACATTCTGATGCACAAGAGAGGGGATACTTCACAGAAAGATTCCTCCCTTTATAAAACAACCCTTAGAATAAGAGTTCCCTCACATTTATAACAAACAATCCACATTCAAATTACAGATACATCTTTGCAATTAGTCTTCTAGCAAAACACAGATGAATAAACAAAAAACACGTACTTATACATGGGTATTCTACACATAAAAATCCAAAAAGCATTCCAGAATGCTAACATGTCTTGATAAAGCAATAAAATGAAACTATGCAGTTGGTAATTGCACTTTTATGACATTCAACAAAGCATACAACTCTTTATATTGAGTGTATTTGTCCCAAAAGTGATCTAATGAACCTTTGCAAATTCATGGGTGTAATATTGCACTCAAAACCATGTACAAATTCCCCTCATTGGGAAAAAAGTCCTACAGCAAGTAATATCAAATGCAGCATCTCTGTGATGAGATTTCATTAAGCTGTTGGCTCATTAGCATATGATACGCAGAAGGAAGATAATGATTACAGAACTCATGAAATGATACATTATGTCAGCTACAATTACAACAGGATGAGGGAAAAGAGATAATGTATGCATGAAGATTGTCTTTCAGAATGACATATTCAGTTGGCTCATGGCTCTTTGACATGAGACACATGAATGCAGTGGCAGATAATGTAAGAGTAGTGAATAATTTGGTTTATTTCACTTACTATTCAACAACATTTAATCACAATCCCAGTCTTCCATCAAAGTAACATGAAGAAGACTGCAAGATTTTATTTGTAGAACAGTGGGCTGTTGACTCACAGTTTTATTGAAGCCAGACAACGTTAATTTTCACTGCCTCAGATATTCAAGGACTTTATTAAACTGTGGTGGTTTGAAAATTCTAACTACAGCTGACACAACTGATAACTGCTTTCAGATAATATATGGAATTAAATGTTAGTGAAAAAACATAAAAATACTATGTGGAGAAACGCTATATAATAAACATGTAAAGGAAATACTCAACATACATAAAATTGTCCATGTGCAGTGAGCATTATTGCATGAGCATTATTAACTGTATCATAAGAAGTTCCAGATAAGCACACAAATGAAAGTCTCCTATCCTAAACTTTCAAAACCATGTAAACTCCTTTTGTTACCAGAGTAGAAATCAAAACTACTGTTCAATTAAGGTGAGCAGAACCCACGATTTTTTTAAATCTCATAGTTACACTTGTAGCCTTGGAAAAGCATAGACTTCACAGAAATCCAATCTCGTATCTGGGTGAATCCTGAACTTCCAGACACTAATTCACTAGATTATACTCAACACACTTTGCTCTTCTGGTATCAGTCAGTGTAAGAGAAAGAGTCAGACCTTGAAATGTGATCATCATACATCTGATCCTGTTTCTCTAACCCTCCAAAATGAGGGTCAGGATGAAATTTGAGAGATCTTCTAGTCCAGAGCGTTCACCTAATGCAGGATCACATTCAGTATACACTAGGGATGCAGATCAAGTTTCCATGAGCTAATGACCCCATTGCTTGCAAGAAGCAACCATGTCAGCACACTGAAGGAAAATACATTACCCAAAACTTTCTTAAAAAGGTGTCAGCAACTGTTTATTAATACTCAACACTAGATTGTTGATCTTGCCCTAGAGAAATCAAGTAATTTCTTAAGACTGATAAAATGATTGCCCAATCCCCTTTACCACCTGTTCCAGCAGGCCTTATCAACACAAGACTGACATAGCAGACGCCTTAAATTTCTCTTTATGCAGCCAAAACTCACATATTGTCTTTCTTTAAAAGGGCACTCTTGAAGACCAGGCTCTTACACCAACTTTACTCAGACTGTTTCACACAGTTCATCTTTTCTAAGCCTCTTGGTATTCATAATGTAATTCTGAGAACTGTAAACTGTGGGCCAAAGGCAGGACACATTATTCCAGTTGATACCTGATCAGTACATCAGCTACAGGAGTAAACTTAACCCTTTGACACATTTATGACACTTCCAGCTTAAGAACTTTTTTCCCTTTATTATAACAGCCACAATGCTGTTGACGCTCTGATCCCCTGGTATCTTTCCTGCAATCTGTTTGTCTCTTATTTTATGTTCTGAATGCTGATTTTCTTTTCCCAAATTCTTTAGTATAGTGAAAATTTTACAATATTCACCCTTCTGTTACTTAATGAAAGGATTGAACAGCAATGGAGTTGGGACAGACAGACAGCTGTGTAGGTAGAATCCCATTTGATAGAACCTCCTACTTTGACAGAAAACTTTAAATATTTTCATTCTCTTTAGAGATGCTTCCATTCTCTTTGAAGAAATATTTTAAACTCTTCAAAATTATTTCATTTTACAATTATTTCATCTTAGTTACCTCTACCTACTTTACTTATGAGAACATGGGACAGTGGCAGACCCCTCACTGAAATGAAACCACTTATACCTCATTTACTCCCTCCTCCTCACATAACCCTTATCCACACAGAGTTACCTACTAAAAAATGACTTAGAGAATAGAAACAGTGTAGACAAAACAAGATGAAAATGTGAAATCATAGATGTTAATTTTTAATGTTGTATCTGATTTTTTAAACCATCTTTTCCAAGGCCTATTGCTTGAGTCAAGTCTCTATAATTTGTTTTTAGATCTCTTTTATTCTGAAACAGGATAAAGCATCAAAGTTTTCTGGCCTGAAAAACCTCTGTGCACAGGTACTGTAAAAAACAGGTGACTCAAGGCCAATATGCAAAGGGAATCCTAAGAATGAAGTGATGAGAAGAGGCAATGGCAACACGAGCTCACCACTGACATTCTGGTGAGAAAGATAAAAATAAAGAAGCAGATTCTGATTTTATCTGTACTCATCACCTGGTTGTTGCAGAGCAGCTTGTTTCCAACAGAAACCCAAGCAGGCAGAAAAAAAGGTAGCAATATAATTCCATGGCTGCTCTTCTAGAACTACAAAATGCTGATAAAACATAAAAGTAGGAACTACATGATCCAAGCTCTACAATTCCAGTAGGCTGTAGCTTTTCAGCTGGGTTGCTCCATATCCTAGGGAATAGCACACAAATCAAGGATAAGAATCTTCTGTGATATAGTTGCAATCACCTGAGCATGCAACTGTCCTGAAATCAGCACCTGCCCCCACAGGAAAGAAGATGGCAGAAATACCACATCAGAAATAGTCAGGGTTATGTCTGAACTGTCTCATCATCACATCTCCACCTGTTCTCAGTGTGTTCATAAGCAGAAAAAGGAAAACTGAATCTCTAAAACCCCATTAAAAGGCAGAATGAATGGGAATAGATTTGTAAAGTGAAATAGCTAGCTCTGAGGAGCCAATGCCTGTGAATAAGGATTTCAGAAGGTACCACACTAAGCTGGTTCCATCATAATACTATGGAGTGAATGTACTGGGTGTTCTTGTGTGTTTGTTCCCAGTACAGCTGGTTTAGGTTCATCCTGAGGGAATGCATTTTTCTGCTCTGAGGTCAGTCTGTGATGTAAGCCAAAGCTTGGTAATTGGGGAAAACTTGCTTCAAAAGCCTAATATACATGGACCTAACATGCTAAAGGGTGCTGAAGTCTTTGCATTCATTAGAGGTCTGCCATTCCCTTTGCAAAGAACTGTGCTGGTTTTGTTGCCAAGGCCCTCCTCCAACAGCAAACAGGAGACAGACAGTGCCCGAGACATACAATTGGAGCATTCATGACAGAGAAATTAATTCAACTGCATGAAAATTTTGAAAATGGAACAGCATTTTTTTCAGGTCACATTTACCTTTAGAAAAGGAGATGATTACACAAATTATTTTTTAAGCTGTGTTACGCTCAGCAGATAAATTGTACAAAGTATGGGGTATGTTAAACCACTTTTACTACTGTGAGTACAATGCTGCAGTGTAGTGTACAACAGAGAGATGGATGCCACTAAATCGAAAGCTTTCTATGCACACTTCAAGTCCAGAAGCAATACAGTGTTGCAAGCAATACAATATTGAAGGTATGCTCAGTTCCTTTCAGAGATTACCTAGTTCTTCACAGGGCCAATGCACATATCCTTCCACACTATCCCAGAACTGGGTTCACAAGGAAACACAGTGTAGAAATAGCCAGGAGGTTGTAAGGAGAGGTAACCCAAGTGTGCTGGGTGCAGGGATCAGAGTTTAGCACCTGTTGAGTAGGCAGCAATGGAAGCAGCAATCTCCTCCAAGGGGCTGGGAAGCTGCAGGAGCAGGATGCAGCAAGGCCCTAGGCTGAAGGGGAGGAGATGGCAGCCAGAGGGCAACAGGAGATTGTGTCAGGCATGTGTCAGGCCTGGGAGGTGGTGAGAATAAAGCCATGGCTGTGGCAGCAGCCGTAGGTACAGGAGGGTGAGGGACAAGACATTGTGGTAATTGTTAGTGTCTCCTTGCTTCACCCCTTTTATATTTCTGGAGTACTTCAAATCACTGTGAGCAGCATTTAGGAATAGGGAGAGATGTCAACACCTGCCAGGTCCTCCTGTAACCTGGAGCACCAGGAAAGTGGTGCAGAGACCTGACCAGCTCAGCACCAACATGTCCAACATGTAGCTGTGTGCATGCTCTGTGTGAAACCCATGCCATTTAGAATTATTTATTTCCAAGATACCCCAGTCCCAAGTCACCTCAGATAACAGAAAACTATTTGATTTCATCTTTCTAAAGCCTGCACTTACTAGGATTTTTTTCAGAACACAGTAGAACAGATACTTCTTAAGTAGCTGCATCGGCTGATTCTTATAGTTAAGAAAATTACTCTACATAGTTTCTTTGCAATGCTCTTGAGAAATCAATATATTCAAATGAACAGATTTGATATGTGATTCTGTCTTTTGCTAATTATTTGCCCTATAAATCCTAAGTATGGCACAATGATTACAGGTTTTTAAAAGAATTTTGTTTTAATTCTTCCTCATCTGCATTTGTTTGAAGCTATTTTCATTCAAATGATAAGAAAGAATGTAATACAAGCATTCCCTGTATTTGTACTATGAGCTCAAATAATTTAGGAAAGTTACTTAAATAACAACGTCCATTTATGCTCAAAATAGCTTTTTATTTTTCCTCTTCCTGATCTCAGGCAAGACGGCGGCTTCACCATTCAAGCACAGACCTGTGCAAGTCATGCCCTGCAGCCAGAAGCAGTTTGCAGAATGTTCTATCCCACTCACACTGGAAACACACAAACAGGTTGGTACATTTTAACGAGCTGCTGTGTATAACAAATTCCTGGGAAGCAACCTGGAGAACACTCTCGAAGCCACAGTTCCTCCACCTTCATTCCTGCTGAGGCAAACAGGCAGAGCTGCTGGCCCAGGGGAGGGAAGGGTTTCATAGGAACCAGGAAAAGCTGAATGCCCTGGCTGGAGCCCAGGGGAGGGAAGGGTTTCATAGGAACCAGGAAAAGCTGAATACCCTGGTTGGAGCCCAGCCTGGGAAGGCACATGGTAAGAGCAAGAAGGCAAGAATCTTGGGGAACATGGTGCATGGGCTGCTTTGGGAAACAACATAAAATAAAAGGCTGGGTGCTGTGCTGGTAGAAGCTGGCACGACCCCTGTGCTTTTCACGGGGAATGGGGTGAGGGTGTGTGAACAGGGTGGCATGGCCCATTTCAGACACCTGCACCTCATCTGGAGCAAACCTGGATGATGCCTCCCCCATGCTGCTTCCCCTGTAACTCCTAAGTCCCTGGCATAACATTGGTAAGTTCAAATACCTAATGATTCACACTTATTGGGATTCTGCATACTGGCTATTTGCAAACATGAGGTTTGGTTCAAATTATTTAAAGCAAATTTTTCTTCCCCCCTCTGGCTTTCCTATTTATTATTTTTTTAAGGTTTTGCAGCCAGCCAGACAAGCAGCATCAATCCGTGCTTCCCTATAGAAACACCACATGCCTCCAAAACCACGCTGGCCTAGAACGGGCACTGATACTCACTCAAAACCCAGTGAGTGTCTTTGTAGACACTGATACTCACTCAAAACCCAGTGAGTGTCTTTGTAGACGCTGATACTCAAAACCAAGTTCATGAGACCTGCCGCCCGCCAACATCCACCTCCTTCCCAGGGCACGCACTCAATCAGAGCCGGGTCGGGTGCGGGCGGGCACAGACGGAGGTGCGGGACATCCATCCATCCATCCATCCCCCCGCGGGCACAGGTGGAGGTGCAGGACATCCATCCATCCATCCATCCATCCCCCCGCGGGCACAGGTGGAGGTGCAGGACATCCCCCCGCGGGCACAGGTGGAGGTGCGGGACATCCATCCATCCATCCATCCCCCCGCGGGTACAGGTGGAGGTGCGGGACATCCATCCATCCATCCCCCCGCGGGCACAGGTGGAGGTGCGGGACATCCATCCATCCATCCATCCCCCCGCGGGTACAGGTGGAGGTGCGGGACATCCACCCATCCATCCCCCGCGGGCACAGGTGGAGGTGCGGGACATCCATCCATCCATCCCCCCGCGGGCACAGGTGGAGGTGCGGGACATCCATCCATCCATCCCCCCGCGGGCACAGGCGGTGCCCCGTGGATGGCCCGGCCGGCCGGGGCCGCACTCACAGCGGGGCTGGCATCCAGCCGCCCAGAGCCGGACCGTGCTCCGCCCGCCCGCTCTCCCCGCTCTCCCTGCCCTTTACCTTGTAGTGTCGGAAGCCGTGCAGCTGCCGGGCGCTCACGTACTGCCACCGCCACATCGCCGCGCCGGCTCCGAGGCACGGAGCGACGGCAGCGCGGGAGGACGGGCGCGGGAGGCGGCGGGGCCGGGGGCGGGCGGAGGGCGGCTCCCCCGGCCGCGCCCCGCGGGCTGGACCTGCCCCCGGCTCCGGGCACCGCGCCGGGGCTGCCCGCGGCCCGGATCCCGGGCGGATCCCGGGCGGATCCCGTGGGAGCGGGCGGATTCCCGCGGCCCCGGGACGCTCCGGTGCCCGCCTGCCCGCAGCGTGTGTTACACGCCCGTAATGACCTCGCCGTCCCAAGGCGCCCCGCAGAATCACCTCCAAACTGCTTTCCTGGCTATTAAAGATGCTGTATTTACGGCGCAGGGGAAGACGCGCCCGTGAAGTGGCTACACAAAACAGTGCTGAGTGTGACGGATGCAAAACATGCTAAGTGACACTACACAAACAGTGTTAAGTAACGTGTTTCAGAAAACACTGAGGATTAAGGTTTATATTCGCATTCCAGCAATAATCTGAGTCTTGCATCTTTTTATTGCGCGTGCACTGGAGCATGCCGCATCACAGAGCAGTGCGCTCTGTGCCTCCTGATTTCTAGGGAAGTGAGGCGTGAGGCACTGGTAACAGGCAAAATAAATAGACAGACAGACAGACAGACAGATAAACTGGAAAACATCAGGAGTAATGTTTCAGCTGCAAACGTATTTAAGCGCATGGCATGACACCTTTGTGTTACCTTCGCTGTACGCTACTGAGAGAGAGTTGAAATCATACACGTCAGGGTCTGAGATTTTATGGACCAAGTGGAATCTATCCAGAAAGCAAATCAATTAAAATCCATTACTTGCACCCCACGAGGCATCTTATGTATTGTGAGAGTCAGTGTTATTTTACAAACTCTGCAGGTTTGATAGGAATTATGTGCACGTTATGATCGTTAAGTGCAAACTGTATACAGTGGTTCTTCTTCTGTATTATTAATTACACATTAATCAATTGAGATGTGCTTACACCTGCATTCTGCTTCCAGCAGCAGCAGCTGAACTTCTGCTCTTGAAAACAACCCAGAACTTTAATACTTAGCTTCAGATTACTGAGTTAAAAGCTCGATACCAGTTAAGAAAGCTAAAGTCTTTGAGGCTTATATTTTTCATGAACAAACTCTAATTTTAATTAGTGTTCATACCCTGACTTTTGATTTGGGATCCCCTTCCTTGTTATTATCATGCTTTAAAATTGTGTTATGCTATTGGATTAATTTACAAGGGTGTATAAGAAAAGATTCATGACTTGTACTGTACAGTTTTTTAGTGCAAGTAAGTTACTAAAGCAGGTCAAAGTATTTTAGAATTGTTGCTTTCATTTCTTAACTCTAACCCTAGAAGCCTCAAACATAAAAGCAGAAATTTGTCTGAATGATTATTGGGAGTATGATGGACAGCAGTAGAAAACGTGCTTGCTTTTCTGAAAAGTAGAAAGCAGGCAAAAAAGGGTAATTTTTCTCATTTTATTTTTTCTCTTACTAGATTTGTGTCAAAAATATATAGATATGGAAGATACATAGATATAGTGGACAGAGAATACAAGTTTTATTTCCTTTTCTCTCAAAACTATTTTGGTGATAATGAAACGCAAAAAAAACCTCTCAAAACACTCATAAATACTCCACTAAACAGAGAATGTCAAAGACTGCTTATATGTAAAAATGCAATTGCTTGAACTTGCACTTCAGCATGTTCTGTGTTTGCTAATGAGCACATCAAAGGATGCAGCATAAGTTATACCAAAGAGTAGGAAACAGATTGGTGAATGAGTATGGAATATCACAGAGCAAGCTGTGACACATGGGGTAACACAGGGTTTGAGAACACTGTGGGAATTATACTGATGTGCTAGCTGTTGATTTAAGGAACTTCCTTGATTTAGGCATCATGGTTCGTAGGAATAGTTGGCCCTGAAGATCACACACACAGGCTAGCCAAGCCCAGGTGCAACCCAAGCTCAAGCCATGTGCTTTACTGCTACACCTGATGTTTTCACTATCTCCATGCATACCCATGTATATGTTTAGA
This sequence comes from Muscicapa striata striata, assembly GCA_030060385.1. Lineage (NCBI taxonomy): Eukaryota > Metazoa > Chordata > Aves > Passeriformes > Muscicapidae > Muscicapa > Muscicapa striata. The sequence goes on from JAREIS010000215.1 coordinate 1,392,794, forward strand.
GTTTATTCTATGGTTATATTTTTCAATCTGAGGTGATTTAGAGTTCTTTTCTGAACAACTGTTTGAGCTGTGATCCAAGCTGTTTGTCCTACATGCAGGGCTGTGGGAAGAGCAGTGAAAGCAGCCTTAATGCTGCAGCACATTCCCTTGGTTCTTTTCTGGAAGAGTAATAAGTTGTAGCCTGAGTAAGGAGGAGCTCTAACTGGCACATGAGTATTTATTACCTGATTCCATTTTGTGAGCTTGAGTGTGGATGAGACAAAAGGCCAGATCAGAGCACAGCTAACTTCCATTACAGAAAAAGCTCAAGTCTTTTCTCAGCTGTTGCTGGAGCATGTGCAACAGGTCAGACTTTATTAAGAGAAAGATCCAAACATGGCTCTCTGCACCTCGGGGGAAATAATTCAAGGCCAGATTTGAATTCAGTGAAATCAGCAAGAGAATTCCAAGGTCTTCAGTTCTGCTTGTTAATTACATGTAACACTGAGACAAAAACAATTATTTATTATTTTGAAAGAGTGGACCTATTGTACCACTGGTACATGCAAGAAAATGTTTTAAAAGTTGCTCTTCTGCAGATTCAAATGGTATTTTTTTGAAAAACAGAAATCAAACATGTAGACAAATTGTATTCTTTATCCACAAGAATGGTAGGGAAATAGATGAGGGCTCAGGATGGCCCAGATATATATAATAAATAAATTATATATATGCATCTATAGTAATAAATAAATAAATAAATAACCCAATAAATCCTTGGGTTTCATTCTTCTCTCTCCAAATTATAATAATAAATTAATAATGATGGAGCTTATTGGATAGGGAAGACTGCCTAGTATGGCAACTATGACTTTTAATAATTTATTGTGTCTTGTTTACTCCCCACCTTCAAGATTGTGCTGTGCAATAGCCTTTTTCTAGAAGGCATCTAATAGCACATTGCTGCCTACTTCAAGAAGTGAAAAAAAAAGCAGAAAGAAATAATGTAGAGACCAAACCCAAAATAATCAGCTGCCAAAGCAGCAGAAGAAGGGAATAATGTATTACCCTACTCACTTTTTAAACATACTATTCTCCCTTGGTTAAGGCATTTTTCAGGAACAGTGTTTGTAAAGTCTTCAATACAAGGGTACACCATAGTCATGATTAGGCTGAAGTTGTATTAATACCAGACCTAAGAGAGAAAATTTAATATCCAGAGTTACTAAAATTCATAAAGTTCAGTGTTATCAGTGCCTCAGTCATTTTAAAATCTTGTTCAATTATATTAAGAGGAAAAATTTTCATGGGAGTGAACTGGTCTAATGATTGAAGTTTAAAATATGTCACTTTTTTCCAGCTTTGAATATGTGCTGGCATTTTTTCTCACCAGCTAGAGCCAAAAGAGAGTACTTTATGATAGCTGTTCAGTTTCAGCTTGGAAAATATTATTTTATTTGCACTTACCTCATTAAACTACAGAGGCATCTCATAAAAAGTAGGCAAATACGTTTTGCAAATATTAGTGTCTGTCAGAAAGTTATGTACTCATATTCCTTTTAGAGCACTGACCCAGAGAAATAGCAGGAGAAGACAAAAACGTCAGGCACTGCAAGATGCCATGGGGAGCACTTGGAGCTGGGATGCTGGGATGAGCTGCCTTAGGCTCAGTGTGCAGCCAGGATGCTCCAGAGGCTGGAGCCCCTCAAGTCTTTACCACCCAGGGAGAAGGGCTGCTAAAGAGATGCTTCCTGGGCATGCTGATTCATTTAAAACCTGTTTTTGCTTTTGATTCTTAAACGATCAGCTATTAATTTTTAATTTGTGTGAATGTTGGAACTTGACTCCTTGATTCACTGCAATCTGGCATCCCCTGAGGCATTTTGTGTTGGTTTTTTTTTCCCCCATTTCTTCCACAGTTTACAGCTTGCCTCAGCATAGTGATGCACTGTACTGTAAAACAATTTAATTTAAAGTGGAACTGATATTGTAGCTTGAGGATTAAAAAGATTTAAGTGTTTCATGTTGTTTCCTAAAAAAAACCCTAGAAAGCCTGGAATGATCTAACTGCAACACAGTCAGCAGAAGAAAATGTTATTTTGGGTCTAGCCTGTGATCTGTCTGGTATCTAGCCTAGGCCCTTGGATCACCTCTTGCCTGACAAACTCATAAAAACCTATCTGACCCTGAAAGACAGACTAAAATATTTGATGAGTTTTTCCTCACGACGTCATCCCAGTTCAGTGTCTGGGAATACTTATGACTTTTAAAACTTTGCTGAAGAAATGACTCAAACCAAAAACCTTTCTTTGTGCTTGAATTTGACATAGTCTGTACCAGACTTTGTACACTGGAAAGCTTTTAAAGCTCTAACTTAATGCTCTGTAAGAGGAAATGAATCCATAAACCCATATTAGAATGAAGGACGGGCACATTCAATCAATAGAAACAAGTGCTCCAAACTTCTGTAATTTAATCTTCCTTATTTTTAACTCACCTGTATAAAATACATCTTGTTTCTTTGAAAGAGTTCTTTCTACACATGGATTACAGAACACTGGTGCAATCAACAGCACCACCAACAAATAAATGACCTTTTTCCTGGATTTCATTAAATAAATCAATTTTTATTGCTAACAGAAATTTTATGGTTTTCGTAGAATTTTCATGCAACAGAAATACAAAAAATATATGCCATTTCTTAATGTTCCCTGAGCAGCAGTAGATTTGATCTCGAGTGCAAATACAGTCAATCAGTCTATCAGATAAACAGTGGATTCAAACTATTATTTAAGCCTGTGAAAACACAGATATGATTGTATATGTAGTTGAAAAACCAGTTCTTCAAAAAATAACCAATGGTGTTAATTATTACTTCCAAAATATAATGCACAAAAATTTTTAACAGACTTGAAAAATAATGTAGTGTTATTATGAAATTTAAGCTTTTGTCAAGAAGCTTAGCTTTTATTATTCTTTCTTCACATTATTTCTAATAATGAAACGGAGACATTTTTAAAAGTTGCAGCTCTGTCATAATAGTTCCTAATATATATATATATAAAAAATAGTTCCTAATATATATATATATATATATATATAAATAAAATAGTTACTTTTATATTTATATATATATATATATATATATGTTAGTTCCTATATTATATTTAATAGTTCCTATATATACAATAGTTCCTATTAATTCCTAATATAGTTCCTAATATATACAATGGTTTTCTCACATGCTTCTTCTACTTCCGTGTCATTTCAGTACTTGTTTGTGAAGAACAGGAAAACAAATAAAAGGAATCTGTAGATTGGGTCACCTTCTTGGAATTCTATAGAAATAAGTTCTTCCCAGGTGCGAGCACCTTGGAATCCTTGGAAGGGGTTGATGTTCACAAAAAATACACTCACTAAAGCAGACCAGACATCCAGTGGTCCATTTCTCTGTGGTTTAGTTCTTACATAAGATCATCTAGCTAAGCATTGCAATAACATACTTTTTCAAAGAAAACCACCTTGAGGATATGTAATAGAATTAATTTGTCAGTCTGGTAATTTCAGAAGAAATACTGCAAATCTTTGGAAGGATGAGAACACAGCGCTTTTAATTCTGTTTTGAACATAAAAATCAAAGGCAGTTTGGATGATGATGTTTCTGTCTGTTCTGTTTGCAAAATCCACTTTAATTAGTGGCAGTTTTATAAATGGAATGCCAGACGGGTATTTGCCATAGGGTGCTTTGGGATAAATACAAACTGAACTATAGACGGATATATGCAATTAGTATTCAACAATAAAAATGCAGTCATGCAGTACTTTCTATCAAAATGTAAGTACTTTATAAATTTTAATTTACCCATGAGATACAACTACCTTATTTTACAGAGGCTGTTTATTATTACTTGTGTTTAACAGCAGCTCTGGCAGCCAAGAAGACCTTGTGATCGTCATCAAGGATATACAGTAAGCAATATAAAAATAACCCATCTGTCCCTTTTTTGCCAGTGTTTCCACTTGCACCAGTAAAACATTTGCAAAGGTGATCAGCCTTTTTTTCTTTCCATTAGCTGCAACTTATCATTTTACGGAACAGAACGTCCATGCAAAGCAGCCTCGATTCCAAGTCTACATCTTGGCACTGACATTACCCTTTTTGCCAGTAAATTTATCAGCTTACTTTTTGTTTCGGAAGTTTAAAATATCTTATTTTAATGGCGTAACAGCAACTGTATTTCCATCGAGAAATCCCGGGCGCGGGTCAGATCTGCTCCCGCGCTCCGCGGGAAACCGGCCGGCCTCCGGCGCGCGCGCATTCCGCGGGAACCCCGCCCCGCCGTGCTACGTCACCCGCGCCCCGCCCAATCAGGAGCCGCGGCTCCCGCGGCGCCAAAGCTGCGAAGGGCGGGCGCGGGCTGGGGGTTCCCTCGGCCCCGCCCCGGTGCTCCCCCGCCACGTGACCGGGGACGCGGCGCCGCGCCGGGGCGATGCCCGGCGGGAAGGGGAAGGTACCGGCGGCGGGACGGGAGGAGAAGGGGCCCGGCCGGGCCGGGAATGCCGCCTCGCGGGGCTGAGCCGTGCCGCTCCCCGCGCCCTTCGCGGCGGCCTTGCCGTGCGCCCCGGCCGCCGGCCAGCCGTGCCACCCGGCCCCGCTGCAGGGCCGCGGGGGTGGGTGGTGGCGGCGGCGCAGAGCGGCAGCCGCGCTGTGCCCTCGCCGTGCCCTCGCTGCCCTTTGATACCCGGCTCCAAGGCGATCCGTGTGCTGGGAGCCGCCACGCTGGAGCGCGGGGCGGAGCACGGGCCCTTCCCCGCGCTCCTGCTGCCGTGCGCGGTTGCGCAACACTGGCAGCGGGATCCATCGCGGCACGGCTGCTCCGAGGGGAGCGGGGAGCTCGGCCTGCTTGCATGGCACTCGGGGGAGAGTGCGGGGAGAGCACAACTTGAGAGGATGGGAGAATTGTGGGAGTTGGCCACTGTTCCGAGCAGCTTCGCCTCCCTGTCTGGGAGCGGAGCGGAGAGAAGCGCCCCGTGCTGTTTCTCTGTCCCTTTCCTGTGGCAGCGTGCTTGGTGCATCGGATGTTCCCCGCAGAGGGGCAGTTAGGGTGTGCTGGCTCTGATTAGCCGTGCTCTAGGCTAGGATTGAGAGAGGAACTACGAGTGTTGTTTGATGTATAGCGCTGACAAATAGAGCTGACAAATTGCAGATCTGGTTCCTAAAGAATTTTGTCTATACTGGTGTGCGTGTTCAACCACTTTTTAAATATAAGCACATTTAAAATAAATTTTAATGGGAGAAAACGTCAACAGCAAGCTTAGAAATAACCTACTGTACTTCACATAAATGAACTTGTAATATTGACACTATACGTGTTCTCTTCCGAAGAGTTTTAAGTTCTTGGCTAGTGAAAAAATTCACACTTAACTGAAACAAGATTTAACCAACTCTTGTTGCAATGTGATAACAGTAACTCCTTTTGCTAACAGTTAATGTTCCTTGATGAATGAAAGCTTATACTGATCAAGGGAAAATAAAGCAGTTCTTCCCACTTGCTGAATCTTAATTAAACTGATTAAAAGCCCATGCCAACCTGAGAAATAACAAAAATGTGTGATATTGTATTCTAAACATCTTGGATAATTTAATTTTGTGTAAGCTTTTTAAAAATACTTCTGCTCTAACTGCTTCCATAGACTGCAGATTTCTTTCTAACAACTTGGCACTAGTTGTTAATGCAAAGTATGCTTCAATAGTATTCTTATTCCACGAGAGCTGGGGGTTTTTTCAATGTAAGCATATAATAATTTATACTCTTGCTTAAAAAGGATGTGTAGATTAAAAATCCTGACATTCAAATGGTAATCATATACGTCAGTGTAGGTCATTGAGAATAGTCTTTCATTTAGTATAATAAAGATCCTGAGCACAAAGAAAGGTTTTGAAAGAGTGATTTAAAAGTTTGGTCTCACACATCAATAGCAATGGGAAAATTATTTTAAGATTTTAATCTGATTTTAATATTTCTTTACCATGAGAGTAGAAGGAGGTATGGTGTGGCAGGTTATCATTGCTGCCATTGACTGTCATACAGTATAGATTTTTTTTTAAAGAATGATTCCAACTTGAGGACCTTTCTAGGGATGTTATTGTAAATCATCTTTGGAAAATATGCATACTTATTTTCATAGGAGTAAAAAATTAATCTTCACTGGAAAAAAATACAATCCATGATGTTAAATCTGCAACATTTATTTGAATCCTCACTTGAGAGTTTAAAATACAAGGATGTTTTCATATTAAATTAGAACTTTACTTTTTATCTAGGCACTAAAAACAGTAGTTACACTTTTAGGAACTCAAATCACGAATACAGTGTTTTGCTGAAAATGAGGTACCTGTTGTCAAATTTGGTTTTGTACTGTCTTGAAATTGGACTTTTGAAGGCCAACACAAGCTAAAGTGTTTTAGTTGGAGTACTTTCATATGAAACCAATGAGAACAAAGATGAGGATGGCTGTTGGTCAGTGTTTGATATTTGCCTACTTTTATGTGATTGCTCCCTTGAGGTTTTTTTTAAAAAACGTGTAAAGTCTCTGGCAACTAGAGCTGTGATTTTCAATACTTTTTCATGCTACTCTGTTCAGGAAGAATGTCACAGTTGTATTGGAATACTTCTGAGTGATGTTTAAGTGACGTGACCAATTTTTGGATTTGAAAGCCAATAGCAGGAAGAGTTCATGTTTTATCCCTAGTTTTCTCCTTTGGTTTATGTTGCTTTTTGTGTTGGAGAAGGTGATGTGTCAAAGAAATGCCACTTGTATATGCCTCATGGCAGATAATGTATTGGGGTCATGTGCTCCTGGGGGTTCTTCCTGTGGTTTTTGGTGTATCCCCAAAGAAGTGGGATTGTGTGGAATGTAAGGGCATGTAGTGAGTAACCTTTGAGCATATGGTCCCAGTGACATTATATGGGGTATTTCTGGGTAACAAGTCCTGGGCATAAGTAACCACACAGATTGGCTGAGTGGAGATATTCTAGATAGGAGCATCTGTTGAAAAGTCAAATCCAACATCCCAACCCTATACTTGCATTAGTCTGTGGTGTAATCACTATGCATTTTCACGTTTTTTTCAGAGTGCCTCTCTTTTCCTTACACCTACACCCATGTGGGCTGACTTAACTTTATCTCACTGGAAATAAGTAAAGGAGTAATGGGGTAAAGTTGCTTCCCATGCCCTTTATGATGAGGGCTTGGTCCTAGTTCCACTAATGCCAGTGGGAATAACTCAGGTTTTTTTCACTCATTTAGAAGGAATGTTCCAGAGACAAAATGCAATGCTTTTGGTAACAGAGGTCAAGGCAATTTCTATATGATATAGCCATCCTAGCCTTCCCCTTTTTAACTCAAAATTCCAGAGGTCATATTTTGGCTTCTGTCACCTTACACAATTTACAAGGTTCTTTTTCTGACTGTGTTTTTGTAATAAATCTCAATTTCGTGATGTATGGCAAGTCTACGTGTTCTATCTCTTTTTAGCCTGATTCAGTGATTTTGTATTTTTTAAATTCCAATACCTTGTTTCTAGATACATCATGCATTCCTTCAATATATTACACGAGTTATTTTTTGTGTGCCCCATTTTTATCTCAGATTAAAAGAAAAAGATGATTAACCTTGCGACACATGATTAAAAGAACTCAGAGTTGTTGCTGCATTTCTTTGGGAACCACATAGCCTTCAGATTAGCTTAATTATAAATATTTATTCCTGAGAAGTAAGTGTCTTAAAGTGTTAGTTTCTGTGCTGCCTTGAAGCAGGCTGGAGCAGAGGCACAGAGCCTTTAAGACTTGCTATCTCTACATGCCAGCAGATGTATTCCTGTGACCGAAGTCCTTGGACACCACCCCACTGTACCAAGGTGGCTTTGCAGGGGAAGAGTGACAGTGCTGTCCCCAACACTGGCACTGTTCCCACTGTGTCTGAAGGCAGAGAGCCACACAGAGACCCTGCAGGCTGCTCTCAGCTCCCTGGCACTTGCTCCCAGGCCCTCTCAGTAACTGTGGATTGCAGCTGTAGGTCCAGTTTCTTGAATTCACGCCAGATATTTACATGGAGAGATTTAAATTGACAAGGAGTTTGGGATGGGGTAATTGTCTTTAGGACTTTCTTTTTTTTTGTTTGTTTGTTTGTTTTTTAAGGTGGTCTAGAATGTAGCAAGTAGTGGCAAGATATTAGTATTAAAAGCATGGAACTCAAAGCCATTGCTCTCAAAATCAACAATCATATAAGTCCTTCTCTTTTGCTTCCTTCCAAGTGGAATCTGCCAGAATTTGCCACAGTTGAGGAATATCTCATGGAAAGGGCATATTTCTTTACTTTCTTGGTTCGGGACTTTGGGGACTGTTTTCAGGTTCTCTCAGTGATCATAGTGGTTCTAAATTTTAGAGTGGTGGTAGCAGAAACTCTCAGATTTTCTTGAATCGGGGGAGCAGGATGCATGGTGAAACAAAGGGCTAATTAACCGTATCTGTCAGCAGTTCTGATGGTTCTTCGGGTTGTGATTAAACTGATATGGTGTCACGCAGCTGCTGGAGTGATCCCACTGACCCTTGTATCCTTTCTTGTCCTGCTGCACCAGTGTCTTCTTCCCAAAGTTTCTTACAGTTTGGTTCTTCGTTGCTGTGTCTGCACAGAGTCTGCCAAGTGCTCAGAAAAAAAGAAGGGAGGAGGGACTTCAGTTGTTTCTGGTTTGTAATGGAACCACCTGCCTTGTGACAGCTCTGTAGTGCTGTTCTGAAAACGTGAGCAGCCCTGCCTTTAGTCTGGCTAAGGAAGTGGAGGATTAAATAAAACTCTTCTGCTGTTAAGTCATTAATTATGAAAATATTTTTGCCTGTCATAACCATGACTGTCTCATACTCTGAATTTCAGTTGTTTAAAAGCCACTTCCAGTGCAACTTTACATTGCACTCTAAATAGAAGTGTAACCATCTAAGCATAAACCCAGCTATTTGTTCTGCTCAGTCAAAATGTACCTCACAAAATCTTCTAGAAGTACAATACCAGGCATATAAGCAAGACTCCAGTACTGACTATGGTTAAAAACCATTAGAAGCGCTTGACAAGAGCCCAATGTAGATGTTCCTGTCTAAGCTCTCTGAAAATCGAGGCTTGGGCCAGCATCTTCACTGGGGAGGAAGCAGTGTTTAAATTCTTTGTGCCCTAATGTTAACCTTTCTTGTTAAACTGCTGTACTCTCCTTACCTGACATCATGTCATTACCAGAGTACTGTTGATTCTGGATTGAATACTATACCAGATACAAGGTTGTACCTTTCCTGTGTGGGAGTTGTTATAGGGACAGTTTGACTTGGGTGATAATGAGTAGAGTGCTTTGAGGTGTAAATACCCCTGGCAGTTTCAGAAGAGACTCTTAGCAGGGTCAGTTATAATTTGTTTTGCTCTGTCTGTTTACCGTGCACAGCAGGACTGTGTGACTGGAGGGGTGAAGTAAGATGCTGCTCACTGTGCACTTTTGGAAACTCTTGTTTCATTCTCAAGAGCACTGAAAAAATTCTGTGGAAAACAAACATGCATTGCAATTTACAAATGGACAATAAAGTGCCAAATGCTTGTGTTCTTAGGCACATGTTGTGATTCTTGGGTCTGTGCAGGGCCTGGAGTTGGGCTTCTGTGATGCTTGAGGATCCCTTCCAATTCAGAATATTTATTCTGTAATTCTGCTTTCTGGATTTTTGTTGTGCATATGCTTGACCTGTATGTTATAGTCCTGATTGACCAGCCTGGCAAAAAATGTGTGTGCTGAGTAATTTAACTTTGGAGTTGTAATTATTTATAGTTAGGAAGTGTAGTTGCTTGAGAGAAGGCATATCAGGAGAAGACAGACGTACTCAGATAATGCAGTCAGCGTTTTCTAACATAAGTTTCAGTAGCACAGTAAGATAAGATGTTTATCGTGCTCAAGTTCAATTTCTGTGTGTGAATTGGTGTTGAATCTGTGAGATAGCTTTGGATGTGATAAGAGGCAATTCTCACATCTTCAGCTATTTTCAGATGTTACAATCTCTTAAATGAAATTAGCACCGGATGTTAATCAGCATCCTGTTTCATGATTTATCTAATAATCTGAATGACTTCGGCATCCCATGTAAGGAGGAGGCAACATTTTTGGTGGGGAAATGGTTGTTAAAATAAATGTAATTCTTACAGCTGAAAGAGCCTGGGGTGGTTTTTTTTTGGTTGATTGGTTATTTGTAATGGTGAACTGTATAGTTATATCTAGTGCAATTTCCTGCATAAACAAAATTAAAGCAGATTAAATATTACTTTGAAGGCATTATTTGGTTAAAGTGTATTATACTGAGCAGTTCCTGTGTGACATAATATTTTTAACTTCACTGAGCAGCTATCAGGTACTATGAAATGTAACTTAGACCAACAGAAAGTGTGCTCATCAAAAATTTAATTTATCCCGGTCAGTGGTGGTGGTGTTATTATTTAGTACTGCATAAAAGATGCTTGCAAATGTTTGAGACTTTTCTTCCTGAGCTTATTAAAAATTGTAATTTGTTTGTAAACATTCAGAAGATAGCAGGGACAATCTAGAGTAAGTACATTTAACTTGAAATTGATTGGATCTACGCAGTGCTTTTAATGGGTTTGTTTTTCCTTTCTCTAGCGGAAGAGACTTTGGAATGCAGACTGCACCCCATTCCCAGATGAGACACCCCTAAGTGTGAAAAAATCAAATGTCAGGACATTAGTGTCTGCTGCTTCGATTTCCAATGCGTGGCTTCGGTGTGGAGATGGTTTTCAGAGCACTTCAGTGCTGGAGGTAAAATGCTGCCTTAGTGTAACAAAGAGATGCAAACTGACAGTGAATTTCCATGCTTGAGCGAATAATAAGATGTTGCCTTTTCTTTTGGTGTTGTTTCCAAACTAACTGCATATTGTTGCAACTGTCAAAATAGAAAATGGAAAGCACAGTTACATAAGGGGTTGTCTTAACTTGTTAGTGTAACTTGCTGAGCATATGTTAGTACCTTGTGTTCTAGATTGCATTTATCACTTAGAAAATTTCAGTAACGCACAGAAAGATGCAAAAGTAATTTGACATTTGGGATGGAGTGCTACGTTTCCCAAAAAATGTGGAACAGAAATGCTATAGTTTGCATCTGAAGATTTTTTGCTAGACCTAAGTAATGTTTGCAGTAGTGAATTAAGTGAAGAAAATTCTGCTTGATCAGCCAGCTCTGAATGAAGAGCATTTTGTACTGACCCACACTATTTCATCTTCTGGTACTGAGCAGTCAGTGTTGCATATCTTGTGGGATATAGTAAAATCAGATACAGGGCAACCAAGTAATTGTTTCTGTAACTTTTCAATAGGACACTTGCTTTATCAAGGATGTTGTTACTGCCTACTTTTGACACTTAAGTGCTGAATATACTACCTCCTGTTTTTCTCAAGGTCATGTGCGATTTCTGTCTTAGTCACAGAAAGATTTGGAAAATACAATCTATGAGAATTCAGATTTTATGTTACTGTTCTCATGCTTTAATACCTCATTATATTACAGTATTGTAAAAGATTTTAAAATTAATTTGAAATTGTTTTGCTGAGCTTTGGTGGGTGAGTAACAACAGCTTTGGATTTATTGATACATGTTAAAATTATTTTTAATGTCTTAGTGATTGAATCTGTCTCTTTTTAATGTAGTCCCAGAGGCCTTCTAGTAAGAAATCCAGGATTAAGAAACGTCTTGGACCACTGTTAACCTCTGCTGAAAGTGCATCTAGTATGTTTTGATTATTTCATGTTAACATTGTCAGAATATTGTTTCTTTATTTTGTCCTGTATTGGGGTGGAAGTTGGCTCGAAATACTTGTTGCTTTCTTCTGTTACTGCAGTTAAAAGCTAATTTTGATGAGACACAGAGTCTCTTGCTATTGTGGTGGGGCTCATCTATTCACCTGTAGTGCTTGAAATTTATTCTGCAAAGGTGCAAACACTCAGCTATTGCTTTTGAAAAGGTGAAAGATGTATCATTAATGCTGTATATGGTGTGTATTATAACAAGGATGGGATACTTGAATCCTTCACATTTTTATTGGGAGGGAATGAAAAATAGCCCTTAGCTGTATAGATTGAAACTGAAATTATTCTGTCTTCTTCTAGACAGATAAGCAGGCATGAGAGAACACATATTTTGTTAGTATGAGCAATAGATAGGGAAACAGAGTTTTGTCAACCTCCTGCTTTTACAGTCTTCTGTATGCCCCTAAGTGCTTAGTATTGTCGTTTTAAAAAAGAACTCTAGGCAGAATAAAGAGGTGGACTTACTGACTCTTTCTAGTTCTTCCTTTTTTTTTTTTTTTTTGAGCCCAGAGGAAAGGAAGGAAAGAGGGAGTGGTATTTTTCAGTCTGCTTTTCTGTTTGCTCCAGCATCTGTGCTGCTTCTGTTGGATGTAAATAGGTGACCTACTGGGCACTTTTTTTTTTAGCTTTTGGGGTTCTAGCTTTTCTAGATTTCTAAGAAGAACCTCTCTGTATGGCAGGAGGAGATGTAGTTGTGCTTTTCTCTTCTGGGCCCTTCTGCCTTATTCCAAACCCCCAGTAATTGTCTAAATTCCCATTTACTTATAACATTTTAGTAGTGGTAGAAAGTGGAAAATTCTGCTTTCCAAGTTCTGTATGCTCTGTGCTAAGCATGAATCCTTTTCTCCTTGCTTTTATGATTAAAAATTATGCAGAAAGGTGTTTTGAATTAAAATATCTTACTTCAAAACCACACCGGCTTTTCTTTGCAACACCTGAGGAGTTCTTTTTCTTCCTCTCAAGAGAAAACTGAAGAGTAATCTCTACTGATGGAATAGTTTTATTCCTTTGTTATTCATTGAATAAAGTCAGAGAGCTCCCAAACCCAGAATTCTAAGGACAATATTTCTTTAAACCACTCAGCATTTTACAAGGGTACATGCGTGGGAGTGGAGGAGTGTTAGGACTGTGTGTAGGGGGACTAAATGTCAGACAGTCATGACTTGTCCTCACACTGCTGAAGGACACAGTGGTAGCCTCATTGTATAAAATGAATTGTTAGCATTTATTGTGGAGAACTAAACTGAAAGTAATGCATGTAGGAATAAGAAATACATGTGAGTTAATGCTTCAGTATTAATGTCTGATGCCTACTAACACAATTTATAATTTTGCTGATTAAAAATAGTACAGTTTAATTCTTAATGCTTTTAAATTTAACAAAACTTCATTTCTGTAACAATCTAACACTTTACAATACTTTTTCATAGGAGCTGCTGCTGCTGAAAGCTCTAAGGAAGCTGAGGACATAATATGGACCTCTAGTGGCAGTGATCTTTCAGATGCTGAAAATAAAACACTCATTCCAAGGTTGAGCATCCAAAAAAGTGACTCTTCCAAAACACAGGAATCGCCTAGCAGACATGATTTATTGCTAGAGGACAGAAGTAGTGAAGGTAAGTTCAAATGCAGGATTTAACAAGAAACTTTCTGTCAATTTCAGGTAATGAAAATGTAATGAATTCTGAGGTGATTCTGACAGAATGACATGATCCATTCCTATTTTGGTTAGATCAATTGAGGGTTTGATTTTTGTTGGGTTTTTTTGTTTTTTGTTTTTTTCATAAATTTCATCTGAATATAGAGTAAACTCTTAGTATAAAATATGTACAAAGACTTTAAACCTTTGAGTAAAGGAGCACAGCTGTCTGTATCTGTTGACTAGATATGACAGACTTTGCAGCTGCAGATAGCATCATCTTCTGTGCTATGCATTTTCATTTTGAAACATGGTCTTCCTTGCTTCCCCTGTTAGCTGCCCTATGTGAACAGCCATGAGTTTATTTATTAAAACTTCCCTTTTGATTCATGGACCAGGAAATGACAGAGGGGAGATAAATTGATCAAAAAGTGCAGCTGAAGACAGAAATCTTTGCTTTTATGCTCTATTATAAAAGTGTTAATTGGAATAATGTATAAGTTGCATTAGAACTTGTTAGGAAGTCTTTATAGTGTAAAAATAAGCTAGGTTAACTTCATAATAATTCAGCTAGATTTGAAATATTACAGTTAGACTGGCTCCTGGATGGCTTGCAAAGCATTCAAACACTGCTGTGAGCTGGGCAAATAGATTGACTGATTGATGACATTTTGTTTTGTGTGTGACACTGGTTAAATACGCTCGTTTGTTTAAAACAAAAATATATAATCTTCCTCCTTTCATCCATATTTTTACCATCTGTAATTGTAAATTTTACCACTGTCATTGACATATCTGATGGTTATCTTTTGTAATTCCTAGTAATTTTCTTCTTTTCAAAAAGGAAGGACTGTTCATTTTCTAAACTGCAGTCTGTTGCTGAGCAGGAATTTTTCTAACCTACCATTAATATCATTCACTTGTCCCCTGCAAGTATATCCTGCAGACTTTAATTTTCCTCTTTTTTTATATGAGACAATACACAGACATATTTTTATGCTTGTAAGATTGCAAAATTTGGTTTCTCTGTGTAATTGAAGAAACCCTGATGTGCTATGTATCTGCTTGAAGGTTACTGAGAAAATCCAATAATTGTCATGTTTTTCTTCTAAACACCAAAATACCTTGAAAGCAGTGGGAAGTAAAAGAACTGCAATTTCCATGTTTTTTGAAGTAACCATCATATACACTAATTTTAGCATTGTACCCAGTGTGCCTGTGTGTGCATATATAGGTACAGTTGTAGGTATGGTGACAGTAGGGAAAAAATATATTTTAAAGAGAGGTTCTCTTTCATGTGAAGTTCAGTTTTGAGTGTCAGTACTTCAGTGTGACAAGATAAAATGAATTGCCTTGTATTTCATCAAGGAATTTATACTGTTGTCACAAGTTACATGCAACTTGTCACACAGCTTCAAGAGAAGCCTCTTTGTGCTACCTGGTTGCTGATGTCTATGTTTAAAATTTCTGATGTAGCTTCCTCATAATTGAAACAGAAATGCATTCATGTGTGTAAAAGGAGGCAGCACTATAGCTGTGTGTTTATCTGGGTGACTTCAGAGTTTGAAAGGTCAATGTAGAAACTAGTAATTTAGATTACAGTAGCACTGCTAAGTACAGAAGATACTGCCACAGTTCCATGGATATGTACAGATGCCTGGAGCATTGTGCAGGTGCTTTCTTTCTCTGCTGCCTTTCCCCTGTAAATGACTATTCCAGTGTTAGAAAAGTGACATTTACAAAAGCAAAAAATGCAACTCCCCCCCCCAAAAGCTTTCATCCCTTCTCCTTCTAACATGCTTATTTATGAAAAATACATTGAAATTCTCTCAGTACCTTGTGGCATCATAAAGGACTGTGAGGGTGCTACTGCATCTCAGGTTTCCATGCCCATCTGTAGATCCTTGGAATTGCAAATGGACTTTTCGAGTTGCATTAAATACCACATGGTCCTGAGGATGGTGGGAAAAAAGTTCTGCATTTCTGTCTGCATCTCTTTGTTTATTGCCATTGCATTGTGCGTTTGTTCGAGGCTTTTTTATTAGTTTTTTTACCTCCATATTTTCTTATTCCTGTTTGTATTAATTTGTCCTCAACAATTCTCTGATGTGCTTAGAGATTTGATTTGCAGATCTGTGTATTTTGGCATGGTGTTCTAGGAGGTGATAATTTCAACTAGCTTTTTTGTTCCTCTGTGAGGGTTATCACTAATAGCAGATGTTAGTTAACACTGTTTAAGGCATTTGTTTAGAACAATTAATTCTGGACAAGTACACGTGGAAAATCCAATACAGCTGGGAAAAACAGCCCCCTAACTAAACTATGGAAAAATTAATAATAACTGAACTAAAAAGAACACCTCACCTACCTGTGCAGTTAAATGTACTGCCTCTATGCAGACAGTACTTTGAAATCTCTTTTTCATATGTATGTAATTGTTATCCTTCCTCACAGAACATTTTTGGCCAGCAGGATTTAGCTTTTGTGAGATACAAAATACTTAAACATGAAGATCAGTTGAACGTAGGTAAAAAATACTGTTGGAATTCTCCCCCAGGGTCAGGATAGCTGTAGTATTACTCTGCCTTTGTGCTTATAATAGATAGTGATTAAGAAAACTCTTTTTACCATTATTTGATTTTAGATGAATTGAAGCTCATTGAGTGGGAGAAGGATACTGATTCCACTGATCAGTGCGATGGGTCAGAAAAAGAGGACAGCTCACTAGAGATATCAGACTCAGACTCTTGCACAAATACTAATTCTCTGCCTGTGGAAGAGGAGAATGATGAGCTTTGTAAGGTGAGAAACTGTTCTGAGTTTGAGAAAAAAAGCTGCTGCTATAATTATGGAATGTATTCATATTTGTTTGTGTTTGAATTGGGGCACTGTGTAGATTTTGCTTACCTTATCTTTTCAGAAGGAAATCTGTACACAAGAATTTCAAGCCATTTTCTTTGACTGCCAAATCTCAAAACCAAGCAGTGCATCTCACACAGAGCTTGGTAGTGTGGTCACTGCATCACAGGATGACTGAGGTGGGAAGGCACCTCTGGAGAATATCTAGACAAACCCCTCTACTCACATCTGGGCAGCTGAAGCTGGCTGTTCAGGGCTGTGTCGGGTTGTGTTTTGAGTTATTTCCAAGAGCAGAGACTCACAACTTCTCTGGGCAGCCTGTGCCAGTGCTTGGTCATCCTTGCAGTAAAGCAACTTGTTCTTATAAAAATTGAATTTCTTTTATTTCAGTGTGTGTGCAAAAAGTCATCAGGTGGGTGGGTTTCTCACCAGAGATGATCATCTGGACTCTCTACAGTCCCTGGCTGCTTGTGACAAGCTTGTGCTCAAATTTCCTATAGTGTGGTGGGTGAGAGACCATTTCCTATTTCTCTTTAGTACTTTGAGACTATCTAAAACTCCAGGTATTGGGAATAGAGCATGATGAGGTAAAGGAGTACATGCAGGATTCCCTTTTCAGTGATGAGGATCACAAAGCTCCAGAAAAGGAAAGTAATAAGGACTTAATCTTACTGGCTAAGATACGGCAGCTACTTTTTTTTTTTACTGTAGAAAATGTAAGTTGATTTCTAAAGAAGCATTCTGTGTCAACTATATATCTTTATTTAGTATCTTATAGTGAACTGACCTGTGTGAAAAGACTTGAGATGTGATGGTACCCTAGGCCAAAGTAACATTTGAAATGGGCTG
Source organism: Muscicapa striata striata (assembly GCA_030060385.1). NCBI lineage: Eukaryota > Metazoa > Chordata > Aves > Passeriformes > Muscicapidae > Muscicapa > Muscicapa striata. The sequence continues at coordinate 1,410,022 of JAREIS010000215.1, forward strand.
CACAGGGTCACTGGAGGTGTTCAGGCGAAGATGGACATGGCGCTTAGTGCCGTGGTCTGGTTGTGGTGGTGGTGTTTGTTCAGAAGTTGGATTCGATGATCTCAGAGGTCTTTTCCATCCTTACTGACTCTGTGATTCTGTGATTTACCCTCTCTCCGGTGCTGGGGGCTGGTGCGGCAGCAGGGAGCCCCGGCCGGCCGCGCTGCTGACGCTGTGGCGGACAGGCCCAGCCCGGGCGGGCAGAGCCGAGGGCCGGGCTGTGACCCCGAGGAGCAGCCGGGGACCAGGGCAGCGCTGGCCTGGCAGCCGGGAGCCATTGGCCGGGGCAGGTGCGGGTGTGGGAGCGGCGGCAGCAGCCCGGGATCCGTGCGGCAGAAGCGAGGATCCCTGCTGGAGCAGCCCGGCAGAGGGCACCGCAGGCCCGGCAACCTCGGCCGGCGGGGGCCGCGGGCAGGGCTGTTAGCGAAGTGCGTTAAAGCCTTACTGAAACTCGTTTGTGTATCGATTCTGTATTAACATGCTCGCGAGTCAGTGTGAGAGGGAGTCCTGCTCACACAGGAGGGAGAGCAGCCTCCGGTTTGCCGGCAGTCAGCCCGTCGCAGGTGCTGCTGCCTTGCTGGGGACAGTGGCTCTGTGCATGGCCCCTCACCACAAGGAGCACATTGAGGGGCTGGAGCGGGTCCAGGGAAGGGTCTGCAGCACACGTGTGATGAGGAGTGGCTGAGAGAGCAGGGGTTGTTTAGTCTGGAGAAAAGGAGGCTCAGGGGAGACTCCATCACTCTCCAGAACACCTGAAAGGAGGCTGCAGCCAGGTGGGGTCGGACTCTTCTCCCAGGGGACAAAAGAAATTAGCCTCAAGCTGTGCCAGGAGAGGCTCAGGCTGGACATCAGGAAGAACTTATTCAAAGAAAGAGTGATCCGACATTGGAAGGGGCTGCCCAGGAAGGTGGTGGAGTCACTATCCCTGAAGGTGTTTAAGGCTGAAGTGGATACGGCACTTAGTGCCATGGTCTGGTTGAATATGGTGTTTGGACTCAGTGATCTTGGAGTCTTTTCCAGCCTGATTGATTCTGTGGTTCTGTGAGACAGTGGGTCTGGCTGTGACATGTGTGACCTGGCACTTGTCAGGCTCCTGTGGGTGTCAGTCTCACTCTAGCATCTGTAGCTCAGAGTTCAGCAAGGGTTAGTCAAGTATTTTCAAGTTTTGAAGAACTTATTTTATATAGCCCAAGTCCGAAGCTGCAGCATCAGAAGAAGCTGCATGGTCTGCATTAAGCTGCGAAAACAGAATTGAGATTTATGCAAGTGGTAAAAGTTGCCCTGTTTTTATTACACCAGCATGACTTATCCCAGTGTAAATGGAAAGTTGGATAAACGTTATGAGACACGTTCATTTTAGTAAATGATGCTTATGAGAGGGTTTTTTGGGATGCAGCCATACTGTAATAAAAAGTTTTTAAATCTAACTAGAATAGTTATGCTAGTACAAAAGATATGGGTGCACTGGGAAACTGAGGTTGTCCCTACAGATTTCCTCTTCCTCCATCCCAGCTGGAGTGCACCACTGGGGGAATTTTGCTGGGTGGTCACCCTCACCAGAAGACTTTCTTCTGGGAATTCAGTATATGCAGGAGGGTAAATCCCCAGTAATTGCTCTGCCTGCTGCAGTCTTTGTTTTGCTTTACTTGGGATATACTGTTTTCCAAGGAAAAAAACTGCTACAAAAAAAAACTGCAGGCAAGCTGAGAGGTTTCCAAGAAAGAATAGAAAAGCACTATTCCCTATAGGAGGTCATTTGCTGTATGAGTATTCTTTAAAAAGGCCTGTTAATTTTGTGGCCTAGTTCATGGTGAGGAAGGGAAAAAAGCCAAATGTTGATATATCATCATTTTTGTGGTATTTACTAAATATCTAGAATCTAATGGAGTGTGCGAGTAATCAAAAGACCATGAAATTTATTTTACGCCACTTCAAAATATGCCAGATACCAAGAGGTTCTGGAGGTTTAGGATTTCTGCCAAAATATCTTTATGGTAGTATTTACTCTTGGTAGGAGTGTATTAGGTTTCTACTGGGAAATCTCTTCCCCCTTGCTCCCTTATATACTAATATATCTAATTTTAAAATTACTTCTGTTTGGTGATTATTAACTGCATAGAAAAGCTTCACATATTGTTTTGGTTGGAAGATAAGACTCTTGCTTATCTGTAGGCTGTAAAGCTGCAGTCACGACTCAGTTTATGTTCCAAGTCCCTGTGCTGTGTCTTTCCTATCAACTCTCCACTTCTGATGTGTAAAGCTGCTTGATAGAGGATAATGAGGAAGGCAAGTTGAAGCTGGCCTTGTGGTAGCAGCTAATTTTTGTCTTCAGTTCAGAATTTTTGAAGGAAGCATGTGCAAGATATGACAGGACCATGCCTTACGTTCCTTTAGCTATTTTTAGGGCATGAGAGAATTGTTTTATGTTAGCTTTCATTTGACCTATAAGTGGTTGAATTTTTGCTTAAGATGATGCAGGACCACAGATCTGACAAGGTGATTCCATATGGTTCTATTCTTACAGTTCATTAATTTGCAGTTACCAGTGGTGGATACCTGGGGGAACATTTTTCTTGGAGAATGAAAATAAAGATTAACTATTAATATTAGTTTTTCACCATACATGTTTTCCAAAAGAGCAGCATGTAATCATTTCAAAATTGAAAAACTCCATATTTTTATGCACTGGTAGTGACTACTTTTTGCCAAGCTTTTGTAGGGGCTTTTTGTCTCATGAGCTGAAGTTCCATGTTTTGTAAGAACTGCTTATCTATGAATTATTTTAAACTTATAAATATTTAAATGCTAGGAATTAAATGAAAATGTGTACTCCTGTAGGTAAATTCTCTCCTTCCATATTACCTCTGAAACTGAGAGCTTTCTCTGTCCCTGTGCATTGAGTGGCATCATCTTCCCCACTTGAACCCTTCCTCAAAACACTTAATCCCTTAAAGTAGGCCAGCATTTGTATGGAGTATATAATTTTGGTGTCTTGCAAGAGTATGGTCTTTTCTTTGTGCCCTCTCTGGTAAGTCCACTTTCTAAGTTTCTGATGGTTAGCCAGATTTGCTTACTTTACATGGGGAGCAAGTGAGGTTTATCCCAGAATGGTGTTAGGAATTAGTCTTATGTATTTGCTGTGTAGCATGAATAAAGCTTAACTGGTTACAGCAGATCCTCTTTATTGCACAGCAAATATTGCACTGCACTAGTAAGTGCAGTAGACACTTGTCTGCGGATCTTCTGGTTTGGGTGAAAAGTCATCAGAAAGTCACATGGTTAAGACCTTGTTCCCTTTGAATCTTAAAACCGTAGAATGGTTTGGCTTGGAAAGAAAATTAAAGATGATCCAGTTCCAGACCCCTGACATGGGCATCACCTTTCACTAGACTAGGTTGCTCAAAGCTCCACCCAACCTGGCTTTGAACACTTCTAGAGATAATAAATGCACAACTTCTCTAGGAAACTTTCTCTAGTGTTTTAGCACCCTCAGAGTAAAGATTTTCTCGCTAATATCTAATCTAAAGGTGCTCTGATTCAATTTAAAGCCATTCCCTCTTGCCCTATTGCTACAAGACCTTGTAAGAAGTCCTTCTCCAGCTCTCTCATAGGCACTTGGTAGGAACTGGAGTACATAGAGTGGTAATAGCCCCAAACTATTACAAATGAATGAAGACAGACAACTGAAAAAGAGGTTTGCCATGTGTTACGTGTTTCAAAACTCTTTAATAAATCCCTACCACATTCTCAGCTCTCTGTTGTGCTGCAGTCTATGTGCCCTGATAGTGGGTGATCTAATGTGATACTGAATAACGTGCAAAAATTATTTTACTGTTGTGCAAAAGGTTTATTTTGGGGTTTTCCCTGAGTGAAGAACACATTATTTTAGAAGTGGGTATGTGTAGGTCCATGTCTTACTTGAGGCCTTCTGATCTTTTAAATTAAGGTTCATTTCAGTTTAGTCTGTGGATTTATTACTGTCTTAACCTGACTCTTAATAAAAAGCCCTCAAAACAAATTCTGTCCTTCTGTGGCATTACACAGAGGGGGATTCAACATACTTAATGAAATTCTGAAGAGGTCACTTAAAAGAAGAGCAGGCCAAGATTTGCTGTTATTTCTGGACATGCTTTTGTGTCCTGGCTTTCTTGATCCATTATAATGGTAATTATAACTAACATTGGCTTGGTAATTAGAATTGAGTCTAGAACTATTGTTGTGTAACAGAATTTAAAACAGGTTATCTCAAGATAGGGAATCATTATTATGGCAAATGGAATTTGTGTCATCCTGTCAGACTGATGACTTACATGGATAAAGGGTGATGATATGACCATGTTATTGCAAGCACTTACTTTTGTCAGTTCATTACTGAAGGAAGTATATTAGAATATATATAAAAATATGCACAAACTTACAATTTTTTCTAAATTTGTAATTTATGGAATAATTTGGATTAGAAACAATTTCCTGATTTCTCCAGTTCAACCTGAACAAGACAGTCTCAGATACAAGGTCAGACAAGGTTGCTTAGGGCTTTATCTAGCTGGATCCTGGAAAACTTGAAGGATGAAGACAGCATAACCTGTCTGGGCAGCATCCTTCTCCCTTCCCTGTCTCTCTCCTCTTTGTCTTTCCAAAAACAGGAACTTTACTTTTCTGGGTAGAACTGGGCTCTTCAGCTGGGCCTTTTAGGCAAGACTTGCAGGTCAGCAGATTGCAAGTTAGTAGTGGTACAGAAACAGACACCTTTTGCTTTCATGCCTGCAAAGTGAAAGGATTTATATCTGAATGACCAGAAAAACTGAACCTGTGCACCAGCTGCTTTCTGCTGTATCCTGGCTGCAGGGATGTCTCTGCATCTTCTGATACCGGGAATCGAGCCTTGAAGCTTTTTTCCTTAGTCGCAGACAATATTTTCCCTCCCACCTTTCTGTTTCCATGATTTGGTCAGATTATCAGAATAGGAAACAGGATGTTTCTGGGTGCATTGTAGCTCTTTGTGTTATAACTAACTTTCTTTTTTAGTCTGTAGTTAAACAATGACCCCATTAAGTTTAAAACAGGACTGATGACACTAGTTCAGCTAATACCTAAGTGGCTCAGATATTCCTTGCTTTGATGGTTTAAATTACCTTGGGACTATTTTTCTTTATAATTCCAGGACATGGGTTGAAATGTCATTGTGGTTGAACTGGTTCCTTATCTTCCTCAAGAACACAGTTATATATGTGTCTTGATACACATTGTGTATTTTTTGTGGTGTGAAAACACCTGAAGTCTGTGATGCCCATTTTGAAGGAAGAATCTTTGATCAGTTTTCATACATACAGGTGCTTTTGCAGGTGATCCACAATGTCACTGAGGTAGCTGTGCTTCTTTGTGCCTAGTTTGTGAAATTCCTGTATGACTTATTAACTAAGTTCATCAGAGACCTCTGTGTACTACATTCTGTATGTATGAAATCTGATGGATCACAGCACCTGTGACAGTGACATAAACAGACTTTAGACCTTGCTGCCTTGAGCTGTCATTCCCAGAGTGTATTCTTATGTTGTTTGAAGCACCAGGCTGTTTGTGAATGCTAATCCAACCCCTCTGCTTTGTTTAACTTAGGGCTTCAGCTGAGCCCCGTATTCTTTCTTACACAGCTCTGGAGAGCAACAACTTTAAGTCCAGCTGACAGCATTGCTGTCTTGGCATCCATGTATTGAATGCCCCTCTCTTCATGGTCTTCCCACATCCTCCCCAGGCCTGCCTGGTGTTTTAAACAAGATTCAAGAGGCCTGTGTTAGCTTTCCTGTAGCTGCATGCTATGCAAGGCATCTGCATTTCCTCAGGTCTGGCAACTCTCTGGAGCATGGCTCTTGATAGCACCACAGAGGATCTTCAGGGGTAACAGGGAGAAGCAAAGCAGTGTATGTCTGCTCTGTCAGGGCCCTGACCTCCATCTAAAGAGGATCTTGTCTGTCTCCTGTTGTAGCTTGCCTGATGCTGCAGCAGAGGAGGCTACAGGTATGACCATGCACTGCTGGGAGTGCAGGGCTCTCCTTTGAAAGGGGAGAGAGGATAAAGCCAGAGGAAGGAGCAACATTAATAGGAAGTTAAAGGTTTTTGTCTTGCTGGTTTACTCACCTCTGATGAGGCTTTCTTTTGTTTGCTATTATGGATAATTTGCTAATAGTTTTGTGCTCTGCAAAGAGTCGTGACTGTAGTGAGAAAGCTGCTGAGGTTTGATTTGTCTGACTTTATCTTCCAAACTGTCTCAGGAGTGTTCAGGATAAATTGGAGGAGAGGTTGATCTGAATTTGTTGGACATTCTTTTTGAGGAAGGGGTGGAAGAGAACTTTAGTGGGATACATAGGACCAGCCTTAGTAATTTATCTTTCTTATAAATATGCTTTCTAAATACTGTAGTTCTGGAAAGAGACCTGAACAGAGTGGGTTGGCTAATGGCTGAAATTCTCTAAAAGCCTTTGGTTCAGTCTTTCTTGTGGGTTGCCATGGTCCTTTAAAAATAATTTTATGATCTTTTAGTGGCTGGTTCTGCCACCCACTTTTTTAGTTCATGGTGTCAGGAGAGGGACTGAATTTATTGAGGAAAGTAACATTCTCTTTTAGCACCAAAGATGTTTGTTACAACCAGTTGTGGGGGAAAAAAAAAAAAAAGGCATTGCATGTCATTTCAAGGTTCCTAGTGTAGTTGCAGCTTCCATCTTTTCACGGGTGCATCTTACTGGTGTTGAGGTTTAAGAAAGGCATGCATATGTCTTTCTCAAAAAATGCATGTGTAACACTGCCTATAAAATGGCTTTTAAATGATAATAAGACACCTAAATGTAGAAGGTCATACAATTCCTGGTAGAACAAGTAAAGCATGAAGTGTACCAAAACCATCCAACTATCCTTGTATATAGGCTTCCTCTTCTAATGAGTTCCTTGTCAATTTTCACCAAAACAGAAAAGTTCCTTTTGTAGTAAATGTTAGTATGTTGCAGCTTGTTGTAGAATCTACTGCATTGTGAAGATATAGAAGTAAATTTAGAATATCTTGGAAAACACAGGAAGACCAAAGTTTAGAAAGAATTCTAAACTAACCTCAGGGTTATTAAAAGCCCCTGAGGTTTTTGCAGTGTGTTTCTCTTTAATGGATGAAGCTCCTTCTGTATCTATATATGGAAGAAGGCAGTTATGTGGGGTTTTGTTTTGTGGTTGATTTGGTTTGTTGTTTTTTTTTTTAAAGTCATGGCACTGTATCTTTAGCTTGTAAAGAATGCAGCTTGATGGTAATGTATGGGAAACAGGACTTTTGTTCCTGGCTCCTATTGCAGTGTGGAAGTGTGTTGGATAGATAAGAGAGGAGTAAAGAGGGGCAGAACAAATGGAATAAAACTGAGAACATATATATAATAGAACTTGGGAAATCTGGAGGTATGGAATGTTGTTGGGTGAGGGGTTGACTTTCTTGGGAACAATAAGAAGGGACTGGCATGGTATGAAAATGTAATGCCTCTCATATCCAGTTTGTCATGGTCTGTGTCATGTTCTGTGATAAGCAGTTTCTATACAAATGTCTGAATCATCTGTAGATTACAATTCAGATTTACAGTTCTTTTGTTATCAGGACACTCGTGTTCTAGACTAACAACCCTGGTGACTGATTAACCCTTTCTGTGGAGATGGTCTCTAACTCCATAACTGTAATAGTTAAAGTATGTTAAAGAGGATTTTGCCTTCTCTGTAGGAATCTGTTAGCACGTTCTTGTGTATAGCCCAGCTGCTCCATCCCTTTTTATCCCCTTTAGGATAATGTTATTTGCCTTCAGACAGCAGGTGACTACCTGCTGGTTTTATCTTTGTCCTCTATCTGTCTGGAAATATGCTATGAAATTGTTACTTCATAGGATAGCTTTCCCAGTACTCACAACTTCAGCTGAGCGTTGTTATTCCAGCTTCCTGGACACATGGAGAAGCTGTTGCACATGGCTGTTGATTCACTGCTCAGTCCCAGCACAGTGGCATTCTTTTTGACTCAGTCCCAGTCCTTCTCCTCCCACTCTGTCTCCTCAGCACAGTCACTATTTCATTCTCTTGTCCCCATTCACCTTCACCTGGCCATTGTTTGGTGTCAGTTCACTGGTTCTATCTTGCCTAATACAATGTTTTAGTCCTGTGCCACCAAGTACTCTCATCAGGTTACAACTCCTAAAAACACTGATTGCAGCAAACTTGTCTCTGTTTTGCAGACACCTCGACACCTTCCTGTGCATGGGAAAGAGAACATTAAATCTAAGTGAGAAAACCAGACTAGAACTGTGTGCTTGTGAAGGCAGGCACGATGGGCAGAGCAGATTAATACTGACCTAAATAGTCATGTATGAGAAGGGTTGAGATTTGTTCTGGGTTTTAAACACTCTGAAAGGCTGCTAAAAACACCATAACATGGGGAATCCCTTAAGCTCGCACACAAACTGTACTTGTGGATAGTAGTTTTGGTCTTTCCATTCATAAGGAAAAAGGTACAGTGGAACTTAAAAAGCTTCGGAGCAAGTTGGTAGGAGCAAAAAGTTCTAGAGAATAGAAATCTTCAACCTCATAAAGAGATAGCTGTGGAGAGGGCATGAAAGAAACCCATGCCTCATAAATAGATAAGAAGTAAACCAGGTGACTGTGTATTGTCTTGTGCTAGGAGGCATCAAGTGAAACTAGCAGGTTGATTCAACATTGAAGTGGAGTTGATTCATCCTACCACATGAGCTGCTGAACTCCTTGTCACAGAATGACACAGATGCTGGATGATTACATGGGTTCAAGACTAACTGGACATACTCAAGGAAGACAAGACAAATCTGTTAAGAATTAAATACAAAGATCTTGCCTCTAGTTGTAGCCACAAACTGGAATCAGGAAGATTCTTCTGTGGCAGCACTGCTGCATGCTTGTCCTGTTTTAAACTCTTCCCTAAACATCTGATATTAATCATAGTTGGAGACAAAAGTAAGGGGGTAGAATGATCCTTGGTAGACTCCCCTACAGCTATTCCCATGTTTGTGTGCTGTGGGCTTTTCAGCGTATATGATTTTTGTCCCTTTTACCATCACCACCCTCGGTGCTTCCTTTGCAGAGCAATTGAGATGTCACATACCAAAAGACAATGTTGCAAATGAGTCTCCACTTGGTCAGTGCAGTGGATACCCTTTGTAGCTGTAGTTCTCTACCACCTGCTGCTCTGTGTGGCGTCTGCAGGGTGTTCTTTCAGGTAGCCTAGTTTATGCTTACCTCATGTTTTTAATAAAGCTTTCTCTACAGACATAGGGAAGGAGAGGAGCTTTTGAGACAGCATCGATTTTGTAGAGGGTGATGGCTCTAGCCAGACTTGTCTAAAAAAGAGTTTAGCTTCCCTGGAGTAAGCTTCACAGACTTAGGTTTCTTTGATTTGCCTGATTAGGTGTGGGAGAAGTGCAAAGGTAAGTCTGGACTTTTTTGGCTTTTTTATTTTAAATTTAAATCTTTAATTTTTAATACTAATTGGAATAGCACTGTGTCGGGGTTTCTTTAAACATAAACATTTGTCAAAGTACATTGAAGCATCATGAAAGGAAAAAAAAAATTGTTTTTGCCAAGTGGTGAATATGGTTATATTCCAATAATAATGTGATTTGTCTGGAATATGAAGCACTACAGTGTCTTTTAGTATGAGAAAACAGTATAACTACTTGCATAAAAAGAATAAATAAATAAATACCCCAATATAATAATGCATTATCTGTTTAAAGGCAGAATGTGAAAAAAGACCTTTTACTTGTGACAGAGAAAGCATCATGTTGTCTTTTGGCAAGTTCTTTGCAGACTTGTACAGAGAAAATAATTAATATTATGGACAGTAATGTAACAGTTTTACATAACTGCTTGTAAAAACAGATTATGTAGCTGTATACCAGGAGACTTTGCAGAAGCTTTGACTTACTTGTTCCTCCTTTATGGAACTCAACAGATTAGTCCTTATATGATTAATCCCTGTCCTTAATATGAGATATTTGTGGTGTGTTGGAAGGACGTAAGAGTTTTTGTATGATGTTTGCTTACTGGTTTAAAAAGGAAGAGCCAAAGCATCTCTTCGGACTAAGAAGCTGTCATCAGCCTCAGTCTGTAGTAATTGGAGGAGAAGAAGAGAAAGAGATATATTTTCTCTTGAATAGTTTATGGGTGGAATGGTGGATTAAACATCAGGTTAAGTAGACTTTTTGAAGGGTACAAATTTAGGATGAGGAAATAAATAGGACATAATTGCTCTTCTCATGGCTAAAAAGCAATGAGCCAGACAATAGATAAGGCTGTCAGTTTGAGCAACAATGAAACCAATGTTTTTACATGAAACAAGTCTGAAACAAATGCCAGGAGGGTGACTGTTCCCCTCTACTTTGTAACCTTTATATGCACTTGAGTCTTGTTTTCCTGTGCAAACAGTAGAGCTAGATTTGTTCCTTACATTATTTTTGACTTGTGGCTTACATTATTTGCAATTTAAAGATTTCGTGATGCTTTTCTCATCTGAAAAAGCCTTTCATTGTTAAAAACTTTCCACTAACAATAGCAGTTGTGGAGGAAAAAGGTAGTTAAGTGGGCATCAGAACAGGGCAGAGAATTCTTTTCTTTCCTTTTTGAATGGCTTTACAATTTTAGATAAATGATATCTATACATACTGATGACTTCTCAAATCTAGAGGAAAAATCTATAGCAAAATCTCTGGTTTGGTTTCTTCAGTCTTTAAAAAAAAGAAGGAAAACCTGAATGCATCACTCTTGTTGATAATGAAGATGCTGAGTTGATTCATCATTTTAACAGCTCAAAATATTTCATGTATCTCCTTAGTGGATCATCCTTGTGGATGCTGAGTATAAATTTTTAAGTTATCATAGTTCATTTTGTTGGGAATTAAGTGTAAGAAATCATCATTTGGGAAATAATGAAAGGAAATAATGGAAACATAATTGAAAGGAAAACCAGGATATGATTTTATATAGGATTGGAAGGCAACATAACTTCTATGCCACACTTCTGTGGTACAACTCACTTTTTGAAGGCAAGAATGACAGTAAGATTTAAGAGGGAGGAGTTGCACTGTTATTACGAAGTATCCAACATATTTTTTTGTTGTGTGTTTTGTTGCAGTTACTTTGAGCATTTCTGCAATTTTAATGCAGAAGTTGCTTGTGACTTCAAAAATTTGTTTATGAAGAAGCAAAACTTTTTACATCCTCTGCATGTGAGTTGCGGGGTTTTCAAATACTAGTCAGCTGCTAATTGCTATCAATTAATTTGGAAGTATTTTGGAAAGTGATGGTGGAAGTTTTCTCTCTGCCTTGCATGCTCCAGACACTCTGAACAGTCAGGAGTAATAATGTAGACAATAATAATTTGCCTTTGAAACAGTCATGATCCTTGTCGTCATCGTAGAGCCGAAAAAGTAAGACTGCTGGTGATATAAGGTGTGATGGTTTATTTTCACATTTTGAGCAGGGAGGGATGATTTAAGAGACCACTGAATGCTAATTTCTGTTGCTTTGTTACATTTTAAATGGAAGGACAGCAAATGGATTTAATTTTTGTAAGACTTGCAGCCAGTAATTGTAAAAATTCTCCATCTGCTTGTGAGCAGCACTAGCTCTGTTTTTGAAAAGAAGAGGATGCTTGTGTTTTCCTGATCTGGAATGAACTGGAGTGAATGAATGAAATGTTCTGAAGTAGATCCCCAAGTGTTGGAAGTACTGTGAGGTTTAACTGCAAGAAAAATATCTTTCAATGTATTTTTTTTTTTTTTTGATCAGTGCTGTGACTCTTTAAAAATGCTCTTAATTGCTTAGGCTCATTATCTGCCACAAATTCATTGAACAGAGGTTGCCACTTCTTTTTGTACATTTTGGTACAGTTCTCAGCATAATAATTATTATCTTTTCTGAGACTTCTTTAGATGTCGCAGCAATAATAAACCACAATGACTTAATCAGAAATCTGTGGCTGGTCACCCACCTGTGGTCCCTTCCAGTAACTTTCTTTGTGACATAAAAAACATTAATTAAAATTAAGACAATTCTACAATATTAATAAAATTCTACAATATTACCAGAATTCTGCAGAGTTCAGTTTAAAAGTGATTAGACTTTTTTTTCTGGAGAAAATTCTAATTACCTAGTAATTCAAATGATGCTCCCTTGGCAAGTTCTGGAGTTGCAGGTCACCTCACTCCTCAGGAGTGTATCAGGGAAAAAGCATTCACTTGCTTTCTGCTTCTTTAATTTTTGCAATTCACATGCGCCACTGTCCCAGATAGGATGCTGAGTTAACAAGTCTCTGGCCTGACTTGTTCTTGCTGTTCTTACTTGGTTTCCTTCATCTCCACAATTTTTTAATTGCTGCTTTATTGTGTGTTTAAGTCTCAGCTTCTAGAGCCTTGTTAACATGTTATCTTATGTGGCATTATGCCAGTGTTGATGGGATTAAAGCAATAGAAAGCCCTGGTTTGCTGCTTACATCTAAAATGAGCAGCAAATCTGATCAGTTATTTCTGTTTAATGAGACTGAAGCTTTCTACCTGGTGCCTCTGTCTCTCTGGCAGGCATTAGTCCCAGTCTCTGCAGTTTCTAGCAAGAATAGTGTTTTAATTTTTGCTACGTGAAACAAGACTAATTGCATGCATAGAAATCTAAACAAACAATGCTGGAAAAAGTTACAAGGGAATTCTTTTGTTTGGTTTTATGAGCTTAACTATGTAGTGTTGGAAAGAGAGGAAGCTGTATTGTGGAAAATCAATACTTGCTAAAACTCTGGAAGACCACACAGAGGACAAACTAAGCAAACTAGTCCATAATGAAGCAGGAACATAAGATAAAAGTGAAGAAGGTGATAATTATGGATATAAAGAATTAACAATATGTAAGGATGAAATTAAGACTGAGGACACCAACTTGACATTTAATTTAAGTAAGATGTGAGTACAAATCTGTTTCAACATTGTGAAACTCTGTAGAATGCAGAAGCCTGATGGGTTGTATCACATTATTTCTGTGGTTAAAATGTGGTCACTACTACAGGTGTGTATGTTTTTAGAAAAATACCTCAACCTGCACTAGCTTTTGAAAAAGAAAACACACACATACACCCATCAACCCTAAGCTATAATTGGTAAAAATAAAAACAGGCATCTAGGAATATGTTGCCATATGTAGCTGGCAAGGAGCATCACCTCCTTTCCTGGAAACAGTAATTACTTCTGTTTAATGAATTGAAAGATCTTGAGTTTTGTATGCATAGTCAGGTGCAATTTGTTTGTCTCTGTCTGTATTTAGTGTAACCACAGATCGCATAAATCCTGTTGTGTTGCCCTGTAGGTGCTTGACATTTTTTCCTTTCACTCATTTTCTGTGCATTTCATCTGGTGATAAGTCATTTCCAGACCAAAGTGTTGTGAGGACTGACAGATCGGGTGTCGGGTGTTGTAAAAAAGCAATAGAAATAAAATGCTTCTAATTTAAATGTTGCAGGAGCTGAAATGCAACACCAGCCTAATTGGGGCATTATCCTGGGTTTACTCACCTATGGATTTGATTGTATCTGTCATGTGCTACCGCACTTCCTGCTACTCTGAAGTCATGTTTTTGTGTTGCTTCTGCACTTAACGACTCACTCTTGTTATGGATATGTCCTAGATTCTTCTCTCTGACCCTCCAAATGGGTATTTTAACTATGTTTAAAAAGGGGTGAGGAGAAAGTAGGCAAACAGGTTGTCAGGTTCTGCAACATTACAGACAATAAGTGCTCTTCACTTTATTAGCAAATGACCCAACTCTCAAATTAGTAACTTGGCATGCTAACGGAACTACATGATATTTCTGTGCTTTTTCAGTATCTTACTCTTGCTTACACTTGTTTTTAAGGAAGGTGACCCATCTGATACAGTTGTCCATCATTTAAAATGACAGTGTTGTATTTAAGAAAATGAAAGTATCCCTCTTGCCTGCATTTCTTTGCTACCTGGGGGGTATGAAACTAGCTGTAGTTGTGTGCTGTTGTGGTTGCTTTCATATGTACATAGTTGAACGTGGTTAGAGAAGGCTCAGGACTCAGCTGTGCTTTGAAAATGGGATTTTTCCATTATACTTGTGGATAGGTGGGGTTTTCTTTTGTATGTTAAATAAGAACATAACATGCTTCAGTTGCAAGTTTTAATTCAAACAGTATATGCTAAAGTCAGGGAATGCTTTACTCTGGTGTTTGGTCCTGGTGCAGCTAACTGCATGCAATCACTTGAGAGTCCCTAAACTGCAAATGAAAATATGACAGAACTTCATGCTTCAGAGAGATGAGGTGGTTTAAGAGAGAGAGAAGGGCAATGGGTGGCCTTGCTGGCTTTTGTGGTCAGCTACAAAACATGAGGACTTGTTGCTTTATCTTTTAATTGTTAGAGGTCCTAACTAATTTTTTTTTTTCCTTATGCGATTCACAGATTTGAAGGGTGTAAGAACACACGATTTTATTGAATTCACACTTTAATAATACAATAAAAAATTAATCTCACCCTTTTTGAGCGAGCAGTGCTGTTCATTTGCTTATAGGCTGTAAACCACAGTGGGTGTTAGGAAGACAAGTAGCCTGCGTGATTGCGGTAAGTGTGTCACATCCTGCCCTCAACTTTGCCCTCCTTGGAGGCTCTGGCAGTCTCTCTGTGGTTTGCCCACTAGCCAGATGGGAGTGGCTCAAGAAAACTTCTCTAACCTGTGGATCTGGTTCTCGAGCAAACTTTCAGACTTAACAGTATCTTGATGCTCCTTGCCAAACCCAATTAGGAGAGAGGCGAGGGTACTGGGGCAGGCTTTCAAAGTTTCACGGAAGACTCATCTGTAATTTTGTGACAAATGTAATTGTGTGTATTCAAAGCATGTAGCATGAGGATTGCTGCGGGGTTTTTTCCTCCTTGACAACCCAGTCAACTCCTTTGTAAACATGAGACTACCAAAGAGCTTCCCTCTTCTGTGAAAATCTTCCCCCCAAATCTGCTGCAGGAATAGTGTTTCTGTGTTTGGAGGGGAATGGGCAGGCAGCTGCTTGGACATTAGAAATGTACAGTGTGAATGCCAGCACATCTTTGTTAAATAAATATGAACTGCTCCTTCCATAGGGATTCTTAAAGATAACTATCAAGTCAAGGCATGTCACTGGAAATTTGCGTGTCGTTTGAATTCCCTGTCATTTTTGTCATTAGCAATCTGTATTTCTTACTTGAATGCCTGTTTCTTCCTGTAACTTGCCAAACTCTGAATTCACTTTCTCTGGTACTTGTGCCTTCTTGGATCTGGAGTCTGACCATAAAAAGACAATATTAGAAACTGAGTCCACTGTTTTTTCTTTTGCTCCGTAAAAATTTTCACTTATACATGGTTGTGTCAAAAGACTGTAGATTGTTTATAGGGAGCTTTTAAGTTACTCATTCTTCAAGTAGTTCCATTCTCTGCATTGTCCTGATTAGCATTTGTGGTTTTTTTCACATGTGAATGTGCTCTTGGGATATCCCACAGAAAAGAAAAAAAAATGGTGTAAGAATTATAATTTTTTTAATCTTTCTAGGCTTTTTTGTATTTTAGGATGCAGTTACTCAGAAAATGGCATTTTGATCATCAGGAAATTATATGCACAAAACATAAACACTTGAGTTCTTTATGAATTTTTTTTTTCACCCTCGGGAATTAAAGCAGATTTCTCTTCCCTACTGTTACAGTATTGAAGTTAATACTATTTAATTTGAAAGGCATAAGCAGAGTTCTTGGGTGGAATAAAAGGCATTTTGTAACAGTTTTCTGTGATACTGAACAGGGAATCCAGAAAGGACCTACTTGCTTCCTATGCAAGTTTTACTGTCTCTTTGGTTACCAAATGGTCTATTTCTATAGTTGTGTGTAATATTCAAGGTGAAAAATAATCAGTGCTACTTTCACATACAGCACAGGTTCAGGATATTGGAAGGACTGGACAGAGATGTGGATTGTCTGCTAGATGCATGTCTTCTTAGAGAATCTATAACTAGATAAAAATGTTGTCATTTCTCAGCTGATGGATAAAAGGTGGTGGAACACTGGATAAGATATTAACTGATGAAGCTTTTCAGATTTGCACTGAAGTGGTGGAAGCAGCAGGGGCTGTCCAGGTAGGGAGAAATTTTGTCTTGCCATCTCCTCTAATGGTATGGATTGGGTGCTAGGCTGAGGATGTGTGTGCAGAAGGTAATGAGGATGAAACTGGATCTGTGTTCCTGTTGTCATGAGTGATGGCCTGGCTGTAAAGCATTACTGGAGGATTGTGCCAGCAGGATGCTGGTGCCAGGTACAGGCCCTGAAGAGGTGACTGTGGAGAGTTCCTCAGCAGATGTGTGTGAACTGGTTTTGATCCTCCACCAACATTAGTCAGATGTCTTGATCAGACACTGAGGAGGAGAACAGGGTGTCAGGGAGATAAGGGGTGACAGTGAGAAGAAGGAAAGGACTTGAGGCCTGGCTTTGGAGGGAAAGAGGGGTAGTCTGGGAGGGAGGAAATGCAGAAAAGGGAAGTAATAGCAATATGGTGTGTGGAGGAAGCACATCGAGTTCATGGTTCCTTAAGTTTATTTTGCCTGTCCTCCTTCTACTTGTGTGCTTGTCATCTCGTGGCAAGGTGTTAGCACAATCCACTGGTGAGTGACATAACTGTGTCACCCATCATCCCCTCCAGGCTTGGGGTGCTGCTGTGCTGCCTCTGGGTGAGGGCTGGGCGAGGGGTGAGTCAGGGGCAGCCCTGGCAAGGCAGCCGCTGTCTGCCCTCACTGCCTGGCTGAGTGCTGCACTGGAATTTTCCAGGTAGGGCACAGAGAGAGGTGAGAGGGAGAGCGCGTGGGACGGGATTTGGACAGGGAAGGGCTCGTCCCAGGGAGAACTACCCGTATGCCGAGCCCCTGGTACATAAGGGAACACCAGTATAAATAAACTAATAAATCAGGGGCGAATGCAGCAGATACATAAAAACATCTAATGCTGCCTTTGCCTTTTATTACCTTTTCATTACCATTTTCCTTTATTAATTTGAAACATGCAGTGACTTTTTTTTTTTTTTTCTCCTCTCCCTCTCCAGCATGGATTTCAACACATACTTGTGCGGGTGCCAAGAACACTGTGTTCTGTTAAGTCACGGGGTGACGTCGGGCGCTGGCCGCCCGCCAACCTGGGTCAAGTTCATTCAAATAAGTTTCAGCGGCAGCCCTTGCTGCCCCAGCCCCGACAGTCCTGCCTTCACATGGTAGATGGCTCTCTTGCGTTAGTTTTCTGGAGAGCTTGGGATTTCAGGGCTTTCAATTTGACAGGCTTTTGGGTTTCCTGTAATGTTTGCAGAAGGATTAATGAAAAAAAGAGAAAAAAATAGCCTGACCTCGCATGAATCTGTGCGGGGAGGAAAGGAGATGGCCATGGGTTTACTGAGCAGAGCAAGGTCTGCAAGTTGGAGCATGTGTTCCTCTGCCCACTGATTTTTATTGTTTCTTTTTTTTTTTTTTTACTTCTGTCCTTGGATGGCTTTTAATCGTGATGTAAAGACTTTGTGTCTTTAAAGCAGGAGCTACTCCTGAGTTTCCAGTGACAATCCTGTTCATGACAGAAATAGATGAAATGGCACAAAGTGTGTAAAAGCGGCAATGGCTGTGCTAGATTAATCACTTCCCTTTCCTGAAGGATTTTGTATTTTGCTCTCTTAGCTCTGGAACTTTGGACTGCTCTTAAAAATGCATTGAGCAAAGAAATCTGTGGTCAGGGTGAGTTTCCCATGTACAGGATTATCCCATGTCGTGGTGTTAAAAAAATCAGACTAGTTTTCTTGGTCTCTTTATTCCAGCTTCCCTTTCAGGGGACTGTGTTGTTGCTACTTTGCATAGCAGCATACTTTTCCTTCCTGTAACCCTACCAGAAATCACACTAGATCCCCTCCCCTTCACTTCCAGTAACTGCTCTGTGAGCAATAATTTTGGAACTACTGGCAAAATAAGAGTCTTTGACAAGCTTCTAACATCCTTACAACAGGACAGCATTTGTAACACCAGAGACATCACTAACTGGTCTCTAAGACAGCTGTTGATATTTTAGCATTTAATGAGAAACCCATTCTTCCTGTTTGTTTCTGAGATATATATTTTTAATTAAAAATGAGGTCTCTGGGAAAACTTGGTGTTTCCAGAGAGAGCTGATTGGTTTTAAAGAGGATAGAGAAGTGAATTTGCAGCTCATGATTTAGATCTGTTTTCACCATCTATCCTTTGGACAGATTAGCCATTTTATTTTTATTCTTTTTAACTGTGCACCAAGTTTCTATGTCTTGGCTCACTTGATATTTGGCTTTTAAGGGAGAGAAACATAGTAGTGTCAGGTTCCCATGATTCAACACCCACTCTTGAAACACCCACTCCTGAGTTACCTGTTAGTGCTTGTTGGCTTATCTTCTCTGTGTGGGAGAGTGGAGGATGATCAGATTTGTGTTCATCACTAGGTGTCACTCACTTGCAATTACTTAAAGTATGTTTCAGGGCAAAATTAAAGGAAACAAGAAACTCTCTTGCTTCCTACCTCACCCGGTTTGGGTGTGTGTGGGGGGAAGAAAATGGTGTGAAATCTAGAAAAGTATATTTTCTCATCCTTCTTTCCCATAAAACTATTGTATGTGGTGTTTTGTAATTTTATTGCTTTAAGTGTGTCTTAGTCTGTTGGCTTTTTTGTTGTATAGTTCTGTTGATGCAAGATAATGTTTTCTTGTATATTTTCAATAGCATCATGTAAAAGATACGGAAATCTAGCTCAAGGGAGGTGCAGTGATGTAACTACAGGATCATTTGAGAGAATGCTTGGAAAAAAATGAGATGACAGGACTCAAAATTGTTCCTGGAACTTGTCTGCTGAGCTGTGTTGGGCAAAGGATGCTGATTAAAAACTGTGCACATATAAAGATGATTTATCTCCATGTTATTTAACAAATTATGTGGAATGTGATGCCTCAGCTGGGTCCTGGTCAGCCTTCTCTTTCATCAAATGATTAGTGTGGGGAATGTATGTTCAGTTGTTGAAAAATAGAATATTTCAAAATTCTAACACCAGTGCTGAATAAACAGAAGTGAGGGAGGGAGGAAGGTTAAACAGTGAAACTCAATAGATTTTTTTTTCAGTGCACACCAAATGCTCTAAATATTTTATTCCATAGGAAGATTTTTCAGAGAGTGTAGAAGTGTCCATGTAGATAGCTGGAAACTTTATTGGCAAGGATGACAAATTTCTTTTCCTGTATCTCTCACCCTTCCTCTGTGTTTTTCCCTTTAAATGGGACGTGTTTTATCCAACCTGATTCTGTCATTTGGTTTGAGGGCTGGGACTGCTGTGGATTAGAATGTTTTGTAGACCATGCCTTCCCTCCTTTGTGTCCAAGTGAACTAGGTCTGGATTGTGTCTGTCTCCTTGGGAAATTAAATCTCATGGAGGGTCTCAAGGCAGTAGTTGCTGGGCAAGGTTCTCTAAATGGCTTCAATGGTGTTTAATATGGACTTGGAGTGTCAGTAAAGAAAAAAGGGTGAAAAACCAAAACTTGTCTATTGTGTATTTCTTTTTCATCCTTTCTCCTGTGTAACCAGAAGCATTAGTTCAAAAAGTGTGACTTTATACATAAATTACCTTCCCCCACCCTGTCTTATACTAGTAGAGGCAATTTGAGATCACCTCTGAGAAAGGTGACCTAAGCCAAGGAAACCCCTTCTAGACAAAAGTCATTATTTCTGTGAACCTGCAATGATGATCCGCTGAAAATAACAATAATAGAGCAAATCTGCTGTGTGGATATCCATAGAAGCTATGTGCTAACTCTATACAATAATAGAGCAAATCTGCTATGTGGATATCTATAGAAGCTACGTGCTAACTCTATAAACACATAAATCTCTTAAGCTCTGTGTCAGACCCTGTGTTTATAATGTCTTTGCTCATATTTAGGCCCTGAAACCAGCATGAATTTCTTATGACAGCTGAGAAGAAAACACGCAGCCTCCACTGATACCTGCACAGATATGACAGAACTCTTAATCATAAGATTTAGTTTCCCTTTGCGAAGATTATAGGTTGAGATTCATCTCCTTGTTCTATCTTGGATTACTAAGTGTTTGTGGCTGTGTGTCACTGTATTTATCTAGTCCACATGCTGTATTTGAATTTAACTGAGAGTGTGTTTGAATGAATAAAGTAGCATAATTTCCTTCCCTTCCCCTGAAGGAGAGGTGGGTTTCTTTTAAAGTATGGCAGCTATTATGACTAACTATATAATTACACCTTTAATCAGACTCAACTATTTTAGATACACAGTAGCCCCATTTGGCCCCTCAGTGTTGAACTGAAAACCCTCTAAAGATGCATAGTATGGCACATAGTCATCATCGTCACCTTTAATCACTCAGCATGTTAAAGCCACTGTGCAGGAGTATACATGGCTGTGTGATTTGCTTTTGGGGGTGCTGGTGAGGACAGGGAAGAGACACGTTACTTAAAATTCCTTTTTCTGATTCTGAATCTGTGAGGACACTATTGTATGTCTCTTCTTTCTGCCTCTGATCATTTTGCCAACATCCAAAATGGATTTCTTCTACTGTTGTATTGCGTTTGAAGGTGAATGTGGCTCTGATGACATGGGAAGAAGTTTTTAGTCTCTCTGGGTTCCTGAAGCCACTGATGGGTGTGGAGAGCAAGTGGTTCAATGCACAGTTCAGAGGCATGGCCTCCAGAAAGCCTCTTTGTCTGAACAATGAGCAAGGTGTCCTTGCCCTCACAGCTCTTTAAAGACACAGGCAGGGCTGCTGAGTGTTCCACTTCGTGCAAGCTAAATTAGGGTCTCTAATTTCTGACATATTGGGATTCATCCTTAATATAAGAAAATGTACTGCCACCACTAACATATCAGTTTTTTAGTTCACACATTTCAGCTGTGGTGTTAATTCTGTGACTTTAACTAAGCCTAATAAGGGCTATTTCTTGCAGAGCTTAATTATACTAGCAGCCATTTTTAAAAGAAATCTTTTGCTCTAGTTGCAAGACAGTTGTTTCCAATATTTACTTCAGTTGTGTTTCATGTTTTGCCTGATGTGATTTTGTTTGTTTGTTTTTTTGTGTAAAGAAGAAGAATAGAGGAGGAGAGGGAGGGGCAGATGCTGCATAATGAAGGGATACTACCAGAAAGGCAGTTCTGTCAAATGTAGTCAGATGCATGGATTGTACAAGGTGGCACGCATGGTTTATTTTTGTTGTCATTTCTGAAACTAACAAGCTAATTTCAGGCTAAAATGTTAAATATTGTTGGGAGAAGGTTAGAAAATGGCTGAGAATGCTATTTAAGAAGGTTAAAAAGAGCTTAGGGTTGTGCTGTGATCTCACATGGAAAGGCCCAGAGTTCAGAAGTGAGCAGACCTGTGGCTACAAGACACACATGTGTACCTGACAGAGTTCTCAGTCTTAATTATGCACTATCTATTTTACTTCACTGTGAGTGAAAAATTCTGAGCATCATGTTTGCAAAATGGATCATGACAAGGCTAGAGTTTGTTGCCTGTTACTGCATGTTTTCTCGCAGCTTACTGGGTATATATGAATATTGCATAGGGATGTTGGTACAACACTAAGATAAGGGCAACAAATTAAAGCAAACATAAGAATTGGGAGAGCCTTTGTAAAAATGTGCAGACAGCTCGTTCAGCACAACTGTTGATGGCTTGGCCTTGAGCTCAGTTGGTGGAGCTGCTGCTGCCTCGCTGCCAAGATTATGTGTGTGATGTAATTGTGCCAAGCCCATACTGTCAAAGTATTACAGCAAAACTGTCTGTGAACTGGGCACATTCCCAGTTACATTCAGGTACAGTAACAAGGTAAATGGAAAGGTTTTGACAATACTGTATATATGTAGATTTACAGCTTGAAGTGGGTGTTTTGGGGCAAAAAGGGCAGTGTCTTTTGCTGAGCTGGTAGAGAACATTGTCTTTGCTCAGTGCCAATATTATCTCTTTTACTAAATGGCCCTACAAGGATGCCACTCTCCCTAGCTGCAGAGGGTTATTGCAAGCTGCAGAGGAAAGATGTAAGAATGGCTACATAGGACAGATTGAAAACCCATCCAGCCCATTGCCCTGTCTGTGCTTGTGGCCAGATGCCCACAATGTGGACACTGGGTATAAGCATATGTTAAGCTGAAAGAATTAACTGACCAAATAAGAGCACCAGTTGCTTTGTTGCTGGCTGAATATGAAATAATCCTTGATCTTCAGTGAAAACTAGATATTTGAATGCTATAAACTTCTGAGGTTTTTTTGTTTTGGTTTTTTTTTATTCTGAGTGTTTTTTGTTCTCTTTTTTTTTTTTTTTTGCTTGGAGTCATATTCTTAGGATAGTTATATAGTCCTAAACTGAACTTGTTTATGTGGTTGCGTGCAATTTCTTTATGCAACCTTCACAAGCCCCTTCCTGCTTTCTGAAGTTTTTGGAACAGTTAGTTAATTCTAACTCTCCATCTTCCTCTTTGACTGAAATTTGCAATTTCCTTTCGAGAAACAACTTCCTATTGAGTACTAACTTATCTGACCACTTTGATGTATTTGAAGTATTTTTTTGAAGTCCTGAAGACATTGCAAAATCCAGTGTTGTCTTCACAGCTTGAATTTCTGCACTGTCTGAATTGAGGAAGTGCAGAAGTGGATAGGAGCTCATCTAACTAACGAATAAAAATACAATTAAATTGTGCTTGATCATGCAGTGTCATTGTAAAATTCCAATCTGTGGTAATTGAAACCTGGTTAGGGAGCTCAAGAGGACTGAATTGTCACGTTTTTGCTGTGATCAGCATTGGCTTTGGGAGATTTGGAAGTTGTGTGGATTTCCAAAAAATGCTGCAGCATATTTGGATGCAGATGCAGAAGTGGGCTGATTTCTGCAGTGCAGCTCATCATCATGCCAAAGCTGCAGGAATCTAAGTCCTGGCCTGCAAAATAGCCATTAAATGTAGATTTAGATGCCTGTGTGCTGTATACAATAAACAGATGAGCTTAAGTGCTAAATACCAGGATTCCAAGCTACTGTCTTTCTGACTAAGGAACACTTAAGCTCCCTGGTGTTCCTGCACTTTATCTAATGCCTTTTTGATGTGGAGCAGGGACTGAAGCTCTTCAAGACCCTTTGAATCTTGTGGGAGTTTTTTCTGCAGTGACACAGCCTTTGAGGGAGAGGTAGAAATTATCTCCTCATTGCTTTGTTTGGTGGGTTGAGAGCTTTACTGGGAGGAAGGGATTTAAATTCTCTTAATATAGAGATTGTCTTGTTAGAGTTTGGGCTTCTCCATTGCTTAGGCTGAAATGCCTGGAGTGTAACAGAAGAGCTGTGTTTGCTGTTGTGGATGTGCTTTCCAATGCAAGCAATGCATGTACAGCATGCTGTGAGTGGAAATCCCTGCAGAGCATTAACTCACACCTACTGAATCAAGCCCCTGAACAGGCTTGGGTACAGAAGTACCAACTTTGTACTCACAGGCTTATATGTGACATAAACCATGAGTCTGCAGGGTTGCAGTGCGTCTGGTTATGTCCAAAACTCTTGGACTTTGATGTCTAAATGCCTTCAAAACTCCTCTTGGAGCCTGAGCCTTAGCTTTTTTAGCTGAAGAGAATCTTCTATATTTGCATGCACAGAACATTTTCAATGTTTTCTTTAATTGTCATCTCCCTGAAGTTGTCCAAGTGATTACCAGTCTGCTGTTTTGAAGAGTTAACCAGTTACGTGAGGACTTTCAAAGGTCCTTTAAATTTGATTGTGTACTTTACAGTTCTGCTTCTCCCACCCCTCAATGCTAACAGTGCTCAGTGTTTTTACAGTGTTTTTACATGGGAGTTGGTGTCTAGCACCCGTGCAAAATATATTTCAGAACAAAGTTGCCAGATACAGTTGAGAATCACTTGTGAAAAATTTGTCTTAAAGAAAATGTCCCCAAACCACACGACTGAGTCTTAAACATCAGGCTTTCTGACTCAGTCCTACACTTACACCACACCACTAGATGATGACGCTTTATTGTGAAGGTTCACCAGTTCAGGCAGTACTTCATAAACATCATCTGCTTTTAAAAGTACATCCTTGGCTTTCTATTACAGCTATTGTTTCCTCTTTTGTATCTGAAACAGGGAATTCCCCAGATTTCTCCCCAAGAGCTGCTGCTTCTTTTTTTTTTTTTTTTTTTTTTTTTTTAATGTAATTCTGGGTTGTATTCCCTCCCTGGAAATCTTCTGGTTTAATTTTATTTCATCAGTTACAATCAGTCTTATGGTGGTGGTTGCCATCTACAGAAAATCTACCAAAAATTATTTCCTCTGCTTCCACCAATGTGGTTTTATATGCTGCCTGTCAAACTACTTTAGACGTGCTTTGTGTTTCTTTGTGCCAGGGTTGTATCCATAGAGAGGTCACATTTGTGCACCTGGTCTTCAGACTCTTGGCTGTGATATGTGGTAGTAGTATAAGAGCTAGAAAACCCATGAGCATAAATCCAGTGGTGTTGTATCATATCAAACCTGATTTATATGTTTTCTGGATCCTCTCTCTACACTGTGCTTTTTAAATGGTTGTCAAATGAAGTAGAGGAGCTTTTCTGATCTCTACCTATTTTTCCTGTACTACTGTACTTGCTGTTCAGGATATGAATAAGGTTGTTCCTCTCTTCTAAGTGATTAGTCCATAACAGAATCAGTACGATTTTGGCAGTTTGGAGGGAAAATGCATTTAACATGTCTTGGATTTCCAAGTGTAAATTTGGCTGTAGCAGATGTCAATAAACATGTCAAAAGCATTTTTATCCAGAAGTCTTGGTATGTGTTAAAGTTATATTAATGGTCTGAATTGCAGTAGCTGTGGAAAACTGTAAGTCAGCATTTTGAATATTGAGGGTTTAATTGATGCACTTGTAATTGTATTTTCACATTATTTTGACATAAGAGTGTAAAACTGAGAAGGAATCTTTTCTCCGAGAATATTAAAATACTTGTCTGAGTCTTGAAAATAGATTCCCCTTTATGCCTAGACTAAATAATCTTGCACCATTATATGACACAGCTGTGTTTGTTCTTATTCGGAATTTTCTTAGCTAAATTTTGTTGTTTTATTTTTTTAACAATATAATTAGTGTATGGTTTACTTTTAATGAATTTATGACTGTAGAACACAATGTGATGCATACCTTTCTTTGATATCTAAAAACTTGCTTTAAATTTGTCTCTCCATTTTTGAGAAGAATTATATTGATTGATTTATGTTCTTACTGTCCTAGCACTTAAAGGAAAATACTGTCTGAGTTGTAGTCTAAATAATTAAAACATCAGTATAGATAAACTGATCAGGATTTTGGCAAGTAGAAAGCAAGGTCTTGCTCCACTGCAGTTCTGTCATATTTTGTTCCCTGAAGAATGACCCTTAGATGCATGTGGAATTTTTGAGATTTTAAAAGACAGATTCTATTTTTATTACTATTATTATCATTATTATTGTTTTTATTTAAGCCATGTCTGCTGCAATGTCTCGCCCATTTTTCTGACCAAAATGAAATTACTGTTGTTGTGAGCTGGGGAATGCAGATCATCCAGGCAATTTAGTTTACTCTATGCACGAGTATCTCTTTGGTGATTTGGAGTGGGAGATACAAAATGATGCAGTGTTTTAGTTACTGTAGACCCTGATGACCGCTTGTTGCTGCTGAAGTAATAGGAGTGCATGCTGTG
Source organism: Muscicapa striata striata (assembly GCA_030060385.1). Taxonomy (NCBI): domain Eukaryota; kingdom Metazoa; phylum Chordata; class Aves; order Passeriformes; family Muscicapidae; genus Muscicapa; species Muscicapa striata. Next base: position 1,435,902 of record JAREIS010000215.1, read on the forward strand.
TTGTTCTTTATCTAAGAAAAGAACTTCCGATGAAAATAGTTGCCAGTAAGACAAGCACAAAATTGATATAGTGGGTGCCAAAATTTGCACTTCTGCATTTAGGAAATAAAACTGCCTGTCACACAATTCCTAAAAATGGTGCAGCTGGAAGCCCAGAACTGCCTGAGCACTTCAAAGCTGCTGTCACTGTCCCTCTCCTTTCTCCATTTGGTTTTTTTCGCTTCCCTGTCCCAAATTTTCAGTGCTGAGCACAGCTCTCAGAGCTTGCTGGTGTTTGAGAGTTAACTGCTGCTTAATGAGAAGTATTTTTTTTTTTTTACTTTTAGTATAAACTTTGCGCTCAGTTTTGTGGCCCCAAACATTTCATGAAATTGTAACTTGCACAGTATCTTTAGTTGCTTCATGCTTCAAACATTTCAAGTTTTTGATCAGAATGCTAATAGGTCTCTTCTAAGTTCAAGAGAAAAAGATTTGCAACACTTTTTGAAAATCCTGCTAGCTGCAGAGTTCAGTCTGAAGGACAAATATCACATATGCATTTTTATTTTGGGAAAGGAAAATGAGGAGAATATGTTTGAGTATCTTGAGGGATAAATTTCTAAATGCTCTTGTCAGATGTTGAATTAGCTTCTGTGATTTTAGCATTATCTTGTCAGCTTTGGGCTTCCCTTATATTATAAAACGAGAGGACATACACATCCCACATGCGAATTTTGTGTTTTCCATGTGTAAATACACATTGACACGTGCTAACAGAATAGAAAAGAAAACGACAGTTTTCCATTATTTTTCCCCTCCCCTTTTGAAGCACTGCTTTAAGAATGGAACTAAAATTCAACCATCATAATCTCTCAATCTGGTGTGAGATAGTGGAGGCATGAAGCCAAAAGCTATTGGTGACTGCTGGGGAAACCAGTCAACTATTGCTTTTTCAAGTATGTTAAAGTATGCAGACATGCACTGAGGCTCTCTTTTCTCTTTACCTGTAATTGAGCAGAATTACCTTAATTCTTCTTAATAATACTACTTTATGCAAGTTTTATAATTCTTATAAGGAAATTAATACAAATTATGGATGTTTGCATTTCAGGGCTCCTTTTTTTACAAGTTTTCCATGTCAGCTGCTCGCCCATTCTTAGAGAATTACAGTCCATTAAGTTTAGTTGTGCAAGGATTATATTTGATTACTGGGACATTTCAAGTGTATCTTTCTGATAAGTTTATCTATGTGCTTATTTTCTACAAAAGTTTTAAATATCCATGGTTGTCTCCATGGGTCCTGCAATGTATGTTATACCCATATTATGTCAGGCATGTCACTGAATGTAGTGTAATACACCTATATTACAGCACACACATTTTTAGTCTAATCTACATCTCAAAGAGGTTTTAAAGTCTGTACTTTGAAATCTTTTTATGTACTGTGAACAATCAACACAGCTGAATGTGTCAAACTTAAGACACTATTGTAGCAGTTAGCACTTTTGACTCTCTCTATAGAAAGTGTGTATTTGCAGCAACATTGCAATTTTCATTTACAATGCTGTACCCACTTGATGGTTACTTTATATTCCTTCTGTTACCCCAAAGTTTAGGCACATGATCTGAAATACAATCTGTAAACTTCATGTTGGGCTTCATTTTCTTTCTTCTTTTTCCAAATAGAACTAACTTTAGCTGAGTACATTTAATGTATTTTTCAAAGTGGTTTCATTGTTTGGTGTTCTCTGGCTTACTTGGAGAAGAAATTAAATTAATCTTCTGTTTCTTTAGCCTGCATATAGGTACTCTCATTGATGTTAGAAATCAGTTTAGATGAAGGTGGTGCTTTTGTGTGCATGCACATGCTGTCATCGCTGACACAGTATTTCAGACGTGGTAAGACATTTCCTGCCCTGAAATGTTTGTTGTTTAAAATAGTTTTAACAGTGCAAAACCACAAAATGATCTAGAAAAGGTAGGCTGTGGAAGGACTTCTGGAGAGGAGGGAAAGGGTTGGAAGAAGCTGGAAATGAAGAGGAGGGAAGAAGTGAAGGGACTATTTTAGGCTTTGGGGGCAGTTCCTCAGGAGCTGTGAAGCAATAAATGGGGCAAAGGGAAGCGCAGTCAAGTGAGAAGAATGTGGAGTGAGTGGGAGTAGAAGAAAATGAATGTAATGTGCTGCACTGCCCAGCAGCCTGGTGTCTCCTTAAGCTGCCAGCACTGCAGCCGTGAATGCTGGCACTGCTGCAGCTGGAAGTGCAGAATCTCAATTTCAAGATGTTTCTGTGTGTCCCTGTGGATATTGTTAACAAAATTTTTTCCACTAAGTGCTGAGCATTATTGCAGAAATTATGCCTGTATTGCATTTGTGTTATACAACACTCTGCCACTTTTATTTCCATTCTCTCTCATTTTTTCTTCATTTTATGATAAGTGTTTTTCTAGGGGTTTTCACAGGAAGCAGCAAATCAACCAAAGAAGAGAAATCGGTGTGAATAATTTGTACTTTACAGAATATCTGTGTGCAATCCCTCATTTAGTTGCTTTCTTTAATCTCAAAAATAACATGCTTGCAGTTATCTACTTTTAGAAAAAAAATACATAAATATGAAAGATTTGAAATCTTTGACTGTTCTCTGATCTATCTGTACAGTGCCATTACTGTGAGACGCATTTTCTTTTTTAGAAGCAACTTTTTGAAAAGCTTGCAAGATGGTTATACAGTTCATAACTGTATTGGCTAAAGGTGAGAGAAGCAATTTTATAAGGAAAGATTTAATTTGCTGAGACCAAATGATCTGTTTGGAGAAAAAAGCACCAAACTTTTGAGACCTATAGAAGGACTTAGTGCTAAATGCTTGTCTGCTTTCCCACAGTTATATCTGTTTGTCTTGTAAAAGATATTACCTCCTATTGCCAGTATTTGTTCTCTCTGAAGGCTTGGATTAAAACTAAACAGTTGCTTGAAGATGGAAATGTATTTCCTCCTTTAACAGTACCTACTGAATCCTGCAGGTGTTTAGTCTAGGTGCTTTAGGATTTAGTTCATAAATAATAATTTGGCTTTTAATCATGCCTTTCAGTTGAGTCCTCTTGTTACATCCAAGCTTTAACTGGGATGATTACCATAGCATCACCTAAACCAGAGACAATAAAACTGAGGTTTCATGGCACGGATCCACTAACTTTAATAAATGAAACTGAGTGAATAACTATAAACAAAGAATGTGAAAGTAGGTTATCAAACCATGTGATAACATCTGTTCCTTGGAAACATGAAAGTAACTATTTCTGTGTCAAGAACGAAACCCTGTTTAAGTGGTATTATAAGCTGACTGCAATTTTCCTGTGTGCCCAAACTTCAGTGTATAATGTTGAGGCTTCTGTGCGAAATGATGTAATTATCTGCATGCCCTATCAGAGTCAGGTATTATATTTGAAAGCCTGGGTCTCTGTCATCTGGAGGATCCTTATCAAGATGAGAGCTCAACTGCGTGGGATAATATGCAGTTGCATGAGAGGAGACCTGGTTCTGTCCCTGAATAGTTTGCAAGATGCAACACGTGAAGTGGCGTCTCCCCCTTCCCCTCTTTTTTTAAAGGAAGGGAATGGAGAGCAAGGGTTACGGTAATTCACTTGAACATAACGTTTGCTAACAGTATGCGTAAATTGTCCAAATTGTCTTTAACAGCCACTCGTTTTCCCTGAGAGAAAATGAAGATGTCCTTGTAGGATGGAAAAAAAACATTAGACAAAGCAGGAAAAGCAGTTGTAGGCTGTCCATGTTAACATTTTTCAGCATTATTTGGTCTGTTAGAAGTTGGCTGTGACTCTGTTACAGACTGATGTTGAGATCAGTGGTAGTGAGAGAATACTAGGAAGTGATAGATTGAATTCTTAATGCTAAAGAAGTCAACTAAACTGCTAAAACAATGCTTTTAAGAGATGCAGTTGTAGTGCAAATGCTACAGATGCAGAGATTGAAGCAGGGTCTATAGTCCATAGAGTACAAATCAGTGTCCCTTAACTGATGCTGAGTAATCTTGTTTTGTGCTAATTTTGCACTTTAGCAGCTCACTGTCCCCTACTATTCTTTCCTGTCCTTGTGCACAGCAGACAACAGTTTTTTTCAGTCTTACCTTTGGGGTCACTGTTTAATTCTACATCTACAGAGAACCCTCAGAAATGAATAGTGCTTCTTGCTTTCCAGACCGATTTTGTGTAAAAAGGCACTTGGGCTGAGACGAGAGCCTCACCTGTTTCGGTCGGCTGATCCATGCCTCAGAACAACCTGTTCTGGGAGAGGCAGGCTGGAACAGCTTGTGGATGTATTTCCAGAGGTATAGCCTGCCTAACCTGTTTGCCTTGTGAAAGCTGAGGTTTCTACTCAGGATTAGAAGTTACGGCTTCAATTTCATCTTCCTTACCACTTGAGCATTCTTTACCTGGCTTAAAAAAAAAAAAAAATAGTCAGTAAACATCTTTGCATTAGGTCTACAAAAAATCTGGTTTGTTGTAATTTTAATTAACTCTTCTCCCCAAGTTCTTTTGAATAGCAGATTTTCATGTTGATTTTTGTGTGTCTGTGCAAAATCTTGTTTTAATGTTATTTTTTTTGTTCTTGTTTTCTACAGTGATTAGTGCTGCATGCAGGATACTGCCTGCCAGTGGTGTATGTGTACAGGATTGTGTGTGAGAGAGCTCAAACCAAACAAAAACACACACATCTCCCCTGACAAAAAAGAATGCACAGCCAAACATACTGCATGCAGTCATAATCGTCACCTCATTTTCCACTTCAAGGCAGTATGATCTAAACAAGATATGGGAACTGATAAATGATGATACAAGTTATTTATTTTGTTAATTATTATTTCATGTGTGATATAAACCACCATTTTGTGGGCTTGTGTACTGTGCTTCAACTTCCTCACTCTGTGAAGTGTTAAGAGGGAGTTTTCCTGTCCCTACACAACTTTTCTTGGTTTCAAAAATGGTGCAGGAAGCCCAGCATCAGATAATTGGCTCTTGGATCTGACAGCAGCCATTCCATTCCAATAATTTCTGTGGAGTTCCAGGAAAGCCCTTTCAACTCCGTCAGTGCATGAAAGAATCTCTGAAACTGTCCCATTTGCTTTTCTTTTGATAACAGCTACTGATATTTTCCTTTGGATAGAATCCTACTTATGGGGTTACCTTTTAAGACAGTATTTTGACAGGGCTTGCAGAATAAAGGGTGTCAGACCTGGGTAAGACTTCCCCAGGAGCTCTTCAAAGGGAAGCCCAGCAATGTAAGCAGTGGTGTGTGGGGTTTGGTAGCTGGCCTGCTTCCTCCAGAGATAATCATGAATCAATTTCCTTTACGATAGGAAGCTCTGGGCTGCTAGATGCAATGAATCCTTTTTGATTAGTCATAGAAGAGAAGTCCTAACCACTTGTTTAAAGTCTCAAAACACCATTAAAGAGGAGATGAGGGTGCAGTCTGTGACCAAATTCTGCTTTGAATAATTACAGTGTTGCTGCCTACACTTCTCCTCCATATTCAAGTAGATACCACATTCTTCTTTGCTACTTGGCATAAATGATTTTGTGTGCTAATAACTACTGCATTCCAGCCCTGGGGTGGTGGCAGCTGGGAGACAGCAGACATTCATTCCCATGTCTGTGTGAAGGGAGATGTTGCTGAAGTTTAGTGATGGCCAAGCAGGGGAAAAAGAAGCTTGGTGGGGCTTTGTCTTGGAGAATCCCAAAGAAGTCCTTGAGGTGGCCGTCCTGATGCTTGAGGAGCACATGGCTCTGTTTCCTGTAATGGCAACCACAAAGTGCTAATGTGTGTGCAGCAGGACATGTCATTTCCTAGTGCACTGAACCAACAGCACTGATAAATATTTAGGACAGATCAGATGGTCTGAATGCGTGTGCTGGGGAGGAATGCTGTACTTGGCCAAACAACCAGGCATTATCTGAGATCCATTTTAAATATGTGCTGTCTCTATAATAACACTAGGTGTATCTGTTCCAGATACAAAATTTCAGTTAATCTGCAGTGTCAGTTTGGGCTTGCAAGTCCAAAAATACTCTTTCATTGTTGTTCTTTTTTTCATATGATTATCTCTGCCCACGCACTGCTACCTAATCTTGTATTTTTGTGTGCTGTTCCTGTGGTTATTCCATGAGAAGAATGCTTGGTGTCACCCACAGAGCAACACACGACTAACTCTGCACTTCAACATAAAGTTTCCTGTATAAAGGAATATTTGAATTTTATCTCTCTAGAGTAAAAGGAGCTAGCTTACCAAGAACCAAATTATTTCTCTAGCTACTAGGAAAGTAGGCTTGGCACAGACTTCAGGGCTTCAGTTAAGGCTTCAGAAAACACAGAGCTTTGAAGAGAACTGCAAGCTTTAAATCCTTTGTATCTTTAATTATCTTTATAGGGCTGAATAATATCCTGTACTATCTGTGTGCACAATGCTTGAATTAATTTTGTGTTGATTAACTAAGGGAAAACTTCTTTTCTTTTACCTTTACCCTACTCCCTGTAATCCTGCAAACCAGCTTCTGGTGGAGTTAGCTTCGAGCATTCATTAGCATAGCCTAGGCCTTTGACATGCTGCACTGGTGATTTATGCTTGTGAATATTCATTGTGCTAAATCCAGTGGCTTTTCTGCTCACTCTTGTTTTTTAGAGAGCTCCATGCAAGGTACAAAATCTCCTGCCAACCTATGACCAGCTGCCTGGGGTAGAAGTTGGCTGCATTTAAATCCCTTTGCATGCACAGACAGCAAAGTACCTGCAGCACAAATGCAGGGAATACTGGATAAAAGAAGAGGCAGTGGGATGGTCACCTGAGTTCACTGTGTGTGTTTGTTAATACTGGTCAGCTTCCACCCATCCTGAGAGCTGTCATGGGAGGCAGGTAGGGGAATTGCAGATCACTTCTGATAAACACAAGGGAATCAACAAAGGAAAAAAGATAGTCCATGAAAGAACAGACGGGGGTAATAGAAAATGCTTCCAGAACTAGAGGCAAAGATACGTGAATGAACAAGTAGGAAAGGAGATGCCACAAGATTAATTTTACTCTGTATATGCAGTGATCAGTCTGAAACTCTGAAATACTGTTTCTGACATAACTGGGTTCTGTGGCCTTGAGAAAGCCTGGTTCCCTAAGGGTGCTCTGAGAAACCCTGTTAGTTCTGCCATTTGTGCTAGACTGTGGTAGGATAATAGGAGGGAAGAAATTTATATTATTTAGGGAAGAAAATGACAGACAAAGTGACCCCCATCTGCAAAAAGTTCTATCAATGCCTATCTAGAGTTTGATACCCATTTTTTGTCCCTAAGACATACTGCAGCATGCTGAAGTATCTTAGTTTCAGCTGATGAACTTGTTCATAGTATCTGTGAACTTCTATTGAGCATCTTGTCTGCAAAGTACCATCATATCTACTGGGAAAAATTTGCAATATTATCTGAATGTATGACAACTGAACAAATGAAAGTATTTAATGAATATAAAGGTAAGGAGGTATATGGATACTGATATTTTTCTGTGGAAATCACTGAGTGATGTATCTTGGGAGGAGAGACAAGGGAGATGAGAAACCTGCATAACTTCTCATCACCTTGCCTCTTATTAGCAATCACTTTCTGAGATCCTTTAAAAAATACAGATTCATTATTTATTTTAATAGGGTTGGTCTGTTAGCTTTCTTTTTGTACAAAAAGCTTTGTAAGGTTTTGCTTTCCATGCTGAAGCTGGAAACTTCAGATGGACTTCTTGTATTAACTTACTGCTATTTTATTGATAAGAAATATCAAGTGTTTATTAAACTCACCAAACACAGATATTGCTTGCTTCCATCACTATTGAAGTGAAAACGTAATTTTTTCCAGACCTTTTAGAAGCAAGCACTGTCCAGATTGCCAAGGTACTGCCAGAGAATGCTCAAGCTGAATGAGAGATGTTGAAGGTGAAGCAAGAGGTAGCTGAAGCAAATCTCTTGAGGATGAAGGAGGGAGTACTTGGTCACAGAAGTAACATCATGGTATCTTCTGTGCTGCATGTGTGCAAAATCTATGTGGTTATTGAATGCCATCTTCATTACACTCAAGTCAAGTGTTATGTCTTTGAACAATTTGGGCTAGTGTTTTACAATTTCTGTGGTTGGTTTTTTGGTATTTTTTCATTCTTAGTGAATGCAAATTGACATGGGTGAACGTACATTCTTTAACAATCTTAGCTGCTTAGTTGGGAGGGTATTTGCAGTTTCTCATTTTGGTTTCTATTTTTACATGTGTACCATCCTCTATATTTTACTAGTGCCTTTAACTTTCCTTTTTGATGCATTTTGATTAAAAATGCTTAACCTTAAAATAGTGGGTCCTGCATACTCAAATACAGTACCTCTTTGCTTTCCTGCAGTAAAACACTGGCAGAAAAAAATGGCAATAGTCTGTGTATTTATACTTGCCATTTTTCTTTAAAAGAAAGAGCCATAAAAGGGAAGCTTTTATAGCTTTTCAGATGCCACCAGTCACAGAGAAAATAGATTTATTTTAAAATCAAACAAAATTAATTATGTTTATTGTTTTAGTGATAGATTGAGGTCAACCCCTGATTGTTTTTTCAGTCAGCCCCTGGATCTGGACAAGTGGCTAGCATGATATAAAAGAGGGTGTTGTGGAAAGGCCATCATTGGAAATATAGGTATATCTTAGTGAACAGTCTACTACAAAGTATTTAGAGGGATTAGGATATATGGGAGACAATCATGAAAATCCCCAGGATCAGGGATGGTTACATTGGGATCAGGGATCAGAGGAAGGAGTTGAGGTGGGGAAACTGAGCCTGTGTGTAGTGGGAAGCACTGTATTTTCAGCCACTAACCAAAATTACTATATTTCAAAATAATAAGACATGTGGAGAAACCATTTTAATTTGACAATTCTTTGTGCTTAGCTGTGGTGCTCTTCTGAAACTCTAATGATATTACTAGGAATATTATTTAAAAAAAAAAAACCAACAAAAAACAACAAAATAACAAAACTCATGGAAATTCTTATTTGTGTTGTTTAAGATATTGATAAAGAATGAACAATTCCTTCAGTATTTTTCAGTGATTGCTTTAAAGTGAATCAAATTTTTTTCTTTTTTTGCTAGCTTTTTCCCACCATATTGTTGGTAGGCTTGCCAGCTCATTTACTGGATACTTGAAAAATCATGTTTGTTGTGTGTTTTGGAAATATTTTTTCTCTTTAGTCTAGAATTCTGATGATGGCTACAGTTAAAAAATGTACAGAATTGGAAGGCTAAATATTAATTCTTTGTTTTTCTTCTCCATTTTTAGAGTTTCCTCTTTTAAGAAAAATTTCCAACTGACCAATTAAAAAACCATCAACAACAAAAACCTACTAACAAGCAAACAAAACAAAAACCCGAAAGTATGGTTTCCTTGGGGAAGTTCTGTCTAAACAAGTATACAGTAATAAATATTAGCAGGAATAATTAATTAGACAATCTTTAGTTAGGAAAGCTTCTTAACTCCTAAACAGTCAGTGGGATTAAAATGTGCTTAATTTGAGGCACTTCCCCAGGGCTTTTCTCACTTGCATTTCACTTGCTCAGAGAACTTCAGGTTTGCATCCTTTTTTTAGGTGCTGTGGGTATCATAGCAATTTGAGAAAAATTAATGCATTCCTAAAGCAAGAGAGTGCGACAGAATGGTGTTTTAAGAATGAAGTGCTTGCTTACTGCCTTCAGAGTCTTTGAAATCTTTTATTTCTGGCTCTTTTCCAATATGGAAGGAGTTTGTTTTCAGAGAAATATTGTTGCCAAGGGACAGATGTTGACTGTGTTGTGTTTAAAGCAGACTGATATTAATTACATTCTTTTAGCTGTTCTACTTCTCTGGATAACTTTAAAAGGTCCTTCCAATTTCCAGAATACTTAGGTAAGCTCTCGGAACATGAGCACAGTGTCTCGGCATTTATGTGAAAAATGTATTAGAGAACTGGCAAGAGCTGAACTTATTTTTGTGCACAATTGAGAAACGCTGTTTTCAGATGATTACACTAATTAATAGCATGGAACAGCTTTAGCAAATTTAGCGAATGCTGTGATTTCCCTCCCTTTCTTCTTTTGTCTTTCAAGTCTTTATCTGAGCCAGTTGTCAAACAACCTGTGTGGAGCACTACTTACTGCATTTGACCAGAGAAATGGGCTAATTATTTTCAGGACCTATTTTGTGACTGAGACAGCATGATGTGGAGCAACGTCAGCCTTTGGGGTTTTCCAGTTTCCCACTGATAATGCGCAGTTAATGTTTTGCAATTGGGGTTTTGGATCAGTCTGAGTTACTTAACTTGCCTCTTGTACAGTTTTATGCCAGCTTACTTCAGCTGGCCTAGTGCTGGTGGTCCCAGTGACAGGATTGTCACTGCTCACCCCAGCAGAACTTGCAGATAGTGCTCGTTTGGTTGTTTTGGGTTTTTTTCAGCTAGCTCCTGAAGACTGAGCCCAGTTCATGTTTCTTAGTTCTCTGCCTGTTTCAGTGGTTCAGATCATTTTGTTCTGTACTTGGTAAAATGTCACTTTCCAAGTATTTTTGCTTAATACTCAGTACTTTAAGAAACACTGGGTCCAGAGAACATAATGCATGTAACAGCTGTGCAGAGCTCACCGTAGGGATCCAACCCAGCAGCCTTAACCTGGTTCTGCAGGAGCTATAGAGGAGAGTAAAATAAGCTCAGCCAAAGCAGGTGAATTTTCCCTCCCAGCCCTCTTCTCAGCCTTCCATGTCTCTGCAGAGTTTCTTCTGCCTTCTCATCCTCTTGTCTCATCCCTCCCTCAGTGGGATGAGTTCAGTGTGTCCTGAGAGTTTCTGGGAGAAGAGCTCCAGCAGGGTTCTGTGGGGCTGAATTCCAGCCCTGCTGGCTCCCAGTCCTGATTGCTGACCAGTGATCCATCCTCCTTGGAGCTACCTGGAGACAGCCCAACAGCTTATGCTCAACTTTTGAAACCTTCCTGGGAAGCTGTAGGCCTGCTGGACATGGATGAAGGCCTGCTTCAGTGTTCAAAATCGTCTTTTAACAAAAGGTTACATACTTGTTGCCAGCTACAAGCTGTCAATAGAGGCATGTGTTTCTTCCTTCCATTCAGACTATGGAAGCTGACCTTCCTATTTGCTTGAATCCCAATATAAAAGCTCTCTTTCTTTCAATTGTCAGTCATGATCCCTGTCACTCATTAGCCTCTCTGCTTTCCTCAAAACTTGCCTTAGATAAAAGCATTAGCTTAATTCTCCAGACCTAGTTATTTAAAAAACCTACATGTTATTCATCTCAGTTGTCCCTCAAGAGAGGATCCTTATATTCAGGGGTTGATGCTGACTGACAAAAGATTAATGTGTATTTATAGTGAAGTTGTCCAAGTTACGTTAATAAATTGGCATTCAATTTGTGGATTACTGGGTAACATAAAATGCCTACATAAAGCTATACAATCTCATTACCATTCTGTTCAAATAGCTTTTTATCTTTATTGTGTAGGCAATTCCGACAGAAATATCCGAGTACTCATCCGACAGCGACGGCGCGGGCGGCGGCGAGGCGACCCTGGCGCCCAGCGCTGCAGGCTGCAGGAGGGGACTGCAGCCCGGGCCAGGAGGGGACACGGGGGACGGCGCAGCGCGGCCGGCCAGCGAGTGGCTGCGGTCAGCACAGGCCCTGCTGCGCACCCCCGGCCAGCAGCCGGCCAGGGCCCCCCGAGCCCCCGCCGAGTCTGCCCACAAGAGGAGGCTGCTGAGGTAAATGAACTGCCCGCCTTCAGGGGTTCTTCCTGGGTGTTGTTTTCTTAAATTATAACTAAGACAATACTTGGCAAAGCGTTGGAGTGTGTTTCAAAGGTAAATATTTTAGAGATGCAAATACGAGAAACTTAAAGAATGTAATTTATCTATAGACAAGCAAAAAAGGCAAGAAAACTATATTTAAAATCTCTGGTGAAAGCTCTCATCTTGAATTCTGATTAATTTCTAACTTTCATTGCCTTTCTATTAATGCCTTAAAGAGATGTGTGAGTGGGCATACTTTGTTCTAGCTTCTAATAATTTCATTGCTTTGTACCTCTCAAGAAAGTCTGCAAAAATGCTGTACCTCACGTTTTAGGTTTTTTGTTCTTTTTTTTTTATTTTGATCTTCTCCAGATTTATTCCACAAATTATCCAAAATACTGTGGGAAAGGAGTAGATGAACAATAGTTCTGAAGAGTGTAGGACAGACCATTATGTAGGCAATGGAAGGACATATTCTTAAAGTGAAATTTAAATGTCTATGACTAAGTTAAATACATTAGGAAAATATGTAACTGCTGAAAGAAAGTAGCCTGAGATGGAGCCTGATGTTCTAGCTAATTACCATGCAGAAATGGTCACTTCCTATATTAAATAAATGAAAGCTATGTTAACTTAAATGGTATATGTGAAGATATGCCTCAAGCTGTGAAGACCACAATTACAAATGGTGCTGCTATACATCCCTATTATTGCTTTAACGTGCTTCTCTTACTTTTACAGCTGAATCCATGTACACTAACCAGTCAAGTACTTAAAAAGTAAATCTTGTGTTAATAGGCAAACCTTATTTTTCTCTGAAATATTCTCAGCTATTTCAAAACGCTGTTTGAGGAAACAGGTTTGGAAGTCCTAATTACTGAGGATCTCTGTACATAAAAGTGCTTTGCTTGTGCTATCAAGCTTTATTTCTTGTTACTTTAGAAAACATGCATACACAGCTGTTCTAGATCAGACCAAAGCTGTAACCCCCAAAAATGCCTTTTAGTGGCCAAAAGCAAGTATGCCTGAATGTAATAAGAACAGGACAAGTGTACAGTGGTATTTTGCCCAGGTGCTCTTCCAGCTTTAAGCAGTTCCCAAGCTGTTTGTTACCATTAGTGGGTTTGTCTTTTTCTAAATTCCAGCTTCATTTGATGACTTTTACTATCAACAGTCTAAATGCAAAAAATGTTTTACAGCAAAGATACTCTGACACAAGTGCATAAGAGAATAGATTGCTTTAAAAACAAACGAAATAACAAGACCAAACCCTACACAATTATATAGAATGTAATCTATCTGGAGTGGCCAGAGGAACAGAGATTACAGGGTTTTTTACCTTCCATCCTGTGGTTCCACTTTGGGTTCCTTTGGGAACAGGGAAGCAGGCAGGAAATTCCTTAGTTATGAGTATTGTTTATCTAGTTATTTTGCTCATCCAGGTAATTGTCATCTTTTCACTCTTCCTGTTCAGGGCATTAATTCTATGTGTCTCTCCCATCCTTCCTTTTGCTGCTGACAGAGAACATTTTCATTGGTGTGATAACAGTGGATATAAGTTTGCATCCTCAATAGGAAAGTGCAGGTTTTCAGTGCTGTGGATTGAAGGCCAGTTTGGGGAGGGGTTTGTCAGCTTCTTGAGGGATCAAGTGGTCAAATAGCTAAAAGCTACAAAGCAGTTGTGGGCTTGTCATTTCTCCTTCCTTCCTACCTGTGCTGCAGACTGAGGTCACAGCAGAAAAAGGAGTGAGCAGAGGAATCACCCTGAAGCTGGATCTGGCCCATGAGCTCCTGCTCAGATGGACCATTTGGAACTGATCAGCAGGTGGGAGAGAGCCACGAGTCTCTGCTTGGCTGGGCTCTTTCTCCAGGCCAGTGCCTGGGGAAGTATGTGCTGAGCAGAGATGGTGCAGGTGGTAGAGCTGCCATCTTCCTAGGTGGATTCCTGTGCAGTAGGTTCAACTTCAAATCCAGACTGTATTGTATATGCTTATTTCATGGAGGAGTCCTGATGTAGATACAGTAGGTCTCCTCCCATTTTGTTTCTCCTTTAAAGAAAATAGAAAGTATTTCTATTTTTATGTCTCTTTGCTGTTTGATGTGTAAATCTATTTTCAAAAGTAAAGATAATATTTTCAAGAAACTTTAGTTTATATTTTCTATAGATATCTTACAGTCATGCTGCAATCTGCATTTATATTTGCATTGCCTGATTGCAGCTATGCCTCTGTTACATCAATGGGTACATTTTTCTGTGCAACTTCAAAGAAACCCCCAAATCCCAAGTAAATTCAAACCAAGCAAAGAAAAGAGCTATAAAAATCTCTGGACAAATTCAAATAAATTCCTTTCTACTGTCCTCTCTTCCTGGAAACCTCCTGGTGCTAAAATGGAAGTGAGTAGTTGCCTGAATGGGACGAAAGAATATTGTTTGTTTGACCCTATTACAGATGCAATTGTCATACACTAAAAAAATTGAGATGCAAGCAAAGCAACAAAAATCTTCAAAAGTGAGCTAATTATGGATGTTTAAAATAAATTTTTGTGATCCTAGCATTGGAAATTTTAGTGTAAATTCAACACCTTTGAATGTAAATAAAAAGAGAAGCCCACCTATGTCCCCAAATCAACGTACACAATATACAGTGCTGCTGCTGCTGCTGAGCCAGATTTGAACGGGCATATTGCAGTTCTCCTCTTTAAGGGGTTAAGTGGGTTTTTGGAAAACAGTTGGTGTATGAAACAAGAATGATCTGGCAGAAGCAATTTCTCCCCCACGACATCTACTGCCAAATTCTCAGATGTTTTCTTGTATCCCCTGTAATGTTGGTTTTTGTTTTCACAAGTGTCCTAAGTAAAGATTATTCTTCTTTCACCATGGTCCCTAGGGGAGAGCAGGTGGTGTGTATGGTGGGGTGTGTCCTTCAGGGGTGTTGGTGGTTCTGTAGAGCTGTGCTGTAGGAGATGCCAGTTCATCACACTGGAAGCAAAGCAAATCATCTCTCACTCACAGCCATCAGTGCCGCTGCTGGGGACAGCCTCCCCTTAAACACTGGTATTCTGTGGTTCTGTAGCTGCCCTCCTCTATTTGAATAAGGTTGTTGGTGGATGCAGTGGGAATATATAATTTTCCCAGGTACACTGCCAGATCCATGGTCTTTTACTGCACCTGTGAGGTACAGAGTTGAGAATTAGGTGCTACCAGTGGTACCTGCTGCTGAGATGAATTGCTGTGGTGATCAGGTCAGGTGTTGGGTTTACATACTCCTGCCCTTTTATTCCATCCCAAAGCTTCAGTTTCTAAGCTTGAGTCAACACTTAATGAGAAAATTATGCAAATTATTTGCAAACCTGAGGGGAGAGAGTATATATTGCAAAGAACAGCTTTCAATAAAGCTCTTCTTGTTACATTTGTAATTCTTGTTAATGCTGTGGGTGAAATGTTTAAACTGTATTAGTTCTAATTCTTTCAAAATTTCTGTGTGAAAGAAGGGAGTAATGGAGAGTATTACAAGTTTTAATACTTGTTACATAGATTAAAGAAATAACTGGGTTAATTCAGTATTTGTAGAGGAGAAAACTCAAAATGCATGTACTCAGCTTCTCTTGTCTGCAAGTAAACCTTTCTAAAAGATTTTCTGAATTGTTTACTTTTTCCATTAAGATTTTATTTTCATCAGAAAAAAGTCTGAGGTTCATTGTAGGAAATAAATATCCTAAGTTATAAAATGTTAACTCTGTGTCTAAATCTGTCATGTTGCAAGAGCTTATAGTTGTGAAGAATAAGCTTTAGTTTTTTGTTTGGTTTTTTTTTAATACTTGAGTGGCTGTTTATAGTTCCAGAGAAACAGGATTTCCCAAGATTTTATTTTAAATTATCTTATATCTACTTGTATGCAGACCACATACAAATCTGATCAACTAAAATTAACTTATGTTATCAAAAGAGGAGAAAATTACAGAATGTCCTGGTACTATGTGCAGTAAAATGAAACCCAGTTGTCACATGAAGCCAACTGAGGTCCTGAAAATAAAGGAAATTGCCAAGGGAAGAGGGAGCTGGCATAAATGACTTTTACTCTAAAATTGAGACTGTTCTTTCTTACATGCATCCAATGAGTGGCATGAGGGTGTAACCACAAACTAGCCCTTTAGATGATCATGTTCTTATGCTAATTTTAACTATTTCTGTAACTATTTAACTTTTCTTTGCTAGTGAATTTCTTGTTGGATTAGGAAAATATAGATGAAGAACATCATGGCTGCAGTACAGATGTACCACTTGTCATCACTGGCAGAGTACACAGTAAAGTTATTTTGCAGTTGGAGAATGTTAAAATGCATTTTCTCCTTTAGAAAGCATGGATGGTTTCACTGGGCCAAATGTTTGGTGCTAATGGGGAAAAAAGTGCCACATTTGTCATTGGTCAGAGCCAGCACAGCTTCAGAGGTCCTGCTTGTAAACCCTTCTATGACAAGGTATCCCACCTGGTGGATCTAGGAAAGCCAGTAGATGGGAGATCTTTTTGGACTTCAAGAGCAAGACTTGTGATACTGTCTCTCACAGCACCTTCCAGACCAAATGTCCAGCACACAGCTGGATAACCTGATGAGTGATGGGTGAGCAACTGGCTCATGGGTCAGGCACAAAGGGTCACAGTGAATGGGGTGACATCAGGCTGGGGTCTGGGCACTAGTGGGGTTCTGCAGGGCTCCATCCTCTGCCCTGTGCTCCTCAACATCTTCACTAACCACTGGGATTCAAGACTCAAAGGATACTAAGTGAGTTTGCCAAAGACAGTAAATTGGGAGAAACTGTTGACTCCCTCCAGAGAAGAGAGGCCCTGCAGAGAGACCTTGACAAATTAGAGGACTGGGCAATCACCAACTGCATGAAGTTTAACAAGGGCAAGTGCCAGATTCTGCATGTGGGACAGGACAATCCTGGCTGTGTGTACAGACTGGGGAATGAGATGCTGGAAGACAGGGCTGCAGAAAGGGACCCAGGGGTCCTGGCCAGTGGCAAGTTGAACATGAGTCAGCAGTGCCTTCTTTGTTTCTTCAGCAAGTGCCCCATGGACTGGAAAGGGACAGCTGAGTGTTAGTTACTTCACCAGTTAATGTGAAAGTAGGAGAGAAGATTTCTCATTGCTTTGAAATTAGAGAAGGTGGAAGTTGCCCAGAGATGCAGATATATATTTGTTTTGAATTATAGAGAGTCCTGTGTATACTGTGTATGAGGAGACAACTCAGTAAGGAGTGTTGACTTCAAATTAAGTCTATAAAGGAGTAAACTTGGATGAATAGGGGGTTATTTTTGTTAAGTACCCTGCCCTGCTGAATAAAAACCTTAATAAATAAACACAAAGAGATCTCCAACACTTCAGAAAGATTGAAAAATACTTTTCAAAACACAGCAGATTCACTAATGCTCTTTTTTTGTTGCTTTCTATTAGCCTCATTGGAGTTGGGAGATAAGAACCAGCCTGGAAGTCACAGATCAGGCTCAGTATTACTTGTTGGTGATAGCTGTCACAAAACTCTTCAGTCTTGCTGTTAAAAGTTTGTGGGAAGGGCAACTACCAGAACCTGAGCTGTTGTACAGGATGCTGAGCTTTCTTACCATCATCAAAGCTGTCTTTAATGTGGATATTGTTGGACATGGACAGTAAAGGCAATGTGTTATTTTTAAATACAGTATTTCAACAAGCTCAGATTTAGTATGGCAATAGGACATAAATTGCTGCTTTTAAATCTGTCTGCCTTCAGGGAGTTAAAGGAACAAAGTAGTTGTACTGGAAGTTTTGTGATTAAAAATAAAAAGGTTGTGGGCAGTGGAGATCGTATCTGAGCAGCTTCACTTTGCCAAACAGCCTTTGCATTAACAATTTGCCAAATTTCTTCAGTTTGCTCATATTGAAACATTTTGGGGGCAGGTTTGAAGTGCTGGTCGGAAAAGTATCCATCCTAAATTAGTTTTTATTATTTCAAAAAAATAGTTTCAGTTCCCTTGATTACGCTGTTGATACATTAGTAATTAAAATATATTTGCCAGTTTTATACACGTACCCCCCAGATGTTGGCTTACCTCTTACTGCCTAGCCAGGAGTGATTCTGACTCTGTGTAGTTCACAGTATTTCACAGTGCATGCACAAGTGTTTTACAGTGTGGGCACCTGTACTGTTTTGGAAGGAATGAGTAGTTTCCAAATGCTGCTGTCAGCAAATCTGTTAGCTTGTGTAACAGAAATCACCTTTTCCTTTGTTTTATGTGTTTGAGCTAAAAAGAGGGTTGATCCTCCTGGCTTGCAGTGGTGTTTAAACTCCTTTTGTTTCTACCTTTTTAAAAGAAACAAACCATAAAGTACCAACTGTTGCTCTGGCCATACAAATTATTTTGCATGGCATGTCCTTAAACTGTGTTTTCTAATTTCACAAGCTATGAAACAGTAGAAAAACAACATTTCCAATGACCAGCTGAGAACCTCTCATAAATGCATTCTTAGTTATATTTTATGTTCTGCAACCAAGCAGATGCAAATTGCTTTATGATGTTTTCTGTTTAAACTATTTTTAACCACGTTTGGAATGTGAATGGAAGGATGATGATTAATAAATATCGGTGTGCTTAGCACAGAGAGCTACTATGGAAAGTCAGAGTGTTACTTTTCATGGACCTTTATGATAACTGGTATCCTAACACAGATATGGTCAGCAAATATGAAATGAAATTGTGAACATCCGTGGGACCCTCCTGGTAGTCATATCAGGCCTGAAACAAGGAATCATGTCTTGCTATTGTGTGCAGTAGCCATGGAATCAGAAACTTTCTTTCTTTTCTTCACGTTCCTGCCATAAGTGTAACAGCAGTTGCCTTGCAGAAGAATAGGAACAAATTGACTGGTCACAGCCATAGCCCTGTTCAGGAAAAAAGGGGGAAATTAGGCTGTAAGCCAATACTAGCTGCTCTCTTCTGCAGGTGCTTTAAGGCTTTCTTGCATTGTTTGAACAAATAAAATACATTTCTCTGACTGGCTTCTGTGGAGGGAATGATGTAGGAGAGCACTTGTGTTAAACAGTTTTCTTTCAACAAAACAGGTTTTTGAGTTACTAACTGTATAGTGTATTGCTGCAGTCTGACCACAGAGTTCAGATGCAGACTCATGCATGCAAGTCTTTTAAACAAGCAATCTGAAACTGCTTTTTACTGCTGCATTTTTAAGCCTAGCTGAGCTGGCATCTACCAGTTCCAGCATGGCTCATGTAGGCCAAGCTGAATTACAAGCTGCATCTGAGAATGGTTCCCTGGTAAGAAGAGAAACTGAGTGGACAGTTTGTTGGAGTCTGTAGAACTGTTTGCCCACAAGTGTTGGGATGTGGTAGTGTTTCAGTGCTCAAGTTTGGGGGGAAATGTGGATGAGCATAGTGCTATCAGCAGAGTAGGTTATCATGTTTTGTGCTTAACTGTGCTGCTCCTGGAACCAAAGCTTCCATTGCACTTCTGTATTAGTTGTCTCTCTGTCTTCATGTCCTGGTTGAAACCAGGATTAAATAAGGTTGTTAAGCTTGCCTGGAACTTCACTGGAGCCCAATATTTCCTAAACATTTTTGTTTGTTTTCCTCCTTAATATAGCAGGGTTCATGGGTTGTTAAGTGTAGGTTCATAGCTTATTAAGTCTGAGTTGTTTATTTTGAGACTTTGGGGATTTTCTTCTTCCTCTGAGTCTGAGTCTCTTTCCTCTCTGCCTGACACCAACCATAGAGATGTAGCAAGGTAAACTGCAAAACTTCTGTAGGTCATTTTGACTTAAATGGGGCTCTTGTCACAGAGTTCATTCTGCTGCTTAGATGCTTAGCCATTCCATCTGATAATTCTTGTGATAATTATAATTTTGCAAAGGATATAGTTGTTCATTAAAAATTCAGCTGACACTGCTACCTACTTTTTATATAATGTGTTGACTTGTCTGTAGATGAAATTGCTTAATAACTGGTAACCAAAGAGAATTTTTTGCAACTCACCTGAAGTCCTGCTTAGCCTTTTTAGCTCCTTCTCAGTTTCCACAGGTGTGTCTTCCCAGTTTCACATTTATGTTGTGAGTTTTAGCAAGCTATTTGTCTCTTTTAACTAAGCCAAAAAATTTTCTTCATGTGCACAAATAGTCATAAGGTGCTATCTCTGTTGATTCCTAAACCAGTTTTACTCAAGGACACATTTCACCTTAGTAGAAATCTTTATTAATATATTTGGTAGTACTTGTGGAGAAACTTTATGCTGCAACAAAAGAATGAAGGAGATCTTTATGCAAATAACTTCTTTGAAGCCAAAGAAAAATGCTCAAACACTCCCACAGTAGTCAAAAGCTCTTTGTAGTAGCCCAAAGACAGCTTCCAACACATACATCTTCTTGTTCTTAAAAGTGAGAAATTATGTCTTCTGGCTTTGAATCCAAGAGTAGGAATTGCTTTAGTGTTACCTTAAGTGTATTTGTGCTAGATGCCACTCCTCTGCTCCTCACCTTGGGAATGCTAAATTAATTTCATCTTGGAGACTGTTCAGACCACTGAAACTGCACACTTGACCCAGCTTGTGAAATGAATCATAGGGTCAAGTATGGGTAAAAGAATATTTTTGTGATCACTCCTTGCCAACAGACAAACAAATCTGTGAGGGAAAAGAAAACCCAACCTGTTATAACTAGTGGTTACACTGGTTTGTTTTGAATTTTCAACTGTCTAATAGGATCTGTTCATAAGTGCAAGGGAAAGTTAGGAACCTTTTTTTGCACTCCTTGTACTGGAAACATGAAGGTTTTGGGCACCCATTTAGTGAAAATGTTTTGTTGCATGTAATTCTGCAAGTGTTACACCCTAGGTGTATGTTTTGTTGGGATTTACTCAATTGGAAAGCTCAAAATTAGGAGAACTCATCTACAAAACGTAATTTTACAGTATGATTCTGTCTCTAAGGGTCAAAGCATCCATACATAGACAAACATATACATCTGTCCTGTGGCTTGTCACTTGGCAGAACCAAACACAGATTCCTGGCAAAACTGAGCATTGCTTTATTTTCTGCAGGGGCGGGCTAGCTGAGAGGTTATGTCGGCTCCAGAACAGAGAGAGATCTGCCATTAGCTTTTGGAGGCATCAGTGTATTTCAGATGATAAAATCCCCTCAGGTAAGAAGCATTGCACAATACCACTGTGAAAGTATTATACCTACATATATGTATCTATGGCCTGTATAGGGGTAAAAGTGAAGTTTATATTATTTGCTGGTCTTTCCTGACTTGGGTTTAATGCTATCTTGATTGTCTTCTGAGCTAATAATTACATTTCTGGTAAATATGAAGGTTTCTAACGACTCAGTTGAATGTACAAGGTAAAGGATATCTCCATCTAAGTTCTTCACAGCTCCTTGATTTCCAGCATCACATGGAAATGTAGTGTTTTCTGCAGGTTGTAGGACAATTCAAGTTTTAATTTATGGTTGTTCAGATTCTTTGGTGGCTTTTTTTTCTTTCTTTATAATCAGCCTTTCCTCTTGTTCTTTTTGCTTTGTGATCACTTTTTGCCAACAAACAAACATGGATAAAAATTCATGGATGAGTGCTGAAGTTGTAAATGGCACCAAGTGTGAACAAACAGCACAGCTATGAAATGAGTGTGAAGCCTAACTACAGTGTGCACATCACTTAAAAAGAAACAATGGGAGTCATTCAAATTAGTTACTGGTGACTGATAGCACCACCTTTCAGTAGTGTTTCTTGAGAGATAATGGATTCATGGAGTTTAAGTATAAAGAAGTAGTTAAGTTTTTTAATCAACTTCTGTGTGTGTGACTGTAGTCTACAAAATGTGAAGCATTTATTCTGTATTAATCTGACTGCTTGTTTTTGAGCATATATTAACTTGCATTTATTTTTCAGAAAGTCCTCTAGTCTTAATTTGAAAACACACAAATAAGTGAATTACCTTGGGAGTTTGTCCCCAGTTCTACTCCCAAATTTTAAAGGGTGTTTTTTCTTCCAAATCTGAATTTGCCTGGCTTCAGTTCCCCTCTTTTGTTTCTTGTTTCTCCCTTAAAGAGCTCTTTAGTATGTGGCATTTTCACTTTCTGGCACTTGCATAGCAAAATCTCTGCTGCCTCACAATTTTCATAAACTAAACAGACTGAGCTCTTTAAGGGTCTCTAAAGCATTTTTATCAGTGTTCAAGTGACTTTCATGGCTTTTTACTGTACCCTCTCAAACTTTTCAGAAAGGTCTTTAGAACAAGGATAGCAATTCTATGTGTTCTTCCAGTTTTAGTCTCATTAAAATCATTGGCCAGGTCCAGTTCACTTCTCAGCCTCCTGGATATCTGAGGCCTGTGATAAGTGTTTGAGTCTGGTTTGGCTTTGGTCACAGCACAGTGCTGGGACGTCACCTTGAACTGATTGTCCAGTATGATTTTGTAACCTCTGCAGCTTTTTTTTCTGAGATGGTGTTTGCCACTCTCCAGCTACTCTTTCTGTTTCTTCTGCCTAAACACAAGGAAGTATTTTTCCTGTACCCTGGCTGATTTAAGTAGTCCAGCTAACCATGCAGTTCAGATTGCTGTGTAGCTCAAGCCTGTCTTCTTTTAGTCACAGATTTGCCTGAGTTTGTGGTATTCACACAGTTTCTTTTTGTCACTGATGAAACCATTTAAGAGCATGAGTGTTTACTTGCAAGTCTTGCTGGAACTGCTGTTACTCAGTTGTAATCCTCCACTGGTAAAAAGCTCTAACTGCAATTCACAACGTTAGCTCTCAAAACTTTAATTTTTTCTTTGCATTCCACTCAAAAGGTACTTTACTCATAGTGAAAATGGTTGATTTTTCATAATAAGATTGTATGATTTAAAGTTACACCCAAACTGTTGGCTAAAGCTTGGTCTCAGTTTCTCACTGGAGCTTTAGAGGGCTTACATCCCTTGGCCATTTGCATGTTGTGTGTTCAAAATGCCACCCATGTGGAATAGCACACTGTATTTCTGACCTTAATTCCTTACTTATTTTTCCAGCCACTTTGCCTAGATCTGATGTCAGGCTAGATGGTCTCCAGTTATTGTAAGCCACTTTGTTTGCCCTTCCTGAATGATAGCACCATATCCTCATCCTTTCAATCTTCTGAAATTTCACCAGTATCTGAATACACTCTAGAAAGTGACATCAGGGAACCAGAGATGTCTTTAGCCAGCTCTTTTCAGAAGTGCTATGTTGAAAATTCTACAGGCATGCGTACTTAAACCATGGGAGGTTACTTCATCATTCTTATGTGGTATGAGGACATCCTCTTGCTGCTTCTTAAATATGGAACAGAAATAGATATTGAATAGGCTTGCCTTTTTAATAAAATGAAAAATTTTAATGCACTCTGTAGTAACATTGCTAATATGCTAATATTCTTTTTGTACTAGTTTCACATGTGTCATTACAAAACCTTATGTTTGGCTGCTCACCATTTTGTTAGACCAACTTCTAGGCTGAAATATTCCATGCTAAACATCTGCCCCTGGCTGAATTCCTTTCTTTGATTCTTTTTCTTTCTTTCAGAAAATGAGTCAGAATTCGTTAGCATTTTATGAGAAAAAGGCTATGGGAAAATACCTTGCTCTGTTCTTAAGTACATTTTAAAAATTCTGATGAGTGTCTGTAAGATGATTTAGTTTTGGCAGAAGATGAACTATTTCTGGGATATGCCTTTTCCATCATAACAAAAAATGTACAAGAAGTCTTTAGGACAAACTACTGTTTCATGTACCCTGTAAGCATTTGCTACAATTTCTGAAAAATGCTGAATGTGCCGTAAATTTAGGAATGCATTTCAACTTCACAGCTTGAATTTCACTTCCAATTCTCAATCCTTATTCCAATGTATAATGGCTATAAAATAATCATTAAAATAGCTTTGATAATATTTTGGGATACTTTCTCATCTAGAGGAAAATTTTTGATAGTTGTAATGTTAGAATGGCCCTTAATGTTTTGTGTCATCAAAATGAAATTGATATTTGGTTTGGAGAACATTGGTTGGAATGGTTGAAATTTTAGTAGTGTAACTAGATAACCTTCTCTTTGCTTCTAGTCAGGAATGCAGCATAGCAAATGCATGCCACTTTCAGCTTTCATCTCTTTAGGTTCACGTTAAGACTGTCTCACTAGTCCTTAAGAATCTTCTTGAATTTTGTTTCCCCTCTGTTTTGCCTAGTAATATTTCTAAGCCACACTGTTTCCAGGACTGTTTCTGGCTTCAGCACAGAGTTAGAGGAAAGAACTTTTCAAATAACAAACTCATTTGAGTCACTAAAGAATCCTGAAGATTAATGTGGAGGATTGAAGTAACTTAGTTGCTGGGAGAGCTGTCACGTCATTTTGGATATCCCATAGGCGTGCAGACCAGAAGTTCATTGCTAAAGCAGCGGGGAGCAGTTTCAAATGAGATTGGTTTAAAGTCCTCCTTACGTATGAGATTTAAGAAAAATGTTTCCAGAAGTTCCAGCTGTCACCCCCATTAGACATTTCATATTGCAGAATTTTATGCCTTTATTTTGCTGTTGCTTACTTTTAGGTTGTATCCATGTCCATATTACTCAAAACCACCTAGTTTTCAACTTTATTTTTTTTTTTAAATTCCTGTCTGTTACCTCCCTGACCCCTTTCTGTAAGTAACCATTGTGGTTTGGCTGCCTCTTGGTCACTGGGATGAATCACTGCCCAGAAGAGAGCACCTCCTTTCAGCACGCACATTCTGGTGTTTGTGCAGCGCTCAGGGTCTCGCTTTGGCTGACTCACCCTGCAGCCTGCAAGAAACCTTTGTGCTTTCGCAGATTTTGGCAATTTTGGGGCAGAGTCACGTTCTACAGCCAGTCCCTGAATTGGGATAGGCACTCACTAGGGATATGGGTTTCTGCAAGGTGAATCCCACTCCTGTAAATCAAGGTAACCATACCAGGCAGAGGTCTGAAGGGAGGGAATACCAGAGTTTGCCTATGCTACACAGCATTGGTTGGATGCTTTCTGTGGTTCAGTTCCAACAGAGGCAAATGTCAGGCTCTGCCACCAATCCAAAATGTTCTGTTCTTCACAAGATGTAAGAGGGGGGCTGATGTGCAAGCCTCGTAACAGCAAGTCTCTGATCAGCCATGCTGATGGTTTGAGGGTACTCTGTGCAAGGGCTTGTAGACCATTTGCAGGCTTTTTTCTGTATGCAGTACTGCAACTTCCCCATGAAGTTTCCTGTTTGGGCAAAGAGGAGATCTGGACAGCTGAAAGAGAGAGAGAAATAAAAAACCAAACCCACAACAAAAACCCAAACCTTTTTCCTGTCAACATCTGCTGGAAGAAAAAAAAAGTGCTTTTCTGAGTTACATTCAGATAATCTTCCTGTCTACAGGAGGGGACACTAATAATATTGAAAGCAAATTCATGTAGATTCCTACTGTAACTTCTGAAATTCTGCTTTCTATACATCTTACCTTGGTTTTCTTTGTCTTGCAGCTATCATCAAGACAGTTCTTTACCTTAAATGCAAACATTTTATTCTCTAACATTTGTAATCTGATGCAAGATCTGGTATTTGTTGATCCAAAGTTAAGATCCATGATTTTGTTACCACTGAATATGAGTATTGAACTGACAATAAAGCAAACCATTGATCTTGCCTTCCAAACTGCTCCTTCCTCTCAGGGAAAAGTGACCTTCAAGGGACAACAAATTTTCAGTTTGCTGAGGCAAGTGGAACACCTACATGAGGGGAGGAGGGTGAAGCCCTGGAGATAAGGACAGGATTTCACATGTAACATGTTTTCAGGAAGGCTGAAAGGCTTACAGAAGAGGTTATAAACAAGCAACCCCCTCTTCCAGTTTCAGTGACTAGTTAAGATGATAGGAAAAGAATTTTAGCAGCTTGAATGCCATGAAACTTGTGCATGGTGAAGAAAACATGGGTAGCCCTTAACAGGATGTCCTTTACTATGTAAAATTCTTCTAAAAAGACAGAAATTTGAGATTTGCTAGTTGTTGCTTATTTTCTTAGTCCTTGATAGTTTGTTTTATTACTTAAGAGTTAATACTATAAATTAGAAACATGGCAAGTGGCCAGTATTTTTTTCCTTGAACTTGTTACAGCATTGGAAAGGAAAAAATCAAATGTAAACTTGTCTTTTTCAAACAAGAATTCTTTGTATTGTTTTTGTTTTCCTAGGAGAAACAATAATGACGTGCATAGTCTCTTTAAGTAGCTTACATATTTTCTTATAAGGAATGTGTAGTGTTTAAAGCACAGCCAAATTCAGCAGACTTTTAAAAATTTATATAAATGTGGCAAGAAGCCGTCATGCCTATGAGAGATTTGGTGTATTTCTGAGAAAAATCTTCTTGAATGGCTTCAGAAGTTACCAGCCCAGAAAGAATAACAACATGTATAGATCAGAATAGCAACCAGATGGTTTTGTACAGTCTGTGAAAACCTTGTAATACACACCTGTTTTTCAGCATTGGCTTGGAATTACAAGGATCTGCTTGGTATCTACCTGCTTGCTGAGTTTGTTAAGGCTGTACCTGCAAGTGATTCATGAGGAAGGAGGAAGAGCAATATTGGGATGCCAACCAAAAGAATACTTTTGTTTGGGTTTATGCCTGTAATTTGACATTTTATACTTTTTACACTTAAGAATGAAAGTAAAACTTTGTGGCTTAAACCAGAAAGCAGTTGGCTATTCTTCCACTGCAGATAGTATGTGATGTCCCAGGAGGGTGTCTACTAACTGCAGTTTTGGAACCACATTTGACTATTAGAAGTTAAATGATGTTGGGATGAAATAATGCCTTTGAAAGAATAAATGAGTGAGACAAATTTGGAAGAGTGTTGCTGGTTTGCTTTATTAAGCAAAGCATCAAGTGGAATTTTCTTTGTTTCCTTTATAATTCCGTAATATGTATTTGACCTATTCAGCTGAACCAGAGGCAGAAAGTGACTTTCATGCTTTGTGCTGTGAGTACTATTCCCAACCTTAATTGCCCACAATTCTTTGTACTTTCAGTGGGAAAGTTTATTTTATAAAAGCTTTTACCTTCGATTTGTAGAAATTTGACTTGAATATAACACCTGTATTTTGCATACTGCATATTTCTAAAGAATTTCTCCCAGTTAAGAGAAAGTATAACTTAACTTCTCAACTATGTTTTTTAGAAATGCCAACTAGATATATCAAGTACAGTACAAATTTGCTTGTAAACTGCAGTTCATTATATACTGCATAGTATATATATTCATAGTATACTATTTGTTTGATAGTTCTTTGAACTAGTTTGTTTTCCTTAAAAATATCTGTCCTTTTCCCTAGTGATTCAGATATCACTAACATAAAGAATTGTGACTGTTTTGCTGGTAAGAACAAGTTGTCCTCACTATTTTTCCATGGAGCATGTATTTGTTAGCAGTTTTTCATATATTAATGTGGCTTCAAGCAAGCTCATCTTCCTCCTTTGTGTCTTCTTACAAGTTTGTCATGGCTTTATTCAGAAAGCTCTACTTGCATAAGGGTAATTTTTAAATTGATTTAAAAGGAAGATGGTGAAATAATCTTCCTTTTGCCTCTTGTTGTGCTTGCTTGGTCTCTTTTATCCATGTGACTTGTGAGGTAAGTCTTGTGGCTGAGGAGTTTTATTTTGTCAGTCTTGCTTTTCATGATATTCACATGTATACTTGTAGGTGGGTGTATGGTCCTTATTACTATAATTCTTATTATCATAGTAGTAATAATTTCCACTCTATTCTCTTTCATGCTTGGATATGTGTTGGCATTTTTTCTGGAATACTCAGTGGAGCTGAGCCATTCACTGCTTGGCATTTTCTTCAGCTCCAGTTTTCTTTTGGGTTTCTAAGATGTGGTCTGTTTTCTGCATTGGTACTGTGGCCTTTATGAGGTTATTTCTGCCTTGTGTCATGTGATTGTTACATTTAGTTATATTCAGATGGGCACATCACATCCTTCAGCCCTGCAGTAAGATGCATTCTTGCAGCATGGCAAGATTTTTAAATTTTCGGAAAGAATGGAAAATTGAAAAATTCAGGAGTATCTGCTGTCATAGACTAAACTTGGCTTTGTTTTGCTCTTGTTGATGTTTTGCTCTTCTGCTGGTTTGATCTACATGGAGATGCACTGACTATCCCAGCTGACACATTCAAACAATGCAGAACTCAGTTTCCTGTCCTGAAACACTTTGTCTCACTCTGTGGGTCTTGTAGAGATTGCTCTGTTGCTGGAGTTCTGTTGACTGGCTCTAAAGAGAGTTTGTTCCCTTTGAGAACTTCCCATTTAAGGCTACAGGTGCTCTTTTGGAACACTTGAACAGTAGCATTTCAGCAAAATTCACTGGAGTGAGGTGAAACTGCATGTGGTCTTACTGATATTGACATTCAATGCATTTCCATACATCTAGCACCATGGATCTTCTCTTTGCAGTGTGTTCAGCTTCTTGTCACTGTGTCACTAGAGAAACATAAAATATGTGGCTCCCAAGAGATCATAATTTCTATATTTTCCTCCTCATTTGTCTTCCTTATTGGTAGTTGCAGAGTTATTAAAACAAACTTTAGAGTTGTATTTCAGGCACTGAAGCCAGAATGTCTGAACATTTGGTTTTTTTTAAATTGTGCTTCTCAATGTTTTTTTTTCCTTCTCTCGTCTCCGAACTGCTGTTCAGTTGTTGAGAGTCAAAGCAGGCTGGCTTTCTTCTTAGCCTCATTCCTAGGCTGCCCTTGGCATGGCCAGTGCATCATCTGTGACCATGTACATTCAGTGTTGATGTGGCTTAAATCTGTCTGTCCACTGTGAAGCCACTGTGTTAGGTCTGAAGATTAAGGACATTCAGTCTGCCAGAGACTGTAGAGTCATCTGAAGTCTTCAAAGAGCTCAAGACTTCAGAGTCTGTGAGCTCCAAATGAATGGGGAGCTTTTTTTTGAGCTTTTTATTTTCTTCCCTCTTTTTTTTCCTCTTTTTGTTTCTTTTAACCCTCCTGGAATTCAGAATAAATGCAGAACATCTGCAAAGTACTGCATCAAAATATATTTTGATGTCATGGTATATGACTGAAGGGCAGCATCACCCTGTGTACTAAAGTAATAAGCAAAAATGAAAATAAGTACCCAAAGAAACTGATGCATTCAGTGTGAAATTTGTTTGTTCATCTCCCGGGCACTGGAATTATCTTTGTTTGAGCTATGTCATGTCTGGGTTGCAAATTGGAGTGAGAAAACAACATCCCAGAGGACACCTGGAATTAAATAATTAACTACGTATGTCAGAGCAGCTCTGTTAGGTGGTTAAACCAAAGTGCCTCTAGCTTAGGATCTTGTTTCTGGCAGTGACAAGAACTACCAAAATGCCTAGAAAAAAAATGATAATGGGGCTCATACTTGATGATATTTTCCCAAAGTATTCTCCTAAATACCTCCCACAGATCTCTGACCTGAGGACTTTCTAAACCAAAATTATTGTCTGTGTAATTTAGTAGTTCTAAATAAGTTCTTCTCCTATCAAAAGGTTACTGGTTGTTTTTCTGAACCCATGCATACAATATATACCTGTTTTGATCACACAATTATGGATCATCAGGCTTTTTTGGAAATTATGCCCAAGGTCATTGCCAGGTTTGTTCCATTACTACTGTGGCCAGAAAGACCTTTCCCTGTGATTTCAAAGGTTCTGCTGATAGTAGCACTGAGAGGTTGATGTTCCATTTGCCTAGGTTTGAATCAGGATTTCATCTTTGTCAGAGCTTCTTGTTTCTCTTCTGGGAGGTGAGGCAAGTTCTTGCTAATCCCAGCAAGGCTTCACCAAAGAGGCTTCCCTGCTTAAATGGCTCATTCTTCCCACCAGTCAGTCTCTCTTATGGATTTCACCCTTTCTGGACCATTTGCAAAGTGTGGAGGAACTAATTTGTTTGATCATGGTCCATTTAGTGATGATTTCTGTCTGTTGCTTTTCAGAGGGTGGCATTTATCACAGTGGTGTTCTGCAAAGAGTCATGTAACTAATCTAGCTCCTAACTGGTACCTGATTTTCCTTGTACACTCTCCTTTCTGTGACCAATATGTTGATTCAGTAGTAGCCAGCATGTTACTGCATGTTTTTGTGAATATTTCTCTTCTTATGGAAAATTCTGTGAGAAATGGGGGAGCATTACAGGCCTTGGTGACTGATCCCCTCCTTTCAGATGGTGTTCTTTAGAGGGCACATTTGTACACCTCAAATACCTCTGCAAAATTCATATTCAGCCAGATTTATCACTGCCTTTCTGGCTTTCATTGTGGCACATTAAGCCTTGTGTCAGTGTTTGAATTACACTTCATGCCCCTGGGATGAATAAACCCTCTGTTTATACTCATGGGGCCAGATACTTCAAATGGTCCTTGATCCTGTGTCAGTGGATGTTTTCTCTGACTTTCCAGCTGACTCTGTGAAGGCTATGGACAGATGCTGGAAGGGGCAGCTGTATGTGTTGGGCTGTGTGCTAGGACCAGAGAGCTGCAGCAGCCCTGTCACCTGAGCTCAGAGCACCCAGGGCTTTGCTGAGAAATGCACCTGTGCCACACTGATCAGGCTGATCTGGCTTTCCATCTTTATCTCCCTCAAGCATTTCACTTTGCAGAGGCTTCTGGAATCAGATGGAATATTTGGAAAAGGTCCTTCGCTGAAAGCATGGTCAATCACTAGAACAGGCTTCCCACAACACCAAGTGTTAGGTGATCCTGTGAGGATCAGGGAGTTGGACTTGAGGATCCTTATGGGTCCCTTTCAACTTGAGATCTTCTATGATTCTGTAAGAGCTTTGTTAAGCAGTCCTCAAATTGCTGATTGCTGCTTCATGGAAGATTTCTAAATGCATCCCAGCAGCTGTATGCTCACTCTCGGTGACTGTGCGTGCATACTTGTCTTTCAGTGGGAGAATAAAGGTTACCTTGAAGTAAGTAAACTGAAGTGCCTTTGCAGTTAGCTGAATTAGCTCATAATTTTCCTAGAAATTAGGAGAACCCTTTACCCTGAAGAAATCCATGAGTATTCTGGACAGCAGAATGGGAAATGAAGAAATTTGTAGTGTAGGAATCGGCACAATTGCAGCACAGTTATTGATTGCACCTTTTAAAATGGATACAATTTTAAGGTATTCTTCCTTTTTTAAGATGTCTAGGTATTGCCATGAAACATACACATCTCTGTTGTTTAATTTCTTGGGTTGTAATTCTGCTTTGCAAATGAAAGTAAGTGAATGATAACTTCAGCAAACAAGTGGGAATTTATGTAAGTTATCTGAGGGTGAAAGAGAACACTGCAAAACCCTAAAATGAGCTTTTCACATGGAAGAACAAACAAGTAAACTCTGGAAACCGTAGAATGTGCAGTGATGCAGCTTGTCTCCTTACCCACAAATTTGCCCTTCAGTGTGCAGCCACATATGTTTGATTTATTTTTGATTGACATAACAATACAAGAGCCAAATATATTAAAATCGAAGCTACATTCTGAACTTTGGTGTTTCATCATGTGCCAGCAATCCAAAGTGCTTTTCCATGTTGTTCAAGAGAACACTATCATCAGCAGTAATAATAATTTCAGAGTAATTAAACTAAACTATCTCTGTGCATCTAAATAAACAAATAGATTGTGGTTCTGTAGAATGTGCATGTGTGCCAAGTGTGAGACTTGGCTACTTGTCGAAATGGAGATGCTTTTAGTGTAGAAGCATTCTGCTTCATTTAGTATCAGCTCCCAGTGCTACCACCAACTTTAGGCTTGCAAGAGACTCTGGTGTCTTGGTAGGATAGTTTTTTACTCCAATGTCTTTTAGAAATTTTCATACAGATAGTAATTACTGATTTACCTAGTATTTTTAACTGTTTTACAGTCAGAGGTATTTAAAAGAAAAATGTTATTAGGCTGTCATTCATTGTCTTCAACCTGCTGTGTCAGATGAATAACATGTAAGCTGCTGACCAGTAAGAATTGTCACAAAATTCTGCACAGAAGAAATGAGTAGTTCAGAAGTGATGAGCAGTTTCTCTCACAAGCTGTCTTAATTTTTTTTTTTTTAATAAACTGTTGGTGCGTTTGAAAACTGAAACTGATTTTTTTGTGACTTGGTTTTTAAAGTGGATGTAAATGCAAATTGTGCTGTATGTCTAGAGGGAAGAGGTAAATGCTTAGTTACTTTAAAGGATGAGAATTTTTGTGGTTAGCAGAATTTGTTTATGCGTGCCAAATGACTTGGGGTTGACAGAGGACCACAACTGCAGCTAGTCAGGCAAGACAGAATTCAAGTATGAATATTCTAAGCCCTTGCCTTCAGGCATAGAAAACTAGTCAGTGCTCAGCCTTGTCAGAATTTTCACATAAGCAAACATTAACACAGTGTAGTAAGTATCTGCAGTGGCGCTGTGATGTTACAGCTTCCTCTGAGAAGGTGACAGCAGCAAGGAGCAGCAGCAGAGACCATCTCTCTTCATCAGTCAGTTTCAAAGGACTTGGCAGAAAGGGTTGATTCTCCCACTTCTTAGACCTGGAAAAGGAGGTCAGGCTGTAATGGCTTGGACAGAAGTGGCTTATGTACATCTTGTGTCAGACTGTCTGGTGGAAACCTTTACACAGCTGGAAAATACCAGTTCAGGGGAAGCAGAATGCTTTGCAGAAGCATGTTGCATGTGATGAAAAATGGGTTCACATGAAAGTGGTTTTGAGAACAATTTAGTTTTATATTTCCAAATTGCTTTATTTCAGTTTCAGTATGAAATTTAATAAAGACAGAGACAGAATTTTTTTGTTTTATTTTTGTAGAATTCAATTTTATTGAATAAATTTGAAAGGTTTCTGGGCCTGGTTTCTTTGGTTTGGGTTTCTTGAGGGTTGGGTTAATTTTTTTTTGAAGTTTCTCATAAACTCAAAATAAAATATTTTCATTTATTTTCCAGAGGAAAAACATTCACAGTTGTGAAATGAGCCTTAAAATAAACAAACAAATAACTAGTACAGCTCTGCTGTTAAGTTCCAGTATCACGTTCACTGTTCCTCCCCTGTTTCTTCTTTGCTGTGGGAAGACAATAATTTATATCAGCTGTTTTTCTTGGGATGTTATGTTTTTCCCAATGCAACTTGTAAATCAAAAAGGGTAGAACTGGGGCTCTGCTGCCCTTGTCCTCTGGGACCCTTTTCTGCCCCACTAAATGCTTGTAGCATTCGGCAGGGTAACAACTATTCTCCCCTCAGTGACTGGAGTGCAGATCTGAGTAGGACTAGGGCAGAATGAGAATAGATCTTACATAATCTCACAGCTCAGACCAAGGTCTGTCTGAGTAGCTCTTGCCATGTGCAGAATGCAAAGGGACCTAGGAGAAATTTCATTTCAGGGCAAAGTTGTTTCTTGCTCAGCAGAGATGAAAGTGCTGAGAATCGATGCTGAGAATCAAGCATCTACATGCTTGTATCTGATCATGTTGCTTTAAAACAAGAGAGCCTTCTGACTATCCTGACTGCCTACTGATAAAATGGATGATCAGTTTTGCAATAATTATTTTTAGACAGTTCATCTTACTCCTTCTTTCTCCACATTTGTCCCTCAATGTGAATCATCAGCTTTTAGATGCCTTATGCTCTTTCTAACTTGGTTCCTGACAGCTGCTGCTTGGAGAAAGGTCAAGGAGGGCAAACACAACTTCACTTTTAACACAGTGTTTGGTTATGCTGTTTTTAAATAAATGCCTTTTTTGCAGTATCTAATAAAAAAGAACTGAACAAAGTCAGTGAGTTGCAAGATTTTAAAGTTCAGGTCAGTGGGAGAGTGCTTTTGTATGGAGTTAGTGATTTCATTGGTATTTGGAAGAAGTGGAGATGCGATTTTTTTCCTTGCAATTAATAGTATTTATAGAGAAAACAAAAATTACTGCAAAAGCTTAACATAGGTCTTTTGATAAGCTGTGTGTTCTACTCATATGTGGATTTATCATGGTCAGATAGATGTGCAGAACAGAGAGGGATGCACACCTTTAGAGTGCCAGAGTCCTTGTCTAGACTTTGCATTTTTATTTTTCATTTTCACTTTCTTTCCAGATAAATCTGGTGTTTTAGTTGTGAAGATCTTAGAAATATTTGAGGAGTGCACAATACAAGTTGCCATCTGCCAGCAGCTGGAACAGTCTCCTACCACACTTTCACCCGAGGATGCTGTCATCAATGCAGAGGAACCAATGCTCAAAGTCCTCTTCACAAGAGAGACAGCAGCCCACCTGAAGAGCAGACCACAGGATGTCATTCACATCTATCCCCCATGGTGAGTAAGAAGGGGCCACACTTGCTGTGACATTGCAGAACAAAGTGGAGTCAGTAGAATGCTGGCTGCACTGTTGTAGGAAAAACCTAGGGGGGTAAGGGGAGAGCAGGGCATTCTTGTGGTCTCTGGCAGCTTGAGAGATACTGACAGATACCTTCAAGACAGCTCAGATAACAACTAAATGTGTATCATGATGCCTCTAGTGTTGCTCAGGGCTTCAGTTGTGTTTTCACTTAATATTTTCATGTTTAGAGCACTAGAAAGGCCTGAGCAATGTCTTATCAATGATAAGGCCAATAAAGTGCATATTTTCTGGTAGCAAAGCAGTTCAGGAATGCTCATCTGTTGTTGTGAGCCTGGGTATAATATTTCAGTGGAAAAGTCTCTATTAACTGTATAGGATTCAGTCTTCAGTTCTTCGAGTTCCTCTTCAGACAACCCTTTCTGGAATTCTTCAAAATGTTTGGTCTAGGCTTGTGATTATTTTTTGGATTGGATTATTTACCTGAATTTTAAGGGGTAGCAGACAATGATGAGATTTCTAGTAAAGCAGCTGGTTGGAAGTGGCTGTAGTTTGGAAGGACTAATCTTCATAAAAATTTAGGGGAACTCTGAAGTGGGAATATTACTTCTTTCATCACTACCCTCCACCCAAATAATAAAAGAGGAAATATTTTTCTTATGTATTTCAGCATTCATTACCTGAGTTTTAGCCTCCAGCTGCCTCTCATGTTTAACCATATCCTTTTGCAAAATACTTTTTTCCTGTTTTGCAAAGGTCTGTGTCTGGTTTTTATCTTCATTGATAGCTGCAAATCTTTTCTGAGTTCCCCAATTTGTAATCCTTTGCTTCTGAAATGTTTTTAACTCTTTTTGGAAGCAATTCAAAAACTAAGGGAAGGTATTTTATTTGGGGTTTATTATGGCTACAGATACAGCTATTGATAGTTTAGGTGTAAATAGTCAGTAGCAAAGGGAAGATGAAGTTCAGTATTAAATCCTAGTCTGATATGATTCTGATTCACTGCCTTTTTTGTTCTCATTTATCTTTTGCTTCACAAGCTTTTCTTCATGCTTTACATTTGGTTTTGTTTGCCTGTTTTCTTCTTGTTTCTCTCTCCTACAAACTTAGTTCCATTTCTCTCTGCAGATTTCCTATGTCATTTTTAAGCCACAAGATTTTGCGTTTATGCAGCTGTATCCTTCTGTGTAGACCTTAACCTACATGAAGATTTTTGTACTAGAAAAACTGTTTTAATTAGGGTGTGATTCAACGTTCCTGTTTTTTTCCTCCTTCTTTCTTTTCCTGAGCTGTTACTGTAGAATGCTTAGCATGTGTAAGTCTCAGACTGCTGCAGCTTTTTTCACGTATGCTCTGGAAAGATGTAAATCTGCACTGATACAATCCTTTCCGGACTACAGACATCTGCAACTATACTAGTGTAGTCTTCTAATTTGTTTAGATTTTTATTTATATTATTTATATTTATTTTATTGTATAGTTTTTTATTTATCTAATATTATTTCTTTATTTATGTTCTGGACACAAAGCTCATTCCTGTATGTATGCGAACTGAGATTTCTTTAGAAAGCTTCATAGCTAGCTGTCTGTCTTACCAGAAATTCTGCCTTTTATTTGCTTTTTCTTATATATATATATTTATCATTATTATTAATTTATTTATTTATATTTTTTAACGTAGGACGTGCTTTTCATGTAGGCAAAGCGTTATTTCATGAAACCGTAATGTTTGGATAGAGGATACATCTGCATTGTCACAGCTGCTTTCCTTACCTGTATGTCTCTCAAGGCACTTCATAAGTACATCCGTTAATTGTAGCAAAACTGCATTATACCTCATTTCTAGTCCTATTTTCTGTGGTTTTGAAATTATCTTGATGTCAGTTGCCTCTTTGTTTACGCAACCAACTTCAAAAGAAACTGGGCTGGATAGAGTTAAACTACTGGAGGCAGGGAGGGGAGAAAATGAGGGATGTTTTTGTTTTAGATTATAATTTGGCACTTTTAGTTTACATTAATTGGAAATTGGACTTGTATACTTAGTGGAAGTTTCCTCTATCACAGTTCCAAGCTTCTATTCTCTTAAACTCTTACTTGAGAGCTCTGAATGCAGAAATGTAGTTCTTGTTACTCTGCATTGAATTTGTACTTCTGTTGTTAAAAACAAATGCTGTTTCTGTTAAAACGCTTGTCTGTCAATTCAAGTGTGTGACTAGTGAAAAAACAAATTAACTAAATCTAATCCTGCCATGGTGAAATAAGCATATTTATGAATCTTTTAACATCTAATAGATCTTATTAATATCAGTCAGAAGCAAAAGGGACCAAAAGGAAAATAGATGCAGGGGAAAGCAATCCTTCAATTACCTGTGTGGTTTTGGGATACATAAGACATTGTTGTCCTGTATTTTGAGACAGTTGTATGGCAAGACAGAATGGCATGAGATGGGGTGTTTTGTAAGTATCCTGCTTCTGGTGCTATAGTGTCCTGAGAGCAAAATTTCCCATTACCTTTAAAATAAAACCCCAGAATTACATTTTGACTTTGCTTTTTGCACTCTGACTAGGCAACCAAGTAAGTAGGATGTAGATACACAGGCTGCTGGCTCCTGGAGGTGATCATTCATGTCAAAAAGTACACATCATTTTGGAGCCTTTGTAAATTTAGACTTTGCTTTTGTAGCTGTACTTTTGTGTGCTGTGAATTCAGTGCATAACTTGGTATGTGAAACATCTCCAGCAGTAGACTTGCATTAAGTACTTTAGGAAGCAGTGTTTAGAAAAGTGCTGATATGCTTGTTGGCATTTGTTTGCACACAGAATCCCATGAAACTTCAGCACTGCAGTATAAGCAATTTAATTTTAAAAATAAAATATTGACAGTGGGCTGGTTGTAAGAATCTTACTGCTGGACACTGGACATTGCTCATGAGAGCAGTCCCATTGGATTTCAGAGGAGCTTTGTGTCAGAGCAAGAATTACCAGGACTGAACCCAGATTTCTTTGTAACTAGATATTAATTTCTTTGGGTCCAGTGTCTTAAGGTACATATTTACAATTTGAAAGCAAGGGATTTGATGTGAGAATTGTCACTTGCTGTAGGGAAAGCAACCCCCATAAACTGATTAAAGCTTTCAAACCAGTGTGTGTGGTGGAGGACAGAGTTCAGCTGCCTGGCCACTGAGACATCTGACAGGAGCCTGCTCTGATCTTGTGGCTGTATGGAAGTATTATTGCAGTGTTGTATCTAAATAAGGCCTATTAGCTTGGACACATCACATGAAAACGACTGTGTGTGCTGGGCTGGAGCTGGTTTCTGTCTGGCCAGCCAGGAACAAAACAGGCAAAAGAGCTCAGCCCTGCCTGCTCCTGCCTGTGTAGGCTTGCCTTTGGTTTTCTCCACAATATCTGAGCAACTTCTTGGATTAAGATTTTAAATGAACACCTCATAATTTTTTACAAACTGAATCTGAATCATTAAGTGTTTTTAACACCTGGAAAAGAAGAAAGTTTATTACTGAGTTTAATTAAATTGATTACTAAGTCTTTATTCACTTTGGAGAAACACATATCCAGCAAAAAGTAGATTGCCTGCAAAAACAGAGAGTGGAAACAAAGGTTTCCACTTTTCCACTGGTGGTGGTTTTATGACTTCAACTTATTTGGGTGTTTTTCTGTTTGTTTCATTGTAAAAATAATCGAAATAATTTACCATACCTAACAGAAAGTAATAAGAGTTAGTATTTTTAGAGATTCCAGGATTCATTTGACTGCCAACACTGCAAGTCTTGGGAATAGACAGTTTGCCTTAGATACTCTTGTCTTCTGCTCATAGATATGCCTACTAGTTAACATTCAAGATAAACGGACCTGAAGAAAATGGTGCTGATTAGAATTCTTTCCCTTGCCAGTAAATTTAACAGCTTTGAAATGTTTTTCATGTATTTCTGAAATTAAACTGCTAGAAGTATGTGATGCTAATAGAGTTCTTGGCAATAGCTGTATAAACCACAGATCACGTTTGATTTGGACAGGCTCAGAGATCGATCCATACCTATTGAATGTGAATGCCTGGTATGAAGCCTCTAGTTCAGGAGGTTCATGTGGTGCTAATTACTGGGGGCAAGGGCAGTATGAAGGGGACATATCTACTCTGTTCTGTTCTTACTCTGCCTGAAAACACTGCAGAAAACAAGATCCTTGGCTGGATAGCCATTATTCCCCATGCAACTTCTCTGAGACAGTTTATTTTAGGAACTTGGTATGGCAAGTACATAAAACACTTAAATCTGTGACATCAACAAGCAACTTCAAAGTTGTTCTTTAGTTTCTCTTAACCTGTGAAACCACGGGGAGTCATAATTACTCAACTTTGAGTGTCCCAGTGCCTGGAGAAAGTGTTTAATGTGGACTTCTCATTTCTGTTTGCATAACGCTAAATGCAGTCTCTCCTCAGTGAAGGAGTTTTAAAAGACCTAGAATTATTTACTGCCAAGAAGAACAACTCATACAAAACATTGCTGCAGATCAGCTGATGTACAGGGATGAAATCTTGTATCTTAAGTCCTTTAATGTAGGCCAAATGGTGAAAGTTGCTGTAGAAATGTGCAGGCAAGCTCTGAAGAAATTTATGTACAAGAAGCCATCTGGTTTTGTGGATTCAGGTAGTATTCTACTTTAGAATTATCCTGGGTATGCTGTAGGCTGTTTTGCTGACTCAACAACAGTAGTTATGATAAATGGGTATGTTACTGTGATTTTTGCATTGTCTTACCTAACGCACTGTCTTACATCATCTGGGTGAGAAATAACAGGAGCAACACAGGGAGCTAACATGAAATGGGTGTTTGGAGCTAGCATGGCTCGGGCTAAAGAGCATTTGGCCTCCATTTGATGAAGATAGAGACTTTTCTCACTGTTGGTCTCACCAGGCAAGGGAAGCATTGAAAAACTTTTTGCAGAGTACCTACAAGAAAGATCATTTGAAAGCAGGATCTAGGCTTCACATATTAATGAAATGCAGAAACAATTTCCTGCTGCTCGAAAAGAAAGCTTCTATATCCTTCCAAATTTTCTCAAATTAAAGACATGTATAGAACATCTTTTACATACATTAATTTTCTCTGGTTACTCTACAGAGAGACAGCTTCTTTGAATGCTTGCTAGATCAGTTTTGTCCAGCTGATCAATGTTCACCATCTTCTTCTGATGAAATCTGGGCACCTATATATACACATGTAAATATTCAAACAGATGGAAAAGGGGGAGGGGGGGAAGATCACCAGTCAGATCCCTCTCATTGGAAAGATGTTGGCTCTGCCTTAACATCTTCAAAGAAAGAATGTAACAATAGCAGAGTGGGAGAACCGTGATAAGAGGGACTAGGCTCACTCAGAAGATAAAATTCTACAAAACTTTAGAGCTGTAAAGCCAGTGTGGGCACTATTTCTAAAGTACATATGGGAATGGCCTTGGAGCCAAAGATCAGATCATATCATCTGCTTAGAATTGCTTCTCAGCGATCATGCAGTTGTGAAAATTGAAGTTCCTTTCAGAAGCAACTAAAGCAGCAACAGGATTTTTGCAAGAATTTATTTTCTGTTTTGTTAAGGTGTACTTTTCCTAGTGCAACCACTTCAAAAGAGGTGATTTGTCTTTTGAGAATAGAAATACGCATACTTTCTGTGAACCGAAAGTGGTCCCTAGCAAGCTTTTAATATTATTTCTTCAATACTTCTTTTGCGTTGTCTTTTCTTGTCAGAGTAGTCCTTACGATTTTTCTCCTTTGTTTTCTTTCAAAAAACAAATTAGTTTTCTTTTTTCCATCCTCTCATGGAAAGGGAGAAAATTTTATCTGTAGAGATGCTCAGGTATTTGCTATTTTATATCTCTAGACGTGGAGAGATTAAGCAATGAATATTATTTGAGTTTGTTTACTTTGCATGCAGAAAATCAAAACAACACAGTTTTTTAATAATCTAATAAATTAATAGTGGTGTTCCTTCGTAGGTGGATGACATAATTGGAAAAATGCAGAATTGCACAGCTTTAATTCCAAGAGGAGACTAAGTCATTTTTGTCGTTTCTGTGATCTGCCACAACCACCTGAA
Organism: Muscicapa striata striata; assembly: GCA_030060385.1. NCBI lineage: Eukaryota > Metazoa > Chordata > Aves > Passeriformes > Muscicapidae > Muscicapa > Muscicapa striata. The sequence continues at coordinate 1,476,206 of JAREIS010000215.1, forward strand.
GCAACAGATATCTGGTATTTCGGATGTGGGCTATGTCTAATAAACACAGTAACACGATCACGCTTTTACAGTGAGACAGACATGCTTATTTTTATAAGTGTGGCACAGATAGATGTGTTATACACAGGCTGTATAGAAAATATGAGTAAGATGAAAAACCTGCTCTCTATAAAAGGGGTTTCTATGGAGAAAAGAACACAGGAAGATGGGAGCCTCAAGATAGTAGATACAGAGTTCTGTAGAAGATTAAAACTGGATTTTTAAACACGACCGCCTGTCTCTGGACTAATAGCTGATGGTATCTTGGCATGCTGAAAAAGGGGAATTTCCAGTGTATTGTACCAATGAGGTGCGGGGGTTTGTTGACACATGTGTTTGCTTTTGGCCAAATGAGAGGGGTCAGAAGCGAGCGGCGTGTTTGCAAAGCAGCAGCCTGGTTTGCAGATCAAGGCTGAAATGCGTTGGTGCCGGCACAGAAGGCTCCATCGGGGCAGAATAGCTCTGGTCTCCCCGAGGGATGTGTGTCTGAACTGGGCACATCCAGTCAGTTGTTGTGCTCCTGCCTCACACCCCCGCAGCCTGCACAGAGCTCACCCAAAAGGAGCACTCGTGTTGTTCTCAGGAGCTTGTTCTGTGCTCTGCAGGGAGCACCAGGATGGCTTTTCCAGTATGGGCTTTTAAGAGTAAAGTAGTTGTAGAAAAGAGGCAGGGGATATGAACAGCCTGGTTTATGCTTGGGGTGTGTTTTTCTACGTGTTTCCTAAATAATAGATACCATCCAACTTAGATCCTACTGGAATAATTGTGGTATCCAGTTTATGGGAAAAATCTGAATCACCTCACTGTGGTGCTTCCATGTTAGCATACATTTGAGCTTTTAACAACAGAATAGGAAAATTGTCTTAAAACATCCATTCCTTACAGTCACTGATGTTGTTTATGTCTGAAAAACTACTGGAAAAAATATTCAGTGAGAATGAAAATGTCTTCTTCCAATATTCACAAAATAATCTTATCCTGAAAAATCTAATAATGTTTTGTTTTCTTTTTAATGAAAGTTCTGTACTTGAAACTTTCCAGCTTTTATAAGTGAGGAAATTCCAAGCATTTTGTAGTGACAGATACTGTTAGTGGGTAGTTGTCCACTGACGTCAAAAACAGAGGATGGTGAACAGCTTTGTTCAAGTCAACAAAAAATGTATGGTCTTGGATAAACTCTGTGTTAGCAACAGAGCTATCAATGATATATGAGCAGCTTCACATGAGTTCCCATGTGTATTCAATCCAATGCTAAATTCCAGATCTTGTTTAATGAGCAACTGGTGGAGCCAAGACCTGGCACTGCAGTCTGCTTTATCCAGTCATGAAGGAAAAACAAGCTAAATAAGTTCAGATGAACAAGTTCAGAATTACTGCAGGGTTATTAAAAGTTGTGATTTGTATTCCTCTGCTAATGTTTATGACTAACAGATTTTGGACGTGTAAAACAATACTTAATTTGTAAAAAGACTATGTGCCAAAATTCCTTCAGTAGTTTAACCACTGAAGAGCAAGTTTTGATTTTTTGAATGGATTTCTTTAAATGTTTAAGATTATCAGTAAGCAGCTAATATTTTTTTAAATTATATTTTGAAAAATTACGGTTTCTCCTTGTTGTTGGATTGCTGTTCAGCACTTTCACTTTGTGAAATAAAATGTATTTCCGTAGCTCACTGTGGAGAGGCAATTTTCAAGAAAAGTGCCATTCTCTTTATTTGTCAGATGTGATTTGCTACTGTAATGGTAGGTGTGTATTTGGAGTAAGATTTTTCCATGCAGTTCTGTATGCAGTTAGGTTGTGTCTTGAATATGCTGGATATTTTCTGGATATACGCTGGGTTCACGTGCTAAGGATGCTTGTGTTCTTGGGCAATTTTGTGTGGGCAAAGAGATAGATAAGGTGGGAGTTTGCCAAATTATCCTGTGTGGTCATTCCCTACAATATCAAGGTATGCTTTGTCAGATTCCTCCTCTTGCATGTCATATTTAAGTGTAGGTAAGCAACAGTTAATTCCTGTATTCCTAGCAGAAATAGTAACTAAAGCCCCAAGTATTTCAAACGGAGCATGTTGCTTTCAAATATTTGAACAATTTGGCATGTTGCTACCCAAAAGACAGTATTTAAAACATCTCAGCTATCCTGGGGGACAGGAGCACGGGAAGGCAAGGGGGAGAGCAAATTTTACTGTTACTTCCACCAGGCAGATTACTTCTCTTTCAGTAAAAGCTCGTGGAAAAAATACCCATGGTTTTATGTATTTTTGGCAGAAGAATGTACTTTGGTATATGAAACAGTTCAGCTGTGAGACATTCAGTGTTGCCTTTTGTGTGTTTGATGAAGCTTCTCTTCCTACCAGTCTTCCAAGTCAGCATTTACTGTGCAGATTGCAATGTATTACTTCTCCCTGACTGGTGGCTTCTTTGACAGTGTCCTGAGATGTCCTGAAAAGGCACTCCTTTAGTTACTGCCCCAGTACAGCCTTCTGGAACACCAAGCTTCTCCAATCAGAAGTGTCAGAACAATATTTAGAGCATTAGAATCCTGTACAACCGCTAATTTTACCTTTGGGGGATTTGTGTTTGGAAAGCCAAATAACTGATGTGGCTCCAAAAAAAAAAATCATTACTTGGCAGTATGTGGGAAGAGGGGTTGTTGTGTGTATGGGGTTTTTTTGTTTGTTTTGGTGGTTTTTTTCTCTTTCTTTAACCTCTTTGGACTTCTGAAACCTTACCATTTTTCTCTCTCCTTGGTAAAAGAGTTAAATAAATAGTTAAAAATAAAGAAGCTTAGTGAACATTTCTGTGGATGTTTTTTGTTTTGATGGTTATCTTTCCCTTTTCAGTCTCGTTTTTTTTTTTTCCAATAAGCAGCGTATGTTTGCTGTTGAGCAGATCACAGTGATGGGCTTTTGCATGGTCTTTCCAAAAACCATTGTCTATAGTCAGTCCAAGGTCTTTGGCTGTCACAAAAAACAGGACTGCATGTCCACCTTGACACTGCTGCTGTCCACAACACATTTGTTTAGTGCAAACCCAAGTCAGTCAGCACCTTCAGCTAATGCCTTGTAACGTCAGCTGAGGCTGTGAAGAAATATCATAAGGTACTCTGAACTATTGTTGGGACTGACATTGAGGATCATAACTACTCCCCAAAAAAACCTGGCAGAATATTTACAGTGCTGCATGCACACACTGAAAGCACTGAACTTGAGAACACTTAAGATTCAATATAAAACCATAAATTACATTGATTGTATTTGTGTCTTAATTTATCTTCCTAGCATGGCACAGAATGTCTGTCTTCTGGGTTTCCCAAAAACAAATTTCTCCTCCAAGCTGAGGTTCATTTTTGAGAAACATGGGCAATGCAACTGTGTGAGATTTGTACACTGCATTTGTGCCTTAGCAAATACTGCTTGTCTTCTGGTTCACTGAGCTTGTCATAAATATTAATTTAATAGGGCTGGTACTGTTTTATGCATTGTGAATGTACAGATTGAGGAAGAGATAAATTTTATTGATATGGGCTGTCATTGGAACTTACAGGGTTTGTAGGCTTAAAGGAGCTCAGATTTACAGTATATATGTATAATAATCATTCTTCAAATTATTTTTGGAAGGCATTTGAATTAAAAGACATTTTATACAATATAGGATTGTTCTTTATTATATTCCCAAAAATTTCTTACCTTCAATCTCTCAAATAAGAGCCAAATAAGTTGCCCAGTATTTTCTTTGTCTTTTTGCAGCCTCCTGTGGTTAACAGTTGAGAAATTCTGCATGAGGTGATTGTCTTATTTTGCTGGGAGATATTTGATGCTAGGAGTTTGCTTTTGAATCTTGCTGTATAGCAGGAACCTGTTTTCTAGCTATACTCAAAAGCAAACCCTTTTTAAAAACAAACTTCAACATACCACATGATCAGCTTCTAGAACAGTCCACCTAAGTATTGAGAATTGCCTTTGGTTGTAGGTCACTTCAATACAACTTCAGTTTCTTGATTTTTGAGGGCTGATGCTTACTTAGGATGGAATTGAATCCTATTAGGTTTACTGGTTGCCCTGAAACTGCCCTAAACACAGCTAGAGGAGAAAACAAGCGGGATGTTATTTCCACAACCCAAATATCAATTACACATTTTTTGGAGGGGGAGCGGAGTAACTTTTATGTCTATTTATTTTTTAGATTAGACTATATATAAAAGTACTCTTTTCCTGTGTGTTCCAGTTAATTGTTTGGGATTCTTTACCTTTGATCATGAATCTTGTTCTTTGGCAAAGCCTTACAAATTGAAGACTGCCTTCCTAGAAGAGGTCTGAGATTTGGAAATACATGTAGTCTTGCATGCAAAGCCCTTCTCTACTTACTAAACTTCAAACACCCATTTTGTAAATTAATATAGGTGTTACTTGGGTTGCTGTGTTGATTTTTTTGAAGCTTTTCTTGGAAAGTACTTTCTTACCCACATTAAGAGCTCTATTGGTATATTTTGGCTGTGTCGAAGTAAAACGATTTTCCATCCAGAAAGTGCACTAAATGTATTGGTTAACATACTGGATTTGTTATTAGTTGTATTTTAACTGCTAAATTAGCAGTTAATTAGCTGCATTATCATAATGCTGCCTGCTTTATTAACTATACATGAACTGTGGATGGTTTGGAGGAAAGTACTTCCCTGCAAGCTAGCAGACAAAATACTGTCTTTAAAAGTATAACCTGATCAGATGTTAAAACTTCTATAAAATGCATGTATTGGCATTATAAGTGTGTAGAAGTCAGGGTAGCAGATGTGGTTTGTTGTGTTTTCACTGAAGCTGGGCACGACGGCAGTCCAGTGGATGAGGGCCGGAGTGTGGATGAGATGCCCGGGGTCCGGGCATGGAGACAGCGACTTTTGCCTCCCCTTAAGTTCTGTTTTGACAGAAGTTCCCCGGCTGTGTTGGAGGCGGCAGGAGCAGAGGGGCGATGCCTCTCTGGTGTGCGGTACCGTGTGTGCAGGGCGCGTTCCCTCGGTGGCATTCCCGTCCGTACAGCGCTCGGCTGCCCCGCGCCAGTTCTGGGGACCGCGCTCTGCATCGATTCCACCGCGGGCTTCCCAAATTAATTATTCTGGCTTATCGGGGTGCTTACAGAGGGCGGTGCTGGGAAAGCGCCCTCCTAAGCAGCATCTCCGCGGCGATTCCCGGGGCGACGGGAGGCTGCCCGACCCCCGGCTCGGTCCGTGCCCTTCCCGGCGGCTGCGGAAGGTGGCAATGTTGGCAGCAGGAGCCCAGGAAAAGCTGATCTCACCCAGACAGCCGCTGCTCCGTGCCCACAGCTTTCCCTGGCGTCAAGGCTGCACGTCCGTGAAACAGGAGCCTGCACGGGGCGTTTGTTGGGCTTTGTGCGCTATGGCTCCTGCACGGCTCGGAGCGCTCTCCGTGCTGGGTGCGGGGATGCGCAGGAGGCAGGAGGCTGCAAACACAGCCTTGCTCCCCGGGCTTCTCCGGCTGCCTCCGAGCGACACCCATCCTCCATCCGGACTGCGAAACTCAGCCCTTCGCTTGAAGTTTCATTTCTGCAAAACACTTGTAAACGTTTCTGAAACCCCGTGTCGTTTTCTGCCCACTCCCCCGGGATGTTTACAAACTTTTCTTTGAATTGAGCTTACCAGGGGAGAAACAGAGAACTTCCCTGCATGTCACAGTCATGTTAAGAACTACCTCCTGGCTACGACAGGCTTTTAACCTGTTGAAAGCCTCACAGACCTGTTCCAGGCTTTGGTGGGGATCTGATCCTCCTCTCCTCTCCTCTCCTCTCCTCTCCTCTCCTCTCCTCTCCTCTCCCTCCTCTCCTCTCCTCTCCTCTCCTCTCCTCTCCTCTCCCTCCCTCCTCCTCTCCTCTCCTCTCCTCTCCTCTCCTCTCCTCTCCTCTCCCTCCCTCCTCTCTCTCCTCTCCTCTCCTCTCCTCTCCTCTCCTCTCCTCTCCCTCCTCTCCTCTCCTCTCTCCTCTCCTCTCCTCTCCTCTCCCTTCTCCTCTCCTCTCCTCTCCTCTCCTCTCCTCTCCTCTCCTCTCCTCTCCTCTCCTCTCCTCTCCTCTCCTCTCCTCTCCTCTCCTCTCCTCTCCTCTTTTTAACTTCTTTAAATGATTCTCTCAAAGATTTTTGTCTTCTGATTTTTAACATTTTTCCTATCTAATGCTAATTCTTGACTTTTGAGGGAAAGTACGGGAAAGTTCTTGGTTTATGTTATCCCATTCCTTTCCTTTTGATTGTCTTGATGCTGCACTGGTAAATAGATCATCAATTTTAAGTTATCATGGAACCTTTCAACATAATTACTGGGTTTACCCCTCATTCTGTGTTTCTTACCAAGCCTTTCTGACAAGATGTAATAGATTTAAACCATTTAGGAGGTCAAATGGGGAAAAAAAATTAAATATTCTTGATGTACGTTACGGTAAGCAGAGAGCAAATAGGATGATATTACGTTGTAACCCCCCACCTTCCTCCTTAACTTTATTTGCAATTTAGATGACAATTTTGTTGGACTTCATGTCTAGTTACTTGTTTTTCATAAGATAGGCAGAGCTAGGGTAACTAATGCTATACAACTTATGAGACTGTAAAGGTGTGTGTGTGTGTGTATATCTCCTTCCTGACTCATGTATTGGACATGCTACTACATGCATTAAATAGACACTGAAGGTTTCTAGAACTGCTTTGGCCTCTGCTATTCAAAGATTGTTTGTTGGGTACCAAAATCTGTTGCTGTGTGGATACTTTGCCTACCACCACTCTTCGCTTGTACAAATGGCCCAGCAGTTGTCCAGGAGAACCATGGATAATGACTCCTTAGCTGTAAAAAAAAAAAAAAAAGTAAATTAAGACTTTCAGAAACTAGTTGGGATTTTGAGCAGTTAGTCTGGCAGAAACTGCTATATTCTGTCTCTCTGAATCAAATGACAAGCCAGTGAAAGCTTTCTGTTTTGCTGTGCTATGTGGGCGAATTTTCCGTTTCAAAATTGAAACTGGAAAAAATAATCTCCAACTCCAAACAGGAGAGTTTAAGATACAGTGGGTTGTTACCACTATAATTTTTGTAATTATTTCTTTTTGTAGTAGTACTCTTATTGCTTTAAGAATAAAGTGAAATATTTCACCTTGGGACTTTCTTTAAACACTGCTGAGTAATGAAGTCTCACACTGTTGTAATAATAATTTGGCTGAGGAAGAGGCTTTGTGATCATAAAATTTTCATGTTAAAGGAAGTAGATGCTAGACACAATATAAAGTGTGGAAATAAAGACATTTAGAATTTTGTTTTCTCTTTTCAACCAAAGGAAAAAAAATACTTCCCTGTGATTTCAGAGTATTGTTAACAAGCCCTCATAGCTATTAGGAGCCTAAAATGGTAAACAGCTTAGTAATAAAATTATATTAATAAACCCAACATCAAAATGACTCTACAACGTTATGTACATATGGTTCCATTTTAAATGGCAAAAGAAGTTTTCTGAAGTCCATTTGCCTAAAACAAAGATTTTAATGGAACAGTGTAGTGATTTGACCTCATCTCTGCTTATCCTTTTTTTTGAATGTGAATATGAATGCCAAGACAATTAACTGGGTAATTTACCCAGGCAGACAGAGCTGAAGTTCTGTAGGTAAGCCCTGCTTTAAGGGCAAGTTGGCGTGCTGTCTCCTGCTCAAGTGCATATCGACCTTCAAAGTGTCTTAATGCTAGGGATAGTTCACCCTCAGGAAGTTTAGTTTAGATAAACATCTGGATTTTTTTTGGGTACCAAAATCTGGAATGCAGCAGCAAAATCTGATGAGCACAGGCTCTCATATCTGAGTCAGCAATGGGGCTGGATCCACTCCTGTTCTTCAGCACTTCCACTGCCAGGCTAAGCCAGAAGCAGAAAACAGAGATGCGTGAGAAGAAAAACCAGGGAGAAGTGCAGGGAGTGTACCTCAAAAAAGTATGAGTAGGCTTCAAAACAGAGTGTGTGTAGGTTGTGTGCGAAGGTGAGGAGCTGTGAAAAAACTCCCACCTTCTCCCAGTTCTCCCAGAACCTCAGGGTGGGTTTGGTTCTCAGGAGGCTCTTGGCTTAGCCCTCTGTAGGTGGGGCTGTGCATCATTAGCACCTGGAGTCTGGGCTGTTTGGCTTGCCAGATGTAAAAGTGAACCTGTGAAATTAAGGTGGGGTTTTTTTCCCCCTGCTTCTGATGCTTTGCAGTAAACAGTATGTCAGGTGTCACAGGGCACACTGATACCAGTTGAAATTTTAGACTTGGAGAAAAAACTATCCATTTGAATGGTGATCTGAGCAGGAAAGATATGGAAAAGTAACCAGGAGAGTGGATGCATTTTTCTTTGTGATCTCTGGGTATTACACAATTTTCTGATCTTTTTTCCTCTGCATCCATTGTTTTCTCAACCTTATTACTCATGAATTAAACCCTTTTCTGTAAGTTAAAGAAAGTGGTTTCTGCCTCTAGAACTCAAGTCAACTGCTGTGGTTCTGCCACAGCAAATATCTGCCACTCTATGTAGGTTTTTTGCTGGAAATGGATCTTTAAAGTATTTGTAGTCTTCTGAGGCCGAATTACTAATCTAGGGCCCATTTAATCTGTGGGGGTCAAAGCACTTGCCAGATTTTGACAGGTGAAAGTTGCCATGACTGAATGGCAGTCTGTGCTTAGGACAAGGTTTGTGAAGCAGCCTCCTGAAAACGCTCCTGAAGCTTAATTCTGTGTACCATGCATAGAAGGAAGTGACTGTCACTGTGACTTCATTCATGCTTTTGGCATCCCAATGTTATTTCTGATGATAAAAGAATAATAGAATGAATAAGCAGCTAAAACACGAGAGAAGAGGATGAATTTAATCTTCAGGGAAGGTGAGAACACACCCCAGTTCTCATCACTTCTGTATGTTAATCCCCATCCCAACTTCAATACTAGGGATTAAATTGTCAATCATTTTTACAAGTTTATCTTTCAAAATTCTAAAGTCTGCTTTTCAGAAGTGACCTGGTCTTGTTTTGCATGTATTTACATTTTAATAAGATGAAATTTTTAAAAATCTGAAGAAAAAAAAGGGAAAATTTAAAAATCCCTAATGTATGGCTGAAAAAACATCTGTGTATATCCAGCTTTATATGTAGTATGAAATAAAAAATAGAAAATGGAGAAAAAAATCAAGCACCACAAAGTGTATAGTATTCTTCAGTGGTTACCGGCCACCTTAGCTTGGCTTAATTTCAGAAGGTACTAAGGGCATATTTCACTTTCTTTGCTATTAAGCTTAGGGAATTGACCAATTCTACTGAACCACTACTTTTTTTTTAGGTAATGTAATATTTTTGTTACATTTCTTCTTCTGTTTTTTAGTAATAGTCTTGAACTTTTTTCTCACTTTGTTGCAAAATACAAAAAAGGTATTATTTTTAATAGTCATGTATACTGATGGCTGGCTGTTGGCATCACTGAACTTCAGTTAAAAATTTTAAGTACAGATCAGCTGTTTTTTTCAGCTGGCTGATGATTTTTCACTTTTATGAAATAAAATTAATGAGCCTCGTTGTCAACTTTCTGAACAATACCTATTTGCTGGTCACTGGAATACTCATGACCTCTGGAGAAGAGTGCAAAAAAGGTGTTTTTGGATTTTCTAGCTGGTCAGATGTTGTATAACAAAGGCAAGAACATTAGGAGGATGTTCTTAGCAGGAAAATGGTGTGTTTACTTTGCCTGTGGTTCTTCAGAGAGCAGATTTCCCTAAAAGAGTTGTAGGTGGCCTGAGGTTGGTCAGAGGGCAGACACTTGTTTGACCTTTTAGTAAAAAGTCCTTGCACTAGAGGAAAACCCAAACATGTTTTTATTTCTTAAATTGCCACAAATGGAGCCAGAAGCTGAGGAACTGGGACTGAGAGATGGCCTGAAAATCATCTGGATCTTCATGTGTAGAACTGCAGTTGCACAGACAATATAACCCTAACAGCTGACAATGTTAATTATGATTAACATTGGAAGTAATGCAACTGTCTTGCTTAGTGTTTCCAGATCTTTATTTTTAAATTGTGGTCAGTCAGCATTGAGAAATTTGTATTTATTACGTAAATATTTGGGGGGAAAGTGGTATATGTGAACACTTTACTGCCTCCAGTCATACACCATAGCTATCCAGGATGAGTTTTGGCTTCCTTTGTACTCCTTGGAAAATTACGATTAAACTAACATCTACACATTAGGTTTTTGTTGGTTTTGGAGTGGTGAAATGATGTATTTTACACTTCTTGTTAACAATTAGAGACGTGAAGTGGAAAGGTATCTATTGAAGAGCTCTTTCTTTGCATCCTGTAGAAATGAAGGTATTTCCATACTTCTTCTCCAGATTTCCTAGCCCACCATCCTGCTCCCTTGGCATGGTGAAATTAGAATACTCTCAGTTTTATCATGGACCTGTTAGCAGCTACAGGGTTTTTTTTACACTGTTTTTGGTACAGTGATTGACTAAAATAAGCAGACATTCTTTTTTTTTCCAGGCAAAACATTTTATAGAATTTTTAAAATATATGTCCCAGAAATATTAGACTAAGCAGACTAAACTCTGTTGAAAGGAGTAAACTCAACTGAAGGGCAACTCAACCTAGAACCTCTTTTGTGTAGTTTTAGCTACCAGTTAGTTCAAGAATAGAATAAAATAATGCCATTTAAGAATGTATTTTAAAACTGAACTTAGAGAGGCAAAGGATTGAAATCCCACTCTGTGATATGTTAGAGGGCAGATACTGAATGAAGAAGGAAGGAAACTGAGAAGATCTGTGTTGGATACAGTCCGCCTGCCTTGGTATCATGTCATGTCTCTCATGAATGTCTTAGGAGTGAAAAAACAACCCACCCTGCAGCAGCGTGTCCCTGTTTTCCTTGGCACACTTCTGCCGCCTGCCTTCGAGTGAAGAAATCAGAAGTAAGGGAAAGAATCGCCAAAGTCAGCGCTTCAGCTGGTTTAAGCCTGAAGTTTATCCAAAGCACAGACTCCTGTTTTTGGGGAAGGGGTACAGGGATACATGGCTGTGGAGCAGCTCTGGTGCAGTGTGAGCCCCATCCAGGGTTTGTTGTGGCTCAGGGTTTGTGGGGAGAGCAGGAAAACCCCGGGAGCGGGGCACAGGCCGGCAGTGGGACCAGCCCTGGACTTTCCGGGCCCGGCCGTGGCGGGAGGAGGAGGAGGAGGAGGAATGCTGCTGCCCTGACGTCAGGAGCTGCTCCTGGGAATGTTTTGCATTCCTCTTCCTGGCAGTGGTCAGGTGGCTTCCAGCAAGAAGGAAGGAACAGCCGCTTCCAGCAAGAAAAAAAAAAAAAAATAAAAAAAAAAAGGTGGGGGGCATTGAGAGCACGCGGAGGAAAAGAACACTTTATAATAAAAGTATTGTGGGGGAGGCACTTTTATTAAAAGCCAGATTGGGAATTGGAACCAGATGTTCTGCATTCGAAAGCTGCACGAATGTTAAACGCGTTTATTAATGACTGTGATGGCTGAGGTATTTGGCTGTCTGCCTTGCTTTAATCTCATTGCTCCGTATTAAAAAACAGTTGAGAAAAACATTTTTTTTTTGTACCCGACTTTAGGCAGCTTCCTTTATACAAATATTCATTTTTTAAAAAATCTAAAAAGACAGGATTTTTATGGGAGTATAGCCACATATATGAAAGCAAGAAACAAGCGGGGAAATGTCAACATTTGTCTTGTTCTGTTAGTTTTAACATATATGTTATGCTGAAAATTATTGTCTTGAAATTTGGTTTCCTTCTTGATTTGTGGTTGTTGGATAACGCACATGATGTAAGCTGGAGAGGTCAGAACATGCAATTATTGCTGTTCACAAAGTACTTCCTATTCCCTTAACTCTCCCTCTTTAAAGTCCCTGTCAAAGCCTGTGTTTAAAGCAAAACAAGAGTAGATACTCAGTCCGAGGTGAAGAAAGCAGGAATTGCATTCACCATAGGCAGTGCTTGTTGAATAGCAGCTTTATATCCTTGGATGGACACAAGTGCATGTTGTATCTCCATTTCAAGAGCAGTGTCTCCACCTTGGCAGCGCTGCACATTTGGGAGCACCATGAACTCCCAAGGGAATTCTGGTTTGTGTCTCAGTGGGGATGAGATACCTGACAACACCATAGCCTGTAGGCACAGGCAGATTTGGGGTATCCCACAGACAGGCATGGATCCTCCTCCCATCCTTGGGCTCTGTTGTATGCAGATCATAAGATTTTCTGTGTGAAGCAAGGACTGTGGGAAGGAGAGACAGAGCTGTGCCGTGTGTCCCTTCAATTCACATGTGTGACAATGCCCTGAACCTGTGCCTTCCTTATCCACTTGAAAGGGGAAAGGGTCATTTTCTCTGTAAACTCTTTACGTGGTGGGGCATGGCTGTTTGGTATGAATTCAGACCTCCTCGGGCAGGGCACAGATCCTGTCTAGGGCTGGTGGAGCTGAGCTGCCTCTGGATTCAGGCTGGGAGAGGCCATACCAAAGAAATTGACCCAGAGTGACTTGCCCTTGTCCAGTGTGATGGGTTTTTTAATCCATCCTATATTTTCCTGTGCACGGACAGGCTCGAATCTGTGTTGGGTGGAGCTGCCGAGTGGATTGGCAGGCAGTGTTTGGTGGTGGTGCAGGAAGCTGCAGGACGGGGAAGGTTTGGTAGTTTTGGGGAAGTTTCCTTGAGCTCTGTGCCCGGGTCAGGTGAGGCCCAGGAGCCCATCCATTTCCTGGTACCGACTGGAGTGCACTGCAGCTTCCTGCTACAGGGTGGATGCTCTGCTGAGGAATTTCCAGAAATGCTGAGAAGTGCTGACTCACAGCTTACGGCCTGTCTGGGCTGAGGGGAGGTTTTCAAATCCTTGGCTGAAGCCAGCAAAAAATGTTGCTGTAATGTACTGTTTTATTTTTAGCAAGGGGGGAGGCTGTGTTGCTTAGGATGAAATGCTTGTGAGTGGTTTCAAAATGACAGACACTTTTAATTTTTTTTTTCTTTTCTATTTTTAGAACTTGGAAAACAGGTTGTTTTGCTAAAATACAGGCTCTTCTCTGTTTCCCTAGTAAATGGGTTGTTGTAAAGGAGCCTTAAGGATTTAATGCAGGAAGACTTTTACCACCACTGCAGTTCAAAATGTCCTTCAGGATAGGAAATACTGAAGTATTGGAGACTGAAACTCAGCTGGCACTTACTTGCATGTATTTTTCACTTCTGCCAAGGTGGGACTGCAGCTCCAGTTGTTGGAGCTGAAACCTAGCCAGATATTTGCTGCTATTACAAGATCATTGTAAAAGCTTGGTGCTTGTGTTTCATCCTCCCTTGTTTTTAGCAGTCACTTCTCAAGTAATGTGCTGTGCCTCTTCATTTCTTTCTTTCTGAACAGAAAATGCCCTGTAGTGTTTTCTGCTGACTGCTGCCAGGAACAAGGTTGAGAGAGGAGTCCTTTCAGGCTGTACTGCCACTCCAAATTTTGGTGATTAGACTGTGGGGGCAAAATTATTTTCTTCTCCCTCCTCCACCTCTAGCCCCTCCCCCAGTCAGTACATTTTTTAACATATTCTTGGGGGTGTGTATTTTTTTTTCTGTTGAACAAGCAGTAGTACTTTGGGATGATCTCCAATGTATGCACTGTCCCAGAGAGTATCATTAATGAAATAGAAGTTTTTATAAACTTTTTTGCTTCTAATTTCTATAATTTGCTGTCAGCTGTTCTTCATACACAACTCTGTACCTCTGTCTATAGAGCTGTTTGCAGACCTTTTTTTACACCTTAATAGAGAACTGTGATTCTACAAATGATCTGCAGACTGCTTCTAACCACAGTGCTAAAAATTTTTGAACCTGTAGTGTAAACAGCACATTTTGCAAATATGAAGGCAAAAAAACCGACAAACCCACATCTGTTACAGCAACTCTGCAGTGTCTGGTTTGAGAATAACTGGTGCACAGCTTCCCTGAAGTCGTTGGTGGACAATATTTTACTGCTCTCCTTAGTTTTTGCCCTGGGACTGAGTGATCTTACCTGTCCAGCAGGGTGCTCATCTGGTAACAGCAAAAGGAAAAGGATAATTCTATGCAGGAAGTACAGGAATATAGGACAAGGCTGTTTCCATGATGTGCTCATCTATTAGCTCATCACTGTGCAAAAGTCCCAGTCTTAGTCATTTTAAAGTAAATACAGTGGGTGCACGTGAGCTGCTGATGATTTTTGTGGACAGAAAGAATTGTAGGCTGCCCATCTATCACGACATTTCACAATCAAATCCACTTTTACTAATGACTCTAGTCTTTCCAGGTACCCACCTCTAAGAGAAAGTTTATTTTCCTACCCAAATCTTCCGGTTCCTTCCAATACTTTATAGCAGGTGCATAATCTCTTTTAAGAGAGTTGTGTCCTGGCACCTGCCACTATACTGGGAAAATAATATATTATTTCTAGCCACCTGTCAGTAAATTCAGGACAAGAGCCATGAACTAACAGCCTTGCATGTGCCCCTTTTTAGATTGATGTGTCATCCGACCTGGGTGGACATGCCTCAACTGGATTGCCTGACTTCAGATAACCCCTTCTACAATCCTCAGCTGCTTGACCCCATTCTAGTTTGGATGAGGCACAGAACGTACCTTTTTGTGAAGATTCTGTCCACAAACTTATTTTAAAAAAATTAATTATGCATGAATGTTGTCCAGCTTTCCAGGGAACATCTTGGTACGACATGTATCAGTGTAGTGAGAACATCTAATTTTACGGTCAGCCTTTTGAAATTGAATCTCCCCTACTCCTTTCTAGTAATACTATGCTACACAGTCTGGTTCCTGTCTCTAATTCAGACATGTCCTGCAAAGAGCTTTCTGCTTGTCGCAGTGTAAGCTCGTGCTTTCTCATGTATCTTTGTCTCCTAATGGTCCCTAATGTTCTTGCATAGCTTTGTGATCTCTCTATTTGCTGCTAGTAGTACTATGGTCTTGGTAGCTGCATGAAATCTGAGCAGTTCATGTTTATGTTTCAGTTGTCATACTACTTTTTGTTACTGTGTCATTGTCTTAAATAGTTTTTACTTTTGATCTTGTGGAATTTCTCTTGCACCCTTCTTGTAACTTCACTTAGGGTCACCATGACTACATATTTCTCTTTCTAGATTATAGTGAGTGCCCAAGAAAAGCAAAAAAAGATGGATTAATGGTAAATCTTGAGTAGTCAGCTGCTTTATCATTATAATCATTTATGCAGTTGCATTAGCATTAATTGTCTTTTACACTGTTTGTCCATTAGTCTCTGTTGGTGTCCAGAACAATTCAGTTCAAGAAATGCACTGTGTAATACTTTACTGTTTGCTGGGTAGGGTGGGTCATACATTGATTTCTATATAAAGATGAGATTCCAGTGGTAAAAAATAAGACTTTCTAAAAACTGATAGTCAGAATTTGAGTATCTTAAGAAGTGCAATTCATTCAATCCATTTGTTTTGGTAAAAGTTAGAGGAACCCTTTATGAGAAATTTTAAAGAATACACACAGTAGACGTTTATGTGTATGTCTGAATATAAAATGAATGATAAATTTTGAGAATGAAGACTGATACTTATAAACAGTTTTAAGCAGTGGGTAGAAATAACTCACATTTTGTTTGAACCAGTAAATAGTCCAGGGAGACTGAAGAGATGGTTAAGGAAAAATAGCTTATCATTACTTTATGAGGGTCTGCAGGTCTCTCAGTCTCATCTCAACTACTACTAAGCCTCTTTAGATATCTTTTCCAGTTCTTCTGTTTTTTACATCTTGTCTTTGAGTCTTAATCTTTTTCTGCTATTTACTTTTGGTTACCGCAATGATTCCATGGTGTAATCTAAATTAGAAGCTGTGTCACAAACAATCAGTTAAAACTTAAACTAAATCAAGGTTTGCCTTGCAAAGCAGGAGTCAAATGTGGCATCTGCTATATGTGACACATCCCCAGTAATCAATATGTCAAAAAATGAGTATATATGCAGCTGCCAAGAAGATCTGTGCCAACATTGCAGGTTGAAGCTGAGGGCTTCATTATTAACTCATTTACATATATTCACATTATTAGCTCATTTACATATATTTAAGAGTATTGTGGGGTATGGAGCCTCAGTGCATCCCAAAATCTGATCGTCCCTGTGCCTGCCACTGCTGTGTACTGTGAACAGCATCATTTGATGATTTCTTTCTGGTGCCATTGATTCCTCGGTCTGGAGAATCAAATTTTCAAAACGTCTGTGCTGCTGGGAAAATTTGTCTATCTTTC
The DNA here is from genome assembly GCA_030060385.1 of Muscicapa striata striata. Taxonomy (NCBI): domain Eukaryota; kingdom Metazoa; phylum Chordata; class Aves; order Passeriformes; family Muscicapidae; genus Muscicapa; species Muscicapa striata. The sequence goes on from JAREIS010000215.1 coordinate 1,492,544, forward strand.
TGCTTTCATGGCCTTCCACAGTAATATGTCTGTCTGAAATGAAGCTATCAAAGGATGCAGGTAGGATTGTGCATATAGAAAACAAACCTTCCAAGGAACAGGAACATTGTTTTTTTGACAGACATGTCTGTACTAGCAAATAATGTGGTAGGAGCAGCTTTGTGGAGCAGAAGCTGGTGTGGGAGATTTTGTCCTGCTGTAGGCATTGTGGGCCTTTATTCCAGACGGGCTGTAAGCTGATCATGTGGCCCCAATGCCTTTTAGGAGTGGGAGCACATCTTCAGGTTTCATTTCTTATGAAAAGAATCCATCGTGTGAGCTCAGAAGGTGCTCCACAATCCAAACCAAAGCTCAGGGAAGATGGAGAGATTTGCCACAGAAACACACCACTTATCTGAACCACAGGACTGGTGTGGACACACCCATGAATGACCAGACATCAGACAAATCCATCTTTCTCAGTTTGGCTTGCTCTGAGAATTCCTATTGTCATACACATACGCAGATGCACAGTTGTAAACAGAAAAATCCAGACCATAAGCTGCTTTTTAAACACTAAGGAGAAGCTAAATACCTGGTTATTGCTCCATCTGGCAGTGGTGACTGTATAGCCATTGTTGCATCTGTCAAAGTTCTAGACCTGCATCCTTTCTCTTGTGGAGTCATTAAAACTATGCTAGAATACTGACATTGTTCCCTTGTAGCTAGTATGTATTAATTTGAAAGGAGGTATGTTTTCATTCCCTTGGCTACGCTGGGAAAATCTGACAGCTTTTGCCATACCATATTACCTGATGGTACAGCAAACAGATACTTGGAGTGATAAGTAGGAAAACCAGTCTTAAGCTGTAACTTTATACAGAGGGACAAGTTCAGAGTTTACTGTGACGTGGACACCTAGAAAACACTTGTATTTGTGAGCTATGGAGTATGAGATTGTGGTCCTTTACCCCATTGCCCTAAATCGATGATCTATGGCTCTTTCAGGCTTCATTTTGGCAAACTGATAGAATAGAGTTATCCCTAGCTACAAGAAAGTGCCCACACCACAGCAATTGCGGACTCTTGATTTCCCAGGTATAGCTTAAGTTTTGTTTCCAGGAGAAATGAGCAGATTCATGTGGGCTTTTACCTTGTTCCTTTACATGGCCAGGTTAAAGTGAGGAAATGTAAGCAGAACAGAGCAACAGGTCAGTGAGACCCAGTCAGGTGCCTTTGAGCACGTTGTTTACAGCTTGCTCTTTTGAATAGAAGCTGCAAATGGCCAATCTGCAAGTAGCAGATTTTTAACAAGTATTTATTGTATACAAGTGAGAAACTGACTTGTCAATATGTATTTCAATATATAATTGCCCAGAAACATGGTTGCATTAAGATTCAGTATTAAAAACTGAGCTGAGAAGCCAATTGGTGTAGCATACAGAACAGAGGGCTGCTTTACAAATTTTTCTCTTGTTTTCCTCCTTCCATAGAGAATATGCATTGCATTGAGGACAGGGAAGCAGAAAGTCTTGGCAACTTCTAGTGTGCCAGAGACTTTGTTCTGCCCAGGGAGGAGGGGTGCAGTTCCCAAGAAAAGATGTCAAATGCAGTAATTAATGTTATTCCTTCATATGATGGATACCATCTGTATTTAGAAACATCTGAGCTCGTGCTTCTATAGAAGTCACGTAGCATTTTTACTGGTATAGTGTAGAACTTGAGTGTTTTTATTCATGATACTTGAGGCTTTGCTCCCAGACATAGTTTACAAATGCGTGACATTCCTTTTACGTTTTGAAGTGAGAAGTGAGCCAGGGTGAGCAGGAAGGACATTCTGTAGCTCAGTGAATCTTAGCAGTTTTTCATTGTGTCATATTTGTTTTTATAGAAGCAACTTCAAACTAGGGCAATATGAGTAGCAAATGAGTTTTTGCCTCATATAAAAACAAACATGATCAGAATCATCTTGTCTGTAAGTTATTCATAGAGTCCATTAGTGTCAGGATACACAACTTTCCTCTTTTGACAGCCTTTCCTCAGACTTGTCAAAATATAATATCTTCAAAACAAACATTGTTTTTAGTTTTTACTTCCTTCTTTCCCTAACAGTGAAACACTAGTAACCTCATCTGAAATAATCTTTGTTTGTATCTGTGCCTCTTATGGCTGGGAGGTGGCTCCAATAATTCCACAATGTAGCAAGTTACTTACCATCCTTGTCATGTAATATATCTTCTTGGATTATTATTCCCTTTTGTTTCAGAATATAAACATCAGCAAATATTATCTTGATTAATCCTCTCCTTTCCCTCCATCTCCTCTTTCCCCTCTCCCCGTTTTGAGAAGCAGTAAGAAAATGCAAGTTTATTCTTTGCCAGCCAAGAAGTGCTAGTTTCTGTTGGGAAGAATGTCCCTTTGGTCTTAAACATGATTATTTTGTTTTATTTTCTGAACTGGTTAGAAAGAGTTAGTGGTCTGGAACAAAGATTTTAGGTGATAGCCTTACATTTGTCAACAACGTCCTGTTGCAAATGGACAATTCCATGTTCTAGCAAATATTTTAAAAAATTTTTAGGATATTGTACATCTGATTTTGGGGTCAAGAAAGAAGATGCCAACTAGCCTGGATGCCTAACTGTGACAGCATGGAGCCAGAATGTTTTCTTTAGGCAAACCTCTATTTATGACAGTGCATGAAACCTCAACTCTGCCAGAGCTCTCCTGGTTTCACAGTTTGTCCAGGGACAGAGGAGGATCATGTGCTGTGACCTCATGTTGTGCCACTGTAGTTCATGTCACAGAGCTGGCTGTATGCCAGTCTCGTGGTCAAAATCTCATCCCTTTCTCTGCCAACTCTCGACACATTCTCAGATGTCTTGTAGTGTAAGGCAGGATCATAATCAAAGGCTACTAGATGAGGAAAAGCAGACTTTGTTTTCAAAATATTCTTTACATTCCTGATTTCATTTGGCTTATGCCACAGGCTTCCCATAAAATCTTCAGCAAGATATCTGTTGAGAGTCTTGATCTGACATATAAAAAAAAAGAAAATATCAGTTACTCTCAGTTTTACTGGAATATTAGTAAATAAAAACAATGCCAATAAACATTGGCTTGGACTTGAGGGAAGGACAGAAAAGGAGGGGCTGGGGAGAGTCAGAGTCTGCTTTTCTTAAGGCCCTTGAACGAGCTATGTCAGAAGCTGCTGTAGTTCCCAAGATCAGCAGCACATTGAGAGAGACTTAAAGATGCTTCTGGCTGCTCCTTCTTGAGTTCTGAATCTTGTGCTTCTTCTCTCTAGAGGCATGTGCAGTCTTGTCCTAAGGATGTATTTGTTCCTATGGTATGTGAGAACTTAGAACACATCTAAAGTTATTTTCTGCCAACTAATCAGAGAAATTTGTTTTGGATTTGAGAGAACTTCATATTGTACCAAATAATTTGTGTATGTTGTAAACAGCTAAAGAGAGAGTAATTAAGGAATGGGTCAGTGGAAAATTGGAATTAAGCATGTACGGTCTGTATCAGTGGGATCCTCTGTGAACTTTGAGACATTTTAGTATATATGCTTATGTTTTACTGACTAATGCTATGTTCATTTTCTTACTTCAGTATTTTCTGTGTATGTACAGGTTTTTTTTTACCAAAATCTTCAGCATAAAAAGCCCAATATTAAAGACCAATAAGCATGACATAATATTCAGAATATTACAGAATTAAATCATTGTGACAAACCAAAGCAAATTGCTCTTAAGCAATTTTGGAAGCTTCTCTAACAGGAAAACCTTTCTTGTGGGGGAATAGCTTCAATAGCCAGGTGTGAAAAGTACATGAGGGGCTAGCCCACCCTTGGTTTTGAGCTAGTTTCCTGTTAAAGTGGCAGTGGGAAGTGTTCTTCCCGGACGAGGATGTATGCAGCTGAGCTCTGTTGGCCTGAAAGTGCTGAATCCAGGCATTGTGCCTGTGTTTTGGCTTCTTTCCCATTGTGAAAGTACAGCGCAATCTCCTGCCTGCTATTCCCTCTGAGCTCCATATCCTCATTAAACATCAGGGAAAAGAAAGGGGAAAACCCAAAGAGATCAATGAGTTCATTTACATACCGTGCCAGGGCTGGCACATGGTTCAACACATGGTTCAACAGAGAACTTTTTTTTCCTGAGCTTGCTACAGCCACGGGGAGACATTTCAAACTGCAGAGATAGAAGGCAGTGCTTTCGTATTCAGAAGCAAGAGTGAAAGTGCTTCATAACTCAATTACATAATGTAAATAACATGTTTTGCATTTAGTCAGAGAGCTGTGACAATATTCAGTGTTTATTGATGTTTGTTGTTCTGTTTCTGTTTCTTGTTATTGTTATAATGCCTGAAGTATTTTTTACTTATTATCATTCCTGTCTTAATGCCTGCATTAAGTCTGCAGTCTAGCTGATAACTTAGTGAGCTGGAAAGGCCAATGAGAAGCAGCTAACATGATGTTCATCTTATGCTGTGACATCTGCCTGGACACTTTTTTTTTTTCAATTGAAACTGGATTCTTTTATGGTGCTGTTTAGCTCCATTCCTGAGCGAAGCCCTGGCGGCTGCCTGGAGGGTGGGGTGTGTGTCCTTGCCATTTTGCCTGTCCCATCTCCAGCACACATCACACCCTTTTGGGAGCAGTTTCCGTTCACCAGCTCTGCATTATTAATTCCCTGGGTTAGCAAACTGAACCAGCTTACACACAAGTGGGGTGCAGATCTGCCCCCCCGCCCCTCCCATTTTTAGGGTTAACCAGCACCTAGATATATTTAGCTGAATCACATAGCCTTCTGATTTTGTCTGAGAAACTTTTTTTGTGGTTGCACAAAGGGTTTCAAGATAGCATTTGTATCTTGTTTTCTGAATTTACCTACATCCATTGGACTGAAAATTGCCTGTAACGTGTTACAACTTACTGACACACAGGTGGAGTGTTAACCTCTTAACATCAGCCAGCCAAGAAAGAAAGCCTCCTTATTATAAAATATGAACAGCAGCATAGCAGACTCATACTTATGAAGACTTGTAGCTTGTACACCCTGATTAAGAACAAATTGCCTACTTACACAGATGTAACTATTTATAGTGAAATACGATGTTGGTTACTGAACTGGTAAAGATAAACTGCAAGTTCACGTCGACAGATAAAATGTTGAAAGGCATGTGTGAACACAGGCTTGTATGCAGATGTATTGGCCCTTATTATAGTATTCCCACTGTGGAAGGTCCATAGTGGGTTTGAGGGACTTCTGGAGAAAAAGTTTAGTTTTGTTTGGGCTGAGGGGGATGTAGCTGAGAGGACAAAATGAGCAGTATGACACACAATGGGAAGAAGATCCCGTTTACAAGTTTGTTGAAGCAAGGAGTGTGTCACTCTTCTGTCCTCATAGTTTTTTATGTCCCAAGATTACCTTCATGGGACATACATTGCTAAAATGACTGTTTCTAGCTAAGAAATCTCTGTAGTTCCCCAAGCAAAAATTAAATTCTAGTTTGCGTGGCAGCATGTAACTATTGTACTGTCTAGTCTACTCTGTTCTCTGGTTGTTTTATATGTTTTTGGTGATTATTCACATGCATGGTTGATTTTCAGTATTCTTTTCTAACTTAGAGCATATATGAGAGGGGAAAGAGTGCAAATTCAAAGTAAATTGCATCTGTTCTCTTTTCTGTTCTCTAGCATCTCTTTTCTCTAGCATATCTGTTCTCTAATGTGTTTTTAGTTACTGTGAACACTAATCAATTTTATGTGTGCGTTAAGAAACTGCATCTCCTGAGGCTTTTCAAGGAGCTGTGAGACTTCTCTTTACTTGGACTCAGCTGAAAATACGAGACGTGTTTATTATGATCTCAGTTGTTCCTTAAAGGTCAGAGCACCAGTTTAATTTATGACTCAGCACTCTAGTTACTAGAGTCTAGGTAAAGTGGAGACTGTAAATAATTTTCCTCACTGTTTCTTAATTTAGAAATGTGTTCCTTTTTCACACAAAAAACCCCTGCTTTTCTTTCAAAGTGTTACAATTGATGAAGAAGTTACACATTTCTCTACTTAGTAATGCCTAAGTGAAGAAGGGAGAATTTCAGTCTTGCGTGGGGTTTCTTTGTGGCCATGTACTTTTAAATAAGTGCTTTAGGAGGTTATATTACAAAAGACGGATTTTGTTTCTGGTTGTTGGAAAGCTGGATTTTTATCTTATGTTTGGGAAACTGTATCTGAGTTAAAGTAGAAATAAAAGCACATTGCAAAGATCAAGATTTAGAGGGCATGGTTTAATCACAAAACAATAAAATACTGTTTGTGATTTTAAAACAGAGTCCACATAGGCTGATCACAGAATCTTGGAATTTTTGTTTGTTTTATGGTTACCATTAAAGCAAAGCATCATCACATTTCTGGGAATCTTCCGTGATCAAGGATTATAACATTGAGACTGTGTTTACATTCATTTTTCATGGACATTTTCTAAGTGAATGCTTATCAGTTAGATGATTAAAGTTCCTGTTGCCTGCTACCATCCAAGCACATGCCTGGCAATTTTTGCTCTTACTGAATTTTTACTGTTACTGTGAAAGGTGCCTCTTCCATAATATCTTTGCTTTAAACAAGAAAGTTCAAAGCTGGTGGCTGGATGACAGTGAAATAAAGAAATAGCTTTAAACCATTGTAGTTGACCCAATTCCAAGTAAAGATAAAGCTTTCTGATTTACAAGGTGTTGCATTTTAGCTTGATCTGCTGTCTCGGGAGTTATGTCTGAAAAAAAATAAAATGTGACGTATATGCTCAGCTCAGTTTCAAATAGAAAAGCTCAGAAGCAACACTTGTCAAAGCTCATTTTGGCCCAGGCAAATAAGCTTTCTGTTGAAGAGGAAGAAAAGAAACTGAAAACCTGACCAGCTGTAGCAATCCTAACAGGAGCCAATATGTGCCAACCTCAGTGGTGTCAAGGCTGCTTGCTCAGAAAGAGGTGGGGATTTGCCCAGTACTGATGGGCTGATGGTTTTGGGAAACCAGGCACTTTGTTTCCAGGACAGAAGCCCCTCTTATGACATATCACTTTTCTACTCTCCCTTGAAAACTTGAACTCTGTGATAGAGTCGTGCTGCGTCGATTGTAAGGTTTACAATGCCATGGTTTGATCCTTCACCTCGAGGGTAGCTTGAAAAAAATCTGTGTTTTCTCCAAGGCTTAAAGCATCATTTCATTCAGTAAGTCCTTCTGCTAGGAAGCTGATGGAAGAGTTTGTGCAATAAAATGACAGTAGCCCAAACTGAAACATTTGCTATATGAAGCTACTTGAACAATTTCACTGTGCTTTTTTTTTTTTTTTCTCACACTACGGAGGGAGGAATTTTTTTTTTGAGTTTTTTCAGCACTTACTGAACACTTGGCTTCAAAGGGACACCAAATGCAACTAGATGAGTAAATTAGATTCCATTGATAGCTATAAGCTGTCAGACCTTCAACAAATTTTTAAAATAAGAATTTTTGCAGTCCAAATTATTTTATAGTTGTCTTACTGCCTGATACTGGAGCTTGATGCATTATGTTATGACTTACTGTGTTATACCTTTGTATGAAAATTTAGGATACCCACTGCTTCCCTGTTTCCACTGGAATTGAGTGGTAGGTTTTCTTTTACCTGCACTTGATCACTGGTTTGAGGAGCAGTCTGAAGCTTCCTTTGTTTTCCTTGTGATTTCTCCCTTGGGCTGCCACATCCATTTGTGTTTTATTTATTGCAAATTTGTTTGATTAGATTAAGGAAGGATTAAGGGATCCAGAACCCTTGACAAAAGGCAACCCATCACTTATAAATGTGTAAACATAATGTAATTGCTTCTTAATTCCTTGTGTTAAATAAAAAGGGGGATTCTTCAGCAGATAAACCCTGCAAGGTTTTTTGAAAATCAAATGAAGGCAATTTGCTGACTCAAAGATGTGTATGCCAAAGATGAGGAGTTATCACGCACAAAGCTCAGGTTTTAGTTGATATGAAGAGCTTCAGGTACTTTGATCTCTGTGTGATCCAGATAATACACCTTGTCAGTCCACACTGATTTCTAACCATTTCTGAATTCCTATAGTGAAAGGAGGTTTTGTCTCTGCTTGGGCAGTTTAGGATTTGCCATTAATTTGTAATTCAGTGCTCTTTAGGTTAGCATCTAGGTAAGGGTTAGAGTAAGAAGAGGATTCATCTTTTATTAAAAAAATTTATGTCTAAAGGCCCTAGCACTCATTTTTCTTCTATCGCTACCATTAGCAGAGCTGGATGAAAAGCTTATTAAAAAAGAATGAAAAGGTAACTCCTGCCTTTAGGCTAAGTTGGCCTCCTTGCACTTGGGGTTTTTCAGTTTCACAGATTAAAAAAATTCTAAAACAGCAGAGTAAGTGTGATTCAGTTGGACATTGAGAGGAATACTGTGTGCAGTCTGTCCTGAAGGCACTTTAGGATATCGTCTCAACAAAGAGCAGAAGAACCCCCTTGTGCAAGTCCTGTCAGTTTCATTTTTATAATCTTCTATTTGAAACTTAGCATCTTGATCTCTAGATTTCTCATGAGATGTTTTTGCTGCCTCTCATGTGAAAAAGAAGATGAGAAGCTGTTCTCTGGACAGGACCATCATCTGACACTTTCATAAAGCATTAGCAGTACAATGTTTCACCTTCTTCATTCTTTCATGTTTTGGCATGTGTTTGCTTCTTTCTTTGGCTTTGTTGGCTATACTGCATATTATAATCAGGACTGTTTATTTGTATTATACCTCACAGGTCTGTAACTGGCTAGTTCTGAGCTGGCTACCTGCAAGAAGCTGTCTGTGCAAACAGCAAACAGCAGGGCTTTGCTTACACATCTCTGCCAGGCTAAAACACTGCTATCAGAAATGATACCAATTCAGAGGCAAAGGTTTCTGTTGTCTTTTTTTTTTTTTTTTTTTTTTTAACCAAAGACCCTGAACACGGACTGTTAAGAAGTCATTGAGCTTTTGCCATGATCACTCATGTTTTTCCTGAAGAGTAAATAGCTACAGCTTCTCTGTTGGCCACAACACAGTTGAAAGGAGTTGCAAGTTCTGCTTACTGTTTTGGGTGTAAAAATGAGCTTCCTTGTAATGAGCACTGCTTTAAAGAACAGAGAGTGTAAATCCTTGCTGAAAAAGACCTGAAATTAACTCTGGATAAATTGTGAATGACATATGCTGACATGAGATTATGCAGAACTTTGGAGGAAAGCATTTCAATTGTAATGTTACTGCTTGTGCTATCTTACTTTGCCTCTTGCTGGCTTGGGATTGGGACTGTTTGTGCTTCAGTTTTGGCAGGGACTGTGTTCCATTAGAAAAGTGATGGGAGCAGCTTTGCATACACAGGCAGTTCCTGGCTGTCTATTGCAACTGCAAAGGAACAAGTTACGATTAGCACAAACCTTGAAGAGCATTTTTCCTTTGGAAGTTGCCTTTTGCATGTGTCCTTTAGTGTAGGGAGTTTTAGGATATGAGGTAGAGGGTGATACATTAGAGGATTTCCCTGGAACCAAGCACCCTGACACCTCAGGCCAAGATCTGTGATATATCCTTGCCTCAGCTATTCTGGCCTCCTCCAGCTGTTCCTCTTGACCCCACTCCTGCTCCTGCTCCCTGGCACACCTTGTTTCTGCCAGCCTGACGGTGACTGGGCTCTGCTGGGACCTGGATCTGATCTAGAGGAGTGTTCCAGCTGTAAGCTGGTGGGGGTTTTGGTTTTGTTTTCCTTTTTTTAAGGGGAGAGGTTTTTGTTTCTGTTTTTCCAAGTTGGACGAGTCCTTGTCCTGGTCTGCAGCACTAGCCACAGACTTGTCAGCCTAAATGACGGCTGGGGGCAAACCATGGGTTGAGGGTATCGTGAACCTTGAGGTTCCTTTTCTGTGTTCCTTTACACAAATTACCATCCTCTTTACCTTCTATTTTCATTTCATAAGGTAAAGGAAAAAAACACTTTAATTAAAGCAGGAGTTGTAAATGCCTGTTAATTAATACAGATGTGTGAACTTTTTAAGTTTTGTGCATTTCTCTATAATCTTCATGGAAAAGTTACTGTTAAAGAACTAGACATTATTTTCAGATAGCTTACCACCTGCATCTTTAGATGTTGATGCAGTAACAATTTTAATTTTATGACATGCCTGCACTCTTAGACACAGCACTGCATTTGCTGGGTTTCCAGTTCTTGTGCCACTAGCTTCATCTTGTTCCAAAGCTAAGTGCCCTGAAAACAATGTAGTTGGTTCAGCAAATCTGTCTGTTTAGTAAAGAGGTTCAGAGAATTCATTGATGTTCTCCTTTCTGTTTTGAACCTGCACTAAGCATGATTGCCCTCTTAAAATCTGCAGGACTAGCTTGAAACAATTTCTTATTTCCAGATTTTCTGTGGCATTCAGCAACAGGGAAGCAGTAAGTAACAGATGAGCAAAAAGAAGTTGTTTATTAGCATGAGATACAAGTTTTCAGAGTTAAATTAACCATTGCTTTTTCAAAATATTGTTGTAAAGTGAATGGTTGCAGTACAAGATTATTGTGCTTTGGAAATGCAGTACAAATCTGTAGTTCACAAAATGTGAAACTTTCTGCTTAACTCTTGACAACTAGTATCTCTAGTGTGTGTTTCAGTACACTTCTGTTGAAAATAGGCGTTTTAGATTCGTATGGTTGGTTTCAACAGAGAGAAGAGTTGGCAGAGTGTCTGGGCAATTAAGACTTGCTGTGTGAATAATACATAGCAGAGGTAATAGTTTGATAAAGGTGGAGTTCAAGTTCTCCTTAAGCTGTGTACTGGGCTCTTAAATACTGAAATATGGCTTACTTTATACTCATGGTAACTTTCCCTTTGATGTATCTGGCTGAATAATTAGACTTAACCCTATTTTTCAGACTCTGCCTCCTCGTTATGTTGAGCAGGCTCAAGAGAGAACACTGCCAAGAGCAGAGGCAGGCCATGGGAATAGCACTGTGTTCTGATTTGTGCCTGCAAATCTTTCTCAAGAATTACTGCTGTGGAAGCTGCAATTGCAAAGATTTCTGAACAAATATTGTCAATTGCTTTTCTTCTTTGTTGTAAAGACATGAGCCTAAATAATTTTCCTTCAGCTCAAGAATTAGCCACCCTTGTGTTGGACAGCCATGGAAAATCTGGAGCCATCCCCTAGGTGAAACAGGCAATTGATGTTTTGTTCTGAGTTTCAGTCATACAAATGTAGTAGGATCAAAGATTTAGAGAAATTGCAGAATCAATCATAATGCAAATTCTGAACTTCTGATTTTTTTCAGATGAAAATGTAAAGAAACGTCTAGTTCGTGGTATTCAATAGCATTCCTGAAAACAGCCAAGGGAAGACCATGTAACTAAATGAGGACAAAATTGCAATATACCAAGCACTCTTCTATTTATCATCAGCTGGTACAAGGCTTACCTGTATTAAAAACTTGGAGCTCCATTTTGCATTGGAGCAGCTGTATTGTGTATAGCTGTACTAGTTTCAAAACCCCTAGGGAGCTGTGACTCTAAACTTAGATTTTATTGCATTATATTAATTTTATTCTGTGAAGTAGTAATTTCGTGGCTGATTTACATTTTGTTTATAAAGTAAAAATAAATTATTTTTATTATATTTCTTAGGCACCAAATAGCTCAAATCTAAATCTTGCCAGCATAACTGATTAACCTTGTAATAGCATCTTTGAGATATTAATGTACGCACTACCTTATCTTATGTTTTATCTGACCTTTATCTGTTGATTTTAATATCCTTTGTGGTTGCTAGTGACGTGTTTTTGTTGTAGACAGGGAGAGATTTTGGCTCCTGTTTATTTCTCTGCTTTATCCTCATTCACTCTGTTCTGTTCTCTTAAAAAAATAACTGCATTAAGCAGAAAAAAACAATATAATAAACTGTAGCCCAGGAGCACAATAGGAGCCATGTCTGCTTGAAGTGTTTAGAGAGCATTCTGCAAGCAGCAAGTTACCAGTCTAATGTGGATTGACAGTGAAAAAAAAGGAATTGATTGTCCTGAACAAATAGAGGAGAATTTTTACCCCTTTGCAGCATAATTTACTCATAATTTGCAGCATAATTTATTTCAGTGACTTACGTAAAGTGTTTATATAGGGCAAAGTTTGGCCATTGCATGTGCTTGCAGCATTGTATCATCTTGCAGTGCTTGGGTGCTGGTGATCCATATCACTAAACCAGTAGAAAGTGAATCAGAAAATAAATTTTTAAGAAGATGGGGAGGGGATAGGAGTATGACTTTTTCACATACTAGTGGTTGAATTGGTTCAGCAAAATCAAGCATATCCCAGGGCAGCAGAGAGGCAAAGGCAGAGAGGAGGCTGCAGCGGGTCTGTCCATTGTGTGAATTGCCACTGGCACTGCTGGCTGTGCTGCCTGCTCACTCCTGATGTCCTGCTGAACACCATTGCCCCGTGCCAGCACAGAGTGGAGATGAATGTGTGAAAGTCCTTCATGCACATTAGTGTGAAATCTGAGAGCTGAGTGGGAGCTGATGGTTTAAGTCAGTTCGTGATAACCTGGCTGCCTTAGCACTGGAAGGATCAGAGCTCTGCCATAGGGATGGGAAGGTCCTGGCAGTACTTGGTGCTGGGCAGCTAAGAGGGGCAGCCATCCTGCTCAGCCCCTGCAGCTGGGTCTGGAGGAGAATGAGCTGTCACCATGTGCTCCTGGGTGTGTGACACTTGGCTCTATGGCCGTGGCTGTACCCTCACTACATCTACTGTGCTCTTCACTTCTTTGGAAAGCTCACTTGTGCTTTCCCTGCATGAGGCTGTGCTGAACGCCCCTGTTACTCCCATTTGTACAGCTGTTCATCAGTTTATCTCATAAAGTCTGGACATATTTTGGAGAACATGGAGTGCATTTCTTTGGTGCAGTACTGCGCTAGTTTTTAAGTGGGTGTTTTCCTTGATACATGACATCTGATTTGGTGGGACATGGAAAAAACTGTGTGTTTTCACTGTGAGTGATTTAGCTCAATTTTCATGCAATTCTACAACAGTGTTTTGATGTCTGAAAAGTGAAAAAAACCCCACAGAAATGGGGATGAAGTTCTCTTCCTTTAGCTTATCTGTATCCACAAAAGTAGAGGATGAAGACCTCCCTCTTCCTAGCATCAGGGAGACAGAGATGGGGAAGATCTCCCTCTTGGGTAAGAGGTACATTTAATTACGGCAGGCAGGGAGCAGTTTAGCTTGTAGTAAGATTTCATTATGACTTTTCATAACGCAGTGAAGCCTCCCATGATGTGATGATGGAGCTTGTGATGCTGAGAGCAGCTGATGCTGTGAGAACCAGAGCAGAGCTCATCTCCTGTTTTGGCAAGGGGATTGCTGGGTTACTGATTGCCTCTGTGCTGTGCTGGCCCTGCCTGAGTAGCCTGGCAGGCAGCATTCAACTCAAGGCACCTGTGTACAGCTGTGCAAGTATGGGCCTGCCATCCTTCTGTAGGAGTCAAGGAGAAGGAAGCTGGCATTTCTGAAGTGTGTCTCCTCTCGTCTTAAGGACATCAAATGAACCTCATTCTGAAGTTTGTTTTTGCTAGACTTTGTAAAGGCACTCTAGGGGACCAGTTGATAAAGTTAGCTAGGTAAATCCCAGTCTTGAGTGTCTGATAAGTGTTCAGGCTTTGAACATCTCCAGCTATTTACTGATGTCTTTGTAGTACTAATGTAGTAGATTACATTTCCCTGCAGACTCTACCATGCTACCCACCCACTTGACATAGTATATCTTAAGCATTTACTTTTATGAGTATACTGTAGCTGAAATGAGCAGCAGACAGTCTGTACCTAGTACATGTGCTGTATTTTATTCTAGATACACAAATAAATTACTATTTTTGTAAGCAAACATTTTCTGTGTTGGTGCAAATTATTCGGGTGAATAAGGTCTCTGAGATTTGGAAAACTGCTTTGCTTATATTACCTCCTTCTGTTTAGAGGTATGCTTGGATTTAAGGTATTATAGTTATAGTGCAAGAAAGGGCTAATTGTAATCCAAAAAACTCAACAGGACAACTGTCATCTTGTCCTGCTGACATGTAGTAATGTGCTGCAGATCACTTTATCTTATGAATGTGTGGTTAGCAAATTTTCCTTAGTACCCAGCCTGAAGAGTTGGCAAACTATAGAACAAACTTATTAATGTAAGCATTTTTTGTTTGGATGCAATGATTATAATTTGTTCTCTTGAAGAATCACATTCATGTTACATCCTGCTCTTAGCAGAGCTCATGGCAGTTGCAATTTGTCAAAATTTGCCTTCTTTATGAACTTTGGTTTTGCTGACAAATTAAATTCTAAATTAAAACAAAGAATTGAGTTTACACTCTTTTGCTGCCAGGATCCTTCCCCAAAGATGGTTGGCCTCAGCATAAAGTCAAGAGAGACTCATATCCTCTTTCTTTTATAAGAGGTGTTTTAATGAACCACCTGAAGGCAAGGAGTAAGCAAAATTAATTCCTTTTTTCCATCAGGATTATCACTTAGGGCAAGTGTTTTCAAACAAACATTAGAAGTCTCCTGCTATGTTTACAGTTTGGGAAGAGGGCATTCACAGGTTTTCCATGTGTAACTTTTATATCCAGTTTCTGTGAAAAGCATAGAGATATTTCCATGGCATAAAACAAACACGTATGTATATGCCAGTAGATGTAATTGCTTTAATCAAATACTGTGTGCCCCATAGCAACCTTAATCTGGCAGTGAGAAGCACTGGAAATAAAGCTAACTGACTTGCTTTTCGAGATAAGTAGATGAGGCTAAGGGATGTAACTAGGGAATTTATTTATTTGCTTAACTTGTTGTAAGTTATACCAGTCTAAGTGGTAATAATTATTCTGAAAAACTATTGGAAGAATGTGCCAGCCTGTGGAATATTTTCCATACTGAGCATGAGAATACCATGGCTACACATACCTGTGGTCCTTATCCCACTGGCCTTCATCTGACCTGCATTTTCCATGTATAGGTTTCCTGTGCACATACCAGCATAGAACTGGATTGTGTTTTTTCACTGGGGAACCAGACAGTGCTCATAAGTCTCAATGTCGAAACTCTTTTTGTCATCCAAGTGTGACTATTCTTTCTGGAAGTGCCATCCCTTTCCTGGCTCTGGAGGGAAGAGGGTGAAAATTTCAGTGCTCAGGGGCATCTTGAGTGGGGCCATGAGCTCTCAGCCACAGAGTCTGGTTTTGTGGCTCTGTCTCTTCAGCTGGCACTTAATCATAACGCTGTTAATCTTAATTCTGCCTTTGAGATCCTGCACCACATGGTGATATTTGGTTGTTGATGGAATACTGAGAGACAGCAAAACAGCTGGCAAGAATATTTCTGGGAAGAAAGAAAAAATAGCAACAACAAGACAGAAAATGAAGGCAATTATTGAATAGTGGGTCTGTGTTTAGATGGATTTTTAATTTTTTTAATCTTCCCACCTGCAGTGTTCTCTGTAAGGCAGAGTCTCTTATGGCACCAAAAAGATATTATTACCCTTTCAGGAAGTGTAGCTTTCTTGATACAGTCCCAGACTAGGTGCAGTGGAAGCATGGTAAAGGCTCACCCTCAGAGAAGATAATAGAAGAAGTGAGAACAAAGTGTTTGCTTTAAATTTTGTCAGCCATTCATTCTGCTGCTTGAATTACTAACTTCCAATATTCTTTTGCTATGTTTCCTGGTCTAGCATAGTCTTTTTTCCTGTCCATGCCCACTCAAAGTTTTAGCTACTTGTGCTTTCCACATGGACCTTGTTAACATTATGATTTTATTAAAATGCAACAGCAATTTGTATGCAGCTGTATTATCTAAACAGAAGTAAGCTAACAAAATTGCCTAAGTACATCTTTTATAATGGATATGTCATTTTACCACACTTTTAAAATTGTTTGGTAGCTGTTAGACAGGTTTTTGGTGATTTAAGAACCTGAAAGATGTAGCTTGGAAAAGTGTACAAATGACTGCTAAGCTGCCCCAGTTGTGTTTATTGTGTGTCCTTAAGCCTCTGACAGCACAGAAGAGAAGCTCCCTCGATGACTTTAAGAGGATTTCTAATCTAATGTGTGCTCTCCTGATCAGACATAGCCAGAAATTCTGAGTGCCCTGGAAGGGCTACCTGCCCTCTGAAGTGAGAGGAGGAGCACATGGGTTACAGAGTGGATGATATACATTTTTGTACTCTCTATTGGGTAACTGCTCTTGGGCTTAGTAGGGCCTTGCATTTCTTCAAAACTTCTTTTTTTTTTTTTTAGCCTTTACGGAGTAGACTTAAATAAAAACAGCAGTCCCAGAAAAAGTTTAGAATAAAAAAGGTGAAATCTGCTCTCATCTCAAGCTTTTCACATGTTCTGTGACCAGTTTATAAAATTAGGGAGCTGTATGCTCGTACATCAAACTTACATTCATTACTCTCATTACACGATCAGTTGTGGTCATGGTCTGTGGCAGCAGGAGGTATTATACAGACCACTGTCATGACAGGATGAGCCTGAGACCCAGAAAAATGCACATAATGCTTTTGACAATCAGCTTTTCTGTTAGCTTATGTCCTTACTGGTGTGGAGGCAAACGGTGGTGGATGTGATGATCAGATCTGCCCCATCAGGTGAAATGGTCGTTCTGCTCGCCAGGGTACCCCATCTCCAGGAGAGCATGTTGGGTGGGAGAGCAGAAGGGCTGAACAAACACAGACTGATTCTGCCCTGCATTAACTTGGCAGCCTTCAGCAGACTTTAATTCAAGGACTTCCAGGTGCAGAAGTTGCATTTCTGCACTTGGCAATGTTTCTTTTAAAATGCACTTAAGCAAGTTTTTATGGGAAAGGCAGTAATTTAGATTCACTTTAAAATGAGTGCTCTGGTAGTGGAAACAGGCTTTGAAAGAAGATTCTGTAATGCTGCTTGGCTCTGCGTAGCTCATTGCCCAAACAATATCTGGATGATGAAGCTGTGTTTAAATAAGATTCTTTAAAAGATTTTCAGCCCACATGGACATGTAATCACAATGTAGAAAACAGATATGAATGTTTTGGTAGATGCTGAAAGAGGGTGGTGGTGTTGGAATTAGGAGGTCAACAGTGATAAAGAAGAAATGGAAAGACAAGTGATCTGGGGATAAGTTCTCTAAAAAAATAAAAATACTCTTTCCCCAGATTTAGGGCACTGGAGTTTTTGCTGTGTATGTTGGTTACACAGGTGTAGGGCTGTGCAAGCCAAGTCCCCTGTGTGTGCCATTCACCTCCTCAGCAGTGACCAGAGGGACTGCTAACAGTGTTAGCTGAAGGCTGGGGGATCTGACCCTCCCCTCTGGACAGCAGCTCTGTTCCCTGGCAGGCATCCCAGGGGTGCTGGAAGGCAATGCAGTCTGCACAATCTCTCTGCCTCTTGACCAGAGACAGTCAGGGTCACAGACGTGAATATTATCTTTGTGACGCTTCGAGCAAGCAAACAGACTTTTTTTTTTTTTTTTTTGTTAAGGAATGTTGCATGCAGTCAGTTGAATGTAAAAATGTCATATCAGATCTTTCAAGAGCTTGTTCCCTTGAGGGGATGTTGCGCCAGCTCACCCACCCCGCCAGGGCAAAGGCAAGGCAGGGAAGGGAGTGCACACGCATGTGCCTGCACTTCTGTGGGTATGTGCACGCATAGATGAGAGTCATGAACTGCCCTCTTTTCCCTGCATGAGTCCCTGTGTCTTCCTTCTGATGTTAACTTAGCCAGGGAACTCCTCTTTTTTCCTGCACCGTACTCTGGGAATCATGCCCTGGACATTTTTTCAGCTGAGCACATTAACATACAGGAAATCAGCCCAGAGACTCCTCTTTGAACAGTATTTGTGCTAGACAGTTTTCAAGTGGTTTCAGGTATGCTTCTTTTTTTTTAAGCAACTGATAGAGAGCAACGAGCACAAGTAACTTTGTTTTAAAAACAGATGTATAAATACATGTCAAAATACAATATCCTAAATATAGATATTATATATATATATAACTAAATATAACTTGTAGAACTTAAAGCAAGACTTATCTAGTATCGTATTTATATATGTTTTTTTCCATATGCTGCTTAGTGATGCAGTTGAGCAAGGGAATAGTTTTTATTTAGGTCCATCTTGAATTGCAGATGAATGAGAGTGTGGAGCAGAGCACCAGCATCAGGAGGAGCAGTGCAGGAAGGACCTGGCAGGGCAGCTGCAGACCAGGATGCGCTCCTTGGAAAGGAGGTGTAAGAGAAGCTGGCCCTTGGCCTGGATGAACAAGAAGAGGAAACTCTTGAATAAAAGATTGAATAATGCATAAGCAATCGGGGAGAGTCTTGCCCACCACAGAGGGAAAAAATGAAGAATTTTGAATGTGAGGATCATTATCTGCTGGCACAAACTTGTTTCTTTTGGAGTAGAAGATGATTTCTTACCACTAGTGCTTCAGCTGTAGTGGGAGAAAAGGCGGGTCTTTTTGCTGGAACTTGATCATTATGTATTTTTTTCTTCTCTCCTGGTTTTGCCTGTGCTATCCCCTATGACTTTACTTGAAACCAGAGGCCATTCAGATACTGTGTATGTCACATAAAGCCTGGGGTATTTGTACAGTGATACTGTGTTTTTTGTCATTCTAGTGAAAGTACATAGAGAGTGGAACGTATTGAAAAGAAAAACTAAATGTATGATGATTCCTTTATAAGAAGTCAGTCAACATTCCTTCTTTAGGTTAATATTTCTCAGGTTTTCAAAACTGCCTGCAAAATCCCTGCTTCCAAAACTTGATATGCAGCTTCCAAGCCTGGGAGTAGGGATACCATCCTTTCTTAAACAGTATGGGATATATTTAAGCCCTCGGTTAATTCACAGTTGTTTGCTTAGTAAATGTGTGTGTAGTGGAGTTGTTTCACTCTTTATTGCATAAACATTTCTCTGGACTGGCAAATTTCGCTATTGTTCTTGGAATGTCATTCTCACTTTAAACCTCAGGGTTTTTGCCAAGGCCAAGATGTCTGTGATGGCACACCTTCCACCTTATGTCTCTCACACCAGTTTTCTCCAAAATCTGTATGTTTTCACAGGTGTTTTCCCACAACTTCAAAGACTTTGTTTCTGCTTTATTGGCAGGGGAGGGTGGGGTGCAGTGGTGAGAGATACCCGTGCTCCAAAATGCTCCTCTCCTTTGGAAGTGGGTCACTTCTGCTGAGAGCTTTAGCTGAAGTGGTTTGTCAGAAAACTGTCCCTTGTGTGATAAGTCACATTGCTGCAAGGACTCTTACCAGTTTTCAGAGGTTATTGATGGTCCTTTTTTTGGCAGGTGTGTTTGTATCAGTGTTGTAGAGGTTTTAGGGTGATAGTGCTTCAAGCAATAACTCGAGTTGCAATTCTGTTTTCTTAAATCCTGTAAAAAAGTACAGACTCTTTCTTGTTCTTAAAAAGTTATTCTTAGGTTTTACTTTTGTAATGATGTGGCTGGTATTTTCCCACTTCTTTCTGCTTGGCATATAATTAGTTTCAATTGATTAGTTTTAAGGAGTTGTGTTCACATGACTGCAACATATAGAATTGTGATAGGTAAACTTGGCTTATTGGGTTGGTAGATGTTGAAATATTTTAAATATAATAAACAGAGGCAGAGCTGCGTGGGTTTTTTGGGGTTTTTCTAATAATAATAAGGGCTTTCATCTTTCCACTATACCTCTAACTTTTTTCTCTCTGAAGCATAAAAGACTGTTTATTTCTAAAAATAAATATTCTTTGAAATGGAAAAGTAAACTTAGAACATGCTGGAACTGTGTAGACTCTGAAGTCTAATGGGATCACAAAAAAACAATTCAGAGGTTCATCCATCTCATTGAATTATTGATTCTGCTCTGCTGAGTCATCAGCCCTCTTACATGAATCTGGAAAAGAAATTTGGGCATATTAGAATAGTATGATGCAGTATAAAAACTCTCCCAAATCTGATGTGATCTGGTTACTAAGTGTCATTGCAACTATTCAGTGAAATAAACCAAGCCAAGTTAGCAGTGACCTGTAGACCACATAAAATTTCAATATAAAAATTAGAATTGTTTGCTTGTTTGGTACAATTATGTCTTTAAAGTAATGCAGGGATACTAAGATTGCTCTGGAGGAAGGGAAGGGGAAGGGAAGGGAAGGGAAGGGAAGGGAAGGGAAGGGAAGGGAAGGGAAGGGAAGGGAAGGGAAGGGAAGGGAAGGGAAGGGGAAGGAAGGGAAGGGAAGGGAAGGGAAGGGAAGGGAAGGGAAGGAAGGAAGGGAAGGGAAGGGAAGGGAAGGGAAGGAAGGAAGGGAAGGGAAGGGAAGGGAAGGGAAGGGAAGGGAAGGGAAGGGAAGGGAAGGGAAGGGAAGGGAAGGGAAGGGAAGGTTAAAGAAAATGTTTAATTTAAATGTCATTTCTCAGAGTGTTTTTCCTTGCTTTGACTGAGAGAACTATGCCATAGAATCACCTATGGTGATTTAATGGAGATATGTGGTATTGCATAGCAGCAAAGTGAAGCTCTGAAAGTTATTCTTGTGAGTGATAACTTCAAAGTACATACACTACTGAGGGCTGTTTTCTAACCTAGAAAGAAGAAAGGTATCTGGTTTATCACATAGGATCAGTGTTTCTGTGGCAGGCCAAGATGCTGAAGTTCTTCCCTCGCACAGGAGGTTTCACTTAGGCGATGTCTATGCCAGGATGTTTCAGTAAAGAAGTTTCCACTCTGGTTCACTAGCATTGCTGTCTTTTCAGTGATGGTTGTTGTGAGTGGATTACTGCAGAAAGGACTTTGCCTAAGAGAGGTTTCTGTGCTACCTGGCTTATCCACACCACCTTTACCTTTGTTATACATTTATCAGTAGTGGCAGCAAATACAGTGAAACAAAGGATTTTTCTCAGCTCAGTAAAGCTGAAGTGGATCACAGTGGAGGTAAACTTGGCCTATAACATGCCTAAAGACCTGTGGACCTTTCTGTACCAGTGATGCAGTCACTTCCCCTTGCCTGAAGCTGTCCATTGAGACCTACAGGCTGCTTGAAGCAGAATTTGAGCAGCTGAGAAGGAATGTTCTACTTTGCTGTTGTGTTCTGTGGCTCAGAAGAAGCTCTCACTACCTTTTGTGATTCTCAGTTGTGTCACCAGAGAACCCAGAGCTACCACTGCTTTCAGCTCCTCTTCCTGTGCTGATAGCACTGGATTTGTCTTTTCATAGAAAGTGACCTCCCCAGAAGAGAGCAGAATTGGTCTTGCTTCGTGACCTGGCAAAGAAACAATAGGAAATGCCCAGAAATGAGTACCAGAACAAGATAGGAATATAAGAACAAGTCTGATGGAAGATTTTTGGTTGTTTAGTAGTTGTGCTGCAGTTTTTTTAATACTAGATTTGATAATAAAATATTTAAGTAAAATCAAGCATATGTGTATATTGGTCTGTCTTTCTGAAGTTTGCTCAGGGATAGTTATTTGTTCTTGCTACTGTGCATGCAAGTGAGTGTTAATGCAAGACTGGACTCATAAAGAGTCTTTGCCAATAGCAAATGCCAAATGTCTATGGAAGAAAAGGATAGTGTTCTTAATAATCTCTGCAAAATGTTGAATAATGCGTTTTAAAATGGCCTTTGTCTTTTAAAGTTTTTCCAGTAATCCTCCAAACCTGAACCAACCAACCAAGTAGCCTGACATTCCATGCCTTGGTCAGAAATTCTCGAGTTCAAGTTCTTCACTCTAACACATGGCCCTCAGCTGCTTGGGTGAATATTGCAGAGTTCTGGTGTGAGAAGCAGCTTCTCCTGATACCTCAGGAGTGGTGACATTGTGTGCAATGGTGGCAGAGTGGCAACACTCCTCATCTTTCATCCACTGGCAGAGGAGTTGTTGGTGTAACCTGTTGCCTCAAATCCCCATGATACCACAATGGAGAAAATAGAGAATTGGACACCTGTACCACAGAACACTAGGCAAGTTTCCTTTCTGTTCAATGGTGTGCTGTCATCCTCACAATCCTATGGACAGGGGAATGTGTTCATACTCTCAGTGTACTCTTGTCTAGAACTAGGGCTGGAGGAGAGACTCGGGCTCTCCTACTAGGAAATTGTAGGTAAATGTGAAGTGCACATCTGAAATGATGGACTCTGGATTGTTGGTATCCAGGAAGGTGTTTTTAGTGTTCCAAGAGCTTCATTAATATGTCAGCTTGGTCTTCATTTAATGATCAGAAAAATAATGGAAAATCAGACTTAACTTGAAATGGAGTCAAAACTGTCTTGATGTCACTGTAGAACTTTAGAAATTTATGGTGCATTTCTACATTAGGATTTCAGTCTTCCAAATCAAAGATACATAGCAGAAGTGGAAAAATACCAGAGAAGAGCAACAAGAAGAGATGTATGGAGCAGCTTCCCTGTGAGAAATGACTAGGATAACTAGGGCTCTTCACCTTGAGAAAGCAGTGGCTGGGAGAGGATGTGATAAAGGTCTGTATTAGGAAGTGCATCAGGAAGGATGATTATTCACTGCTTCTTAAAAACAAGAAGTGGGGGGCAGCAATGTAACCACTAGGTGACAGATCAAAAATAAAATAAAAAAATCAAAGGAAGTGGTTTCTCAGATGCGTGTAATTAGACTGTAGAGCACGGTGGATGCTGCAGGATGTTATGGATGCCGTCAATGTACAAGTGGTCAAAAATCAGGCACATAAGTTCCTGGAAGAAAAGTCTACCAAAGACTGTTAGATACAGAGATATTACTTCTGCCTTAGGAAGTCCCTAAGCTGAAAGTTTTTAGAAGTTATCAGAGAGTATTCTGCAGAACTTTCACTAGATGCTTGCTCTTGTTTTCATAGTCTTCAAATATTTGCTGTTTGCTGCTCTAAGCTAGAGTGTGGGGTAGGTGGGACTCTCATCTCACACAAGGACAGCCATTTTTGTTCTCTCTAACACTCACAAGTTTTAACATGATGTCACTTTCCAGTTTGCTTGCTTGCTTGCTTGCTTCCTTTTTCTTCTACCTTTCAGAATCTCTCCGGTATGTCCCTGGACTTTGTGGTGGCTCCCTCAGCCACCTCAAACCCTACGTGCAGTTTAGCACTGGGAACAGAGGGAAGAAGTCATCTGAATAATGAGCTCATGGCTAGTCAGACACAAGATGATATATGGGGTAAACACACAGATTGGAATTCTTTCATAACATCTTGATTATGAAAAGATAACCATGATATTTATATCTCCCTAGTCACTTGTAACACCCTCATACCATGGGGGGAAGTGTTTTTGTTCTGTTTTTAAAGCAACATTCCCATTTAATGCTTCATTGTGTGCAGGTTTTTTAATACCAATTGTTTTGTGTCTGACTCAGGTGTTAAAAAAGTCTCAGCATCCCAGCTGGAGTAGATTTTTAGTGAATTTTCTCAAAAGTGTAACTCCAGTAAGCTCAAGAGATCATTTCCATGCCAGTTTGTACGCAAACGCAGTCTGTGAGTGGAATTTTATGTTTTGGTGGTGCCAAAGGTTAAGCCTTATCATGATGAATTTGGGTCCAGAATGCTAGCAATTTCAGGTGCTTTCTTCATAGCCTAAATAAGTGGCTGGAGAGCTCTGAGAAACTTCCCTACTTTCCAGTCTTGGTAAAGCCTGGTATTACAGTAATTTCCTGGAGGTGGATGAGATTTGCTTTGATATCCATCTGTGCTTTCCTACTTCAGAAGACCTGTACATCCCCTTCAGTTAGCACACAGTGCAGCTCCCTGCAGAGGTGAGAGCACTGGGTGTGTGGTATAATAGTGCTTAATGTTAACCACAAGCTTTTTATAGCAGAGCTCTTCTTAAATGTGAACATTTCCATACAACTTTTTTTCATGTACAGGGTGTCAGATTTCAAAAGGCAGCACTATGGCAAGCCAGTGGTTAGTTTATATGATTACTCTGAAATTAGTAAAATGATATAGTGATAAAAATGTTGGCTTTGTGTACTGTAATTTCTTCCTGGAGTGATTTCTTAGGTTTACAAGTAATTTTGTTGAAAATTACAATAGTATTTTGCAGAAAGAACTTACACTGCAATAACAAAAAATTATTTTCATTACTTGTGTTGTTTTACTGATTTTCTTTGTTTTGTACTTAGGGTTCAGTGACAAATTGTAACAGATTGGGCTATTGCAAATTATATATTTAACTTTATATATATATGTTCTTTTCTTTGTGTCTTGTGTTAATAGAATTAGTCCTCAGACAACATATCTTCTAGTAGAGGGACAAAACAATTAACTGCCTATTCTATTCACAAATAAAATGCATCATACTTTAAAGGTAGAAATTTTAGCTATTTATTGTTACATCTTCTGCAGACCTGCTATTCTAAGGTGTCAAAGCCACATTTCTTTGGAAACCTGACACAGCTGAGAATTGTTTATTTGCCATATGTGACTCGGGAATTGATCTGGTTGGTTAGTGCTACTTTTCCATAGTGAAAAGAGTACAGTCAGCCTTGGGAACTTGTACCACAATAATCCGTTGCTTTGAATAAGATAATTTCAAAGAAAGAGATACCAGATGATTTTTGTTTTCTATCTTTGACGTTGGGGCATGGGAAGAAGTTTTGTACTGTGAAAGTGTGAACTCAGAATTGCAGTGTCCATGTGGCATTACAGAGGCAGTAAATGACGCTGGTGGAGGCTCACACACAAGGGGTGAGATTACTCACTCGTGGGTGAAAATTCTGTGTTTGGGCAATCTCTAGGCCCAAATCTGCTATCTAGGCATGGCAGAAAGCACGTCTGTCCCAAATGGTTTGTTGATTTGGGATGTATACTGAGAAGATAGTTACTAACCTTGGGTCATAGGTGGGCCTAGATTTGCCTGAACTTGGTTTTGGGGGTTTTGGGAGGATTTGTTTCTTAATTATTATCATTAACTCAATGCTCAGGCATTTCTTGGACAGTTCACAGATAAAGCACTGCAAATGCCACACAACCCTAAGCAAGAGGCAGCTTTCTCTACATTGGATAAGAGGAGCAATTCCTAGGAAGTCAGGGATGGGCCCTGTGTGCTGTTCCTATGGGGAATGATTCTTCATACTTCTGGGAAACAGTGTAAGGCTCTGGCATGTACTTGTTCTACATGCACTACTGCTGTGCTGCTTGGTGGATGTTAAACCTGCTTTATGCAGAAACCATTGTTCTGAGACTTGAGAACAGCCTGTTTCATAATTACAGTGCAAGTTGTAGGTCACTGAAATGTTAAGAGTGTTCATTTAATGCAGTGTACTCTTCAAAAAAAACCACTCCAGGCATTTTACACTTTGTAAAGGAAAAGAAAAAAAAACAACAAAAAACAAAAGCCCAGTAAAATACCCAGGGAGAGTGAACAAAAAAATATGTTCTCTAATTTAAAGTGATCCAGAGTGTTCTCGAGTTCATGAACCAGCAGCGCCGTTTGATGTCAGCAGAACTGAGCGGAAGCGTGTGGTTTGTGAGCTCGCTGCTGCTGTGGAGTCACAACTCCTCTTTGGCTGTGGATGGGCTGTGCAGGGCAGACCACAGTGCAAACCTGCTGAGCTTTTGGCCCCAGGATTGAGACCCTGCCTCAAAGGGAAACATCAGCTCCTTTACCCAGTGCCATGCCGCACGTTCCGCGGCGTTTCGCGTCTCAGATGGAGACAGACCATGATTAACATAGAAGGGGGCAAGAACGTCTCCTGCCTTCTTGGCCACATCGTAGGAGGGAGGAAGCTATGTTCTTGGACAGAGCAGCAAGCTGCTGCTGGAAAAGAAAAAAAAAATAGCATTATTGCCTCATCTTCCTTTAGCATGTGACCAGTTACGGCAATTGCTGATTGTCTACATACCAGGAAAAAAAATGCCCTGTAGTATAAAAAGTTCCCAGTCTCTACTTCAGGTCATCACAAAGGTCTAAAGGCAGTTACTGAGGAAGTCAGTCCAACTTTTAAATAACACTTTGCTGAGCAAGAAAAAATGAGAGAGGACAAGAGATTGTTTCAGAGGGGTTTATGATCTTTACTGTGATTTTTTTTTTTCCATCATCTTTGGATTAGCTGAATGAGATTATGTCTCTCATTCTTTGAAAACTGGCTTTTAAACTATAATTAAGCAGATAGAAAAGAAGCAATACCAGAGATGTAATGCCCATTTAATACTATATGTCTAAGAGGATGCTGCAGAGTGTATTCTGTATTCTAGAGTAAGGCTGCTTCTGGGTATAGAGAATCTTGTGCTGGAATAGATGCTTAAAGTTGAGGTGATCAGTTATGGTGTCTCAGGCACAGGTGCAACATATGCAGGGATTGCTTGGGGAAGTGATTTTTCTTTTCCCTCTTCCAGCATGATAGGCTTTCTTTGCCCTGTTTTGTACCTTTCAAACAGACAAAAAGAATTTAAGGTATACATATGTCTCTAACATGATTGCCTTTGTTGCAGAGCGAACAAACAGTATTAACAATATACACTGGCAATGCAGAGATTTCTGCCAAAGTTCCCATTCCATAGAGATTGCTTTTGCTGAGCAGTACTAGAAGGAATTTCTGGGAAAAGAGTTTTCAGTCAATTGATTGATACTATTTTATTTTAATAATTCTATTCTCGTATTGAAGAATATATATAAAACTTGGTAATAATGTAAATAGATAATACAATAATTCTATATATTGTATGAAAGTATAAATAATTTCATGTTTTCTGTATGTACAAATATGTATAAAATATTTCCATTTAGCCATCTACCTATACACCAAATAGTGAGCTTAATACAAACCTTTTTCTTATTTCTTAAATTTCCATTGGGATTTATTTTTATTTATTCCTCGTCCGTTTCATTGTGAGGTATCTGTCCATTGAGAAATAGGGAAGATTTAAGTAGATGTATGTGAATATTTCTCTGATGCAGCTGAAGAATTACTGCTAAGTCTGTGCACATCTATGCAGGTTTAAAACAAACAATTTCTTCAGGAGAGTGTTTTTTGCATTTAAAAAATGAGAGGCTTCTCCTGAAAGCATATATATATATATATATATATATCTCCCCACTTTTACTCTGTGGCAATACCAAGTAGCCATTAGTTCATGCATTACCCATGTAAAGATATGATGGAATCATGAGTACTTCACCAGGAAAGCTCTTGGCGATTATAAAGGTACTCAAGACGTGGAATGCATAAGCATAGCAAAACCAAGGTACACGTCATTTGGGTAGCAGTAAAACCTACCTGCCTTCAAAAAAAACCAAAAAACCTGATCACATATCTGCTCAGGAAAATAAAAATAAAACCATAAACCTCAAAGTTTCTGCAAATGATTTGCTTCTAACGTCAGTGGTTTTTTTTAGAGAATGAGATGTTTTAGATCAAGCAAACATTCTTCTGACATTAGTGATGTAATGGTCTCGTGTTCACAAAGATTTCCTGTTTACTTTGGGTCTGAACACAGACATCTCAAGAAAGAAGGTGCTAAAATTTTCATTACATATCTGCATATAAAGACAGCCCAAACTACTCCAAGATCGGTAGTAAATTTTATATACAATTCTGTTCTCTAGAAAAAAGTGGGTAAGTAGCAGTGGAAAAATCTCATAAAATCAGAGTCTCAGTTTGCTGACCAAGCTAATTCCTCAGTTTTAATCTTGTAATGCAGAAAATTATCAGGTAGTGTCAGATTGGCAACCTTGTTTTCATGCTCTAAACTGGGAGCTTTGTTAGCAAATTCATCTGGAGTCAAGAGACTAAGTGTCCCTTAGAGATGAATTGCTGCTCCCCTAAATCTGGGGAGCTCACAGATGGCAATAAGGCTTCTTCATGGTGAAGTTCAGGACTTAGTTTTATGCTGTAACTTTTCATTAATTTTCTGTTTCAAATCATATTTACTGTGAGTGTTCACAGTTGAAGCAACGCATCTTGTTCATAATTTTCCTAATAACAGATTATATTTAAATCTTGCTGCAGCTCTTCCACTGCCTTTGAAAATACGAATACATCAATCTCTCTTTAGCTATCCGTTCCCTGAAGAATGAAGGAGTCTGTTGTAAAACAGACCATGGTGAAGATCTTGTATGGACTGAGATCAGAAATAAGTGTTTTTCAGTATTTCATTGTTTCATTTTGCTTTTTAACTCTGGTTATATTTTGAGAAACAATGTCACAGATGTGGAAACTTGTTCATCTCCATAATATAACTGCTGAGCAGCCTAAAGAGTGAAGTTCTGTACTCAGGTCAGCACAGCTTTGCTGCCAAGGCAGGAGGCCTTGTTTAACATCTGGGTGATAAAAATCTAACAATAGAAAAATACAAACTGTGGTAAAGTCACCTGGTGGATTTTGGTCTGTTTTGATGGTCTGTAGGAAATGAGATTACTGGTTGGCTTTGTTAGCTGACTTCATTAGATGTGTGTCCTGTGAGTATAAAAAGTGTGCTTTTATAAAAGTGTGGTTGTGATACCAGCATAAGAATAACCCAACATCAGCATATGCTTTGGCATGAAATTACTTTGTGTTTAGAGATTCTGCAAACATTCCCTTAATCTGCTGGGTAAGAAATTGCTGCTTGTGGAGCTGTTTGGGAATTTACATTGGCATTAAAAACCAAAGCTGGATCTAGGAAAGCACTGTGACAGTGACAAACACAGAGACAAGATAATATACAGCATATTGTAAGAAAAACGTAGGATTTTGCTTTTAGAAAAATAGGGAAGGAGGAAGCAGCTTGCTGCAGGGCTGCATGAGAATAGGTTCACCAGAGGGGAATGTCCTGCCAAAGTCAGGGTGGCTCCAGCAGACCAGTGATCTGAATTAACATGGAGCAGGTTTAATAGCCTTTCATTGATGGCTTTTACCTCACTAACTGTATGCAGAGGGTCCTGGTTCTGTGCTGACAGCACAGAGACACCAAGTAGGATTTGTGTGAAGCCAGATGGGGCTCATGGGGCTTGGCAACTCAGCTGGCTTCCAGGTGTAACTTGTCCCTGGATGCAGTGGATCTCCAATCACTCAGGACTATGCCTGAACCAAGCCAACTCTATCTGTGGGCTGGGTAATTTGCAATTTGGATAGCACACCTCTTTGTTAGTGGTAACTATAGAAAAAAGGGGAGAGAAATGCAATGCAAGACACATTTTAAAATAGTGCTTATCAGTAGTTTAACTTGTAATAGATTTGATGCCACTTGTTTTTTCCAGGCAAAAACTGCTTCTCCAAAATGCAGATGTTCCTGTTATCATGAACACCTACTTTAGTCAGAAGGTGCTACTCAGTGAGCATTCAGAAGCCAGGGAGAAGACATATGGTCCTACAAAGATGCTTATCAGGAAGAATATTATATCTTTGGCACAGACCTTCAGACTTGATGACCTTGATGATAAGTTACACCAGGAATCTTCAGATAATCAGGTATGGTCCATTTGGTTCACAATTAAGCACTTGGTAAGAAGTTGGTGAACAGATGTTTGGAAATCATAAGAAAAACAAAAATTCTAAATTACTGACCTGTTAGGTTTCCCCTTTCATTTAGTCAAGACTGAATAATATGCAGTGTTTACTTTAATAATATTTTCTTAGTGGAGGCTTTTGGTCCATCCAAGTGCTGAACTGTGTGCTAAATAGTAATTATAACTTGGTTTTTCATTGATTCTCCTCTTATTCTTTATAGCTGAATAGCTGAAAAATAGCTGTTTTCTTCTAACTCACTCAAGATACTATTTAAAATAAACATTCCTTTTTCCTATTTCTATGTCTTAACTCATTTGCTTAGCCATCCTATCCTTTCTTTAAAGCATCAATTGATAACATCACCCCCCATTCCCACCTCTTCAGTTTGTTTTCCTATTTTGACTTTATTTGTATTAAAATGACTACTGACTCTGCATTTCTGTAGCTGTGGTGGTACAAGCTGTGGTATTTTAAGAGATTTGTTTTCTTCACAGTGTGTGCCAACACTTTCTGAAAGTAAGGCTCTTGTAAAAGCTTTGTATTGGCTACCTAAATGATTCTTAGTATTTGAGAAATCTGGCACTTCAAGTTTGAAGAACCATGAGTGTCAACATTTTGTGTTTGCCTTATATATAATTCCCATTATAGGCCTGGGAATTAAAAAGTTACATAAATCAAATCCTAATGGCCTCTCTTGCTTCATCTCTAACTTGTAAAAATCTTCTACTGAGGTATTTGAAAACCAGAACAATTTTGTTCCCCTCATGGCTCCTAACAAACAAACCACTTCATTTAAAACTTGGTAGACAAGTTTTATTGTAACCACTTTGTAGACAAAGGGTAGTGTCGTACCACAATTTTCTTTTAAATACTGCAAATTCTCCTTCTTTATTGGTGTATAATACTTATGGCACAGATGGTGATACTCTGAAAACCTTTCTTGGCACACAGCTTTTTATAAAAACAGGTTTCATTTTGAAAATAGAAATTTGGCTCATGCTCCAAAGGGACTTATATATATTGACCATGTTAGTCTATGCTTGCATACAGTCTTTATCGAGAGAGATTTATTTAAAAATTAAGATAAACTACATTACTCATTAAGATAAAAGCAAACTGTAGTATTCATGAAATTTATTTTGCAAGTTTGGAAGGTTTTATTAATAAAATATGTTTCGAAAGTAGTGAAAAAATAAATTTTTGCTTTAAAAGTTTTGTATTTTTCATTAATCATCTAATTCTTTTACTGAAATATTTTCTATTGAAATGTGTAAGTCTGAGGACTAGCTTACTAGTCTATAAAACTAGACATGTGTTCATTTCCAACTTTTTTTTTGAAAGTCCGGAAGCATTCAAGATGTATTTTATCCCTTGTTTTTAGAAGAGGAAGGAGCAGAACATCAAAGAAGTAAAAATAAAACTCCATTCAAGGGGAAGAATCATAAGGGCTAATATCAGTTCTGTTTTCCTGCTCGTGTCACCTTCATCTCTCAGGGGTTGAGTTAGCTCAGTCCAGAGCAGTTAAATGCAGGAGCACACCATGTGTGCAACTCTCTGGAGTGTTTATTGAAAATACACAGTATGTTACTCGCCACTAGTCTATAAGTTACTATAGGAGCAGTAAATATTTCAAAACTGATTTTGCACTTGCGACTTGATTTTTCATGATGGCATTTTCCTCTCTAGCTCTACATAATTTCCAGGTTCTCTGGAATGTTTCTCTTAATGGGTTTTCCTTCTCCAGGTTGCTTGTGCTCCACAAACCCATAACAAGAGTGATTCAAAACGGCATCCCTCAGCACTGAGTGCTGTTAATGATTCTCTGCTCGAGATGGTGGAGAGCCAGGGAGCAGTGGGATGGAGAGAAGTGCAGGTACGAGTCGTTATCCAGAGGGTGTACTGCTTGCCTGCAAGGGAAGGGTGCAGGAGCCACGCTCAAGGAAACAAGCCTCTGTGTACAGCACCCGTCACGAATTCAGACCCGCCAAATGTTAGGTGAGTAATAAGATGCATGGGAATTTTTTTTATTGAGGCTGGTGATGTATGAGAAACTGAAGAGGAGTGAGTTCAGAAATGCCATTCTTAGTTGTCAGCTTGTGGGGAATAAGCACACTCAGCAAGGAAGGCATAGGGCTGTTGATGGGCGTGGTGTAGTTCTTTAATTAGGTATAGTGTGACACAGAAGTAGTCCTGCCCAGAGAAGGGAAGGATCTGTCTGTAGTTTATGTCACCAGCAGATGACAGGAACACTGAGAATGAATTAATGAGAAGTTAATTAAGAACATCATATACTGTTCCTTGAGTTTCACAGAATAGTTGTTGCATCCCATTTGCCTATTTCAGTCTTTGGTTTGCTCTGCTAGTAAGTTTTGCTGGTGCAGTGGTCTTTTGAAACAAGAAAGAAATACATAGAGAGACAGAGAAATGAAAGGCTTTTCTATAATGAGGATTTTGCACAGATGATACTAGAAAAACATAGATATACACTTCCATTGTGAAGTCACTGGAAAAAGATCCTGTTGACTTCTGGAAATCTGAAAGCCACAACAGTTAAGATTCCTCTGCAGTAAAAAGTGTTGTGGTGTCAAAACATAACCAGCAGTGTAGAATCATTACATGCAAACCCCATGGAACACACAGCTTTCAACCAGTTGTTTTAGCCTCTTATGTTTTAGTCTTTGGATCTTAACACTGTTCTGTTTACAGTGGAGGGAATCAAGAATTTGACCTCGTTTTCTTAAATACAGAAGATATGGCAAACATTTTTCCTTTCTGACCAGTACTGAACCACTGAATTCTTCTCCTTTTGTGATCCTCAGGGTTTAGGACCAAAGACTGATTTCAGTCTTTCTCAGCAACCCTGGGTCTGAGATAGCTGTGTCTGTTAGTGCATTTTCTTCCTTTGGTTTTGCACTAACTTTTTCATGCTAGCTTAAAATTTTGAAAGGTAACATGTATCAGATCTTTTTTTCACTCAAAAAGATCATGAAAGTGAGTTATAGTGGAAGAGCTTATATTAAGGTTCAAAGTTCAGCCTTTCAGGATGTAAATAAACATTTCTTCTGCAGAGTCTGGGACTTGAATGGAAATGTGCCATTAGTTCAACAGGTCCCATTAAGAGCTCTCTAGATGTAATTTGCAATAGGCTTTGAAAGGCTTCTTCAAAGTTTTGAAGAATTTGAGTTCCTCTAAGCCACCCTGCAGGTGGATAGTGGTGTCCTCAATGGTCCTTCTTCTTGAGCTTTTGAAATACTAGAATTCTTTCAGTTCTTGCTACCTCTAGCCTCTGGGTAATTTACAACATTCATTGATCAATAAAATTCCTCCAGAAGGAACTCAGGAAGTTTATTCTTTCCTAAAATACAACCTCAGTCATCACCCACAGGCAAGTAATTAACAACAGCCTTGTCCCTGACATTTTTAGGAGCTCTTTTACATGTAACAGTTACATTGAACATTATTTTTTAAAAAGTAATTGATACATCTTGTTGTCTGTATTCTTTGCTTTGTATTTAATTCATTCTTTATATAACATACATATTTTTTTTAAAGTAAGAGGAAAAGTACTTTACTGGCCCACATCAATGTTTTGAGGACAGTACTTTGAGATTTTCTTCCAGAGCGCTACATTTGATCAAATGTCAGGGCAGATGACAAGACTGTTATTCAACCTGATTTTTTCATTTGCAACACTTAAACAAACTACACTCAACTTGCAGTCTCTCAGTTTGAGGTAGTTAACCTGCCTGAGCCCACACCCTTCACAGGAATGGGGTGAAAGAAAACAAAAATCTCTTATGTCAAACATGAAATAGAATTAAAATTTAAAATGAGAGCTTGTTGCTTCTGCATACATGCTGTAGCTGGGTGTTCTCGTGTGCAGTTGTTAAACTGGTCTCTTAAAGGCTCCTCAAATTTCATAGATGTCTCTGCTCAGAAAACAGCTTGTTTGTTGTTGTTCACAGCTATCAGACTGTGTTTTAGGTCCTGAATCAAAAAACCAATCCACTTCTCATTTGCAAAGAACAGAATGAACACTTCTTTTACAAGCTGAGGAATGAAAAACACCTCTTGCTGCTTTATCAGCTGCTACTTCCATGGCTGATAAACATCCCCATGAGACTTCTCCTCTACTAGAAATGTCTGTGTCTGTCACCTGATAGTGAGCAAAAGGGTCCAACGCCCTCTGGCAGTCCTTTGAACCCACTGATGATTTACTCTTTTGTAACTAAAAAACCCTACTTTTTCCTTTTTAAACTTCTTTCTGTGAAGTAAAACTGCCAGGAAAATAAGGTTTGTATTTTATGAGGTGAAATGAGTTAGATTATTCATTGTTTCATAAACAAACATTTCTAATTAAATGTCAAGGTAGATTAAAACCTAATTGATTAGTATTTTAAACAGGCTGTTCTATTGCATATCTTCTTCTGTAGCACTCCACAATAACCTAGATGCTGTTGTCACAGAGAAGCATGAAAACCACCACAATAAGCTGAAAAGAAGCATGAAATTAAACGTGGAGTAGGGGAAGTAATGCATTTGGTTCAAGGCATCCAGTTTCTAGTAAGAGAGTGACAAATTGTGGGAGAAACTTCTATTTTGATTGTAAGGAAATTGATGAATTTAATTCACTAAAACTAACAGTTGTGAAACATACAAATTACAGGACTGCCTGTATGCATCTAGCATTTATTGTTCATAAATACACGTGGAATATGACTTCCTACTGATAGACAAAGGGATATATTTGAAGGGTTGAAGTTTGCTCAGCTGAAGTATTCAAAGCATTTTCCAAGGATGCTGAGAAATCTTTGCAGAGACTGAGGGGTTCTCTGGCTTCTGTTGTCCATAAATTGGATCCACATTCCCTGTGTTATTGTTGAAATATTTGCCTTTCCCCCCGTAACTAACTGCTCTTGCAAATGGACTTTTCATGCAGAAGGAGTTTCTTGGGGGGAAAAAAAACCCTAAGAAAATATGACTCGCTGTGACTGTCTGCCCATTTCCAGCATTCCTGGCATAGTTTTTGCTGCCTTTTCCCCTCTGATGGCAGGGAGATACTTTTGTTAATGACACAACACATGTTTGTCTAAACTCAATTGTTTTGATTCTTTTCTGAAAATGTTCTGGCTTACAAGTACTAGGATCCCAAAGAGACTCCTGTCAACCTGAGGAGCTCACTGGCTCAGAGGTGTCTGACTCACTGAGTCGGCCTTGTACTTTGTGTTCCTGGGATAAAGCAGTGTATAATTTGGATTTTGCTCCTGCCAGTATCTGTTTGTTTTGAGCAGGCCACGTGAGTTTAGTAAAAAATAGAGCTGGTCAGTTTTGTGCCTTAAAGGACAGGGCTGATTGTGTGGTTGTCAGTGTAACTAAAATAGATGTATTTTTAGGACTATTAGGCAGTTAAACTGGTCAGAGCACTCAGAGGATTTGTGTGAGGAGGCTGGATAGAAAAGGGTGTTGTCATGCAGGAAGAACTAACTACTGTTGGTAGAAAACAATGCTAGCTGTAGCTGTGATTCCACACTTTAAAAACTGTGGGTGACTAGACAAATTTTTCCATTCACTTCTCTTGACATGTTTCGACCTATTTCCTACCTGAACAAAGCCTGCTATAGCTTTCTATTCCAAAACAAAAGAAAGACCATACATTTACTTTAAAAATTAGTGTGATCTGCATCTCTGCAGTAGTCATCTGTAATTCTTTCAGTTTTGCTCTTTATTTTGTTTTGCATTTGTCAGATCATAGAGCGGTGGAAACGTCTGCCACCATGCAAGCAGGACCCTTGGGGAGCAAAATATTTAGAAAGATGAAGATTTGCTTGAGTGGCTGGAAGAAATAGAAGTGAGGAAAATCACATTTCTCTTTCTGAGCAGGCCCAAAGAAACATGATAGTCAGTTGTGGTCTAGCAAGTTGTTGCAAGTCTCTGAGTAGTCTGTTCATATGTAATTCTTAGTAAAACAGTTTTATTGGTAAGTGATAATCCTGTAGAACTAATTAATTTCTTTGTTGGATTTCCTTTCCCCCTCTCTTTCTCTTCATCCAGTGATCTTTGCTGTTTATCTTAACACAAATCTAGTCAATGGGTTAACCTGTCTGGCAACATGCACGACTAAAAGTGGAGTGTCAAATGCTGCAACCAGCATTCCAAAGAGATGGATTAATAAAGTTGTCCCTCTGGTATGGAAAACCTACTTTAAGTTTTATAGAGCATATTGAAATCAACAACAACAACATAAAAAATTCTGGAGGTATTCTTATTTGAAAAGAGCCCAGATTGGAAAGGACTGTCGTGAAAGATCCATGTTCACAGATGCTAACATCTGTCAGAATGTTTTTTGTGGCTGACTTAAATCTGTTTACAGCATTCCATTTCTTTTTTGTGTTTTTTTCAACAAAACATTTTAAATGGAATGGTCATAAATGCAAGTTTTAAAAAATTGCATTATGTTTCTGGGATGTGATTTTTCAAGTGGAAAATAAACAGGAAATAAGTAACTGAAATGCAGTAGAGAGTACTCCATAAACTAAAAGGTTTCTCTATTTTCCCCTTTTCAATTCCTTCTCCGAAGTGAAGATACGTGCTCTTAATATTCATTCAAAGTAGTCTAATTGCTACTTGACAGACTTATAATAGTTCTCCTAATAGCTGTGGTTCAAGCTCTAGTAACTGGTTTCTGCTTTGAAGTCTCTCTCTCTCTCTCTCTCTTTTTTCTTTTTTTATTCACAGTAAAGACTCCCTGACACTTGGATTATTCCCTTTTGCCTCCACCCTGCTCTATGTGTAATTCTCAAACTGGAGCCACCAAAACAGAGAGTAAAGACAAAAGACTGTTGGAAAAACAGCTTTAGTATCACACTGTCCAACTAATACTTTAAATTGTCTTATATAGTTAACACTGTAGCTTCCCCAAGCTGTTGTCTGGATAACCCTGAAAGTCTGTTCTCCCTGCTGATGCTGCAGACAACTAGATGGAACTTGGGCTACTTCCAGTGCCACCACAGTACAACAATTTGTAAATTTGACATTGCTGTTTATTTTTCAGTGCTAAATATTTACATAATCTTATTCTGTCCAAGGGCAAGGTGAAAGCACTGTTATCTGATATACTCTGTACAAATGAAAAAAAAAGAGACCCCTCAATGTACACCAGCGTTTTTTATCCCTGTGCTGGGAATATGCAATTAAAGAACTTGCTGTTGTTGTAGAATATGTCAGGGCAGTGGTAAAAAATGCTGGTACAGAAAAGAGGCTCAAGAAGATGATAGCCAGCACAGACCACAAGTGTGACAGGGATTCAGTCTCTCTGGAAAACAAATGGACAGGAATAGAAACCAGCTATTAGATGGCCCATACTGTGTGTGCAGGCTCCTGTATGCATCTAGCAAAAAGGAGACACTGGTTGCTTTATTTCCTCCATACTCAAGTGCTTAGACTGATCAGTAAGGCACCCATGTGCTGACAAAAGACAGACACACCCCAAGTCTATTTTTTTTGGTCAAGAAGGAGGAGTAGCTGTACTAACTGATGTATTCCCCATGACAGAGAAATTGTAGAGTAGCACAGAGAGAGAGGTAAGTGGTATAGAAGCATCATCACATAGAACTGTGTGTTCCCCACCACTTAGCTTGTAACCATACCATTTCACACCTCCCACCTCTGATGATTACATGCAGGGCTTTAGGAAGCTGGGAAAACTTTATTGCACCTGAACACCTCATTTCCCACTGCCTTTGCTTCATGGCTATATGCACCCAGTTGGTTGTTTTTAAGGGACTGTGTAAATGGTGAGAATGGGAAGGTAATGTGGTCCCTGTACATTATACTACAGTAGAGACCAGTCTAGGGAGAAAAAAGCAACCAATTTGAAAGCATAATTTGCCAGCCCTAGAGCCACAAAGTATGTGCTGTTGTACATTGGGAGGTTTCAAACAGGAATAGCAGCTTCCCAGCACCTATTATTTGTTAAGAATTACTGTAAGATAGCCTACATAAAAGGTATGGAACCTTACCCTTGGCTTTGACCTTCCCCCTGAATTTTTGTATCTCTGAAAGTTATGTGGTTGATGGAACTGAGAGCAGAAATCTTCCTTGTGTGTTTTACACCTCTACATTTCACTGACTATACAACTTCCTGGAGGAAGTGTTAAAGTTGTGCTGAAGCTCTCAGAAACCTTCGTGAAAGTCAGATTGTGTCTCTGGAATTTGTTTTCCTTCTACCATCATACCCAAAGGCAAGAACCTTGAGCAGTGATAAATGTTATAAATCCTGGATGGGGGTGAGCTAACAGTTGGGAGAGAAATTTAACCACCTGAATACTGCACAGAATTTCTTTGCCAGTTGGGCATGTCAACAGTCTTTATATGCACAGCCTTAAATATCTGCAGAGGTAGTGTACAAACAGAAAAACATCAGCACAGATTTTATGTAATAGCAATTTTGCAAAATGGAAGACTCTAAGAAATAACTTTCTATCATCAGCTTTGTCAAAGTGTCTGTTGCATATAACAGATCAATACTCCTTGGAAAAGTATTACAAACATACTCTTTTGGGGAAAAGAAGGTCTTGAGTCTCAAAGAGTCAGGAATATACATTTCTGTGCAGATTATGGGCATGCTCTATTAATTAAGACAGACTTTGAAAGGGACAATATTACTGAAACATAGGCCTGGAAATCTGTATATTAAGCTTTTCTGCACTTTATTTTATACAATGCAAAAGATGAAGACACAGAAAACAATGCAAATAAAACAAAGCTCCTCAGAGAAGACAATTAGTTCTTTCAGTAAGCATTGTGGTTTAAAATTGGTATGTGAATTATAAATGTAACAAGGTTATCTTGTGTTCACATGCCAGTCCTGCTTAGTGGCTGCTGGTTTTGTTCCATTTCTCCCAGCCAAACACATCACACAGAGTAGGGGTCTGCTGTGCTGAAATCCTCAAACTCATTTCAGTTAATGCTTCAACTCTGTCTTTGACTAAAGGGCATGTCATAGGGTTTGGAGAAGAGCACGCTCCTCAAATGGGAAAAGTGATGAGCAAAGACCTGGGATGAACTTACTGTACATTACAGCTCATAGTGTAAGGGTTTGAGTGGGTTGGCAGTTAAGGGAGATTTAGGGGTTTTTATTTATTTCAGTCCTTCAGTGAGGGAAAAAGGGATTATTTAACTGATACATACTGCCTGATACATGTTCAAAATGGTTTTGTAACATGCTGAATTTGGATACTTGATTGGAGATATGTGTTGGACTGCAGTGTGGACTCCCCTGGACAGCATGTTTTCCATGAGCCTGAGACTAGGAGTGAATGCAAAGTGTACTTCAGAGTGTTTCACACTTGACAGGCTGAGAGAGCTGGGGCTGGAGAAGAGAAAGCTCCAGGGAAGAACTTAGAGCAGCCTTCCAGGACATAAAGAGGCCTTGAAGCAAGGCTGAAGAGGGACTTTTTACAAGGGCATGTAGTGATAGGACAAGGGAGAATGACCTTAAACTGAAGGAGCGTGGGTTTAGATTAGATATTAGGAAAAAATTTTTTACTGTAGGAGTGCTGAGATACTGAAACAGGTTGCCCAGAAAGATTGTGGATGATCCCTCCCTGGAAGTGCTCAGAACTGGGTTGGATGGAACTGTGAATAACCTGGTCTGCTGGAAGCTGTGGATTTCCTCTCTGAGGCAGCAGCTTTCCCCACTATTGAATTCAAATATGATCTAGTCATGACAAATACAGATGTTCTTGTCTTTGTCCTATAACAATGGGATTATGCATTTTCCACTGCCTCTGAACAAGTGCCAAAATTTGTAAATTCTGTTTGACATGAGGAAAAATGTGCAAGGAAATTAATTTGATTGGAACAAGTTATGTCACATCTTCAATATGGAGCTAGAAATTAACTGGCTGTATTAACATAATGTAAGTGGGAAGTGGAAGACAATATTAGCAAAGACACTTGGTGCCAAATCTTTCCAAAAGTGTTTTTAATTTCTTTATTTCTATTTAATTTAATGGTAAGTGGATATTTCCTTTCCAAGGGAGCTGAAAACTGCCAAAGCTTTCTTGCTGCAGCTTGGGCTGTTTAGCCATGATTAAAAATATCTGGGTTAGGAGCCCATCTATACCTCGGTGCTTCTGTGTATCTGAGTCACCTTTTTGATTTGTACTGCCAGGGTCTGAGGGGGAATCTTAGCAATAACATCCTGAGAAAACAGGTGTTTGAAGTGGATGCATGAACATTTAGGAAAATCAGTGTCTCCCAGGCTGTTTATGTTTCAACAGTGCAAGTGGGAAGGGACTGTACTAAGGTTGTGGATTTTTAAGAAATTACTTGGAAATCAGCTTCATGTGTACAAGGAGAAGGGGGAGAATTCAGAGCAAAAAGAGGTGTCACATCTGGTTTAGAGGCTGCAACTTCAGCAAATCAGCAAATTGCAATCAGGTAATTTCTTTTTAAATGCTTGCAAGTGTTGCACCTCATAGGATAAAATCTGTATGCTAGATTTAGGAAACTCCTGCATAGTAGACAAATGGGTTGCTTTCTGTGATTTGTTTGAACCCTGCTGAATACATAGAAGCTGCATTTGGGGGTGATCTGCCTGGTTGCAGTTGCTATTTGAGTCGTACAAATCAGACGAAATAAAAAAGTCGTGCGTTGAACAAAATCATGAGGAAGAATCATGATATTTGGAAATGAGATTCCTTTTTTTTTTTAAGATAAATGTACTTTTGGGTATTCATAAACTTCTTCGATGAAGAACCCCAAATACACAGCCTTGTGTATAAACAGTTTTCCATTATGAAAATGAAAAGAAAAGCTAGGTATGATTCTTAGTTATTGATTCGGGCTTGTGGTTGGCCTAGCATGTTGGATAATAAGCCAGCATCCCTCTAAACACCTAAAGGGTTTGTCTCTTTCTGAGGTCACCTGCTGAAATCCATAGAAGCAGATGGTGGCAAAGTAACTGCTTTCACAATAAAAGCATTTTAACAGAGCAGATAAACAGTCCAGTAGTCAAATAATAATGAATATTTTGTGTATGCACAATGTGGATTGATAAAAATTGCTGATACTTCAGTATCCTGACGTTTTGGTCTCAGTTTGCAACCCTGGAGTAGAAATACACGCTCTTTTCCCTTTTCTCTATATGTCCTGGATAAACCTGTCTTTTTCCCTTTTCCTTCCTGCGGTTCAGTTTGGTGTTTGGCCCAGTAGAAGTGCGAGTAGTGCAGTAATTTTGCAAGCGCTGTTCCTCAATCCGGCTCTCAGGTGCACACACAGGTGCACAGCTGTTCCTCACTCCATTCTCAGGTGCACAGCTGTTCCTCGCTCTGATTCTCAGGTGCACAGCTGTTCCTCACTCCATTCTCAGGTGCACAGCTGTTCCTCACTCCAGGTCGCGGGAGGGCACACGCACGTGGTGTGTCTCTCCCCCTGCATCCCCCGTCCCTGCACACGCTGTTCAGTAAACAAGCTGCAGAACCAGAGCGAGCTGGTTCAGAGCAGCCCGTTCATTCACACAGACTCTTGGAAAGCGGGGCCCTTGCGCAGCCCTGACGTACGGGCTGAGGGAAGCGCAGAAGTCAGTATTTATGTTTTCATTAATGCTTTTTATAGCTGCGAGCCAGCTGCAGCTAGTTAGCATTAGCCTAGGACAGCTATTAGCGTGCAGACCTCTTACGCAGGATAAAGGGCTTCTGATGGAAACAGAGTTGTTACTCATGGTACTCCCGGCTGCGTGTTTACATGAAGGCTGCTTGTGCTGACATGGGATATATATATTAGAACAGCATGCACCTCTCTAACGAGGAAGTTCTCCGGAATTCAAGAGGATTTTGTATAAAAACTTCTAGTGTAGCAAATGCTGAGATTTGCACCTTTAAATGGCATGTTCCTATTCTATTTAAATAATAAAATTATTCTGTTCTATTATTCTCTGCAACTATGCAGATGCAAAAATTATTTTGTGTTTAGCTTTTAGGATATATTGTGAATAAGCAAGTCTTGAACACACCAGTTTGGACTGTTAAATTTGCTCTGAATGATGTAAGTGGCTGGCAATAGCACAGGGTGAATTGGTCCTAAGGGTTTGGTCTTAGAAATCGATGGCTCAGCTATCCTTCTCTGGTTTTTCCCAGTTTTTGCTTTTACGATTTTTTATCCTCTTCTTCTGGAAGCTGGTTAGTCAGGAGGGTATTTAAAAATAAATAACAAAAGCAACTGCAAAACAAAGAATGAGGAAGGCACTAGAAGTTTTGTTTTTAGAGCTCCAGTATGACAAGCACCATAGTCTCTGGTATTTGCATCAGTACAACAATTTCCTTTCTGGTGTTCCCTTACAATTCTGACACCTCCATTCATCCAGGCAACCACAGAGATACCTAAAGAAAAGTGGGAAATTTTGTCTATACTCTGCTTTGCATTTCTGTAGAAGGTGTGGAATGAACTTTCTCACAGATAATTTAGTCCTTCTAATTGTTACAGCCTTGTAGTTTTCCTCTTCCAAAAGCAGATTGTACTGAAGACCATCATCTCTATTCCTCTTCTTCCCAGGTCTTTTGCCGCTACTTGCAGTGTGTTTTACACAGAGAAAAGATTCCTTCATGTAAAACGATCTCAGCATGAACTTCTACTCCTCTTATCTTTGTCACAGTCACACCAGTTGTCAGCGATGAATGCTTTTCAGTCAAGGGGAATTCAGAAAGTTCATCATAAAAAGCTTTGTTTGCCTCTTTAAGCCTAACCTCATGAAAGCGTTGATTACATCAGCCGTCATCATGTCAGAATTATACCTTTATGGATCACAAAAAGAAGCTTTATAGTGCTTTTCTTTTTCATCTGCACAACAGAATCTGTGCCTGAAACTGCTGAGTAGCCCCACATACCAGTGTCAACTCACATGGTTGAACTATTGTCTTACCAAGACAAAAAGTCGGGTTATCTCCCAAAATTGAATCACTTCTAATCTTCTGCTCAGATAAATTTCCTCCACCCATCCATTTAGGTACACTACCCTTAATGATCCACTTGAGAAGAATGTGACAGGCTCTTGAAAGCCCTGCGAGGCTGTGGAAGCCCAGCTCATGAATTATGCGTGTTCAGTGCCTACAGCCTTAACCTCAAAGTGCAGGTGGGAAAAGTATGTCGGCAATACCTAGACTTCCCTACAGATCGTGTCTGTGATTTGGTTCTCTTTTGCCTTTACAAATGTGGTCAAGGCTCTGTTCCTTCTAATTTCAAAGTCAGCTGGTCTTTTGAGGACCGGAAGAATAATTTCTTACTCGGCAAATTCAAGCTTTGATGTGCGCACATTCTTCCTTGTAATGCAAACCAGCAAAATTGTGCTGGAATGTTTTGCACCATTCGTTAAATCTGCTGGAAACTTGTTCGGTGTGATCTGATAGAAAACATTTTTGTTCATTTTTGCTATTCTACTGAATGCTTCCTAAGCGTTAGGGTTTTTTTATGCAGAAGGAAATTATCTATGCAGTGTCATCACATGCTGGCTCTTGGACTTGTTTTGGATTTACTGTTCAGCCATTCAGGGTCCTTGCTCATTTGTTCCTCATGCTCTTGTGACTGAAACGAAAAACCTCTGCGCAAGGACTGAGTTGGAGGAATGTGGATAATTGGGAAAAGCAGTTTTACCCAAGCAAGTTTTCCCACAAAGATGGCTGGGACAACCAGCACCGTGCTCTAGCTTGAGGTGTTGTGGTCACACATCATTGTACCAGATACTGTAGAGACTGTGTAGCTCAAAAAGCAACATCTTTCTCCTCCAAACATTTGGCAAAGGTCTTTCTAGTGCTTTCTCAAAGTTCATGCTTCTAACTCAAAGTTCATGTCATCTAACTCAATACAGCCAAATTTAACATAGCTAGATCCTGACTGCCCAGTCCTTTCCCTGAGTTAGTTGCCAGTTGTCTTTAATTTTTGGTTTTCATATATGGCTAGTTTTTACAGCATGCAAAGAACTTATGTTTGAGGGCAAGGAGGCATTTTTAACCATGGCAAGGCCCCTGCTTACAGCATGGATTTTCCCATTCCTCAAATGCTGTGATAGTCTAGGATAGTACATAATTAGGACCTGTAACAAAGTGAAATCATTTTTACTAAATCTGGCAGGAGATTTTTCTCTTATTTTTTGGATGGATTTTTCTGATTGCTTGAGGACTGTCTTTTTCTTGTGTGTTCTGTCCATAGGATCCTAATGAGGCATATGATATGTGGGAGGCATGGATAAGAGAGAGATAAAGCTGTAATTTCTGTCATCAGGCAGTACTGGGTTGACAACTACTAATTTTATCTAATCTATTCACCATATACCTTACTCCTTATGCTGAGTAATTGCCAGAAACTCCCTTCTTTGGCCCCCTTGCAAAACATTTAGTGCATATTTTCTCTCTCTCTATGTGCCTGTATTATGTTAGTGTATTTGATATCTGAAAAATAATTGTTTTGCCTGCTTGAAAAAAAGAAATTTTTGTCTTGGGGTTCAGATGTACAAATGAAATGGGTGCTGGAAAAGAGGGAGCTTTAAGGAGGTATTGGAATTGGAGACTTTGTTGGTGTATTTTGGAAATCCATCCATACATAGTACAACTCACTGCAGTAAAGATAAGA
The DNA here is from genome assembly GCA_030060385.1 of Muscicapa striata striata. Taxonomy (NCBI): domain Eukaryota; kingdom Metazoa; phylum Chordata; class Aves; order Passeriformes; family Muscicapidae; genus Muscicapa; species Muscicapa striata. The sequence goes on from JAREIS010000215.1 coordinate 1,536,617, forward strand.
CAGCAGAAAAAATTAAGAGTGATTTCTGTAGGTTATCTACATGGCCTATTGTCCTACACACACACATACACACACATTTGTTTCATCCATCTGGTGAAATTTGCTAAAGCATGTCTAAGCAAAAATCAGTCTAAGCAAACTGCTGTATATCTCATGTGCCCAGTGTGATGGAGCATGAACCTGGTTAAGGTTTCTAGACATTCTGTAGTAATTGGTATATATGCCTTATGGAAAAAGAGTAAAAAAAAAAAAAGATTGTTCATGTGGTGCTATTTACTAGTAACAGTTTTTCGTTTCTGTTTTTATTTGAAAGTGCTGAGTTAAGATTTCAGATTTCTCTGAATTGATGGTCTCTGCTAAGATTAAAGTTACAGTGTCTATAAACCAATTGTCACTTTATGGTTGAACATGGAAAACTGTCAGATAGAAATGTTTTATATACCAATTACAATGTCTGAACTACTCCCTTTGCTCCCCACCCCCAGTTATCAGTGACCTCTAACTACCAGTTTCCTTCACCAGTTAAGTCCCATTTTCTCAATCTCCCACATTTAAAATCTAAAAGATGTTTTGTTCTCAGCAGCACTTCCAGTGTGACTCTCTTCTTGCAATTAGTCAGACTCACAGGTTTTCTTCACCCTATTGTGAAGAAAATGTTGGCCAATCAGTCTTTTCCAAGTGAGGAGGGAGGAGGGAAGGCAAGACTGGAGGAGCATTTCCATACTGGGCACTTTAGGTCAAGCATGAATGTACAGAAAGGTGTTGAAATCTTGGGAGAAGCTGTAGGCTGTAAGTGAGAGTGATGGTCTTGTTGGGCAGCTTCCCTTGGGAGTTGGCAGGATGGTGATTTCTGAAAGATGTGTAGGGTCAATTCTTTTAATGAGCAAGGGCTCAACTACTCTTCCAGTCATTGGCTCTCCTGGCTTGTGTCTGCTAAACTGTCCAGTAGGGAAGTGGGAAAATTAAAAAGAAATCCAAAGCAAGCCCTTTTTATTATGAAATTATGACAATTTTCATTTTCAACATAATTAGTTCTGAAAATTCATAACCTTCAACCCACTCCCTTCCTCCACTGCCCCAGCAATGCAGAAAAATGCAGATAATCACAGTTTCCTTCTTTGCTGAGGCTTACCTGTATGCAGAATTCTGGAGGGGATGAATTCCAAATATGTGGGGTGCACATTTAAACTCTGGTAATTTCCCACAGTAAAACTATTTTATTATACTCATCTGAAGGAATTTGAGTTTAGCTAGGGATTAGTAACAGAAACTTGTTCAGAGATACCTTGTCCAGTATTTTTCCCACCAAATGATTTCTCGAATCGCCTTTCATTTTCTGGTCTTGCTCTAGGGACTAATAGTTCTCAATCCATCTTAGCAGCAGCACTCAGTGGGTATCACACACTCCCTGACAAGCCCCTCTGTGTCAGAGACAGAAGGGAAGACCACCAGAGTGTGCTTGTGGAGAAGGCAGGGATGGCACTGTGGATGGGACGGGATGGAGCAGGGGGGGATGTCTGGGAGGGGCCAGGGTGGCCATGGGGAAACGTGACCCCATGGGAGAGTGCAGTGCTGGCAGGGCTGAGCGTGTGTGCAGGCACAGAGCGGAGCCCGGAGAACATGTGGCTCCTGCTGTTCTGCACCCCATGCTGCCAAATCTCCACGGAGGCCTCTGGTGTGGGCTCAGTAGCTTCTGGCAGCCAGGGCCTCTCTGTGCTGCTCATTTGTCCTTTGGCTAGAGCCTGGAATCACAGCTCCATCAGCAGCTTATCACATGCTCTGCTCCTCTCGCTGAAGCTCTCCAGCAGCACATGCCCTTTCTCCTTTACCCTGCTTTGTGCCTTGCTTAGTGTGTGACCTGCTAGTTCTGAGCACCCTACAGTTTGCTTGGCTTCTTACAGCATGTATGTAAATGTTCTCCCTTCCCAAAGCACTAAAAATCTCTTCTTTTTAAGACCTGACAATTAAGGTGATTACAAAATAGCTCGAGGGAGAATGAATTCGAGTTACATCACTGGGACCATGCAACGTCTCAGCAAAGACTAGCTCAACTCCCGGGGAAGTGTGTTTGAAAGCATGTGTGGTGTTTGTGAGCTGGAAGCAACCCCTGCCTGTAGGTAGCCTGATATTTTCCACTATGAAAAATTCTTGTGACCTTTTATTTGCAGAGCTGTTTCAACTCCATTGTTTGCTCTAGACGTTTGATGTTCAGAGGGGAATGCCCTCGAGGTGGGAAAATGCCTTGTTTTCTTTGGCAGTGGCTACAGCTGGCTCTACAGTGGAAGCAGTTGGGGTTGGAAAGGGAGGAGGGGGAGAGAGATGAAGGATAGACCTTCCTCCTCCAGCTGGAGAGGTTCATGCCACCCCAAGCAGGAAATATTTCAAGGTGCAGGACAGAGAGCTGAAGTAAAGCTGTTCGGAAGCCATCCTCCCCAGCAGAGCAGAAACCACACTCCCTCTGTGAGGGCATCACATGATACTTTCCATATGTGTGAAGCAACAGGTGGGTGGCACTTACCTGTAGCCTGACCCGGGGCTGACAGAATTTCACTTTCTTACCAGCAGTGGGACTCAAATGTCCCTTGGTTCAAGCAGTAACCAGTCTGCACAAGACATGGGCCTGCTAATACAAATAGACATTCTTTAACCATATGTTGAGAGGCACAGGTGCAAAATACTCAAAAGAGATGTAATACCAGATTTCTGCAGAATATGTACTGAAAACTGAATGTGTCCTCTGTTGATTTCATGGTACTTAACCTTATCACCTTCAGATTCTAAACAGGAAGGTTTTGTAAGTTTTATCTGATTGTGAATTATAAAAAAAAACCAAACCAATCCACAACAACACAACTTAGGATGTGTGTGGGCTTATATATATGTTTATATGAATGAGTGATACATATAAATTCTGTGTTTACTCTTTCTAGGCCCATGTTTTTTTCAGAGCAGCACAGCCTGTTGCACTTTTGATTTTTTGGATCAGGCTGTTCTTTCCATATTCTGCTGTTTTATCAGCCATGAATTTCTGTTTTCACAGCACAAACTGGACATCTCAATACTAGTTTGCAGTCAGTATATATTTATTAATGGACCTTGAAGTCTTACCTTTCACTGTCTCTCTCCCCTGCTTGGTGTTATACAATAGAAAGAGATGAATATTGCTAAATAGTAACTATTTGTTTGCAGAATTGATGTGGCATGTAAAGCAAATAATTACACATACAAATAGTACTGGTACTGACAGCTATTTCTCCTGCATACGCACATAAGGGATTTACACACTTGTAAGGTCATATTTTGCTTACATAAACGATCTTATCTTCTTGCACCCTGTGCCGTGTGGTATTTCAAACATTGAGGGGAGCATGAAAAATGTCAATATTATATACAAATCATTTTGGCATATGGCATACAGTATACACCAGTGTGGAATAGGGCAGTGCAGTGATTAGGATTTTATTCAGGAATTTGTATTTCTTTTGATTGTTTCACAGTCAAAGTACTTTGTTCTTTCAGGGTAAATAAAAGTTTTCTCTGAACAATTAAAGTGAGCTGGGCTAAGGAGGTGCTTCCCTAAAAGGAGCTGAGAAATTTAAAAGAACCCCAAAAAGTAGCATTGAAAGAGGGAAGAGAGCCACCAAGGAATGTTGGGCAATGTGGGACCATGTTTTAAGGAGTTCTGCTAGAACTGCAACACTGCAGGAGCCACTGACACTCACCCCAAGGTGAGACCAGAGGGTGGGCTTGGGAACAGCATCTCCTAGTCACCCTGTGGGGAAAATGTAGAGATCTCATACAGGAAAATAAATCCCAGAATGTGTTAATCTGGGGGGAGTGGGAAAGGGAGGATAGGAAGGAGATGTGGGAAAAGAAGAGGAGGAGATGAACATTCATCTTATTTATTGTGGTTGTGAAGGTGTGCCTAGGATTGGTTGATGGGGATTGGATTAGGTGGTAATTGAGTAACAATTAATTAATCAGATAATCATTAATTCTGACTAGATAATGAGGGAGGGTAGGAGAACCTGTGTGTTTAAACAAAGGTGGTTTTAGTTGAGTGCAACTCAACTAAAAGGGGGCTGAAGGGAGGGAGCAACTGGACATTGCCATCTTTGTTAAGAAATCCTTCAAACACCAATTTAGATGTTTTTTCATAGTGGATTGATCTAGGATCTGTCCCTGCTTCCTTTTTGTCCAGTCATCTACTCTTCTAGAGGTTGTATGCACCTTCATTGCTCAAGTATGTGAGTTGCTGGGATTTTCCCTCTTTAAAAACCCATCTCTTCTGTTACTCTCTCTTAAATTGATACAAACCACTGGCAAAGAATAAGTAATTCTAAATAAATAACTGAACCCTCTATTGAATAAAAGAACATTTTAAGCTTATCTGGGTGTGTCAAAAGTGAAGGGGAGAAGGGAACCGCAAGTGAAAATACTTTTATTAAAGAAAACCCAAGAAACAAATAACTAGTGGGGGTTTTAAGTCTTGGTTGTATTATCAGTGTCTTTGTACTTTCTGCATATTTTTGCTTCTTGTAATTCTGCTGTAAAATCTTGATGTTACTGATAGAATGACAAAATACAGGAATTGAGGTAATTGCATTAAGGGAATACTGAAAAAAAAATCCTGATAATTCAGTTTCTTCTGCTTTAAAGACTTACTTTAAGTTACCATAATATAATAATATTAAGCATTTCTGATGGTATTTAAAACTGTCTGGTGAATGTTTTAAACAGGTGGAGAAAAATTTTCCATTAGCATATTGGCATAGTCAGGTTGCCTTTATAAAAGAGAGGTTAGGTAAGAAACTGAGGAAAGATACTGCCATTTGAATACTTGAAGTAATGATTCATTTAATGCTTTAAACAAATATGGGATTTTTAACTAACATATGTTTATTTAGGTCCAGATTATTATTTATGAGTTGCTTGACATTCCAAAAACCAGGGAACAAAAGACTCCTTATACATAATTTTAAAAGGTGTGGCAATCAGGTAGGATTATCTCTTTTACCATGTCATAATATCTTGATTCTTTGTTAGGGCATTTTACCCTTTTATTGTTTCCTAGAAGAAGTACGGTAAGCCACATACAAATATTCTTTTCATTTTTTAAAAACTACTTACTTTGACTGTATTTTATATATATTAGGCAGCAGTTAACATAGTCCTGAGATTTTCAATAAACTGAAGCGGGATGCAGCATTTTTTCTCTCATGAGTGAGAAACTGAAATTATGATACCAGCTTTCTTTTAACAAATATCATTAATGATTGAAGTCACATGACTAATAATACCAGCTGATAAATACTCCCAGTTTCACTGGCAGGCAGCAGTTAACTAGTGAACAGTCAAAGAAGTATGATATTGGAGGCTTTTCAAGAAGGATCAGTTATTTAGCATAACTCAGTTCCCGGGAAAAAGTAGTTTATTCTCCTCCTGTCAGTCCTGTTTTTCAATTATTTTGTTCTCTCCTCAAAGGCCAAGCTCTATGACATCTTTATGCATAACTGTGGTGACACACGGTGCTGTGAAACTAATTCTGCTGAATATCTGTTGCCTGTTCCTTTGGAAGGTTAAATCTTTGGCATGTTGTTCCATTGGACATCTGAGAAGCAAAATTTGCTTTATTTTACTGACTTTTCTGGCATGACACCATTAAGGTGGTATCACAAAGGGCTCTTCTAGATTTTTGCATGACATTTCAGGAAAACATACGCCTGAAGTTTTGTTATACTCATGGTGCCCCAGATTGTTTTTGAGCTATATTGGGGAGTTCATAGGAAATTGCATCAAAACTGGAAGTACTAATAAAACATTGGCCTTACCACAGTCATGAGAAAATTTTGAAAATCCACATCATCTTAGCACACTGGCTTGAAAGAGATTGCTCTCAAAGATTTGCCCATTTAGTGCAAACACTTTGGACTTTGGTCTTGACAATTAGTGAGGGATCAGGAGAGGAACACCTTTCCTGAGAAGCCAGGTGCCACACATCATTTTATAGATACAAGGAAGAGGAGACAATCCTCTGTATTTTCAGTAGCTAAAAATCACATGAAGTTTATGTTGCAGCAGGGATGGTGTGCGTGCTGTTGAATTTTCCCTAGAGAAAGTTTTTATCTCACTTGGTCAGAGGAGGAAGAGAGCTTTGATATCTCTGGTCCATGTACAGTCAGGCCAACATGTTCCTGCTTGTAGAGTTAGAATAAGGTTCAGCTGCCTGTACACACTGGTCAAAACACATCTGATACATGTTCCTAGGTGTTCCTGTGGATTTCTCAAACACAGATAAATGAGTTGTAGTGCCGAGGGGTAAAGCCAGCAGAAATTGCAGTGTCCACTCAAGACTCAGACCCCTTTAGAGGATGTCTTTGTTCACTGGGGTGAACAAACTGTGTTTTATATTTGTTTAAAATTCTGAAATCTTCTGCAAGCAGAACATGTTTCATATTTAGAAGGAAAATATTCAGACGTCTTCATCATTCCAAGAGTTCTTTGGAATAAGAACATTTAAAATATTGTCTCATAAACTGAACTGCAACAAACAGTTCTCAAAGGCTACTGGAGTTCAGTGAGAGGTTTGGGAAGTGACCAGTAGTTATGTATTACTTTAGGTGGTGTAATAAGTGCCATTATCTTGTAAGTATTTTCAGTTCTGTAATGCTGAATCTAGGTGCAAGTGTACATAAATTACTATTACCTCCATATGATGGGATGGACTATTTGGATATCCTTTTCATATATGGATAATACTATTCCAATCTGAAAATAAATGTAGAAGGGGCTTGTGAACAGTAAATGGTAGAAGGAAGATTGGTTTCTCAAAAGCAAAAGCCCAAAGTGCCTGTCAGAAAGCAGCCTAGATACCCCATGTGCTTTGCTGAATTTTGATAGTTAAAGACCATCTTTAGCATTTTGTGCAGCAGTTGTTTTTATTTTTATTTTGCCTGCTACCTTTGTGAAAGGAAATATTTAATAATTTTTTCCCATAAATGTTTACCCGTAGCTCTCCCAAATTAAGAATGTCTCACTCTACAGGAATGTGAACTAAAAACCAAATAAAGCTTGTAGGCTTCACAACACGGTCATCCGTGCCAATGCTCTGGCCTGTGCTTAATGATGACCCAGAGTCTGACAGTTTATATCCTTTTAGTTCTTTAAAAACAGAAAACATGATTTCTTTTCTTTTTTTCCCCCCTCCCTTTATATCAGCAAGAAAATTTGCTGGGTTTGTCCCTATCTCCTTAAATAGGTTCTATTTTGGTCATTATGAAAAAAGAAAAATTATTTTTAATTCCTGCAAGTATGAAGTGATAAACCAAAGGAAACTATGTTCTTAACAGTCTAATTTACCAGCTGATCTGCCTCAGTCCAAGAAAAGGAAATACTAAAGTGAATATATTCATTTGAACATAATAATTTTTCATTCCAGTGTATTTCAAGTGTTGCAGATGGGACTGAAGGATCTTGAAACAATTTTTTAAGTAAAACTAATTTACAAGTAAAATAGAAAATCACCACAGCGGACCACTAAATGGCATCCATGTTTGAACCTATAAGTTGAATAAATTCAGTAAACTATACAGAAGGTACATGAGAAGAAATATGAGTCAGAAGTGTACTTGGCAGTTGGACACAGATTGAAATTTGAGTTTGAAAGCCTGAACTTCACTTTTGAAGACTGTTTTACATATTTGGTGTTAGTGAACTGATTCTGCTGGGGAAATTAGATTATGCTTTTGTGTGTTTTGATAGTGTACAGTCGTAAATGCTCATTGGCAAACTGAAAAGACTAAATGGACTTTAAAATATGCAAAGAAGTAAACTTTTTATAGGGTTTTAAACATGTTTTCCATTAGACTGGCTTTCAGTGATTTTGAAGTGTTTCTGCTGGTCCTGCTAGGTTAAACTTACATTTTTAAATTTGTCTCTCTCTTCTGCAGTTATAAAATTAAAATGCAATGTTGTTTCTAATTGTTACATTGTGTGCTATCATTTGTGTAAATATTTTGTGTAAAAATTATTTTTTCAAGAGTTATTCTTGCAAGAATAACAATCCCCCCAGTCTGTGGGGATTCAGACCAATATTTCTATCAAAACCAAGCCAAAAGACAAATGCTTGAGGCAGGATTGTGATGGACCTTCAACCAGTGGCAGAAAGCCCATTTGTTTTTATGCTTCATCTTGGGCGTCACAAAGCTCTGATCTATCATTGGGAAATCCATGCTAAATTATTCTCTCTCTCTCTCTCTAATCTGCTTTGAAATTAATCTGACTCTATGTGTATCTCCCAAGATTTCCTAACCCCAGTGAGCTGTCTTTTTTGCCACTGCATGCCAGGGTGCCCATTCAGATGAGCTGGGGCAGCTGTTCGTGATGCTAAGTCAGCAAACTGATGCCCAAAAAACCCAGAATCATAAAATGGTTTGGATTGAAAGGACCTTTAAAGGCCATCTAGTCCAACCACCCTGCCTTTACCCAGGACATACTCAACTAGATAAAGTATTTCAGAATGTTACCTAACCTGACCTGGATTTTTTCGGGGATGTGGCATCTACCACTTGTTCAGAAAACCTGTTACAGTTTTTCAGCCCCCTCATTGTGGGGGAAAAAAAAAAAAAAAAAAAAAAAATATATATATATATATCTTCCATATATCTGCTCTGAATTTACTCTCTTTTCATTTAAAACCATTACCGCTTTTACTGTCACAACAAAACCAATTGAAAAATTGTCCTCATCTTTCTTATAAGCCTCCTTTAAATATTAAAAGGCAATAAGGTCTTCCCAGAGTCTTCTCTTCCCCAGGCTGATCAATCCCAATTGTCTCAGCAGCCTGTGTTCATAGGAGGGGTGTTCCAGCCCCCTGGTCATTTTTTGTAGCCCTCCTATGGAGCTGCTTCAACAGGTTTCCTGTCTTTCCTGTGCTGAAAACTCCAGAGCTGGATGTAGTGCTGCAGGTAAATAACTTCATTTTTGTGTCTGAAATTTGTTTGTTAAGGCAAAACAATTCCCTTATCTGATTTCTTGTGCTCTCTCAACTTGGTTTTGCCATCACACTTATGAGAGAGAAGAGGGGACAGCTTAGAGCTGTGGAATTAGTGGTGTGGGGCAGAAAAACCTTAATCTGGTTTCTCTGCTTTCTGATGTGAAATGGATTTTTAGTTTGTGGATGCTAAATCCATGGAATTTTGAGTTTGTGGATGCTAACCTCATTGTTGATATGACCTGGAAAATAGTGCTTTCAAGTCTGAAAGTTCAGTATGTATGTGTATATATATTTTTTTTTTCCTCCATGGATGTGTATATGCATCTACATTTGCATAAGGAAAAATGTTTAGTTTAAAATTTTGCTGTTCTTGTACATCGTGAAAAACACAGAATTTTATGATTTTACAGAAAAATCCTTCAGTGGACACAACTTCAAGTTGCAGAAGACAAAAATTATTTTGAAATCTCCAGGGAGCTCAAATGCATGCCATGAGAAGTTGAATATTTTCTTAGCTGAATCTGGTCATTAAAAAGTTTAGTTTGTGGGGAAGTGTAGGTGGAGATGTTAATATTTCTTTCATTACTCAACTAGAAATTTGAAAACAATGTAAGAAGTTTCCTGTGTCCTGAGATTGCCTATGTTAAATTTCAGTCTTTTAATACAACAATCTTACGCAAAGCAAGTAGAAAGTGGAAGTTAATTTTGTCTATTTCTAAGCAGACCAAGTATTCTGACCCTGAGCATTTCAAAGTCTTGATTTCTGTTTTCTTTGAGCAGATTTACTTAAATTAATACAGCCTGAAGTCATCAGAGATAGTACATGTTGCTCTTTCTTTTCACATGGCATTCGTCTTTGTCTTACCCCATCCTGCAAACTGACCTCATCACAGACCATTGTAATTTGATTGGATTAAACTGAGGTGTTGGGAAGGACTTGGAAAGGCAAAGGAAGAGCATTCATTGGCTTCTCCTTTTGTCAGGGCTGTATTTCAGGAAAACTTCCAACTAGAGCCTGTTGAGGTGAAAAGCTTGTGTGGAAGTTTCTTACTGTACATGAAAATGCTGCTGCAGTGTGAAAAATAATATTCTTGCTTTCTGGGAGCATCACTTTGTGTGCAGCTGTGATAAGATTCCAAGCTATTTTTGTGTGTTGTGTAAATACCTGGTATTTATTTCTGCCTGGTGTAGTCTTCAGATAGCTTGTTTTGAAAATACTGATGATTTAATTGTTTTTCAATTTAATGCTACTCAAATCAACCTGCAGATAAGAAAACTAGGAAGCATTAAATATCCAAAGGATGCATTCCCCCCTTATTCCATTTCGCCCACTGTGTTAAGAAATGGTGCAACCCGTTCTGCAACTGCAAATACCCAAAGTTTGAACTGCTGCTTAACTCCTAAGCAGTGGTCACAGTTAGGCAATCTTTTCTGGCAGCTTTAATGAACTGAGGCAGTAGAAGAAGAGGATCATTGTGGTAATTAGCATAATGTAGCAGTTAGAGCAGTAGTTTCCATTTGTGTGTGCTTCTAAACCCAAGTAAATAACACCTTGTAGGTGCTGTTGAAGTGGACAAATTGTCCCTGTTGTTCTTCAGGTAGGCAAAAATACAGGTGGTGAGGATCGTGCTTTTCCTAAGAGTGTGTCCTTCCAGGCCAGCACCAGCACCCTCTATCTAGTTGTTGCAGTAGTTGTTTGGAAATTATGAGTTGTTCCTATGACCTCATTTTGGAATAATTTCAGTGTTTCCCCCTGGCACCTGGTGGCTGCTTGCTTTCTTACTAAGGTTTATGAGCGCTGACGCTAGACAAGTTACCCAGAGTTCTCAAGACAAATCTGCACCCATGCCTTGAGATTTCTGTTCCTCTGTTGTTGACTTGTGCATGTGGAACAGAAAGAACTTCTGTTCACTCTCTTTTCCTACCCTGCTCACCATAATCTTTTGTTAACTGGTCTTTTTAAGCTAGAAAACAGTATTCCGTACTGAGGAACTGTAACTGACTTCCACAAAACATTCTTGCCACTTCATCAGTTGAATGTTGCTCACATAGCTGCATTTACAAAGTTGATTGGTCCCAGCTCCCACCACTTAATAATAACAATTTAATAATAATTCAAAATTATAGTATAAAATATACAAAGAATACACTGTTTATATAAGGGTTTTAATACATTAACACACCAGCTATAGGATTAAAGCTAGTGTCCATGTGTGGAATGAAAAAATGTGGAATACTGGGAATCTTTCACTGATACCTCATATTGAAATTTGGGTTCAGTAGGTATACAAAGGTTAGTACATACAGTAGTGAAAAGCACATGTAGTATAGTAGATTGAGGAGAAGGGGGAAAGGAATGGGGAAAGACAGTTATGACAAGTTACACCACTGTAGGATGAAATTGCATGTGCTTTTGGTGTTTCATCCCAAATCAGATGATACCACATTTTTTTGTCCTATGAGAACATAAATCTTTGTGTGTGTTGTAGATGAATAACTTTCTGGTCCAGAAAGGAATGTTTGTGGTGAATTAAACTTCCATACAAATTGAAAAACATTCAAAATCTAGTTCTGTGTGTGGAACATTTTGTATTTTGTGGGACTACCATTAAAGGAATCTATTAACCAGCTTAAAAAGACCAGGGAAATATGGTTCATGCCTGATTCAATTTTGAAATTAAAACTAGTTATAATGATTCATTCCAATTGGCTTAGGTAGAGGTTGTAGTTATCTTTTCTCCAAGAAAATTATCGTGTTTCTCCCCCTTTTCACTGGAAATGCACTTTTGGAAACCCTGGGTGCAGTTACACTGTAAAATCCGGATCAGATCCTGCAGCTGCTGTTGGGGGTCAGCACTGCCTCAAGCCTAGCAGAATCCAGGTGAGAAGAGGTAATGGAGGAGGTTGGAATGAGCCCCTTTTCTTAGTGAGTTTCACAGTTCTTTCTGGGCTTCTCCACTGGCTTCCTTCAGATACCCAGTGGTGGCCAGGCAAGCTGCTGTTCCCATGCCCAGCCCAGCACCTTTGTTTCAGGTGCATATAAAGGCACTGTGCAGTTCTCATGTTACCTTGTTCAGGATCAGGGCCTGAACCCCACCCTGGCAGACCCCAGGAGGATAGCTATGGCCATGTTCCATCTCCAGGAATGGAACCAGCAGTCTCAACCTCTTGGTTTTTTCTATAGAGGACTCAGGCTTTTTTGGGTTTTCTTTCTAAAGTTAAAGATTACCTTTTTCCCCCACTAGGTTTCTATTTTTCCTAAGCTTTAGCAGGCTTTTTTTTTTTAAACAATCAGGAAGAAATGTAAACTCAGAAATTTGCTTTTGTTTTGTGTAAGTTCCAAAATTTAAAATCAACATGCAAGAGAGGTTTGAAGCTTTTTTTTTAGAGCTTTCCCTAGAGCTTTTCTTCTGCTTAAAAGAAAAGTTATGTGTTGTCAGGGTTTAACCCCAGATGGCAACTAAGCCCCACACAGCCACTCATTCCATCCATCCCTCAACAGTGGAATGGGGGACAGAATTGGAAGAGTAAAAGTGAGAAAACACATGGTTTGAGATGAAAACACTTGAACAGGTAAAGCAAAAGCTGTTTATGCAAGCAGAGGAAAATTAGGAATACATTCACACCCTCCCACTGGCAGGCAGCTGTTCAGCCATCACCAAGAGAATTGGGCTTTCAGTTACCCATTCAGAAAACTGGATAATGGTGACTTGGGCAAACAAATGCCATCATTCTGAGTGTTCTCCCCTCTTTCTTAGCATGATGCTGTATAATCTGAGATATTCCTTTGCTCAGCTGGGGTCATCTATCCCCTCCTTATGCACCCCCAGCCTCCTCAGTGGTGGGGAGAATGAGGAGCAGAAAAGGCCTTAACTGTGCAAGCCCTGCTCATCAATAATTTAAACATCCCTGTGTTATCAACACCGTTTCCAGCACAAATCCAAACCACAGACCCATACCAGCTATTCTGAATAAAATTAACTTTACCCAAGCCAAACCCAGCACATATGTTCAAATGTATTTCTACAGCTATTGTTAGAGAAGAAGGGGAAATAAATCTTTATATTGCATTCCTGTCTCTCACTGTTCAGCATTGCTTCTACTCACAGGCATACTGGATAATTATTCTTTGGTGTGCTGAATAAATACGTTTTGTCAAAACAAAGCCTTGAAAGTTAATGAACAGTTACTGCATTAGAGGTTTGAAAAATATTTCTAGGAAAAATGGTTGGGAATTTTTCAAAGAAATAATTTTCTGTCAGATCAACTTGTAAAATAATGGAAACTTCTTATGAAAAGCTTGTACAAGCAAATGAAAAGTTGTGAAATTGCTGAAATGCTATGTTTTGAAACAATGCCATTTTCCTACTCTGAAACCACTTGTTTAGAAATTCCACTTTGGTTAGATTTTTTTAGCTTAGTTTTTTTAAAATTGGTAGAGCAAAATGCTTAAATTGATCCAAGTGGAATTCGCTTACAGTGTTTTTATTAGTTGTGTTCTTGTCTTCTTGATATTTTCACACTTCTTGCAGCAGTGGAGTTTAGAAAACATGTTTGAAAAGTGAGTGATCAGAAAGCATGTTTTTTAAAAATGTCAGCATTTTGTCTCCTATTTTTGAGAATATTGTTTGAAGGCTTTGTCAATTTTGTTTTAGCATACTTCAATATTTAAATTTAGGGACTTTTTGTGCTTCACCATAGGAGTACATGAGTTACATAGTGTCACAGTGATCCAAAACCACATTTCTCACATTACCTGGCAGTGGACAGAGAGAACACCATGGACAGCGTGTCCCATGACAACAGGCAATGCATGAAAATATGGCCTATATTTATTTAAATTTTGTCATTTTCATATGTGGTGGCTCTCTGCATCCTGTAATTGATCACATATCCAGTAGGAAGGAACCCCCTTAAAGCAACCTTCAGACCTCCCTTTGATAGTTCCTGGATGCTTTACTCTGGAGAGGAGGGTGAAGCCAGGCTGGAGGAGCAGCCTCACAGCCTGATTTGACACCCTTCTGCACAGAAATCCTACTCAAGAGGAGAGCCTGAAAGGGAAAAACACAACTGCTAAGTTGCTGACAGTATTCAGAAAATACAAGTACCAACCCTTATTGCCTGTGGTTTAGGAGGGTAAGCAGCAGCACTGATTAAACGGCTGCAGCAAAGCTTTGATCTGCTTTTGTGACACTGATGCTCCACTGAAGATCAGGGCGTGTACCCTGATCTCAGGTGCTCTGCAGCACAGAGAAGTCCCTGTCCTAATGTTTCTTCCCTGCAGTACCCTGAAGACTTAATTAGAGAAGGAATGTGTGACAGGAAAAGGACTACAAGACAACAAATGTGACAATACCGAACACTATCAACAGGAAACTGCATGTTCTAAAGACAAAAGTTATCGTGTTATCTTGGCTGTGATGTTGTATCTCCTGCTGGCCTGCAATGGGTGACAGCTCAGGAAAATCCAAATGTTTAGCAGTGTCTGTCCCTTCAAGTCTGTGCTGAATCACATCAGAGGCTGTAACACCACCAGCATGGTGGTAGGAGAACAATGTGTTATTGTTAATAGTCTTTTGGATAAGACACAAACTCAGAATCTTAACCACAGAATATTAAATCACCTCTTTTGGCATTAATAGATAGGTTTAATAAGGGCCCTAATCCAGTTCTAATTCATGTTATTATCTTTTGTGTCTCTGAACACGTCCTGTAGTTTCGATTAGATTCAGTGCTGTTTTCTTCTTTTCCTTGGAATATAAATTATGAGAAACTACGCTGTACTGATATTTGAACAGGTTCTTATTTTCAGGAACTCTTCCTGTAGTTTTGATTAAATTTGGTCCTGTTTTCTTCTTTTCCTTCGAATATAAATGATGAGAACAAACTATGATGTACTGATATTTGAACAGGTTCTTATTTTCAGGACTGGTTTTTTTTCCATTGGGAAGTGAAAAAAGGAATCAAATACACCATGCACATAGTTTCTCAGAATTTGATCAGGGTTATTATATCAAATCCAGTGTAATTACTGGATTATGCCACTACAATTAAATAGTATTCCACATGCATGAGATATGAAATATAGACTATCATCTGTACAAGGTTGTTGAGATTAAGATGCTCTAGCAGAGACTTTGTTTTAGGACACTTCCCACTAGCCCACATAATATTTGAAATCTTACACATCTGAAGATAACCAAAGTGCTGAAAGAAGTGAGAGGTTCTCTGTGCCTGTTTTAAGATTACCCAATTAAATGCCACCAAAAAACAATCAAACAACAATAACAACAACAATAAAACCAGAGAAACAGAAAGGAGAGAATATGGAAAATTGAAGATTTTTTTAATGTACTATGTGCTATATTCCAAGTTCTGATCCTGCTGAAAATGATTCCTTGAAATTACAAAATTTCCATGTGGTGCTTATAAAATTGCTTCAGTGTTTGATCCTTGATTGGTGTTCAGTTTAGATGGTTTAAAAGAGAAGCATGGAATTTGCATGAATGACTGAATGAAATCAAGATGAAGGAATGTAACTGATGCTGCCCAAATATTTTCTCTGCCTGCTATACAGCATGAAATAAAGCTGATTGAAATCAACGGAAAGGTGTTAATTTGAGTGAACTTTAGATAATGGCCCAAACCTACTGCTTATTCAAAAGTAATTTGTAGAGCTTTGCTTGACCTGTGATTGAAAATGGGATTTCTCATTTTGCAAAGTTCAAATAAAAGCTTAAAATGGCAAATAAACTTCATTTTTCATTTTCAAATTGGAAGAACTGCTGCCATCTGCACCTCTCTTTCAGCAGAGCTTGTTGTGTCCATAATTTCTTATGTTAAAATCCAGTGTGTACATGAGGAAAATGCTCCTTCAGTAATACCTGTAGGTAATCCATGGGATAATACTAGTGTTACCACAGACAGGCAATTCCCCCCTAAACCCTAACTAAAGGAGATATGGAGAACAGCAAGGTGTAAGAAAGGAAGTGGAAAAGACGTGATACCAGAGAACATTTCCTCCTCCTCTTTGTCTCCTTCCACATTTTCTTCCTGCTGTTGTGTTATCTCCTAAAGATCTGCAGTTGATTCACCTCTTATCCACATTCCTCTTGGATGATCCATTCCCTCCTGAAGGAATGTGTGGTGGTGGTCAACACCACGGGGTCAAACATGAGGGTCTCTTTTGTACATGGATTACAACTGCACCCTAAATGATTTAGGTTTATTGCTTTCTTCCCCTATGCCCATGAGTTTCCCAAAAAGTAGAGACAGTAGGACTGCTACATTCTTCTCTGGCTTCCCAAGAGAGAGGTTTTACCCAAGTCTGTTGCCTCTTCCCTGCAGTCCTGCAGCCAGTACCCACCCTGCTCAGAGCTGCAGCACCTTGGTGCAAGTTGGATCCTTCTTAAATAGGGCTGTGTTGGATCCTTCATAAATAGGGCTGTGGACTGTCCATCGATCTGGGGACAAATCTGGCGGGCCAGAGCCATGATCATGAGAGAGCAGCCATGCTTTTCTTGTGCAGGTGCAGTGCTGGAAGGCTGGGGGTTAATGACAGGGTGCACCTGGAGCAAGATGTAGTGTTCAGCAGCAGTCCTGTCCCACCAAGACTGGCTCTTCCAGTCTTGCCTGGAGGCCCTGGTGGGCTAAGAGCTGCATTGGGGAATAGTCCTGAGGCTGCTCCCCTGGGGTTCTGACACTGATAGCTGCTGCCCCAGCCTGCCTCCCTTCTGCCATGGGAAATAGCTCTGCTTTTTCCTGCTCTGTCACATTAGAGCTCACCTGAGTAAATTCAGCAACTCCTGCAAAAGATTTAAAAATAAATGCAAACTAAATTAAGATCTCAAGGAGGAAAAAAAAAACAGGAAAAATATAAAAATTTTGCATGTAAAATAATTTTTTAATTCTAAAAATCAGACTTTTACTCTCATGAATTCACATTTTTGCACCTCATGACATCATTTGCACAGAAAACACAGAATGTCAGAGCTTGCAAAATGAGTAAAAATAAAGCAGGGAAGTATTTTTCTTCTCCTCTTACAGTTTTTCAAATCATGTATTTTTTTGATTATAAATAGCTAAGTCAACAAACTTTACTGACCGGAGATGTTAAGCACACTTCTGTTGTTGACTTTCAGAAATATTTAAACTCCTGAGTGCTAAAAATTAAAATTCCCTGTGGGAAAGCTTGTAGCTTTCAGTGAACTGGGTTGAAGTCCCCAATAAGAAGTAGTTAATAGGTAGACTGTGGTGACTCCAGCAAAACAACATAATCAATTCCATCTGCTTTTCTGATTAATCACCCTTATTATTGGAAGTCAGGGACACCATGAATTTGCACAGTAAGCATATATTTCGAAAAGGAGGATAGCAGTTTGTTACCTTAGTTGCAGTCAATTAGTCTGACTCCTCTTTTTTCACCTCTCAGAGAAAACCTGGGACCAGCCACCCCCTGCTCAGTAGCTGATCTCTGCTCCCCAGGCACCCTGTGCTCCAGTGGCAAGGACAACAAATATCCTGATATTTTTTATTTATTTTTTTTTTCCAGTTTACCAGTTGTGCTTGTTCTTTTCAGAAACTGAATAGTTAAAGGGGATGAATAGAACATTCTGTTTAGGACTTCAGTTTTCCAAAATAAAATATGTAAGTGAGGGAAAGGTTTCATTCAGTTTTGGCATCGCTTTGTTAAGCCAGTTTAAGCCAAGAAAGATTGTTGTTCCACAGTGTTTGCTGATAGTAGAAAGTTTACATATCAAACTGCTTTTTTTTTTTTTTCTAGGGGAAAGAAAAAATCTGTATGAATTTAAGGGACTGATCTCTTATTTGCTTTGCAGAAGAGATTGTTCTGTTAACAACTCATCAAGAAAGAAAAAAAAATATATAAACAGGATTAACTGTTTACTTTAAGTGAGCTGAAGTGGGGTTGTTTTTCTGAAGAAGAACACAATGTACTGTTGTATCTGGTTTCCAGAGTGGTGTTTATCATAATTCCTCCTGCAGTGGTTGGTAGAGTGCTGGGAAGGCTCTCCGCCCACTCGCAGCTCGCTCCCTTCTCTCTCCCATTGAGGCCTCCGGCCAGGACTGCGAGATGGAGAGGGCTGTCCTGTGTGATCTTTGCTGCCTGACACGAGCTGACATTGCCCCAGAATAAAATAACAGGGGCTGTTTCCTAGAACTCTCGGTGGACTGCTGAGAACTGCTGCCATGGCTCTTGTAAACACGCGGCGCGCACACAAACATGCTCCTGTCCCTCTTTTAGAAACACACCTAGCACAGGCAGCCACCAGCACGGGCTGAGGGAAAACAGCAGGAGTGAAAAACACAACCGGCAGGCCCTGCGAGAAGGTGGAAAATTGCCTTTCTGCTGGGTAGGGAGCCCTGGCAAGATTGCACTTCTGCTTTTCTTCCTGGCTCTTTGCTCTGCCCTTGATTTTTGATGAATGTTAGACTTTTCTGCTAGTTCAGTGGGATGATGTGGCACTGACGCAGCAGAGTGTCTTACTGAATACAGCCACAGCTGTGTAACAAATCCTGCAGGGTCGCCACATTTCATTTACCTTTCACATGCCATAGGAAGTGCATGAGCAGTGCTATGCTGACGAGAATGCGATTTAGGATGATCTGTGCCTGCTGAAATGGGCAGAGTATTTTTAATACTCACTGCATGTTGACTTTTTGTTTCTAAAATAAAATCTTCCAGGATCCCATTCATGGTTCTCTGTGGTTCAGAAGTAAATCTGGTGAATCCACAAACAATAGAGTCTTGAAAGATAAGGGACCCCAGTACTGCTGCTACAGTGTTCTTGCTTCATTCCAGATGCTGTAAAGCCCTCACCGTGGGTTCTGCAGGGCAAGTTGAGAGTTCTCTGAGTCTTGTAGTGTGAAAGAAATTAGTTGATGCTGCAAGGAAGCCCTTCCTCTCTAGATACCCACATACATATATATAGCCTCCTCCCCTAACTCAAATGGGATCTAGCACACATAATAAACTTTGTGGACCAGCCCTCCCAGATACAATCGTGTTATTCAGCTATTGCTTTCAGATCACCCTTTGAAGACAGGACTTTTATTCTGATTTTTACGTATAAGGAACTGAGGCGTGGAGGAAACACAGTGTAGCAAAAATGATGTGAAACACTGCCAGAACCAGCAACTGAATGCTGATTTTCTTGGAAAGGAGGGTGCTGAGCACCTTGCAAGGAAAGATCTTTTTGGCAGCAGCCCGCCAACTGTTGGAATTCTTGGATGCCAAAACAATAATTACAAAGTCTTGAGATTAAAAAAATAAACAAAGAACCCCTCCTCAGATTCATAGATAAGTACTTGAAATGACTGCGTGGTAATTACATGTTATATTTGGAACATAATTTTTCTATTGGACATCATCCATAAGAAAGACTTGCAGTTTTCAACTGAGCCTGTGAGTTTCTTAAAATATACATTTTTCCTCTTGATTAGTAAATCATGACATGCAGGAAAATAATATTTTCTCTGAATTGTGTACTGAAATAACCAATGGGTTGTGATAGGATTCCATGCTGAAGTAATGGTACACTGAAGAACCTGAGGAGGGTGTGCATCATTGTTTTTCTTACCAACTACAAGCACAGTGAATGAAACAAGCTGGGCTGATCTGGTGTGCTTGCTTTTTTGTTACCACTCAAAATCGGTTTTATTTGTATAACAAGCTGTATGGGAATGGATCTTAGCAGATGGACCATAAATTGTCCCATGGGGCACTGAGATGCCAGGGGAATCTGGAGGGAGGAAGGCCTTACTGCTCTGTTATGGCCATCCTTTATACAAACTTTTAGGCAATACTTAGGAAGTTATTTTTCCTTAACTCCCTGTTTCTTTCAAACTAGCTAGCACTATAAAAATTGACTTGCATGCCATAATTACTTTGGATTTAAACTATGAATGTAGAATAACTTCAGTATTCATTTTTGAATCTGACATAAGCAAAACTTATCTACGATACTGAAAATATTTTTCAAATGCAACTGTTTGAAATTACAGCTTAGGCTCTATATCATGTTTGAGTGGATGTCAGGAATGTCTTTTTATGGTTTTAAGTGTTTTGTTTACATTTGAGAGAAATTCCATGTACAAATAAAACACCCACATCAGCAGTTTCATTCAAAAGTGCACTCGGTGTCAGATGGAGAGTTTAAAAAGTTCATGTGGTGTCACGTGAAAACTTCATATAAGAAATGGTTTTAGCAGAAAAAATTGTTGCCATGGCAAGTACAAAAAGCTGTCCTTCATGCTGCACCAATTCCTGACAAGTGTATGTGGTTCCCAGCAGGCAGGTGGTGTTCCATGTTTGAGTGGGAATGCTGCAGTGCTGTGCAGCCCTGCTCTCTGGAGCACATTCTGCATTTGAAAGGTAGCTCTGCTGACACGCTTGGCTCGCACAGGGCTCTTCCTACGCACAAAAGCTGTTTCCCACAGAAGTGCTGCTTCTCCAGGCCACAGGCAGAAAATAGTAGGTGGAAGGATTAACATGAATGAAGAAATGGAAAAAGCAATCAGCAGGCAGGGAATCATGAAAGACCTTGTGGAAGTGGTGTTTGATTTTCCAGTTTGTGTTGAACTGTGTGATGATTCAAGGAAGTGAATAAAAATAAGCAAAAGTTATCTTATAACCACTCTCACTCAATTTTTTAAGGTATGTTTGAAAATTGTAACGAAAAACAAGGGAAATCCAAAATGAGGGACTTGGTATAGTTACTGTAGTGAGTATTTGCAAGTGTGTTGCAGAAATCTTCTGTTAGGAGGTGTCTGCAAAACTGAAAGTTTCCTTTACTGAGACCAGAGAGGCCTCTGCTACATATTTTCTATTTGAGATGCTGAGATAAGACTAGGTCATTTCCCTGGTGATACTCCAATCACATGTGCAGTTTCCACCAATACTTCTGCCAGGTCCAGCACTCCAGAACTGCCTTTTTTTCTTTCTTTCCTTCTGGGTCTTTCAATGTTGCCAAATAAAAACATACATGATCACAAAATGTACTTTTCAGTAATTTTAAACCTCCAGTTTTCAAAGCAAATTATTGCTGTTTTGTTCATGTCAGTTCTTCAAACCAGAGCATCAGGCTGGGTGCTAGAAATGTCTGTACTTGGACCAGGATTCTTCTTCCAGCTTGACATTCCTCTTATAAACTGGAAATAATGATGCTTGTGTTTTCCTCTCTACCTGTGTACCTCTGCAACCTATGCAGAGGAGATAGTTACCATCATCATTAATTTGTATTTGTAGCATTCAACCAATATTTGTGTTCTGTAGAGCCTCACTCACTTTCTATTGACAGCAAATGGTATGGATTTTAAGCAGAAAACTCTGAATCTTTTATCTGCCCAAAGAAGGCTACAGTGGGTGCATTTTTTTCAAAAGGGAGCATGAAGGAACTCATTATATGCTTTTAATAGAGAAATTCTGCTAGTGTTAAAAGGGATAAGATGGACAGTTGTCCCTGTGCTCTGAGTTTGATTTTTCAGTTACTGTTTGGGTATGGTGAATGCAAGGAGTTCCTAAGGTAGGGATAAATTAAACCCAGGCAGGGTGGTGTCCTGCAGGTTACAATTTGAATCTGAGCCATATTAGCAGGAGTTAATCAGCTCCACCTTGAGACTTGACCAGACAAGTTGCTGGATTGGAGTTGTGTAGGTAGTGTTGTGCCTCTGGTGATGAAGGGAGAGGGGGTTTTGTTTGTGTGTGTTTATGTACGTGTGCTTTATGCCTCTGCTAGGACCGCACCTCACAGAGATAACAAGTCCTCCTGACAAAAAAAGCAGCAGCAGCTGTCTCATGGATGGTCAAGATAAAGAATGAGAAAATATGAGAGTTAATACAAGTAAATTAGTTTTCAGGCATTTTCCCATTTCCCCTTTCACTCACTCGCAAAGAAAGAGCAACTATTGAGGTCTGTGCAGGGTGCTGCAAAGGTGGTGGTGTTTGCCTGGTTGTCCTGCTGCTCTGCACAGCTTAGCTGTGCATGGAGAAGAGCTGCCCTGGGCCACACAGTTGTCCTCCTACCCAAGGCTAAGACAATTACTTGTTGGTTAAGATCTGCTCATGACAAATTTCTGCTGTTTGTTTTCCCAAGACTCAGTAAAGGCAGTGTCTGTGTAATCAGTCCGTTCTGGCCTCCCTCTCCTCTGCAGGCAGATCTTCCTTTTTTTACTCTTTTCTGCTGCTGAGGAGGCTGGAGGTGACCAAAAATGGAGAAAGTTTTCGTTGCCCTTACCTCTGCAGAAAGTCAGCTTCTTGGTAAAAGGCAGCAGTATGGAGAGAGATGATTTTTCATGCATAAAAACATGTTAGTAAAAGAAGGGCTTACCCTTTACCCATGAAGAGTGACTAACTGGGAGAAGGGCATGGCATTAATCCTGTAATCCTCTCCAGATTTCTACTGGAAGACATTTTGTCCTAAAGATCAGCACAGTCATAGAAATAATGCAGAGTAATCAGTCTCATCTTCCTCCAGCCCCCATCCTTGCTTCTGGCTATTAGCAAATTAACAAAATCTTCCCAAGCTTTTGCATGAGACTTACTGTGTCATTACATTTAAAAAAAAAAAAAAAAGTTAAACTCCGCCTCACTTATCATTCCCTATCTTCACCCCCTTAGCTGTTACTAATGTGTCATACTTCACCTTTTCATTAGTCTCCAACATTTGTTCCTCTACTGGCTTTCCTGATACCCCTCTCCAGGAGTGAATTCTCTACTATTTTTATTGACACTTGATTTCAGTTTCCAAACCCATATTTTAAGTTGGCAGTCTTACACAGGGTTACCTCCCGTTGTCCCAAAAATAAAGATGGGCCTTATTTCCTCCCTGCACAAGCACTACTGATTAAATTGGAGATTTTGCCCACCTTTTTGTAACAGTTCAGTACCGTGCATACTGACAAGGCATTGGTAAAGGTATGTTTAACCTTATTAACTAATACAAATCCAGATTTTATGAAAAAAAGATATTTCCTATAAATGTGCACAAAGCATAAATGCTGAGTTCCTGGGGGGTAGATATAATTTTGGCTTTGCAGCTGGTCTCATAATTTTGATGTGGGTTTTCATCATGGTAGTGAGGTTCAAAGGGGGGAAAAAAGTAATGGGACAAGCTGTTGGCTTTAATCAGAGTTAGACTGCCTGCTAAAAATTAATTTGTGAGAACATTTGCTGTAATATGAGAGCAACACTGCAACATGGGAAAATAGTCCAAATGCACTGTTCTTGGAATAAAGTGAAAACAAGGGAAAAAAAGAGTACTGGTAAGGAAGTTAAGGTAATGAATCAATAGGCTTGAATGCAGATGAATACTGTCAGTGGTGCTGACAGCATGTACAAAATCCATAAGAACAGAACCTGTTCCAAAGAACAAGAGGGTACTTCTCCAAATGCATTGCTAAGTCTGTTGTAGGATACAGCTGACTTCATGATAGTCATTAAATGAGAAAATCAGTTGTCCCTCCAACACCTGTAGCATTTCAAGGTTTTGCCATCATCCATTAATACTGTTTTAAAGATGGGGTGAAGCAGGGAGAATGTGTTTGTGAACTTCTCTTCATGGTGTTGATCTGAGATATTTATCTTTTAAAAAGTCTGAAATTGAGCATCTGAAGGGTTATTAATTAAATTCTGACTTCCAAGTGATTGTATACACGTTTCATTTTAAAGGCACGTTGCAGAGAAGCTGTGACTACCTTTTGGACACTGTTAAGAGGAAATGTAGTAAATACAGTGTCTGTCTGCTCTTGTACAAACCTGACAGAGCAAAGGTGCTTGGAATCTGCTACTCTGTGTTCCTTCGTGATGCCAATAATCATGAATGTATTCCCAGTGAATGGGAACATTACTGATAGAAGCCTGAAATGACACAGTTCTTCTCTGCATTGAGCATGGTCATGAGATGACCATTCTTCCATCCTATGACCTGACATCCCTGTATATGCTGATACTAGAGAGCTGGAGTGGAGCTTCCAGGAGAATACATCCTTGCCTAGAAGCAGTACTCCATGCAAGTGGGAGTTTACTTGTACAGAGTTGATTTTCAAAGAGCTCAGATGATGATGATGCTGCTGATTTGGCTAGAGTATTTTTTGGTCAGATCAGTTTCCTGTCCTAGCCATTTATGTGCCACCACAAAGGAATGGAAATCTGTGGCCAGGGATGTGGAGAGTTGAGATTCCCATGTCTGACAGAAACCATCTCTTTGCTTAACTTAAAAGGACTTGGAAAATGTTCTTTTAGTGACTGATGTCTTCAGCACCAACCAAGCTAGTTTTATTTGGGCAATTAACATGTCCCAGAGGACTTAATATGATCCTGGTGCCAGCTAGTCTGAGACTTACTTGTGTTCAGTTATGTCTCACCAAAGATATGAGAAATTCCAGTGATCAGTTAAGAGACTGCTGAACTGATCTGATCTGAGGCACTAACTCAGTTGGCCCTTCTTGTTCCAAGATGCAGAGGCCTAATTTTTCACAATTAAGAGTCAACATTTTGTTAACATAGGCAAAACTGTTAGCTTTGTTTTTCCAGTTCCCCTCAATCTGTTTTTCAGAAATGTTCAGAGAATATGAACTCTGGTTTTCCAAACATAGCAATATCATAGGGAGTTTCAGTCAAATCAATTAAAACTCAGGGGAGTTCTTAACTGATTGCAAAGTCTAACGTGGAGAGCAGTAGGAAAATGTCATTCTAGTTTGTTTTGGGTTTTTTTTTTCTGATGATGACTCAGTTTGTATGGGATCTTTGTAGCTAGAGGTATGGGGAAAATATGAGAGTCTTTCTTTGTATCCAGTCCTATCCCTCCCTGCTCCTTACAACCAGCACCAGAATTTGAAAAAATGAGGACTCTTAGCTGGTGCTTGCACAATTGCTGATGTCAGAAAGCCTTTGGGGTTGTATCTTATATCAAATGCAGCCTTCTGAGGGTCTGAGCCTAAGTTAGACACTTCATAATGAACAAGGAAAGTGTGATTAGTGCTCTTCCACGTGCCTACTTTTCCATGTGAAGAAAATACATGGATTTCTTCAGTGTAGGAACTCATTTATATTTTATAAAGATATGATGACTGCTGTTGAATGCTTTCAAGGTGCATGTATGTTATAGGATGTGTTCCAAAACCAGTTGGAGTTGGCTTGCTGGGAAGAATGGTGCTGCTCTGGGGAGGGTAGTTTTGGCATGTACCTTTGAAATGAACTGAATTCTGCTGCCTGGTGCACCCCTGAGTTTTATTGGAAAAAAAGATGTGTTTGCTGCCCTCAAAGGTATTTTTTTTCCTCTTTGAAAAGTTTCCATGCTTAACTGTCTCTTTCTGAGGCAATTAAAACCAGTCTTGTAGACAGGGGCCTCCTTCCTCCAGCCCTGCATGATTCATGCTATCGTGACTGCTCATCTCAGGTGCAGAATCTTGTGAAATGTACTTTTGACTATCTAAATGTATGACATCCACTGATTTTGCCTTATCTGTTATGACAGTACTATCTTCTCAAAATGCCATCAACTTGGTTAAGCAATACTTCCCAGCCCTACAGCCCCTACTTCCATAGATTTTTATCAAATTGTTTGTTTAGCTGGTTCTTTAATTACCTTCTTAAAATAGTTCCTCTGGGCTTCATACCCAACTCTGAATATACCAATCTCCAGTTTTATGTTGTTTTGTTTCGTTTTGTTCCTCTTTAAAGAAAATTGATGTTTCACTCTATTTTGCATTCTGAGGACTCTTTTTTAAGAGAAGTGTGAGAAAATATAGTGCTTGCTTTGCCAGTCTCAGTGATTATTACTTGTGAAATATGTTGCTTTGGTTACTTCTATGCAGAATTTTTATAAGCACACACATATTTATGTTTCTGTTGTTGTTTCGTCTTTATTGTAGAATTCACCTCAAGTAAGGCAAAAACTCAACTTTCTTTGTTTTTAAGTACATAAGCCACATAGTCCATAGCAGTTAATCCCCAGTGCAAGCCCTGTACTCTGTTTCAGTCATGCTTCTCTACTTCATGGCCCTGTTATGTCCTGAAAATGTACATAAGAAAACCCTTAATGTTGTTGGGTTTGTTTATTGATACATTACTCAATAGGAATCCTGCAGATACTGCAGAGGATAAGCCCTGTCCTGAAGTTTTTAATATCATTTTCAGAACTTTGCTCACTGGTTTGTTATGAACAGATGCCAGTGAGTAATGGAGGAATGTTTTGCAGGTTATGCCTCCTTGTCCAGGATGCCTATGGCATGTTCAGTGAAGTGCAGCTGCAGTCCCTGGGTTCCACAGATGACATTGAGCAGTACTGCAGGAGGTGGGAAGGAAAATCTTGCTGCTTAGCTGGAATGAAGATTTTGCAGAGAACCACAAGAGGAAGGTGAGAGCAATTAATGGGAGAACATATTGCTTGCTGTGGCAGGCAAAGATGATCTGCTTTTTTGTTTATTTCTGTGACCAACATTCTTTGGAACAACTGAACTTTGCTTTGTTCAATCACATGTCCTCATTGCCACTTTTGGGGCATACAACTGTGCTTGAGCCAGCCATTCTCCAAAATGAGCATAAATAAGCTAATGCACAAATATACACTTAGCTGAGTAAGGAATTACTATGTGCAGTATTTCATAAAATATGAGTGTTTTCTTCCTCTTCAGTAGATTCAGAGACTTAAAAACATTAGTTCATCTCCCTTTCATTGCAGAATTTTTTACTGCACTAAGTTTTTCTACAGTGCTGCCCAGTATGGCTTGAAGTTTCAGGCACAGACTTTCCTTTAGTATATGAGGGTTTAATTCTGTTAAGTCTATATGGTTTTAGAACCACAGTTTAAGTTTCTTAAAGCAAAACAAAAAAAATCTTGCAAATCTTAAAGCCATTCTTATTTTGGACTAAGAATGTCAATAGCTTTATAGAAAAATTCCCCCAGGTAAGTAACAAATTGACCTTTGGGTATATCTCAGATTTTGCTTATTCTGTGGTTCCTGTTATGTTCTTCAAATAAAATATCTTTAGTCAAGAAAAAAATTAAATAGATCGATTATCTTACAGAGTATCTTTCTAAAGAGAATGATACAATGTTCTCATGGGGACCTATATAAATATAATTAGATTGGTTCAGTTCTCAACATAATTTATTCGTACAAGCATCCGATCTAGATAAGCCTTTGCTATTAGAATGGCTATGGTATTTCTGCTGACACTTTTTTTCCTGTTGAAAAATGCTGTTTCATCAAAACCAGAATGTTTCATGGAAACATTATCTATTTTGGAGACAGCTTTGTTGGGAAGATTTTTTTCAGGTCCAGAGGGAGTGAATATTCTTTCTCTCATTCTCATTTCATGAAAACTTTGAGAAAGTCTCATTTTTGTTTCATATTGGAACAAAAACAAATTTCAAAGCTTTGAAATGTTTAGCAAAATGGAATTGTTGTTTTCGAGCCAGCCCTATTCAGTATGCTTTTCTTTTTATGTACTTGCGGTGTTAATTTTCAGAGCCTTTGGATTTTGAGCCTACTTGCATTTTTATGGATCTTTAATAACAAACACGTCTTCTTATTTAATTATTTTGTTGGCTTTTTTTTTTTTTTTTTTCAAGTTACATTTTTTCCAAACAAATTAAATAATGGCTTTGGAATTCTGGATACAAATGAAGTTTTACAACTGGCTGCTGGTGCTTCCAGTACTCTGCCTAA
Source organism: Muscicapa striata striata (assembly GCA_030060385.1). NCBI lineage: Eukaryota > Metazoa > Chordata > Aves > Passeriformes > Muscicapidae > Muscicapa > Muscicapa striata. The sequence continues at coordinate 1,564,302 of JAREIS010000215.1, forward strand.
CTAATAAGAGACAGACTTTTTCTAATGTAAATTCTGTTTCAAAGCAGCAGTTACTTACTTCTGGCTATTCTGAGGATGTTTAGAAGACACACTGCTGAACATGCTGGTGGCTCAGCTGGAGCTGTGCTGGTGGTAACCCTGCTAGGGAACATTAAAAGAAAATGGGGATAGTGTAGCTTCAGGGACAGTGCAGCGGTTAAAACGTGATTTCATTGTACAAGATGGGTGGGTGGGGGAATTGTTCAGGGGTTTATTTTTTTCTTAATTGTTTTAGCCTAAGTTCTGCTTTATAACTTTTTATTACTTTTAAGTGTTTGGGACACATTCTAGGTGTGATGGAAACCACAGTAAAGCCATAGCCAAAATGAATACGAGGGAGTACTTACTCTCAGAGAGCATAATTAAGCTGTAAAACTCATTGCCACTGGATAAATGGATTTCCAGAGCCACTGGTGTATCCAAGCACATGATGGCTTATGCCTGTGAGCGCCCAACCTTGGCTTGCAGCACATGAGTGAGTAAGAACTATGTGGTCTGCCCTGCAAGAAAGACTGCTGCCCTTTTTTTTTTTTTTTTTTTTTTTTTTTTTTTTGAGAACACCAATTACTTTTTGGAAGGAGATGGCTCTGAAACTGTTTGTTTCCTGGAGTCTGACAGCGGCTTTTTAAAGTGGATTAAAGGGAAGAAAATGTAGGAAATACGAGGGAAAAGTAATGACTTTTTCTGTGTCTGCCTTTGAAGCACATGATCTAGAGAAAGCCAGGAATGGCTAATGAGATCCCATATGTTCATGTTGTCCCACAGTCACATGGATTGTAATCGGAGTGTTTCCTCAGTCCCTCTGTGAGATAGAGGAGATTTGCTAATAGATATAAGAGCTTCTCAAGAGTTTTGTATCAATGAATCACTGTTATTGTTCAAAAAATTTTCTAGGCCATCATCCATCCTCATCATCAAATATTTAATTTAAAGTAAGTTCTATTTGACATCATTCCAGTAAATGCAATTTAAAAATCACTGTTGTAAGCTGAAGTTTCATTACAAGAGCTAAAAAACAATAAGCCTATGATAAAGGGTATTTTACACCCAGGGGAAAAGCTGGCTGAACACGTTACTTGATCTTTGGAACAGACCTGTACTGTTAAGGAGTGCTAAAGAAACTAAACACATTTCTTCTCTGATAAGAAAGCACTTGTGTTCCAAGAGAAAAGTGGGATAAGAACTTACACAACCATGTCCTGTCTTCATGAAGATCATCTCTGTGAAAAATTGGAATAATAGCAGCCTTACATTGAGAGAAACACTTTTAATGTTGAATATCGGTTTTCAAAATGTTTTGACAAGTAGTAGGGTCTTGCATAGGTTATTTGAAGGTCTTTTACTGATTTAGGTGGTTTTCAGAGCCAGGCCTATACCCCACATTAAGCATACTCCCCTAAACCATCCCTGCAAGAAATCCTTCTCTTTCCAATCCTGTAAAGGAAATGGTGTTTCCCTTTGCAGTCCAGTTTCTGTCAATCCTGTAAGGCAGAGGGACGTGGCTGAGCCATGGCAGAGTTTCCATGGCTTGTTCAGTGCCTGATTTCCAGCAGTTCTCCTCTGTTTGTGAGGCTGTTGGCTAAGGTAGGAAGCAGTAGTGAGGCAACTGACTGAACTTGTGTGGTTCAGTATCTGTTTCCTGACAACTTTTCTCTTTACCCTCTCATTCATTCTTATCACCTAGCCTTTCCTACAACTATTCCCTGGACTGCATGCTTAGTATCAGCAAAAAAAGGAAGAAAAAAGGTACAGTGGTTTAAAGGGAGAGGATTGAAAAGTATTAATTGAAAGGCTGCTGGTGGTGTTGCCTCCTTAGAGGCTCATGTTCTCACCCTCACCCTTCCACTGCCTCCTGCCAGTCTTAAATTCAGCCCCTTGAGAAAGAGGAAGTGGGATTTTGGGACTGTGCTGCTAGAGGCAAGAGTGCTGGTTAAGATTCCATATGCAGCACATGCAACCCCCCTGTTTTAACAGATCCCAGGCATGTTTCAGGTATGTCAGGTATAACCAGGAACTAAATGAATGCAATTAGATGCAGGGGCTGAGCACTCACTAAAATGCCTCAGGAGTAAATAACCTATAAATTGTCATGGTTCCTGCTTCCTACCAGAAATTAATTTCAATGATCTGAGATAGTCTTTGGAGTTAGAGACCTGTTTTATCAACAAAATATACTGATTTTTTTTTTTTTTTTTTAGCCCACACAAAATAATAATTTGGATTTTGACAACTTGGGTCTTTTCACCTGGTTTTCCTGCTATTGAGTTGTTTTGCTGCTGAGTATAGCAGATGTACCTGCTTCTACTCTTTATGCTTTCGTGTATGTTAGAAATATGAAGAGTTTCTCTGTAGCAGAACAGAAAGATGACAGCAATTTAAATATGGAGGGAGGAGGAAGAGCACAGGGAGAAATTTTGTCCCTAAATTGAAAAAATGGTTAATAATCTTCAAAAGAAGAGGCAACTGCTGCATGTAGAATGCTAAAATCCACACTTGTGTTGGATAGGCTAAAACATTCTGAAGGATACATCAACTTACAAGCTTTGAGTTTTTGAGCCAACATTTAATTCATGGCAGGCTGTATTATCTGTTGCATTTTCTTCTACAGTAAACAGGCTCTGAATATTGAGTTCGTCAACCAGTGTTATGTTTTTCTGAGAAATTTCTGCATTTTCAAATAAAGTTGGCTTCTGTTGTTTGTCATTTTAAACTTTCAAATGTTAGGCATTGAAATGTGAAATCTCCCTGTATGTTTGTAGTGGTCACTATTGTGCTTGAGGGTTTTCATTCTTTTCTACTTTTTTTCCATTTTTTTGAGTCACATACTTCTCTGGCCTCAATTTCTCTAATTTTTCCCCTTTGCTCTTCACTGGATACTTTCTCTTCATTTTGTTTTGCCTTCAGAAGAGAGGACCACTGCTAACTGCTGCACAAGTAAGCGTTTCAACTGCTAGACATTGACAGGAAATGTAATAGTAAGAACTCTCAGCAGAGCAAGGAGGTCATTACTTCCTTCCTTTGGTTTTCCCTCCTCCAAAAAGACTGCCATCTACAAGATCCACCCACATCTCTGGGTTTTGAGGTCCTGAAACACTTCAGTAATTTCTGTGGTTGAAAGTTGAGCTTCATTTGAAGCATAATTTCAGTAATCACATTGAAGTTTTGAGCATTTGTATTATTTTTATATTAATTTATATGGCTGCTTTTGTATCAGAAATTAAGTTTTTTATTTCCTGATTTTTGTATTCTTTAGTAAACATGGACTGCTACTTGTATCTTAGTGCTTGCATCATTAATCTGCTTAGTAATCAGCATTAGAGAATAACATAGGCATAACCATACTGAATCAAAAGTACTTTTATAATTTCAGTGGTTTAATATAGTATGTGTAATTTCTAATATACTATAGAAAATTGAATTACTAAAGTATATAAATCATTCAACTGTATAATTCCATATATCTAAACAAAACTTAGGAAAAAAGAGCAGCCCTTCCTCCCTGTTTGTATTTTGACAAAGATGCTGGTTTAGTGGGCTCAGATTTTTACTTTGTGATTTTGTTGTTTCATTACTCAAGACTAAGAAAACGTGGTGTTGCATGGTTTGTGCACTGCAAGATCTTAGTAGGTCAGTTAAAGGGAGAGAGAGAAAGAGCCTACAGTATCAGCTTTATATTTGGATTGCTTGTCCCTTGACAGTTGAAGCTTATGCAGTCTAGGTGATTATTAGGGAATTTCTTAGTTTTGGACAGAGGGCTAGGAATTGCTTTATTTTTGAGTTCTTAATAATTGAGACTGACATTGCCAAAGAAAACTGCTTTGCTTTAGAGAAAAAGCTTAAGAAGTAGGAGAGGAGGAAGCAGTGAAGTTCCAAGTCCTGAGTCCTCAGAGCAAAGCTGTGGAAGATGTTGGAAGAGAATCCTAGCATCTTTCTGTTCCTTGCTGTAAACCTTACACAGTGTTCCTTTTTGCCCTGTTTATGTGCCTTCTTTTCTCTGATATTGCTGATGTTTCCTCACTCTACTAATTTTCCCTTGAGCCTTTTATGATTATTAAAGTTGAAAAATCCCTCAAACCATAAGTTAAAAGTTGGATCAGGCATGGCACACACAAAGTTCTTGGACCAGAACTGTAGCTGAAACTTCATGCTTTTGAACAAAATAAACAAAATCTTCTTATTAGGTTATGAAATAAGTTGTGAGGTCAGAATCAGTGAAATGCACTTTTGAAAGATCAAGAGTCGTTTGAGTTTTGAAACACAGCTTGTAGTGTGAAATAAATGGAATTTCCACAGGATCAGAGATGTTCTGATAGTGTAAGTACTGGTTTATCAGTCATGTGTTTAGCTTGCTTAACTGTATTTAAAAATTTAAAATTCTTTTAAATTCTCTGCCTGATGTCTGGGTACACAGCATGGAAAGGTTAAGTTAAGAGAGATGTCTTTTGAGGACATTGGATAATAAAAACAGTTAAGGATACAAAAACGATTTTACTTATTATATGTATGTACACACACACACATGTATATAAAATCTCATATGTAAGCATAGCTAGAAGATTTGGGTTTATAGAAGAGAGGCATACCTACCTGTCATAAGTTCAAATTTCTGTGGAAGTCCTTAGTGTAACACTCCACTGGAGCTACTGGTAGTCTTATTGTGTTGGTGTTAAACAGTGGAAATATACATATTTGGGATGGGACAAAATTTGTTCTACCAAACACAGAGTTAAGCCTGGCATGGAGGGTAGAGTTGAGTCTGTCATTTAGAATCTCGTAGATTATTTTTGTCTTTCTCCTGCTATAGATTGTCTTTTTTTTTTCCAAAGTTACAGAGTACTACAGCAGAGCCCTAGTCTCTGAAGTAAAAGAAAAAAAAGTTATTCAAAATACTTTACGTGTTCATTTTTCTTTTTGATCCTTGAGCCTGTTTCTTCTCACTTCTTATTCTGTTTTTCCTTTCTTAAAAGTTTGTTCTTTTGTGATCTTTTTTTTTGCAAAGTAACTAGTAATTAGAGAGCAAAATTTTAACGTTTTTATTTTGTCTTGTGTATCCAGAGAGGCTCCATATGCACATGGGAGCTAACCATGCCCCTTCACTGCAGCACAGAGCCAGCTGTTCATCTCTTGTCCTGCCTCTATAGCTGAAGAAGGCTACACATATTGAATAAACTGCACCCATTGTTCAAATCAGATTGAACTGGAGTTTGAGTGTTACTTGGCCAGTGAAGGGAATTAATTTTATTCTTTCTGTGAGAATAATGATCTTCTACAGAGGAGGACACAATGTCTTTGTAATTTCTCCGCTGTCAGTGCCCCACTTCATTCTCCCTTCTGCTAAGTTGAAGCCTGTAAGCATAAAGAGAGAGTTCACTTTCCTGGAGGTATGTAATTGTGTGGAACAACCAGGGAGCTCCCCACCAGGGACACTGACTGATGGAGTGAGAGCTTCAGGAGAGAACATCCCAGCTCACAGACAAGGATCACAGCAGGATGTGATTTGGAACTTGCTAATCCTTTGATTTGTCTCTGCCCTTGGCCTGATTGGTGTCAAAGAAATGATGGGGCCAAGATATTCAGGAGACTTACCCCACAGTGCACTGATCCTCTGCCTGCTTGCAAACAAATGCTGTCATTTACTATTAATTAATTGCTCCTAGTTCAACAGTAGATGGCCTTGTCCAAAAGGGCACAAAGAATAGAAGAAAATGTACCATATGTCTTAGATATTAGCTAAAGAAGAAAGGACAACTTCATGTCCTTTGTGAACACTTTGAAGTGCATATGAGGGATCAATCTGTGTGAAGATGTGAACATGCAACAAACAACATGGCTTAGTTGCTCTAAGTTGATGAATGTGCAATCTCTGTGCACACAGTTTGTGGTATATTCATGTCTGTGCTCTGACCTTTTGCTGTGGGTTGTTTGAGGGAGGCCACTTCTGTACTTGAGCTGTACAGCAGGCTCTGCTCTGATTTTGAAGCTCTCCTTTTTCATCTCCCAGTTAGCAAGACCAGTTAGTTCCTCTTGGCATTGGCCTTCCTTGTGTCAGATACCATTCTGTGCAGTACAAACCAGAAAATCTTGCCCTGGTCAAGGATTCCAGTGGTCAGCTTGCTAGAAAGTATCTTTAATATCTAGGGAATATTGCTTTGTGTGTTGTAATGTCATCACTGTTAAAAAACAAAACAAAACAACAACAAACCAAAAAATAACCAACACAAACTAAAACAAAAAAACCCTCCAAACACCAAAACTACCCCAGTGTCTCTCCTTTTACAGACTTGGGGATGATGCTTTGTGAGTCAGGAAGTCCATTTCTGTAAAAGAGCAGCACTTTTGTGTCTCTAGTCTGTTTATTCATGTGGAGAACACAACTACTGGTAGCAACAATGTCTTTTTAGTCTGCTAGCTTGTTACCTGAATTGTGAGTCTCAAGTTGTATTCCCCAAGATCTTCTCTGAGATTTACAGCCATAAAACTTCTTGCAGAGCTGGTCCAAAGGCATCATTATTAACACTGAATCACAGGCAGTGAAAAAACACACTGGGAAGCTCACTGTAGACACCCAAAGTGTAAGGATCCAGAGAAGGACTAACGAAATGCAGAAATAAATAAACTTAAGCAGAAGTGAGCTAAAAGCAGAACTTTAAAAGGAAAGTTTCCATGACCCCTTGAAGAGAAGCAGCATATTGCAACGTGCTTCAGCCCTGTAAACAGGCTATGTGGTTTCCTTCTAAACAGTTGGGTTTAGAAGCTAATATTACTTTTAACAAGTTTTGGACTTCATTTTTTAGAGTTGTTTCAGAAATAGTGGTTTTCTTAACTGGAGGAACAGACAACTTAGAGGCAAGGTGGGGTTAAAATCCAGATCTCTGTGTTTCAACTGCATGGAACAGAGAACTGGGACAAGATAACTCAGAGCTTTAACTCAAAAATGCATGTCTCTTCAAATTAGTTATCTGTAGCTATTTCTCCTCCCTCAGGTACTTTGCCTGTCCAGCAAAGATGTTTCATCAACTCACAAGGCAGCCACTGAACTGCTGCAAAGTACAGCTTGGTTTGCTAAAGACTGGTCAACATCTTACCTTAATGTGATGGACTGTTAATTTAATGTTTGTTTTTTAAATCAGAAGTGTAAAACTTGCAAAATTAATAAATACAAACCATAACTGAGTGAGCAGCTCTGTAGGAAGATCATTCTCTGCACATGTACTTAACAAAATTTTGCCTATTGTTTCTCTGATAATTGCTGACTTTCCTGAAAGCAGTTACAATCGGTTGTCAACAGCTAAAAACCCAGCAAAAAGCACACACACACAACATTCCCCTCAAAAAAACCCAGTAGAAATGAAGATGTTAGAAGCAAAACTTTTGAATAGTTAAATAGTTAAAAGCTACCTTTTAAAAGAAGTTGTGCTGGTATCTGTGTCCTTCCCTAGCTACCATTTACCCCAGTTCCCCTGAATTGTATGGTGTAGCAAGCTGTTTGTGGCAAAGGATTAAACATGACTTGCTTGTCACTGCATGTCATACATCCCTTCCCTCCCTCTCCACCCGGCAGCAGAAGCAATGGAGATTTAACTAGACCAAATCAAAACCAGCTCCCAGAAAACAAATATGATTTTAAATTGTTTTCATAATCATGCAATGGTTTAGATTACATTTCCTAATGAATCTTTTTAATAGAATGTGTAACACTGGAAAACATTTTGAACCTGATTTTATTGGTCTCTTTGAAGGGCAGTAGGACTGTTTAGTCTGATAGACAGTCTGTGGCCTCCAGTGGTGCCTGTAAAAGTTCCCGGACAAAGTCAAGACTCTGAAATGGTAAGTTTTGTTATTATGGAGATGAATTTTTTCACTCACAGCTAGTATTTTTGGTGGTGGTATGATCATGTTTACTTTGGGAATCAAGACTCCCTCCTTTTACCTACTAAGTTTTGTTTTACTGATTCTGACAACCACCCAGACTAACCTAAGCCCTCTGGATCTGCAGCATCTTTCCAAAATGGTGCAATTAGCCCCTTATTAATCCTCTAGAGCTAGATAATAAGATGTCCAGACAAATTCTTCCTCTCTTCTCCTTGCAGGAGTAAAGAGGTACTAGGTATCATGGAGACTGCTGAGAAATCTGTATACAAGGATGTTAACTCATTTGTTAAAAGCACTTTTCAGCCTTAGGTTTGAAAGTACTTTTCTGAAGATTAATTTCTGTGAAGAAGAGTGACTCCTGGAATGAGGTCTCTTACTAGTTACAATGACTTTGACTGATACTTGTTTCGTAGGTCAGAAGGATGAACATAAAAGTAATTACTAAAGGTTAATGAACATTTCTTTGATTTTAGGGGGTGGGAAAGTATAGAAATGGATTTAAAGTATGTTACTATATATTCACAAAGATGAAATCACATCTGTAATTTTACTTCCATTAACTTTTGTCTTTGAAAAGGTATTCTGTCACATCAAATCAAATTTTGGTAATACGACACCATTTAAGAAGCTTCTGGGTTGCCAAGTGCTTGGCCTTTCTTGATGTTCTTGTGTAGGCTGTTCTTCAGGAAGAAGTTAGTGGTATTAAAAATTGATTTTAGACCAAAGGAGTCAATATGGGAAGTAAAAGAGAAAGCTGGAAATAAACAAGTTTTAAAACCAGGGAATATTGAAGATGGATGTTGCTAGATATTTCTAAAGTCCAAGAATCTTTCCTTTGCAACGTAGAATGTTGCATTGTCCAGGGGTTTATATTGAAGAACAAAAAGCTCAGACCTCAGTTAAAATTAAAATCAAGACTGAAACTGGGTGAAATAGCTGTGCTCTCTTTGATTATCCCTTTCATCGAAATGTTTTGGAAGTCTCAGAGGAATGCATGGGTTTGTGCATTAAAATACTGTGGGCAACAGAATGGGAGTATCTATGGCTGAGGCAAAGCTCTTAAATGTCATTTAGTGTTGTTATGACTCTTGTTATGTCTTCATTTTTTCTGTTTTATTAACAACCTAAAAATGGAGGAAACTTGCCATAATCATGTAATTTACACCTCTGTCATGGGTTTGAAATAGAAATTAATTCCACAAAGAACCACAACTTACATTCTGATGCTCCACGTTTTTGGCTGCGTGGAGTTCTTTCAATTGAGATACTTTTTTCTTGATACAAACAGTGTAGTTTTATGCACAGTTTTATGGAAGCAGTTTATACATCATTGTATAAATAATATTGCCAGCATGATGATCATGTTGTTGGGAAATGATTTGTGGAATGGATTTCTTTTGAGCTGTATGTACATTCAAATACCTTCTTTAATGCTGTCAGAGGCAAATAGAGTTTGAGTATCAGCTCCCTTTGCTTTTGTTTTTCTTTAAGCAGATTCTTTTTAATGGATGGGCAACTGTCTTTAATATATTCATATTTCTTCTATTAAATTAAATGTTTTATTAACAACAAACGTTGCTAGAAGAGTATATTACCATATTTTCAATAAAAATTATCTTCTAGCATTGTCTTGTCTTTTCTGAGAAGTCTTTCCAGCTTGGGACTTCTCTAAGTGGTGATTGATAAAGTTGTTACGTCATGGTACTTTTTAAGGGGAAAAGAAAAATCTGGCATACCACAAAGAGAGCAGTTCTTGCAGCTCTTGCATTCCTGTTGTTCATTATCTCCTTGTGCTGTCCTGGATTTAATTTGGCAGCTTTAAAAGTTCGGCAGCTGTTTACTATCACAAAAACCCACCCACATGCAAAAGTCCCCAAATCTCAGAAAAGCTATGGATGTCAAAAAAAAAAACCAAAAAACAACCCAACAAAAAACCCCACCTAATCGATGCACTCCTACCAAGTAACAAAAATAGGCAAAGCAACAAAAAGCACCTTGAAATCGTCACTGTGTTTGCCAAGTGTGCCAAGTTATGAGTTGTTTTGTGATGAGAATCAATGTTAGATTATGGAAAGAATGATACATACAAGCTGATTTCACTTATAACTTGTGACTGTTGGTTTATTAACTCAACTTCTACATCAGAGTCCTTGTTATTTACCATATAATTTTGTTTCCCCATCCATCTTAAAATATAAATCGTTTTGTTCATTTTGCCTATTATTGTAAAACTTGACCAGCTAAATTGAAGTGCCTTTTTTATGGTCACATTTCTTTTTCTTATTTTTTAATAGATGACAACTGATCTTCCTCCTCCCAGCTTCTGTTACATTCTTACTGTTCAGTCTGGTGAAATACATGTGGAAGTGGATGAGGAAGAACAGATTTCTAATTTGTACCAGCCACCAGCTGTTCATAGTCTAAAGGAAATTCTTCGGGTAATCTGCTTTACAAATCAGATAACACATACATTTTACCACTGGATTTCTGGTATCACAGTGGCCTCATTCCCTACTTTGGTGCTATTTTCAGATCAATGGTTGTAACGAGCGGTGTAGCTTCTGGGCCCAAGTGCTCTATCGAAGGCTGCAGGTAATCTTTATACTTATCAAAGAATTCAACATAAAATCAACGTAATGTTTATGTGAAGAAGATTCATCTTGTTTAAGGGGCAACCCCCATGCCTGGATTATCTTCAGGAGTTGTATGGGCAGAATTATCACCATGTCTAAAATGTTTGTGAGAGGTAAAACCAACTGCATCACCAGTTTCAATGCCATTCAGTCTAGAAAGTTAATTATTCCTGAATAACTTGCTATTTAACCTGAGGTAATACTGCACTCTGGAAAGGGAGCTTGCAGGAGGTTAGTTGAGGCTCAATTTGTAGCTGAATGCTATCCTTAGGAACGTAGCAAGAAGCTCCCAGTCAACTGGGTATTGGGGGATAGAGTGGAACAGAGGATGGTTATAAAAAAATACTGTTTGGCTCTTTTCATGCAAGTGTGTGGGTGATTTTCATTGACTTCCATAGAAGCCCCTCAGGCAAATTTGGCTTTTATGGTACAGTAAGTAGTAAAAGAGAGGAACTCTTAGGTAAATACATCTGCCATCCATACTGTGCCGGAAAGCTTACAATTATGTTTTATTTGTTTCTGAATGATGCTACGATGTTCTTTCATAATGTTGCTAGCTCCCTTAGTAGTTAAAGGAATTTTTTTGTTGCTGATTTATTTATTTTTTCCTGGCGACTGTATCCTCAGTACAGCCAGCGCTGAATTCTAGCAGAGAATAATTTGCAATTGTCCATCAGCTCCACAAGGAACAAAGTGTGAATCAAAGCATATGAACCAAAGACAAAGAAATTCCAGAACGGCCAGCAAAATAGCTGGAGATGCTTCCCACAAGTTTGAGACATAAATTTAATTTAGGTCTTGCCCTTTTTCTTCAAAAGCCAATGAATTATGATTTAATTTTTAGGCAGGGAGTACTTTTAACTGCTGAGATGAGGGGTATCTCTTGTGTTTTCTCCATGCTAATTGAGAATGTAACAGAGTATTTGCAAACATGGAATTAGGACTGGCTGGATGGGATCTTTAGTGTGCCAGCAGAAAGATGGACACATACGTGCGTAAATTCCTATTTCCAAGAAACCGTAGTGAAAAAATGAAATAAAATTGCAGACTGGGGCATCCTAGCCAAACATTTTTGAATTCAGGAATGTCTACATCTGAAATTCCAATGTGGGTTATCAGTATTCTTGTGTAAAAGCACTTCATCACTGAATTAGAGAAAAGATGAAGCATGCAGGAACAGATGTGATTTTGAAGAATGGAATATTGAGTAGCAGAAAAAAAGATCTGTCATGTTTTTTCTTGCTCCTGGGAGGTTTATTAGTTCTTTTTTTAATGGTTATTTACTTGCTGAACTGTAATTTTTATAAGTGATCAACATGAGTGCTCATAATTTTTTGAAAGTAATGATGGAAATGCAATAGAAGATATTATTGTGATGTTTAACTTTCTGGATAACTGCTCTAGGAATGTAAAGGTATTTACCTGGTGATAGTGTATCACTTGCCTAGTCCTCCCAGAAGATCATGAACAGCAGCTTGTTTCCTGTGGCTGCCTTTGCCAAGAGAACATACCCTTCACATGCAAAATCACCAAGTTCTAATAAGTGAGGAAGGGACAATAATTTGGTTTGTTTTGCAGATTTATTATTAAATAATCTGCTATGTGAGCTAATTCAGATGTACCTTGAAAAATAGTATTTGCCCTCTGTAGGTACAGTATTAAGTATTTAAATTAATATGACTTAATTTGTGTGAAGGAGGAATGGAAATACGCTTTTTTTATTAGTCAGAATCTGAACTGTGGTTGAGAAGGAATATGAGGAAATATATTCCATCTGTGGTTAAGGAGCTGTCCTTCCTTATAACTCAATCCTGCTGCTATTTGTCTGTTGTGTCCTCTCTGTTCAGAACAAATTGTCACACATAGCAAGATGATGATTTTATACTAACTTGTGATTTTTGCTTTTATTATTATTTACTTTTTTGGATGATTTTCCTGAAAGACAGCTTTTAATGTGTTAGTAATTCTCAAGGGACAGATGTAAAAATTCCTTCTCTGAAGCTAATGTCCTGCTGTTATCTATGCAGAGGAGGTGCCCAAATGTATGTAGTTACTAGGCAAAAAACAACATCAATAGTGCAATAGGCAGCATATGCTGTATTAAGGCATAACTTGATGTCTGAGCTGTGAATTTTTCCAGTCACTATTTACAGTTACCTCATTTGCTCTAAGAGCTGCAAGCATGAGCAGAAATCCAGGTTTAGTGTGGCTGATTTCAAAGTTAGAATTCAACCAAAGACAAAATACTGGGGGTTTTGTTGTATTACCTTCTGCTACAGCCATGCAGCTCTGAGAATAAAATGCTATGTGTCTTTCCAGACATTCCAGTATTTAATTTTCAGTTAAATGTTTTAAGCATTAATTTTTGATCAGCAGACTAACTCGAAAGAGTTACAAAAACATTTTAAATTTATAAAGTTATTTAATCTTAGATATTTTAAAATATTAGAATCTGAAAATTTGCAAGCTCCTTGCACTGGTAAACATGAAATATGCTTTGACATTATATTTTTATACCTGTCTGGGGCAGAAAACTTGCACTGTCATTGCATATTCATAAATCTCTTACTTAGGAGTTATCTACTTCCTTAACTTTATGCATCATTGGATTATTTAGGAATACTTGTTCAACTGAAAGAAAAAGCTTCACTTTGCGACTTGATTATTCTTGGGAATCTGATAACAGTACCTAGAAAATGTGCCCACAGAGGAATAATATTAGTAGTAGAAATGCTCTTTCTTTATTTTTTCAAGACAAAAATTATGTAAGTCTTAATAAAATCACCTCATTATCTTTTAATTTATCCCATATATATAGTATAAATATATAATACATATTTTTTAGAAAATATAATATTAAATCCCATGTACAGTCCAAAAAATTATGATAAAGCATGATGGTTGACTGAGGTAAAACCAAGTGTCCACAGGGTCAACCTCAGAAAGTTAATTTAAAGTAGAGATTTTAAGGTTTATATCTGAAGTAAGGAATACCAAAAAATTCTAGTAAACTTTTGACTCATTATCCTGTACAAGCTCTAACTGTAATAATTTCTGTCAGTTTTATGAGTTATTTAAATATGAAGATTTTTAGCCTTTCCTTCTACTGAAAAAAACTAACAGTTGCATTCCAAGTTTCCATCTTCTTTTTTTCCCTAATCACAGACAAAGCACAGTGTTCCTATAGATCAAAGAGAAATGCTGTTGTTTGTCACTGACTCCTCGCTGCAAAATGTGGCTCATGGGATTCCAAAAGTTGTTGCTGTGTCAGTCACTGCGTCGTGTGCTCTCAGTGTGGAAATCATAGAAGCTCTCAGTGCTGCCTCTCAGCTTGTCTTCTTCAAGGATGCTCTGTGGGGAAATGGTGAGCTTTGCACATGGTTTGGAGTCCCACAGAAACAGCACCCTCATCTCTGACACCACAGCATGTGGCCTCCAGACTGGTCACTTTCATTATCAGATGAAGATGAGACTTTGCAAGTTTGGGATGAGAAATTTGAAAGGGATTGTAATTTAAAATTTTTGTAAGGTTTCTTTTTCTGTATTTTTGGCTTGATCTCGAAAGCGAAGGAGAAATTCAGCAATGTTGCTGTATGTACACCAGTATTACTGTCAGTCTTCTCTGATGGCTGTTGAATCTGGTGACCAGTGTCAATCAAATTTGTGAGCTGACAGAAGGCTCAAAAATATTAAGAAATTTGCACGTCCTTAGATAGAGAAATTTTACAAGCTCTCCTAAACCATCTTAGCTGCGAGCCTTCATACAGATCACAAAATTTTGGTTGTTCACTTTACTTCTATTTTCAGTCACTCTTGCTTCTGTAGGGTGACTGCAGGGCTCATTCACATCTCACACCTTCAGTCACTTCCAGAATGTAAATGAGCTGGCATACAAAGCTGTGCAAAGGGCTGTGTGTCCTGAAGCAAAAATCTCTACGCTGGAGAATAAAGCATTTCATGCACCTACTCTTTGTAATCTTTGAAGCAAAGTAGGACCACCTGAAGGGGTGCCCATGCTTACTACCAAGAGAGCAAGATGTGATGCATTCTAGGTGGCATCACACTCTCTTCTGGCATGTTCTAATTTTTAAATTTCTTTTTCTTCAAATTCAGATTTCTTTTTCTTCCTGGGAGTTGCAAAGTGTAACAAGAGCATGGTGCATGTATCGCTGAAAGCAAAATATTTTGTCATTGAGAAAACCTGATGGAGTCTATTCATCTGTTTGGTAGCTGGCAGAGATTGTTGTCTTTATTGGCTGTGACAATTAACGTGGTCACCTTTTTCCTTGTTACTGTACTAAGTTGAAATGTCTTTTTTGGCAGGTAGGATTATTTGTGTTGAACGTACTGTTCTCTTATTACAAAAGCCTCTTTTGTGCTCGGCTGCCGGTGCTGACCTCAGTGAGCTGACTGGCCCTGTCAGACTCGATGAGCTGGATTCTACAACACAGGCCAGCTCCATTTGTGCTCTGAGAGGTTTGTATGGCCTTGCCTGAAATGAATGCAGTTAATTATTTGTGCTCACCTTAATCTTTTGTGTCTTTATATTGATTTCTTGCACAAACAGCGTGGAGGGATAAAAAAAGCATGGCATTGCTGTGGGGCATTAGGATATTTAAGATTTTATGCTTCTCTGTGGGCTCTGTTTGCCTTTTGCTGGCCAAGCTCTGCTCCCCCTCACTCATACCCCAGAATAAATGTTTAATGCACAGTCTGTTTAATTATGTTCCTTCCTTCACTGTCTTCTTTCAGGAGCCTTCTGTTCACACCAGCCTTGTTGATGTTGGCAACAATGAGTTATACAAATATTTTTTGGGCAGATGGATAAGATATGTTACCCAGATCTTGAATGGTAGGGGTTAGTGACTGATTTCCCTGGAGCTTTGCTGCAGTAGGACAATTTATTATTTTACCATAGTAATTTAGTGTGATGTGGCCAGTACTTGCTCACCAACCACTTTGGATCATAGCTTTGTCTAATATCTTGGTCTTACCACTAACCATGCAGAAACATTTCTTACTACTGATTTTCTAGTGTTTTCAATCATGCAGTGTATTTTCTAATGCTTTGTTGAGATAGCTTCTTAAACTTCCCAGTTGTACAGTGCCTATGAGAAAAAGTCCTTAAAAGCCCAGCAACTCCTCAAGGCTATTCTCTTCTTAATTTAACTTGTATTATTCCAGTAGCCCTTGTAGAAAATTCTTGACACACTTTTGCATTTACACCTTCACTGGAGCATTTGAAATTAACTTTAAAATTACAACAAATTATGGTTTTTAAATTAATTCTTCAGCTATAATATGGTAGACTGAGAACACAAATTGAAACCAAGCAAAGCTTTTGCTAAACACACCTGCTGCTATGGTAGAGCCACAACTTAGCAATGCCTCTGTGATTAATTACTGAGTACCTTGCAGTGGCAAATGTTGAACAGTGCATAATGAAAACCAAGCACAACTAGAGGCATTTCACTCAAAGCCTTGGCTGTTATGTACATCTTGCATTGATACAGCTACTTGAAAGGTATTTCTGTTACTGGGTGTGAAAAGCTTTTTGACTTTTTTTAACCTCTCCAGTAGTTATGTTAAGAATTGTCACTTCTCTGCTGTTAATTTTGTGATTATGAGAAGTGCCTGTCTTCTTTTTTTCTTGTTGACAGTGTTCATAGTAGGATAAAGGAAATATCTCTTTGTCCTTTCTTTTTCCAGCAGAGAAAGAAAGTACACCTTTGTGATCTGTTGTGTAAGCGAGTAATTACTTTATACACATGGTAGATATCATGCTTTGCCTGTCCTTTATTACAGATAGAAGAATGACAAAAGGAGAAATTAATCCTACAACCTTGTCTTGTTTAATCTGAAATTTGTGCAGGGTAGCTGTTATCAGTATGTTCCTACACCTGAATACCAACATAGAATATAAAATATCTTCTTTATACTTAACACTGCTGTAATATATAGATGAAAATCTTGCTTTTGTGTGTACTGAAATAATTTCATAGCATGCAAGAGATAAATTCTCTGGTTTGGGTTTCAGTTAGTGCCTACAGCTTTCTGCTGAACTAATAAAACTAATGGCATTGACCCTACTTTGCTGGTGGGAGAATGTACTTTTGGTGGAGTAATACATGAAGGGAGATGCATCATCTCTGGAATTCAATCACTGTCTCTTATCTCCTAAGTCAGAGAGTTGTTAGTCTGGCTTTCAATGAGAAGCAGTTATTATTACCTCATTCATTCTTGTTCTTTGTGCATCCTCTCATTTCTTCTACTTTTGGTACAAGAGGCTGCAAAGAGGCTGCAAAGGCTTTCTCTACCCCTTCATGAAGGAGTGTGCCTTCCTGCTCTTTGGAAGAAACATCTGAAGTTCCCCCAGTCCAAGCTCCCACTTAAAGCTGGGCTCTGAGCAGCTTGGCACAGCTCTGGACTGGATGCTTTTCAGAGGTTCCTTCCCCATCAAAATAGGCAATGTTCCATTTCAAGCAGATGCAATGAGTTTGTCAGAAATCTTTGTTTCAGGGAGGTCCAGTCATACCAGCTCTGGGATAATGGAGTGTGTTGCTCTTCAACAGATGAGTGAAAACCTGTGGTCACTTTCTAATGAAAAGTTTGTTCTTCGTTGCAAGATGAATCTGTGGTTTTTCACCTGTGATCTTAGGGTTAATAGGTTTATTTTCTTATCACTATGCATTGCAGAGCAATTTCTAACCTCTTTTTGCTGTACAGTAGCAGTCAGGATGACTTACATGGCAGCTTGTGTGGCACGGAACTTTTTCCTCTTAATCATGCTTAGAGCAAATTCTACTTAGTTACACCACATGATATGTGGGAATATTACTTTGATTAATGCTATTTGCCTAGTATATGACTCACCAACCAGTGATTGAATTTTGACGTCAGATATTTTCATATTTAAGCCTTTACTCAGGCATGTGGTTTTTTTCAGTTTTCTGCTTAATAGTGGGACTAAAATGAGGTCAGTCACTTTACCTAGGTTTCCTTTTTTGATTGAATTTTTGCCTTTCCTGTCCCATTAATCAGGATAAATGATTAGGGGGAAAAAATCCAAAACAACACCTCCATGTTTTAATTGTTTCAACCAAAGTGTTCCTTGGCATTCCACATGGCAGACCTGCTTTTCCAGGTATTTTCCTATTGTCAGTCTCTTCTTAATGGTGCCAGCCACAAACCTTAAAAATAGACTAGAAGTAAAAATCAAATTTTGGCAATGTGCATTTTCATTTAAAAGAAGGATCTTGGGAAAATATCCAAAAGGTTTGTGTATGTCAAGCAAAATCTAGAGTCTTGAGAAAGATGTGCAGCAGTTCAGCATCCTGATCTTGAGAAATCACTTTTCATATAGGGTGCACAAGACTGTCACTAGGTTACTACCCCTATTGCTGCTTTGAGTTGGTCTGACTTCAGTGGTGTCTGGTGGTTTCCTCAAGGGAATTCTACATTATCAAAATAATCTTCTCCACTAGACATAATCTCATCAGTATGATCCTGATTGATTTTCTTCAAATGTACTTGCGCTGGCATCTTGCAGTTGGAATATGGCACACAGCTGGGAGAAAGTGAAAAGGTTTAGAGAGAAAGGGAATTAGTTTTGGTTTTAAAATGATTTTTTAATGAAGAAGAAAACATACTCAGGAAACTAATTGGTAGCTTTTCGATGAACAAGAATCATAAAATCATAGAATCATTTAGGTTGAAAGGGATCTTTAAGATCATCAAGTTCAAGCATTAACCCAGCATTGCCAAGTCCACCCCTAAACCATGTCCCCAAGTGCCACATCTGCATGCCTTTTAAATACCTCCAAGGTTGGGGACTCCACCACTTTCCTGGCAGCTGTTCAAATGCTTGACCACCCTTTCAGTGAAGAAAGTCTTCCTTGTATCTTATCTAAACCTGTCTTGGCATAACTTTAGGCCGTTTCATGCTGACACTTGTTACCTGGGAGAAGAGGTCGACCCCTGCCTGGTTACAAACTCCTTTCAGGCAGTTGTAGAACACAAAAAGGTTCCCTCTAAGTCTCCTTTTCTCCAGGCTAAAGAACCCCAGCTCCCCTTCATCAGCTCCATTGCCCTTCTTGGGCTCACTCCAGCACCTCAATGTCTTTCTTGCAGTGAGGGGCCCAGAACTGGACTGGAGGTGAGCCCCACCAGTGCTGAGTACAGAGCCACAATCCCTTCCTTAGTCCTGCTGGCCACACTATTGCTGGTGCAGGCCAGGATGCCACTGGCCTTCTTGGCCACCTGGGCACAGCTGGCTCGTGTCCAGCCAGCTGTTGACCAACACCCCCAGGTCCTTTTCCTCTGAGTCACTTTCCAGCCACTCTGTGGCACTGCCTGGGGTTGTTGACACCAAAGTGCAGGACCCAGCACCTGGCCCTGTTGATCCTCACACCACTGGTGCATTGATCCAGCCTGTCCAGATCCCTCTGCAGAGCCTCCCTGCCCTCCAGCACATCAACACTCCCACCCAACACGGTGTCATCTGTGAACTCACTGAGGGTGGACTTGTTCCAGATTATTGATTAAAATGTTAAACAGGACTGGCCCCAATACTGAGCCTTAGGGAACACCACTGGTGACTGGCCACCAAGTGGATTTAACTCCATTCAGCATTCACATCATTCAAAGAGAAGCATACCCATGGGAACTCCCAGATTATCACGATCACTGAAGAATCAAAATGATTCCTCTGAGAGGCCAAGTGATTAAATAGAATATCTTATTCTGTCAGAGAAATGTTTGATATTTTGTTGTACACTTAGAAATTCGGTCATAAAAGTTGTATTTGAGGAGCAGCTTTCCAGATCTTCCGACTTGCTGTCCTTTGAATTCCCAAATGACAGTTTTGTTGTTTAGGTGTAGCTTCCTCCTTGTCCCAGGAGAACCAGAAAAGCAAGGGATTAACACCCTGTCTTACAGTCCAGACACTGTAAATGCTCTGTAGTCTCCAAGGCTTTCTTCTATTGAATGGGGTATATAACCATGAGATTCTTGCTCAACAGAGGCTGGATTTTTAAGTCTGTAGTTCTGTTGTGCTAGTGAGGTTTTATTTTAGTGTAATTTCATTCTTACAGGTGAATATTTTTCTCTATAAATAATGCTCATAATTTCAGCATATTGTTACCATAAAACATAATACTCTCTTCATTGGCTTCTCATAAAATTCTGAATATATATTTTCTTGCCAAAACTAGCGAGGCCCTTTTTATTAGTCCAAAGTATCTTTGGCATCCCCTTCTTACGCATACACTTATGACTGTGAGCCAAATCTAATCTCTTTAAATCTTTATAAATGAAGAATAACTCCATTGTTAGTGGAATTTAATCTGCATTGTTGTTTTCAGAAGGGATTGGGGCTCTTATTGGTTTGTATTTTCTAAATATCAATATCAAGGTATTCGATCTGGTAATTTTTATAGCTTTTTATTGCCAAGGAAACATCAGAGGACCAGAATGAAAGCAAACAAGCAAAAACAAATCAGAAAAGCAGTAAAATCCAAACCAAGAGGACAGAGTCTGTTTGGAAAGTTAATTGTCAATTATCTACTTTCTGGTATTTTTAGAATGTAACACCCTGCTGTACTTTCATCCCTTGTTGGAGGGACAAAGGAGAAAGGGAGTGAGATTGTTGGAAGGGCTGATTCTTGCTCTGACAAGTCTTGAGCTGTGGGTCAGAATGGCTCAAACCTGCTGTGAAGCCAAGAGTGACTGTGCTTGCTGGCTTAATGTTAGCATTTTGTAAGAATTCCATGTTCTGCAGGTACTGTTGTTGGAGTTAATGAGAGCACTGCTTTCTCCTGGCCTACATGCAACAGATGTGGCAATGGAAAGTTGGAAGTGTGTCCCCAGGACAGGTGAGAGTCAGCATGCTCCAGAGCACTCCAGGTGTTTTGTAGATGTAGCCATAACAGCAGTAGGTGATGCAATGATTCCTGCAGGCACAGGCTGCACTTTGCTCCTTCCTAGAGCTAAGACATAGTATTTTTATTGCTGATGAACTGATAAAACCTGCAAGGTTACATTAATATATTAAGAAAGATACAAGTAGATATGAAATGGTTTGATTTTTCCAGTTACTACTTTTTTTTAAAATCAATCTTGCTAATAAAGGTTTCATAGCCTACTGCATTATGATATTACTTTTAATAAATATGCCCATAAACCACAGGTCTGGTTTTAAGTTCCTTTAGAAGTAGGTACATGTGTTTGTGTGTCTTGCCTTGTTAATCTGTGTATCCCCAGTTCACCTCATTTTTATACTGGACTATGATTTCTGCTACAATTTATCTAACTATGAAAGAGTTGCATTTCAGACCTATTAAATTAGTCACCTTTCTAAAAAGGATGTTGAATAATTCTGGCAGTATGTCTGTCCTGAATGTGAAGACTGAGCCTACAGGACCTGTTGCCACCTGAAATGCTGAACCTTGTGTCACACTGACATAATTTTGGAAAGCCTCCCCTGCAGCTGCCTCGCCAGCTTGTGCTTGCAGAGTGTGAGATACCTGGTGAAATAAAAGCCCAAGGGATAAGAGCAGTCAGAGGGAGGAAGGCAGGAAGGAAGGAAGGAAGGAAGGAAGGAAGGAAGGAAGGAAGGAAGGAAGGAAGGAAGGAAGGAAGGAAGGAAGGAAGGAAGGAAGGAAGGAAGGAAGGAAGGAAGGAGTTCTTTCTACTGAAAAAGCTTACAAAAAGCATAAGGGGTAGTTGGGTTGGTCTTATTTAAATAGATAATATTTTCCTGAAGATGAGAAGATTCGCCCTTTATGGTTTGTTGTACAAAAAAGGCTGAAAATCAAAACCAGGCATTCTGTATTATACCATCATGCAAAAAAAAAGGGTGTGTCTATGTTCACATGGTAGTGTAGTCCAATTTTAAAAGTATCTCACCTGTGAAGGACACTTTTGCTTCATTTGGAGAACAAATGAAGTATCAGTATTTGTTTAAGAAGTGCTTCCAACAAGCGCTTGTAGCTGGGTTTAATTTTGTGCATGACTTAAGTGTGCACTGAAAACATTGAACGTTTGCTGAATGAGGGCCTAAGTCAATAATCCACTTTGGCCAAATCTATACTACAAATTTTCTTTTGCCATAACTTTTAGGAGGTTATAATATTAATATTTGCTTAAGTGGGGTGACTATAAATAGCAGCCTCTCTCCATGCTGCCAGAAATTGTAAAAGGAAGATCCTTTTGCCAAAAGAGTTTAGGTCCTCCAAGAGAGTTACTGCCAATAGGAGAGTTCTATTTGCTATTATCAACTGAATCTGTACCAGGCCTTTGCTACTGAAAGTCTACCAGCAAAGTATTTTAGAGAATACACTTAGTGAGGTTTTATTTATTTTGGTTTATGACTGACAGCTTGTTCAGTTCTCTATTTTTTTCCATCATTATTTTATGTCTTTCAGAGAGTTGCTGTATTGCAACCAGTGCTCTGAAGTTGTCACAACACCAGTTTTGAAGATGCAGCTGGAAGTCTTCTTGAGCTGTCCATCCCGATCTCAAAGTACAGTGAAAGTAAAGGTATGGCATGAAATAAGCCTTATTGCAGTGCAGTGAGACTAGATGTGTAGACACATAGGTATTCTAAGCCACACTTCTATGAACAGTTCTGTCAGAAGACAAATTAAAATATGTAAGGCTATCCCATAATTTAATCTAATACTAAACTTGTGATTCATTGGGCTAAAGACCCAGTTCCCAGATCTTGCTCAAATAATGCAGTCACTGAGTTCACCCTGAGGTTTGCAAACTGTTCTATGGCCCAGATGAAGGGATTTATTAGGTTGGGCCTTTGGAAGCCTCAGTCTACACAATCTAAATGGAGTGTGTATTTTTAGACTTCCATTCTGAACATCTTTTGTGTCACCTCTCCTCTGCTTTCTTGGCCAGAGAAACAAAACTGTTTGATATTAAAATGATAAATCATTTGTTCTATGTGACTTCAAACAGAACGTCTTTGCACACTTAAGGTTTTTGTCATGAACAAAACCTGTGAATTTTCTCATTCCAGCTGTTGCAAAGGACAATCTCTTCTCTCCTGATGTCCTTGGCCAGTGAGGATGGGGTAGGTATAATGAATGCTGATCAAAGCAAGTTAAACTACAGAACCTGATATAAAGGCAGAGTACCAGTGAGTTGGCAGGTCAGTGGCAGGGTCTTGAAAATCCCCAGTGAGAGAGTCTGACTTTCCAGGCAGTTCACTTCAGAGCTGCACAAGGAGTGGTAAGAGATTTCACTACAAGTGAATTTTTTTTCCCCCATGTCCAGGCTGTGATTTGAGTGGGCTGTGCCCTTTGGCAATCCCACCTTGCAGCTGCTGATGCCCTGCCATCTCATGAGACTCACACCCTCCTTTTCAGAAGGGGGATGCAGCAGATGGGCTGTGTAGCTTCAGCTCAGCTGTGATCTGCAGAGCTGCCTGCAGACAGCACTCAGAGCTGCCACAGGCAGTGCTGGACATGACTCTGTTCTGTAGCTGAGGATCCAAAGATACCCTCCAAGCATCTCACCTTTTGTGTCTGGTCTCCTAAATCCTATAAACCACAACCACTTTGTAACAGCACAACACTGGAAGTACTGGCAGGTGGAAATAGTAGAAGAATTTGCAAAATGCATGCAAGAGACTGCTTCCTAACAGTATGAATGAAGCACACATGAGCCATGGAGATCCATGGGCTAAAGTACAGTTTATGTAATCGTGAAGTAGTTATTCCTTTAATCTGAGATATCAGAAGAACCCTGACACTTGGCACAGTGACCCAGATTTGTCGTGGGTGAGGGAGGCACCTGGGCAGGTGCCTGGCTGACATTGGCTGCTGGATGGTCGGCAGCCTTTACAGAGTCATTAAGTCCAATTAGGATTCCAAGATTTTCCCTCTCCCTTGCACGTGAATGGGAGCAAAGGTCGGTTTGTTGTCTTGTTTAATCATCCCAGTTAAATATCTTCAGTTAGGTGATATGTACTGGGGTCAGTTTGCTTTCCCTGTCTTACAAGTTTTCCAGCATTTTCCTATTACATGCCCTATGCTTTTAGTGGGATTCGTGGGTAATACTTAAAGTGGAAAGTTACTCTGAAATAATAAATTTTTTTCTTATGCTGGAGGAGGGTGTATATTTCATTTAGGCAAAGAGATACAAGAAATTTCCAAAATATGTTTGCTCCTTTAATAGCAGTTAAGTCTTGCTGAGTTTTGCAGGATGTATCTGGTTTGGTTACAGACTGGCCAAACATAGTTCTTTTTTGAGTTATTAGAATTCAAACAACCTCTTTTTCATGTTTCAATGTGTATAATGCCAGTATTTAAAAGTCTGGCAACTCAGATTTTTTTATTCCCTGGCTGAAACAGAGGGATAAAGATTAGTCACAAGAAATACCACTTAAGGTGGCATTTTTTTGCCAGTGCTGCTAAAGTTTCTAAGGGTGTAGCTTTGTAATCAATTCTTTTGGCAGGGAGGTTGGTTTTAGCCGTCACTGGCCCTGGCCACTTGTTCCTCACCTTGTGGCAGCTCTTCTGTTACACCAGTAGAGTTGTTTGTGCAGCTGCACAGTGAACTGGACTGCAGAACCGGTCTGGGGAAAAAATAATCCGGGGAAAAAAAAGAAAAAAGATTGTTTATACCTTGAACCAGGCAACACCATGGGGATCACATACCTGTACAGAGGCACAGAGCAGATGAAGGCAGGGACACAGTCAGAGGTGGTTGTAGGCTTTTAAGGAAAGGAATGGATGTGAGCCTGCCACCTGAGGTACCCTCTCAAGTGAAATATCAGCTATGAGTGTTACCAGTTCTTGTGTTAACGTGCTGTCTCCTCTTAGTGCAGCCAGGCCAGCCTTGCATCCCTCTCCTCCACACAGAACACTGCCTCTGCAAATTCTCTCAGGCACAACTCAGGAGTGAAATGCTAGTCAGGTCATTAAACAGGAGGGACTGTGTTGGTGCTGGTGGTGGTAAAGCATGAAGAACAAAAAGTTAAAAGGGAGGGCAGCAAGAATGTTCAGATGCACAAAATGTTTTTTCCATTAGTGGATCAGTTAGCACGGGTAATCAACATATAGTATGTATATACACATTGCCAGCACACATGAAATCCTGCAAGTGTCAGAAAGGAAGATAAAGGGAGCATGTGTAGGTTATGCGTCAGCAAAACTGAGTTTAAAGTCACAATAACTTTTTTCTTTTTTAAACAGCTAATTTTTAAAGCCTGGTAGTGCAGCAACTAAGACAAGAGTGTGATCTAATTATTGAAAATCTAATACATTCATTCTTTCCATTAGTTCTAATGCACTTTTCGAGTCCTTTAAAAAACTGTCTGTTGGAAGAGGATCTAGCGTGCTGCATCTTCCCAGCTGAATGCTGCCTAGAACAGAACGTCCAGCCCTGTTTGTTTTACTCACCATGCTTTTACTCCTGCAGACTTACGAGGTGCAGAGCGTGCTGGGAAAGGAGGTGGGGTTATTGAACTGCTACGTCCACTCCATAACCAGTCACCCCAACTGTGTAGCACTGGAGGAAATTGTTCTGGAAGCTGCAGCAAGACAGAGTTGAACTCTAGTCAGCTATTATAG
This sequence comes from Muscicapa striata striata, assembly GCA_030060385.1. Lineage (NCBI taxonomy): Eukaryota > Metazoa > Chordata > Aves > Passeriformes > Muscicapidae > Muscicapa > Muscicapa striata. The sequence goes on from JAREIS010000215.1 coordinate 1,589,431, forward strand.
TATCTGTGGACTTTGTAATGTGATTATCTGTTAACTAGTGCCACAGATAATGTATAATGCAAGTGTGATAAGCATTAAGATAGTTTATTAAAACTGTGATTTATAAAGCACATTGTGCTAACACTGAAAAAAATATCCATATATTGTTCAACTTTCTGAACTCTTCTTTTTCTGATCAGTGCAGAATCTAAGAATACAGTTCTTTGTCATGTTTGCTGTTATGTAAAATATCTTTTTCTGGAAGTTTTGAACGGTTGTGATTTTTTAAATAATATTGCATTTATTATGTGTCAATGGAAAACATTTCACTGGTATTTCTGAAATAAATACCTTGCTATGGGCAGCGAGTGTTGGTTTAAGCTGAGTTTTATCAGTGTATTCCAGACTTGCTGCGTGGTGCGTGAATTCTGATTATCACTTTGCAATAGTTGTTAACAAGACAGAGATTTGAACATATATAAAGTTAATGTTTTACAGCTAATTGGTCTCTCAGCATAGAAGTTGTGTGTTATCTGTAGCTTCCCACGAAGCGAGTGTTTCATTATATTTTTTAATGGGTAAGGAGCAAACTGCGTTGTAGGCCACACAACTACCCCCACCCAGACTGTGGAGACTACAGATCAGATAAATGCCAAAACCTTCCTCTGTATGCATTGCAAGAATTAATTTAAGAATTAGAGACCGCTTGGTTTTTCTCCCCCTTACTCTTTCAGTGTTTAAAAGCCCCTTGCAGGTTTCAGAGGAGGAGGAACAAGTGGTTTTGTGCAGGTCCCGTATGTGATTAACCAGCAGAAAAGGAACAGCAAACTCTCCACACTGGTCATTTCTGTGGATCAGGCCAATAGTGAAAAGTCTTATGGATCTCACAATTACTAAAGGAATGACCCAGCTTTTGAATTCCCCTTTTTTTCCCCCCACCTCCTCCAAGCATTTCAGTTGCTTACCTGCCTCCCTGGAAGGAAAAAGGAGATGACAGCCCATTCCCTTGTAGAGGTCTGTATGTGACACTGGAGTTGCCCCTTCAAAGCCATTTAAGACTTGAGTCTCAGGGAAAGCTGGAGGTGTTTGTTGTGTCAGGCCACACACAGGTTGTTTTTCTGCCAGTGCCCTACAGATGCTGTAGGTGCTCTAACTGCACTACTGAAATTTAGACAAGTTGCCCGATCTTCTGTGATCTGTTCACTCACTCAGCGATGAGCAGCAGCGTTGCCACTCTGTCACTAGCAGGGATCAGTGAAAGTTTTTGTGACCACTGTGATGAGCAGCATTTGCCCACTCTCACTTTCACTAGCCAGGAGTATTGAAAGTGTCCAGCTCCTGCAGTGGGCTGAAGCCTGAGGGCATCAACACCTCTGGGACTCACTACAGCTGCAACAAGTTAGTGTAGGTGCAATTTTGCGTCATCTGGAATGGAAACCCCTTGGAAGTTTTTTTTTAACAGGGATTTTAACTAGTGGTATTCTTTTAATTGTGCTCTTGTAGTCCTATGCTTTTTTTTTTTTTTTTTTTTAATATCTAGAATACGGTATTTCTGGCAGAGTCCTGGTCACAGAGCTCTTGCCGTGCAGCTGCTCGGTCCCACCAGCCCCACGGCAACCCCTGACTCAGCACTGCGGCTCAGCGCTGCGCTCCGGGGGGAGCAGACTTCGCAACCACCGCGGCCCAGGGGTCTCACGGTTCTTGCCACCCCCGCATCGCTCTCTGCATGCTTTGGCGAGTAACGCAGCGCCCCTGGCCCCGCGCTTGCCCTCACCTCCCCTCTCGGCCCCTGGGACCCCCTCGCCGTGTTCCCCGCCCGTCCCGGGCAGCGCAGCTTTCCCCGCCGCCAGCCCGCTGCTGTCACGACACAGAGCAAACGAGAGCAGGGTTGACTTAAAATGCTTTTCTTTATTCTTAGAAATGCTGTAAAAATTGATATAAAAGGTTGAGCATGCTCAGTCTTTTTTTTTCCATCCTACTGTCTAAATACATGGGATTTTGAATCATTTTAACAGATGTACCATAGCTGCATCGGTATGAGTAAAATGTAGAAAAGACGAAAACTACCATTATAAAAATAATTTAAGGGGAGAAAAAAAAAAATAGCTTTTTTTCCCTTTTTCGCAAGTTTCGTGGTGAAAGACCCGGGCATCGCCCCGCGTCGCCGCCGCAGTCCGAGCGCGGCCGCGGGCCGGCGGGTCCCTCCCGCCGCGGCTCCGCGCCTCCTGCCGCGCCGGCTCGGCTCGGCCCGGCCCGGCTCGGCACGGCCCTCTGAGGTATTTATCCACCGTCTCCCGGAGTCCGTCTGTCCGTCCCGCGCCCCCGGTTACCGGCAGTCGGTGCCGAGCCGGGCTGCAGGAACGAGGCGCTGGGCAGCTGCTTGAAGAAGTGCCGGAGGCTGGTCAAGTCCCGGGTGAGCTGCTCGATCTTCTTGTGCAGCTTCTCGTTCTCGGCTGAAAGCTCCAGCAGCTTCTGCTGCATCTCCTGGTTGCGCCGCTTTGCCTTGTCGCGGCTCTTGCGCACGGCGATGTTGTTGCGCTCCCGGCGCTGCCGGTACTCGGGGCTAAACCTGTCCACGCACTTCTTGCCGCTGCGCTCCTTGCCCCCGGCGGCGGCCGGCGGGACGCCCTGCGCCGGCCCGGGCGCGGCGGCGGCGGCGGGGCCCGGCGAGCGGGTGCTGCAGCTGGACGGGGAGCTGCTGCCCGGCGGCTCGGGGGACGTGGGCGGCGTGGGCTGCCCGCTCAGGTTCATGATGGTCTGCGCGCAGGTGGCGATTTGCGAGGGCAGCAGCGAGGAGGAGAGGTCGCTGTCGCTCCAGTCCGGCTCCTGCTTCAGAGCGCCGCGGGAGGAGAAGGAGGAGGAGGAAGAGGAGGAGGAGGAGGAGGAGGCGGTGCGGGGCTCGGAGCCCAGCAGGGTGGTCATGGCAGCGCCGAGGTCCTTGGCGGGGTCGCGGCCGGCGCCGCCGCCCGGTGGCAAGTACTCGCCGTATTCCCCGCCCCGCTCGGGCTTGTGGTTGCTGTTGAAGAGGTCGGCGAAGAGCTCGTCGTTGCAGAGCTCCAGGTTGGGCACGGCGGACATGGAGTCAATGTAGGAGCTGAAGTCGATGGCGCTCTCGTCCTCGTACATAGCCGGGGCGGCGGCGCTCAGCTCCGCCAGGTTGGTGCCGCTGCCCCCCAGGCCGCCCCCCGCCTCCTCGCCGCTCATCCCGCAGCCGCCGCGGGCCCCCGGCTTGCAGGCGGGACCCGGGCCGCCGCCGCTGCCCACCTTGGCGTCGTAGAAGTTGGCGGGCTCCAGGCACCAGCTCTTATAGCATGCCGGGGAGTCCAGGCTGTAGAGAGCGGCGGCGCTCATGGGCGAGCGGGGCGCGGCGCCGCACGGCCGCGGCGCGGGGCTCCGGGGCGCGGGCACCAAACGCCGCTCCGCGACGGCCGCAGCTCCAGCCTCTGCCACGGGCAGGTGGGAGCGGGGCTGCTGCTGCTGCTCCTGCTGCTGCTACTGCTGCTGCTGCTGCTGCTGCTGCCGCTCACACCGCTGCCGCCGCCGCTGCTACTGCTCGGTGACACCGGCGCTGCCGCGGTGCCCCGCCGCCGCCTACCCGAGGGGGCCGATCCGGGCTCGGGTCACACCGTGAGCAGCGCTGGGAGGCGGGGATGGGACAAGGCGTCTCAGGACCTGGGAGTGAAACGCCCGCTCGGTCCCTTCTTATACGGCGCGGGCCCCGCCTCCTGCCCCAATGACGGGGAACGAGTGTTCCCGGCACCCCCGGGACCGGGGGCGGGAGCGGGTGGGGTGCTCGGCCGCCGGGGCCGGGCTGCCGCCGCAGAGAGCTGCCACCTCCCGGCCGACGGTGGCCGCGGGCCGAGGTGCCCCCGCGGCGGGCACGGCGCCGTGCGGTGCCTTTCGTGCGCCTGCCGCCCTCCCCGCACCGTCCCGTCCCCGGGGAGCGCTGCCCGACGCCGCTACCGGCACCCCATGCCCCCGACTGCGCGTTCGTTTTCCTTTTTCCACGAGGGCCGGCGGAGAAGCTGTCTGAAAAAGCTGATTTCACCCCGCACCACGCTGCATCCCCCCACGCGGTTCCCCAGCGGCGCCGGGGACGGCGCGGTGCGGGGAAGATGCTGCCTGCCCCACGCGTGTCTGTGCATCACCCGAGCGCCCTCCGGAGGCTCATCTGCCTCATCCTGCCCGAGGAGGATGTAAATCCCCCGCTCCGGGGAGAGCGTGGCCACTTGGATTTCTGCGGGTGGGACAGGGGTCTCTGAGGCATCTTTAGGTGCCTCGCGCTGTCTGCAGGAAGTTATGCCTCTTAAAACCTTACATTAAGTTATGATGCATGTTGTTGTCCCCTGCCCTTCTTGCATCCCACAAACTACTACTATTAAATTGGCAAGTACCAGAGAACTGAAAATACTTCCAGCTAAAAGATAAGTTTTCTAGTTACATAAGAGTTTTTAAGACCCTGGCTTCACCCCTAGGTGCTCCACCGACTGAATTACTAAAGAAACACACAACAAAACGCCATTAAATCCACTTTAAAAAAAAAAAAAAAAAAACTACTTATTTATTTATCTTCCAGAAGACCCTTCTATATTTAAGACAGGACAGTCCCAGGCGCTGACTTTCCAGCCCAGCGCTCAGCTGACGCTGCTGGCATGGAGCTGTGCCCTGCGGACGCGGTGCCACTGGCCCGAGGTGGCTTTCCGGGGACCGCGGGTACATGCCCGTCGTGCCGTGCCAGCTGCCCCTCTCCGGGCAGGGCTCCATCTGCCGCCACCGCAGCTGTTGCAGGACCGCAGCTGTTTATCACAGGGGTGTGTATTTTAGCATAACTAGCTGGGAACAAGACTGGTACATGCTCTTCCTTTGGATGTAAACTCCTCGTGGGAAGGCTTGTGGGATCAGGGACAGTGTGCAGTGCCTGCCAGGTGGGGTTTTACATCTGGCAGGTAAGGTTTCACTTGGTGAGGCTTTGCTTTTAACTCTAGCGCTGCCAGATGTATTATGTTTAAATAAACTTGATTTCGTTTCTCATCAGAAAAGAGGATTGGTGACACAACCTGTATCTACACACAACCTCTGTCTACACTAGTATTAACCACTGAATTTGACAGTGACACAAAAAAATGGTTGCTTTTGTTTTTTTCCCACATTGTCAGAGAAATAATATGCCCCAAACCATTTTACATGTTATTTTTTTGTCTTCTCTATACCCTAGACCTTCTCTGGGGTCTATTCATGATGCACAGCTCTGCACCACCTGCCCCTGGCCTGCAGGAACGTGGTGTTCCTGGACCCTTTTTGTCTGTATGAAGTGTAGAGGAGTGTGTGCATGAGGCATGGGAAGGCAGTTCAGAAATGAGATGCAGTCTGATTTTCTGTCTCCCCTCTTGCTCTGCTGGAAGGGGTTAGATCGCACCCATTGTAGTAATAAAATTATGATTTGTCTTGGAAAGCACTCATTTAGCTGCAAAGTTCCAGCTCACCAAAGTCCTTACCTCGAAGGTCAGCCAGCATTGGCATTCCACTGTGCCAGCCTGAACATGCCTGTTTAATGCCCATCATGTGTTACTCCAAAAAAGACACCCAATTCCCGGCCAGGTCACCCGACCCCCGCTGGGCACCTTGCCTCCTTGGCAATTACATTCCCAAATCCCTCAGCAGAAGGCACGAACTGCTGTGTAAACCTCAACATAAGCCACCTGTGTCACATCTGAGCCCCACCACAGGGGGTGCAGCATTGCCCACAGGGTGTTCAGGACCTGGAGGTGTGCTCAAAACTCCTGGTTGGACCTGTCAATGCCTGTCCCACAAAGCCAAGCAGCAGGAGCCAGCCCCTGGAGGGTGAGCTGGTTGTGTCTGTTGCTGAGCCTGGGATGTGTGGATTTCAGGAGAATGTTTGCGGGGCTCTCCCACGTGCCATGATGGGTGTGAAGCCCTGGGGTGCTGCTACACCTTCAGTGAAGCATCCAGGAGCATGTGAGCAAGGCATACCTGGCACTCAGCAAAGCAGCGCACTGAAGGCAGGAGGACATCCACTCTCTGCTGGTTCCTGGGGTGGATTTGTCTGGCATCTCAGCCGGTGAATCTGTTCCCATCTGCATATGTAATTCATGAGCAGTGAAGTACAGACATTTCCCTCATCTGTCCTGCTGAGTACCTGACCCACCAAGTCACAGCTTGTCCCTGGGATCTAGTATTTTAAACAGCAGTAAGAAGCAGGTGATCATCTGAATTTCAGAATAAATTCTTTAAAACTTGCTTGAGGTTCATGCTCCCAATCAAATATTTAAACCTGGCAAGAAAGGACAAGAAACTTGCCTCTAAGTAGCAGAAAAAAGACAAAACTTTAGCTTACTGAGGACTGCAGGCTGTGAATCCCAGAGAAACACCAGGACCCTGACCCCCTCAGTGATGGCAGTTAAATCACATTGTTTTCTGACTAGTTCTTCCTCAGAAATTTGGAACAGGCCACTCAGGGAAAGTAAGGAAATAGGGTAGTGCCTCAGCATGCTTATCTCTAGCAACCCAGCCAGGCATGCAGGACTTTTTGGGACAGTGGGGCTAGTAGTGTGGTGAGGCTGTGCTAGTCCTGGGGAGCCTAAGGAGCCCTTGTCTGCTCTTGATATTATGGGCTTGAGACAGCACCAGCAGGACATCAGGTCCTGGGGGATTCATGGGTAAAGACCAAGCTGACAGGGGAGAAAAAGATGGAGGACTGGTTTGCTGCATTTTTCCTCCTTGCAAGAAGCAGTAGGAGTGCAAGTATGCTTTCATTCATCAGCTGGAATGGCACATGGGGACTGACAAGGGAATGGGACACGTAAATGAGGAGGTACAAGTTGTCTGGGGAGAGTCAAAAACCTGCCTGCACACTCCTAGGGAGGGACAGTACCTGCCTGAGGTTGGTGTTGGCTCTTGTCAGCCAGCACAGTGACTGCTGGGCAGCCCCTCGCTGCCTGCTCGTGCCACCTCCGCTGGGCTCGTGCCTGTCCCCTGTCCTGCAGCACTGTCACAGTACTTTGTCACTTGTACTGTGCTTGTACATCATAGCCTGCGGCCTCCCTACACTTAGCAGCTGAAGAACTTGATGGTAACTGAAAGGATTTTTCCTTTTAGCCCATTTAGTTGAAGCTCTGTGTTTTGTCTCACTGCAGGCATTTGAGCCCTGATGTCAGCCCAGGCTGCGTTTGTCCAGCTGCACCTGTGGCTGCTGAGCTGCTGAATAAGATCCTCCACATACCAGGCTCCCAAAAGGCCAAGTGCTACTGCAGCAAAGTCCTCAGAACCTGTGCTCCTTGTTTTCTCACACTCTTTGGTGGATACTCAGAACTTTTTCCTGATACAGGTTTTGCATGAATATCCATTCACGTGATAAAATTGACAGCTACATCTTCTGTGTAATCAAATGAAATCTTATGTGGTATGATTTATTGTGAGTGTAATGGACAAGTAGAGTCAATGTTATCCTTTTCTATCCCATCAAAAAGATGAAGAAAAAACTCCACCCTGTAAATAACATGGAAACTGTAACCAAAACTTTTCCATTCCCTTATGGCCACTCCTTCATGTTATCAGAATGGTTTCGGTTGGAAGGGACCTTAAAGATCATCCAGTTCCAACCCTCCTGCCATGGGCCAGGACAACTTCCACTAGATCAGGTTGCTCAGAGTCCCATCCAACCTGGCATTGAGCACTTCCAGGGATAGGGCATCCATGCCTTTTCATTGTTCCTGTGTCTCAGCACTTTCACAGTGAAAAATTTCCTCCTAATATCTGATATAAACTTAACCACTTTCAGTTTAAAATCATTCTTCCTTATCCTGTCACTACAGACCTTGATAAAAAGTCCCTCTCCATCTTTCCCACAAGCTCCCTTTAGGTACTGAAAGGCTGCAATAGGTTCTCCCCAGAACCTTTTCTTCCCCCGGCTGAACAACCTCTCAGCCTGCCTTCACTGGAGAGGCGCTTCAGCTCTCTGATCATCTCTGTGGCCAAAAACACATCCCAACCTTTTTACAACAAGAAAATACCCCTCTAAACACCCTATTCTGGACACATCTTTGTTTGCCATAAGGTGTGGCTCTTTGGTAGTTTTTCTACAAGACCAGTGACACCACTTGGTGCTGGGGGTGTCTGCCAGGATGTGAGCTTTCTGGGTAGGTGCCATTTCTTACAGGCAGCATCACTTAAAAATGAACATTTTAAAGCCCATGTAATTTCCAAATGAGGCACAGTATTAATAAAGTGACTCGGCAGACCCTCAGCCTCAGGGGAAAAAATGTTTTAAAGCAGAGGTAATAAATCCTTATCCTTGATTTGTAAAAATAAGGCTTTTGGGGAGAAGTGTCTCTCTATATGTAGATGCTTACTTTTGGAAGCAGCTGGCCGAACCTGTAAGTGTGAGACCAGAAGAGCTGTAGGAAATTCCTTATTCCATGTTTGAATATGAGCCCAATTCATTGTTTTTGTGGAAATCTCATTGGCTTCTTCCTGTGCCCAAATGTGTGCTGGTGCTGTATCACCTCTCAGCCAGAGACCCCAGATAATATTTAAACTGGGGGCAGTGGCAGGGACTAAGGGGGAAAATCCTGAGCACAAGAAGCAGCACGCAGGAACCTCTCTATCAGCTGGGAAAGGAGACAGTAGGCGGCAGTTCTAGAGTTTTCCTCTGGATTCAGCAGTACTGTTATTCTTGGCTAGAGGGAAATTACAAGATTGGCAGGGATGGTAAGGATTAGCTTAAACACAACGTCATTCTATACTCTAAGAAAAACCTAGTGAGAATATATGCTCATGTTTTACATAACTTTTTTAGATACAACCAATGGATTTCCAGATATAGTGCCCATCCATCTAGTTATTTAATCTGAGAAGGAAATACTCTGCTGTACTTGTGAATAGCTCCCAAGTTTTGTTTTGCATCATGAGACCTGAAGCAGTCTCTGACTCTGATCTTCACATCATCTTAACTCCTTTCTGGGAGCCAAATAAACCCACTGAGCCCAGCAATGTGAGGTTTGCATTGTGCCAGTGCCTTCCTTGCTTCTTCACAGCCTGGCTTCCCATTTAGCTGCTGCATCTTACTTGCAGCCAGGCCTGGGGACAGCAGCTGCCATTCACATGTGTTGGAGGTTATTTCCAGGACCATTCAGCTTCATGGTGAAAGCTCCATAAAGAAAGTTAGGGGAACTCCACTTGCTCTGCAGAGGATGTGTCTGTGTGTTGAAGACCCAACAGCCTGACACATGAGCTTGACAAACACATGACTAATAAGGGCTGGTGTAGCTGAGGCTTTCCACTGTTGTGCTTATTCCAGGGCCAAAATGGAGCTTTTAGCTATGTAAATTGTCATGCCCATGTTCTCAGCCAGTGCCACTTCTGCCTGTCTCACAGGCTGTTCACCAAGCACCTCAGGGAGCAGAGAACACAGGGTGGTGACCCCCAGCCCCCTCTAGGGAAAGACCAGCCTGCATTCTCACTCCCAAAAGGCAAGGAGGGAGGCCTGCTGTGCACAAACAGCTGCTGTTGCTGAGGATATCAAAAGTCCTACGAGAAAAGCCTTGTTAAAGTATAAACCTAAACTTTGTCCTCTGCAGTGCAGGTCAAAGTACCCAATAACTATCTGAGGTATGTACCAGAAGTGCCATTAAACACCTCGTACACCCAGCCACTTAATTTCTGAATGCCCCCTGCCTTTTCATGTTGCCTTTTTTATTGTGCTTTAAACTTTCTTATATTTGTATAGTGACAGCATGAAAGCCAGGGGACCTCACCTGACCAAGTTTTAGTCATAAGATTGCAGTCCTAATTGTTAGCACAGATCAAAAGCATAAAACACCATGACATCTTATACAGTGTATATAAAAACAGACTGTATCAAACTCTTCCATTAAAAAAAAACCCCCGCCTTACTATCCACTAATTATAATAAATGGGTAAATGTGGAAGCTTTTGTGATTAAAGTGCCCTAAATCAACTTTTGAAATGAGGTATACAGCTTAAAGTTTATTGTTATTTTTAAATGTTTAATCTACAAAAATATCTGAACAATATTTTTAATTAATAGAGCGATAAAAATGTTTTGAATTTCTTGATTGAACACAAACCATTGAGTATGTTTATTAAGAAGAAAGGTAACAAATAATAATTGTTGGGAAAGTACTGGAAGCAGACAAGCTCCTTCCCTGTTCTTTAGGCCTCAGCAATGTTCCTTATTGTGAGTTTTTCATGGAACTGCATCCAGAAGGCAGATTACTCTCCAGCTGACAGATTTGAGACTGGTGCCAGCAGCAGACGTGGCCCTCAGAGAGACCAGAACTGCCCCACTGCCACAGAGGCAGGAGGGAAATCTTGTAGGCAGTGAAAGGGCAAAGACTAATTTTTATTACACACTTTATGATAATTATTAAAAGCCTCAATTAAATCTATACCCTACAGTAAATCTGGGTAATGAACAACAGCGGTGTTGGAGAGAATTCTCTTTCTCCCTCACAGCCCATGTGCAGTTTAACCTCAGCTGGGAGCTCAGCCCCACAGAGCTGCTCCTCAATCCCCTCAGAGAACTGGAAAGTGAGAAAACTGGGGGGCTGAGATCAAGATGGGCAACAGGCAAAAGCAAAAGCTGTGCACAAGCAAAGCAAAGCAAAGAATTCACTCACTGCTTCCTGTGGGCAGGCTGGTGGTCAGCCCTTCCCAGGAAAGCTGGGATGATGAGACTTGGGAATACAAGCACCATCACTCTGAACTCTTCCTCCTCCTTCCCCCAGCTCTACCTGCTGAGCATGGCAGTCTATGGGATGTGATAGCCTTGGGTCAGTCAGGCTCAGCTGTGCAGCCCTGGACTCCTCACAAGGGTGAGAGGCACAGCAGGCCTTGTCTCTGCCCAACTAGAATGGAACATCCCTGTGTTATCAACTGTTTCCAGCACAAGTCCAAACCACAGCTCCACTCCAGCCACTCTGAATAAAATGAACTCAATCCCAGCCAAACCCAGCATACCTGAGAACTGGCTGCTGGACACAAAGTCACACCTGGCACAACCTCCATGGCTTGGAATATGCAAATTCCAAAGTGCAGCAGACATTCCTGTGCTGTGCTGCAGTTATGGCAAGAAGCTTACTGTGCTCAGATCTGCCAGCAGTGACTACGTCTGGCTTGGGCCAAACAATGATTTGGAAATAAAACAGAGTGGGCAGTGCAGACTTCCAAAGGACAAAGATAACAGGGTATAACCTCTAATTGCTAAAAACAGTCTCATCATTACTATCTTGTTATCCAGTAATGAAAAAGCTGTTCAGATACTTTTCGTGTTATCTAGAGCTAAGAGACCTTTTCTGTTTAATTTCACCATGTGGTCCACTGATTCTACTGATATGAAAATCTTCAAGTTTTAACTACAAATAATATGTGGCTGTAGAATGGTTTCAGTTTATTGCCATCAAGGTCTCTGCAAAAGAAAAGCACAGACTCACTACATCACTACACTGACGCCCATAAGTTGTCAGGGTATGAATTTGTGCTTTCCACTGAGGGATTTCAGTGTTTTTCAAATAAATCTTTAAGCTCTATAGCCTCTCCAGTTCTTTCTACATTGATTTTAACACAGACAATAAAGCTGCTTTGTTACAGAACCACACACAAGAAAAATAATTTTTAAAAAAGAAACAAAAATCACTGTTTGAATACAGCTTTAATACAAAAAGTTTATTTTCTCTACAAGTCAAGTTAACCGGTGATAAAAATAGTTAAGAAGTTTTTTTCTTTTTTGCCTTAAAATTCTGATCTGGCTGCAGCTGTGTTTTAGGGTACAGGTCCCTTGGCAGACAGGGTTGTAGATGGCAGTTCCTCACATCCAGGGTTCCCATCCTTCCCAGACCCTGCCAAGAATATTGGGGTCTGTCGCTTGATCGATGAGGCATCTCACTTGGGTCTCCTCTGAAAGTCCATCCTCAGGCTCTTTGGCTCTGAGATCATGGTTAGGGTTACCACGAGCCACAGCTGCAAAATCATTATAAGCAGGAGACTTCTCATGGCCCAGACGCAGCTCATCGCTGAAATTGAGAACACAAAAATAAGCTCTTACTAAAAGAAACAAGCAAAAAAAATCTGAGATGGATTTTTAAATACAAAACAGCACTTGAAAAATAAAGCTTGAATTGAGATCAAGATGGGGAGGCTGCTCAAAAGCTGTAGAAGGCTTGGGCAGTGAAGACTGGTGGTTTCAGGGGCTCTTTAGTAGTGGATATTTACCATGAATATGCCAGTCTTGTCAAAGGTCTCCAGCTGAAAGGATGCAGCAGTTCACATCCAAACTGTTGATCTCTTTACCTGCTCTCCTGATTTGTGCCTATAACAAGTACTTTGCTGCCTTTTCCAGTTCAGCCTTGACCGCAAAAGGACTCCTCCCAAATCCTGCACTTTTCAATATTTGTACGGTTTTAAAACAGGCTTGCTTTCTTTGCTTTTCTATCTTTCCCCTGATTAATCCAAAATGACTTTTTAAGAGAGGATGGAAGGGATTAATTGTACTTTTAACTGAACTTAAAAGACATTCTGGTTTGAGCCAGACTTGACTAGACTGACATAAATAACCTGAGAATGCCACCAGATTTGAATTTGATGTTTCTTGTAAGCAGCTTTCCTCCACACCTCCCCTACAGTTGGTACAGGTTCCATTTCAAGCAATTCTCAACCAGAAGCATATATTAATTTAAATATTATCCCTACCCTAAAAGCAGTGGAGACAAACATAAAGAACAGTGGGCCTGAGGAGTATGACATTAAGCAGCCTGACAGGGAGGGGAGGCATGTGTTGCCAGGAGCAGTAAAACTGCTCAGAAGGCCTGATCTGGAGCAAGAAAACTCACAGGGAGATATCTGGTGTTTTGGCTGGCAGGGTGATTCAGAGAGCTTGTACGTGGACCAAAATTATTCTGACAGAAGGTTTGCTGAAATTTTGCCCTGTCTGTCTCTTCTCTTTTCCTAGCTACCATTCTATCCAAAGGGAGCAAAATCTGACACAGGAGCCTTCTTAGTGGAGCAACGTAAAGCAAAAGGAGAGCATCTTACCAAGTGATTATTGCTGGATTGGCACCTGTAAGCTTTCTTCTGACATAGCTGACCTTTTGCAAAGGGTACCAGTTTACTTCAGTTGTGTTTATTTCCTTAATCCATGTGCCTCCTTTTTTCAGCTGTCTTTGTTCAAAGTTCTAAGGAGGAAACACATTTGTCCCATTTGTCATAAATCACACACTTGAAAAAGGCTTTTAAGCCGCAGATCATAGCAAGTCAAGCCAGTATCTTAACTGCAGATGCAGTGGAGGACAAAGCAGTGAGATAATATCTAACTTGCCTATGACTTTAATTTACAGCTGAAGTTACTGAAGTGCAACTAGTTTCAGATATTTTTCTCTGTAACTATTAGTTTGATATATACAGTGCTGTTATGCAAATTAAGAGGCTGAATGCAAAAAGTTGGAAATATTTATGCTGGTGCCATAAGTGGCATAACATGATTGAGAGTTACCCGCTTCTTTAGGTTTATCATGAAAGATAAAAAACAGTACACTGATAACACAGACATATGCTACTGGCTTTTGTGCATCAATATAGAATTCTATCATTTAAAATACTTTAGAGTTCAGTGTCTCTGAGAACTTAATAAAATAAAGAAAGAAAAAAGGAGTACTGAGAGTGAGCCTCAAGGAATACTTCCTTTTTCATCAGTTTTATTCTTATAACAGTTCAAGAATTTTCACAGGAAGAAAAGCGAAAGAAAACAAAACCCCACCTTCCAGTCCAAAGAAGGCTCTTTTACAAACACATCCATGGTGCTGATGAGGAGGTCTGGATCTGAACGGTAAGCCCTCAGGGCATGCACCATCACACTGTAAATGAGTCCCCACTCTTTCACTGGCATCATCAGATTAACAAACTGGCGAGTCAGGCGAAAGGGCATCAACTCTGGCACACCCAAGAACTAGCCAAGGGGAAGGACAGTCAAAAGAAAACAAGAAGTAAGAAGCCTTGGAACTGAAGGGTTAAATGGGAATATTTTATTCTTCTTAAGATTTGAAACCCTCTTTGCCACTTCACTGAAAATAACATGCAAAAGTAGAACTGATCCAAGTTGTGACATCAAAGCTCTAGTCATGAGTATTCAGTGACAGTGGTTGAAACCATGGCTGTAAAATACCACCATATTGTGTCTGTGGACTTCCAGAGCTCACTGCTTGTCTGAGAATATCCGGACTCAGATATTTTATTGACTAGAAATAACTTGCCAAGATTATTTCGCACCAGAACAATGGGAACCTGAAGAGCATAAATTTAGTACTGAGAACACACGTGTAATCACACATACCAAATGCAAAAGCTGTAACAAATTAGTTGAAAACAAATAATACCTGTGTGGCTGCACCAAAAGCGTATCCAAAGTCTATTCCCACCATGCCACCTGTCTCCTTGTTAATCATGAAGTTGGACAGATGCCGGTCTCCAATGCCAAGTATCCAGTGGCTGATGCACATCAGTGCATGGGAGCTGGCAAAGTGGGAGCGCAGGGCCAGGAAGGCCTCGGGAGATGTGCTCATTTTCACAAAGGCTCGCCTTAACAGAACAGAACCCGCTCGGTGAGTGCGGAGAAACACCAAGGTTTGGTTTGTTTCACACCGCGCAGCCACCAGCAGCACTTACCGCAGCAGGTCTTCTGGAACGCTGCTCTCCCTGCTTCTGAAGGATGTCACTGCTTCTGTACGGCTGGCATTTCTGCAAAGGAGGGGAGGAATAAAGGTGGCTGCTGAAATAACAGCCTGCTGGATGTTCAAAGTCAAGATACGGTCAGCAGCGTGCGGTGCCTACTCCAGTAAACAGCACAGCAAGCCACAAAGGGTTCACCCCCAAATTTTATCTGATATTAGAAGTGCCTCATCCTCCCTCTTTCTCCCAACAGTTCCAAATCCAAAAGAATATGTGTATTTTCCTCCAAATTAAGCTGATGGGTTAAGTTTTAATAAAGCAATGCAATCATGTTCTTTCTGGCTGGACAGTCTCTTCCAAGCAGAGGAACCAAGGCCCCAGTTACATCTCTCAGCAGCAGGCTGAGGCTATGACACTAGAAACTAGTGCAGCAGAGGGGAAGCAACAGAACTACAGAACTGGTGCTGAGGGCACTCATGCCATGCAGATTTGGGGCAGGAGGCTTTGTCCTAGCCCATATCCAGTTCTGAATGCTTGTGAGAGCTGAAATGTGCCAGGTGCTTTCCTTCCACTCTACTTCCCTCTGAAAGGAGCAGAGTTGAGAAATACAGGACAGCCCTTTGATGCAGCAGACTGAAGATGAGTGGGGGTGATTGGGAATAACTATAAAAGCACATTCTGGATCTGAATACAAGTATTAATTCAGTTAAATGAGTCAAAGTTTTCCTTTAAAAAGCAAGACACTTGCTTAAGCAGGTTTTGAGCTTATAAGAAATGCTCTGGACACTTCACTTTACTACCCACAGTGCTAGATCTATTTAAGGGTGGAAGTTCCTCTTAGAGGATGATCAAGTTCAGAACCTAAACCACCAAATATTCTTTAATTCTCAGTGAATCATGATGATTTTTCTCTGGCCAACTCCAGCAGATGCTCAGGCTCTGAGGCAGCCTACCTAACTGCATAATCAGGAACAAGACGCCTAGAAAATAAAGTTGAAGAGCAGCATCTGCTTCTAGGCACTTTCTAAAGGAAGTGAGCAAGCTTCTGGAAGCATTTCTGTACTCTGGTAAGATTTTGGCTAGAGGAATTTTGCAAAGCATCTCCAGGAAGACAAGGCAGTAAAATGAGCAAAAATCACATCCAACCATCATATCATAACGCAGATCATACTTTTTTTCCTGGAATTTCTACATCTCTGCGTGTGTGCACACTCCAGCTTCTGTATTTCACTGGCAGTTCTCTTCTGAAACCTACCTGTACATAGCAAGGTATCGAGAGATGCCCTGTGCCTTCCCACCCATCCTGGACAGCCACTCAGAATAGGTAGCACGAGGTCCTCTGGGGCTAGGCATAAAAAAAGAAGAAAAGTATCAATGAATTCCCTGTATCTCACCTCTCTATCTGATTATCCACAGGCTGTGTGCTGCTCTGACCCATGAGATTTTTATGCAAAGGAAAAGTCAGGAAGCTACAGCCTACATTAAGTTTAGCCTTGCTGTGAAAATGAAGTTTATGCAGAGTATAGGCTGATCTATTCATCTCCTTTGCCCCAGCTTTGAACACACTCCAGTCGTATCTGACAGAAGATTAGACATCTCAAAGGTGTTAATTTCTCAATAGGTACTCTAAGTACCTCCAGAAGAAAGATCCAAAATAATTTCTCCAGGGAGGAAAAGGGAGATTTTTGAGTCTTGTAGCCTTTGAGAAGCATTATGCAGTCCACCACAGTACATGCTGCCCTTTGTCCTTCCAAATGAGCAGGGAATGCAGGAAGGCAGTTTGGTATCTCCTCAGTGTGCACAAGAGAGGAGGAATGGGTGCTTGAACTTAGGGTATTAATCCTAAGAAACCAGTATTCTTTAGCTGCACTGCTTATGAAATAATTTGATATTTTTCCCCCATGTTAACTCAATACATCAGACTTTAAACTTCTATTTCAGAGAGGCAGCAACTTAGCAGAGCAGCCACCTTCTCTCTTCCTTCCAAAGCATGCTTTGAGATAGAGAATGCCATTCCCATTTAAGAAGCATTTATCAGTTACAGACTGTAGCCCATCACTTTGGGATAAAGAAAAGGATTTCAAAAATTCAGAAAGTTGCTCCCCCTCACCCCAACCAAAATTTTCATTTGTGAATGCTGTAACTTAACCATAGCTCAGTATAAAATGTCTTAATTGTCTTGACTGAATAACATATGGGAAAAAATTAAATTATATATATACAATAAAGCAAAGTTTTTCTTTTAAATAAATTATGACCTCCTTTTAGAAAGATACTGATCTTCTGCATTGAGCATATGATAAATCTCCTCCCCTCACAAGATGGTTACATATGAATCTTCCTTCACTTTCCCACTCAGTGAATTGAGATGAACTTTCAGAACAGTGAATCAGACAGCAGTAATGCAGGAACTCTAGCAGTTCCTAAACTGCTCACAAATCCAATAACCATGGAAATAAAGACTCTTTGGAGTCCAACCTCCACGCTGGAGTTTCCTCCAACCTGCCCCATAAATGTTAACTAGTAAAAATAAATGATGACAACAACACTCAGACAAACCCAAACAGAGATTATGTAACTAAGAACCATGTTTGTAAATTAAACCACATTTCTAAACTTCAGTACAGAACTCGGCTGAAATGCTAGAATTAAATAAATTTTAAAGATATTAAACCTGCAATTACAATCACAAGAAAGCAATATAATTTATTCAAACCCAGCATTTGTATCAAATCAGAGAGTGCTCTGTTACAGTTGTGTTCAGTGCATTTGCTGCCAACTTCCATCCCCTATCACTAACTCACTGCTGAACTCAGGTTCTGAATAGCTCTGTCTCTACTCCCTTCCCCTGCCCCCCTTTGACCTAAGTCCATTTCCTGCCTGATCAAATCAAGAGATCAAAATCCTCTGCTTGTAAAATCAATCTGCTGATAAGGAAATGGTGATGATAATGACGTCACACATGATTATAATTATAAGCCTCTTGTTTAAACAAGCTGGGTGGAGGATATTCCAGCTACAATGGCACTCATTAAACAAACAGTTGCCAATTAGTAATTTAGGTCAGGAAGTACAAACTGCCTCCTTGCTTATAAGTGCTTTTCTTTTATTCTTTAATTAAAAAAAAAAAAAAAAAAAGAAAATAAAATCCTGCCACAAGACTGACAGTTATCCAAAACCCCATTAGAGCAGACAGCTAAACCAACCATCACCTGTAATAGCTGGTATCTTCCTCTTCAGACATGCTATTCTTAAGGAATTCTTTCAAGGTACAAGTATTTTCCAGCCACTTGATGAGTCCCAGTCTAGAACAAAGTAAGTCAGAGATAAAAAGTAGCTCAGAGCTGAACTTTAGAGGAACACCACAAATGGGAAGCAATACAATCCAGTGCCTGTTAAAAGAAGATTAAAAGCTACCAATTTCAATATACTATGAAAAGCAGTTTCCAGACAAAGCAATTTCAGTGTTGCTTAAAAGGAAAAGGAAAAAAATAAATTAAGCCAAGGACCAAACACTCAATCTGAATCTGGCACACAGAATTCCTACTTTCCAACATCCCAAAAGTAATAGATGTTAACATAAGGATTTCTGTCCCTTCAAGCTAAATGCCTACCTTGATGTCATGGGGATGACCTGATAAGTTTTTAACTGCATATTTCTTTGGCTACACGTAGCATCTTGGGAAAGGATAATGTTCATGACATCAAAGAGCTGCTCAATGCGTTGGTCTTGCCGCAGGTCTTCTCCACCTTTGACAAGAAAAGGATACTCCTGCTCATCACTGCCTCTGATTGTTATATGTTTTGGCTTCCTCAAGGATTCCATCACACTTATCTGGGAAAAAGACAGGAAAAAGAAAAATATTTGTGACAGAAGACTTGGTCCTACAGAGTCATCACTGGAATTCAGCATATCTGTCATTCCTAGATGACATAATCAAGTTACTCAATTAGAAAAACAAATGCCCACTTGCAGCCCTTCCTTTGTATGCTGCAAGATGTGTAAACAAGCAATGATCCTGCTACTACCAAATTCTTCAAATGGTATATGGACATAGATTTATACCACACAGGACTTTGACTCAATCTTAAAAACATACCCGTTCATCAAATCCAGAGATTTTTGCGTGGTACTCTGGCAGTGGTTTCCCTTTTCCGTCGTACTGACCTGAAGTGGTAGTGGAAAAAAATATTAGTACATGGCCTGGTGTTATTTTAAAGTGTGTTTAACACCAGAACACACAGCCAAATGTTTTGTCAAATTGGTAGAATGACAACTATGAAGAAAATATTTTTAAATGCGTAAGAAAGATCCAACATACACATAGTATGACTTTATCTGTGAATCACTGATACCCTTTCCTTGTTTAGCTGTTAGAATCAAGTTCTTGGTGGTTTCAGAAGACACAACATTTTTTGAGCTGGATTTAAACATGTATTAGATTTATATATCAGATTTCCTGGAGTCAGGCCTTTAGAAAATTATAGATCAGATTTCCTGGAGTCAGGCCTTTAGAAAAATACTAAATTCTTAGGTAAGAGATACAAGCTTAGATACAATTTTAAAAATTGGGACTACAGCTTAAGAATGGATTTAAGAGATAATGAGTGAACAGTAAGTATTTCAAGTAAGGCCAGATAAGGCTTAAGATGAGAGAGAAGGGTCATATAGCCAATATAAGAAATAAAGCTCAAGGGCAACTTTCTTCTAAGGGACAATTGACTGTCAACACTGAAGGGGAACTTACCAGGAACCTCCAGCTCATTCCTCAAGAACTCAGCTTTGAATTCACTCATCCATGGCGAACATTCTTTGAGGTTCCCAGGTTCTTTATGGGCTTTGTTCATTTTTGAATAGAGAGAAGCTGCAATCACCTCGAAGTCACTAGTCTTCATATCCAACAGTTCTGAACCACCTCTGCCAAAATGATGATCCAGGTCCTTCCCAAAAGCCTAACAATCATTTATAGGAAACAATCCTGTTTACACAGTGCTAGAAACTACCCAAAAGCACCAAAAGGGTGCCTTCCTATCTATACACGTCTTGATTAGATATTAGCAAGAAACTATTAATAAAAACCAGATCTGGCTGCCCAGAGAAGCTGTGGATGCCCCATCCCTTGGAAGTGTTCCAGGCCAAGTTGGATGGGACCCTGAGCAATCTGGTCTAGTGGGAGGTGCCCCTGTCCATGGCAGGGGTGCTGGAACCAGATGATCTTTTAAGGTCCCCTCCAACCCAAACCATTCTGTGACTCTATGAAATGTTTTACATGTTTTATTTACTATCAGATTTACCATTCATGGATTTATTACTGCCTAGCAATAATTCTGGACATGTATAAAATGTATAAAACCACATTTTAAAGTATTTTAAATATCCGGATAAAGGAAAAGAGCAAAGTTTTGGACATGGATCCATTTAATGAACAAAATAAGTATTATCTACAAAGAGTTAACTGAGTTGACTTCCTGTGTTCATAATTCAAGGTTCTGGAAAAACCAAATGTTCCTTCTTGGGCCAGGTATTAATGGCTTGGAAAGATATTTTTTTCTAATGCCTGATTATTTTTGTACCAAGTTATGAAGACACAGCTATTTCACTGTAGTAAAAGAAAATACCAAAACATTATCCTTTTGAGGAGACTGCTACAGCTAACATCATCTTTATCACTAAATCTATTTCCAGATTATGAGCCTGAAGTACTCCATATAGCAGAGCAATTTTATGTGTCAGTCAAGAGCACAATTTGTTTTCTCCCCAGCAAGGACACTAGAAATGATAGTTATTCTCACAGCACGCTTTGTTTCTTCTTAATAATGCATGGTGAAAGCAAAGAATTCAGAGCCTGTGCACCATCACCTTGACTTTTCTGCAGTTACTCTCTGCTCTCCCTCATCCCTTTAACAGAGGGGAACAACCCTGATATCTCTCTCCACCATCTCTCTTGCTCTTCTCCCTGTATCCTCTAATACTGCACATCTCAGCGTTTTAAAGAGCCGTGGAATTTTTTTTCTTTTTTTTGTGTGGCACACAAATAATCCAAACAGCCTTTGTGCTTGTGCCTGCTATGTCCCTTGCCCTGCATGTACCCTGTATAGCACTCCCCTCTCCCTACCCCCACCCCTGACACCAGCACATCCTGCACATTCTTATCCCCCACTCTGAAGTTTAAAGCCATTATCATCAAAGATCCATCTTATCTCACAGCAACACATTCAGAGGGCTAGTGTGCCCCTAAACTCCCAACTCCCCTTTCTGCTTCATTATCACCTCACCTCCTCCCGACTCCACCTTACTCTCATCCTCCACCTTTCCCACTCATGGGGAAGGAATCTCCCTGCAGACACCCAGGTTAGTTTATCTAATGCTAATGTGGCACAAGGATGGCCACAATGGGAGAGAGCTGGAGGCACCCCGCCCTGGCCACGGGGCCATGCACATACATACAGCCAGAGCCTCCTTCTACAGGAGGATCACTCTCCTGGCCTCAGCAATCTGCAGCTCAGGGATTTCTGGACCCGGGAGTGTGCATTTGGATGTAAAAGCTCTCAAAGCATTGCCCCCTCTCCGTGTTGTTTACCTGCTTGCTATTTTAACCCATGAAAGCATCTAATAGCCTGCAGCAGGAGTTCAGCACCTAAGTGTGCACTGAATGAGGAAACACTCCTCACCGGTGTGAACCTGCCACTTCTATAGAGTATTTACTTCATGTTTGGCACTCCTGATAGAATCAGAATTCCTAGGGTTGGAAAATACCTTTAGGTTCAGCAAGTCCAACAATGGGACTGATGTCAAGAGCTTTATTGTATCTGGCACCATTGCATCTTTTCCAACTGGAGGAATGCTAAAGTCGCTTGCAAAGTGGTTACTCTGTACCTCTGAAGACTCTTGCCACTTTGAACCTCATACAATTTTACTGTATTTGTGCTGAGAACACTGCAGAGGAGGACTATAAGGTTCAAGAAGCAAGAGTCAGAGAAGGCTGTTATGCCAATGTACAAATCCATGTTTAGTTCTCTATTCTTAATAATGATGAACATTTGCTTTTCTTTCTTGACTACTCATGAGTTTTCATAGCTGATGTTTTCAAAGAGCCATCACAAATCAAGACTTTGCTCTTGAACTGCAATAGTCAGCTAAAATACATAGACTTTCTAATGATATTAGGGTAATTACATTTTCTTGCCACATATGTCACTTCATTTTCTATGCTGAGTTTCACCACTTTGGAATTTAGTCAGTTTTGTAAAGTCTTTTCTTTAATTCCTCACAGTTGTAACTCTTCTGTATAAGTAACTTCGTATTGGCAGCAAATGTGAGTAGTACAATACAGCAAAACTCCCTAAGGTGCTCATAAATCCTTGGCAGCAGGGAATAAAAAACAAGGCCAGATTCCCACGGATGATTAGAGGCTCAGGTCCTATAAACCTGCAACATGCAGGACAGGAGAGGCAGAAGCTGTGTAAGACAGAACATTTATCCCTGCAGGGCAGTTAGAAGTGGGAACTATGTTAAGTCCATGGCTTCTAGCAAAGAAATCCCAGTCCTGTACTCCTGACTGGATCAAGTCTCATCAAGTCCTGCAGCACCTGTAAAAGCTGTGATCTGGTTCTCTCTTTTGACTTTCTATTGCCTTCCAGAAAAGCTATGATGCCAACAGTACTCAGTAACCACATATACCTCAATAAACCTTTTCCTCATCAATCCAAGGCCAGGAGCCTCCAAATCTCCCAAATTCTTGTACATTCCTTCATACATTTCCTTAAGCTTCTTTTTGTTTCTCTGAGGTTTTGACAACTCATTTTTGACATCTTCAGCCCAATCCTGCAAAGAGAAGAAAACAGATGAGTACTGATTTATTGACCCTTGCTCTTCACTCAGATTGCACTGAGGTTACTGTATTTACTAATAGTCAACTATTATGTTGACTATATTATGTGTGTTTTGACAAAAAAAAAAAAAAAAAGAGCAACCAGAAGACTATGGAAATATTTTCCTTTCATTCTATGTCTTGATAAAATGTTTCTACTTTATTATGATAATTATGTTTACTACCATAATGTTTAGTGCTAAGAAAGCCTCTGTGGGGCCAGAAATGGCACCAAACAGGACAAGAATCCTTTGGACAAACAAGTCAGAACATAGACAGAGATGCCCAGCAGGGAAAGGGCATAAGAACACAAGTAACTACAAAGCACTCACTTAAGTACTACATAAGTAGTTGAAAACAAGTTGTCCAAAATTATAAAGATGGCCACAAATGATAATTCTGTAAGGGTTTCAGAATGATGAAGGAAGACTGACTGTGGGGCAGGGCACAGACCCTGAAGGGGTGGAACAGAACATCCAGCTGGCACAAGGGAGGGAGCCCATCACCAGTGAAAGCTGCTGACAGCACCCCAACATCATCATCATCGTGAGCTGGTGCTGGGCTGAACCACTTCCTGTAGCTGTGGTGTCAACTGAACTGTGTCAGGCTCTGCCCAGCACTTGCTCTTCTGAACAGAGGGAGAGTGAAGGGGAAAGGGGAAAAAATACACTTTACCTTGAAAATCATTACAGGACTAGAGAGCTGCTCCAGGGAGCGAACAAAATCTTGAACTACTCCTCCTCTATCCAACTTACTCTTGATCCTTTAAAAGAAGAGAAAAATGCATCACAATGCAACAGGAACTACCATCACCACCTCACCTGCAGATAAGCAATGATCTAGACTGTCTGCTATAGACAAGAATCTGATAAAATAATTCAGGTGTAGGTAGGCAAGACTCCCTCAGAATTCCCCCTTGGGGTGCATGACTGTTTATATGTTGACTAAATAGGCCACACAGCTCCCAGTTTTTAAATTATATGTCTCACTATGAAAATAGGAACTTGGTGGGTGAGTGGAAAGCATGCTTGAAACAGAGACACAGGCATTGACCAGACCATGCACCCTGTCAGAACAGTTACTGAAGGTGATACTATCTGTATTTCTATTTTCAGCAAAAATTTATTCAGCAAATGTATCAAATTTGAGAAAATGGCAAAATGACACCCAAAATTTTTAAGAGTGGTTCTACAGCATTGTGTCATTGAAACTGATTTTTGCCTGGAGATTAACTCAAGAGTTACTGTAACTCTTTTGCCAAAAGGGACAAGGGAACACTTGTAAGAGAAGCTGCATGTTGCACACTGAATAAGCAGAGAACACCACAGCCAAGAGCTGTCATTCCCAAGATAGCATGCATCCATTTCACTGCCCTCTCTGAAGTCTGGTATGAGCATCTATTCTATTTAAACACAGCTGCTTTCTCTTGGTATTGGAAAGATGATATATGTTCAATACCCCAGAATTACAAGGAAAAAGGGGTTGCCCCTCTGCAGTCTGTTTTATCTTGGGAAGACTTTTAACTTCCAACAGCCTGGGGACTATATGCACCCAACACTTAATGAAATTTCATGCCACCAATTTGAGTATGTCTGACACTGACAGAGCTGATGTATGGCATTTCTGTGCCTTTAAATGAAAACTTAAGACTACCCTCTAATATTTCTTGTGCTTGCTAAACAAAAGAGTTTGAGTAGGAAAAATAAATGAATCTGTCAATTCCTGAATAAAAAAATACACAAAAGAGCTACTCCAATTGCAAATTCACCTTTCTACAAACTCCTTGTTCTTGCAGCCAGCTGCAGTATCTTTGAAGCAGTAGCTTTCACTGCTGATCATGAAAGGGTAGATGAGTGCCTGGGGATAAGTATTTGCAATCTCTTCAACAGTATGTTGTACAGCTACTGCTTCATCCTTGTCAAGTAGTGCCATCATCTGGCTAATCCAACCAATGAACTGCCAACAGGGAACTGAAGAAAGCTGCAAAAACACAGACACTGCTTTCATCTTTGGTCCTCCTCAAAAATACCAAACATAGCAAACAAACAAAACTGCTCCATGGTGCAGCCTGACAGATAAACAAGGAAACAGAGAATGTCAACTAGGTGTGCAGAACATCCTCTAATGAAGCACAGATTTAATTATTACTATCACTACTACTACCACCGTCACTACTGCTTAACAGGTTTTCCATTATAAAGATTTGCAGCCTGTTGATCAATATGAGGCTTTAGACTCAAACTTGTGGCTTTTGTCTCTGGATGCAATACAAAAATTTTTGATCACACGCAAACAACTCAAAAATCTGAACTAATTCAGTTCCAGCACCATTGGGTTGAAGTCCTGATTTGAGTGAAAAATACCAGGAAGGAGAACACAAACTCCTATTACAGTTTTGTCCTTTGTTAATCTTTAAGCACTTCTAATAGAATTAAAGATCAGATTGCCAGTATTTATTTCACAGAAAGACAGAGGATAGGATAAATAAATGCTTGGTGAACTCCCTTTCTGGGTGAGATTTGTCAGCTGGTGTCAGGTTCTGTTTGAACTATTGGTGTTTCTCTTTGGCCACACCTTGTGCACCTCAGCCATTTCTGCTATTTTCTCAGTTCCTTGGGATAACTAACCCAAGTTTCTGCCTCACTTGAGCTCCTTCTCTGAAAGGGCCTGTTGCTCTGGGAGCAGCAGCACAATGACAGGGGCTTGAAAAGGCAGGCAGGCCAAGGCAGGAGCAGGCATGAGTCACAGAGAAGGTCTCAGCTTATCTGTCCCACAGCAGCAGGGAAGGCTCATGCTATCCTGCCATGGAACAGCAATGGAAAGACAGGTTGTAGAAGGAAGGAAGGAAGTGGGAAATACAAAGGAAGACAAAGCTGTAGTAGCCTCTGAAGTGAAGAAGGACAGGGAGAGGTGGGTGACATAGAATGAGTCTGGAAAAGCTGCTGGCTTCCTGCATACAGGAAACTCAGTCTACAGGAGTAAGATACATTCGTCACCCTAATGCTAACCACCTTTGTCAGCCCACTTAGATTGTTCTGAAGAAAAAGAAAAACGACAAAGCATACCATAGCTGTTCTCCAGCAGCTCTCAAAAAAACATTTGGAATCAGAATAATGATAAAAAGTTAAATTTCTAAGAAAAATTTTCTGTCCACATGAATTAGACTCAGTAAGTTACAGAAAAGACAAGGAACAATGATGGGATAAAATTTATCTGATTTCCCTGAAGCAAAACTTACCAGTCTAACCTCTCTATGTATCCAACCTCCAGCTCCACCCCCGTCTTTAAAATTTGATTTACAGCAACATTTGCTGCCAGAAAAATTGAAGCAACTAACCTCTCGTGTCACTAGACCCAATGTCTCTGCTGGATATCTTTCAATTATTTGGAGCAGTCTAGGAAATCTCAGCCTGGCTTCTCTGGAATTCAGTTTTAAAGCTTTTATCATTTTCTCCACCACAATAGCTGGGAACTGCTGCAGATCCACAGTGTTAATTTCTGCCAAGAGACATTAAACAAGAATTATCAGAAACACAATCACTTGTTCCACGTCTTTGATCATCTGAAACATTCATCTTTACAATTTGGTATTTTTTTTCAAGTGTATTTTGTATTTTTACTTTGTTCTCCTTCCCATCTGTTTGAACTGCACACATCTGCAACACATGTACTTGGGGACTGTAAGGATTAGCTTTATCAGGAAGCTGCATCACTGCTGGTATCTTGCCTGCTTTAGATACAAGGCTGCTGTGGTCTGGGAAGGAACAAGGGAAGCATCTGCTGGATATGATATATTTCTCACAAGTATGTGTGAGACTACAAGTGATCTAACTTGCACCAAAGCTAGCAGTAACAGTGAAGGTGAAAAAAGGCATTCAAATAATGCTGAACTGGAGGTCAAGCTGCTCCATTTAAATTCAAGCTGTGCTGCTCACAGAGATCTCCTGGGTACAGCAAAAGCTCATGGACCACAGATTAATAGACCTCACAAGCTTAGGAGATATCCTGACTCACCAAGCAAGCCTTCCTCTTCCCTGCGCAGATACTGGTCACAGAAGCTGATCAAAGTCATGTAGGCATCCACAACTCCCACCACATCCATGTGGTCCATGGAGTGGGACTGCACCTCCTCTTCAGACTTCCTCACAGCACAGCTGAAACACTGAAAAGCCTTCTTGCTCAGACCTGCCAGCACCTGAAATCCAACCATAAAAGGGAAAAAAACACACATTAGCAGGTAGCATTGAACAATCCTGTCAGAAACTGGAGATTCGTTGCAAGCCTTGAGCAGATAAAACTTTAACTGTTTTAAGATGTTCTGAGCAGCTCATATAAAGGAATAAATTTGGGATGTTATTTCTAGCAGTGATTTCCAGAACTCAAGTTTCCACGGTTTCCAATGGAATTATATAAACTTAAATTAGTCTTTGGATATGTTAAGTGGAACTTTTGTCACTGCAAAACAGTTAATGTTACTGGAGCTTTTGGAAACAGTTAAGAGAAAATACAATAAAACTTTCAGGGATTTCTCCTATTAAGACATATCTACAACATCTGCATAACAGTTACACTTGGAATTTGTGTTAAAAAAAGCATGCATCAAACTATTTTGAATCTGATGCCTTTTTTCCTATTATAAATATAGTAGTAGTCATCATACATTTCTAATGCAGCTCATGCAATGGGTGACTTGACAGGATTATTTATAGACCCACAGAAGCAGGAAGGTTGAAAGAGACCTTCAAGATCATCTGTCCAACTGCCAACCCAGCACCACCACAATTACCCCTAAACCATATCCAAAAGTGCCACATCCAGATGCCTCTTGAACACTTCCAGAGATGGTGACTCCACCACTGCCTTGGACAATTTACTCCTATGCCTGACCAGTCTTTCATTAAAAAAAAAAAAAAAAAAAAAAAAAAAAAAACCGGATATCCAATCAGAACCTAACTTGGGACATGACAAAAGAGAACAATCCTCGCTTCATTACAATCTCTTCTCAGGTATTTGTAGAGCAACGAGGTCTCTCCTGAGCCTCCTTTTCTCCAGGCTAAAAAATCCCAGTGCCCTCAGCTGCTCCTCATCACACTTGTGCTCCAGACCTTTCCCAGCTTTGCTGCCATTCTCTGGACATGCTCCAGCCCCTCAATGTTTTTCTTGTAGTGAGGGGCCCAGAACTGCATACAGGATTCGAGGTGCAGCCTCACCACTGCCAAGCACAGCAGGACAATCACTGCCCTGGCCCTTCTGGCCACACTAAATGCTGTAGCTGAAATTAAATAGTCAGGTAGGTAGAAGGAGACCACCAGGGTCAGAGTGCTGCTTAATACCAAGCTAAAATATGGCTAAGCTTCTAAATCTTACAGAAATCCCTGCTATGGCAATCTTACTCATCTGACACAGAAGAATTTTTATGCTCATCCTTCAGATTGCCTAAAGAAGAATGCTCTTAAGAATTAGCTAACAAATGAAGCTCAAGTCCTTTTTTTTCCAGGAATTTCTTCTTGATCTGCTTTACTTTTAACAACCATAAAACACAAATTAAAAACTCTTTTTTTCCTTTTGTTTTATACTAATATGGTTCATATTCTGTGAAGCAATCCTGCAAGAAAGATGAAGAGGGACTTTTTACAAGAGCATGCAGTGACAGGACAAGGAGCAATTGATTCAAACTGAAAGATAGTAGGTTTAGATTGGATGTTAGGAGGAAGCCCCTTGCTGTGAGGGTGGTAAGTCACTGGAACAGCCCAGAGGAGCTGTGAATACCCCATCCCTGGATGGGGTACAAGGCCAGGCTGGATGGAGCTCTGAGCAACCTGGTCTAGTGAAAGGTGTCCCTGCCCTGGTGGGGGATTTAAACTAGATGATCTTTAAGGTCCCTTTCAATCCAAACCATTCTATGATTCTATATGCAAGGGTCTTCATGGTGGCTTTAGAAATCAGTAGAAGTAAGCCAGCAGTGGTAGTCCAAAATCTTAATCCATTTGAAAGACAAGAAATCAATGCCACAGCATCTGGGACAACTGACAACAAATACCATTTTAGTTGCAGCTCAGTCTGGTACTGTATTCTTCAAATGCACACCTACCCAAAATAGGCAAAAACAACATGCATGTGTTCTGCCTTAAAAATCCCTCCTCTCTCTTCCATTACTTAGATAAAGTAAGTGTATCTATTACAAATCTCTTTACCAAAGAGAATAGTCTGGCAGCATGAAGCAGATCAGAAATGCCCAGCTGAAATCAAGGCATTTTTGAGGATCCCAAGCCTTGTTAGGCCACTGTGCATGCAGATACTGTGACTACATCCTCCCTCTCCACTCAAAATGCAATTACAGAGAAACACAAGAGCATTCTTTTATTTAGAAAGGTTAGAGTGATGCAGAACTCCAGGAGAGCAAAACCTTGAAGAAACAGCAACCACAGCCTTTTTTTTTGCCTTTTCCCTCCCCCTTTCTTTCTCTATCTGGTGTTGCTGGACAAATCACTGCTAATAGCAGACAGGTACATACTCTGTATTTGTCCACAGCCATCACTACCTACTGAAGTAATAATTTGTAATAATAATGACACTGAAATTACTAAAATATCTTCCCCTCTCATTTACCTTTTTAGGGTTCTCAAGGCTTTCTCCTGATATTAGTGATATCTTTGCAGCCTTTTCTTTCTCAATTTGCTCAAGACATCTTGGATCCTGACTAAGAGCATTGGCCATGATGTGGTATGTAGTACCCAGAAGAAGATTCTGGTTTCGGAAGGCCATTATGTTCTTGCTGAGATAGTCAGATTTGGTATCTTCTGTTGGAATTCAAGAACAAAAGTTGGTAACTGGACAACAAAGCAACTTTGTAAAACGAACAAGGTGAAGCAAAGGCTGTTACCAAGCAGGGAGATGGTTTTCAACACTGAGAGCAGGCGCTCAGGACAGCTCAGGCTGCAGCTGCTGCTGTGAGTGAAGCGGCAATAGGCGTAATTCCACCTCGCCAGCCAGTCCTCCCTCGTTTTGGCTTCTTTGCGCAAGTCTTTCAGGAGCTTCTTGGCCACTGCAAAGCTGCTCTGTGTTCAGATTAAGGGAATGTTCAGACCATATATATCTGAAGAAGAACTAAAACCTGCCCACAACCAAATTAGGGATAAGAAGATTTAAGTAACACAAGTAAAGTTCGAGCAAGGCCAAGAGATGTTCACTGCTTGCCGGGTCTCACACTCAGAACCGTATTTGTGCTAATGGAGAAGTTTGAATACCAAATGAGAAGAATAGAGGTTTAAACAACTGAGAAAATAATTCCAGCTGCACGAAGCATTTAACTGCTCTGTAGTACAATCACATATGGGAAACGCAACTTGATTTAAGATATCATTAAGAAAATCATTTATATTTGTGTTTTGATGAGAAGTTTAATATAAGTAATATTAAGAAAATCTTATTTTTCTCTTTCAACTCTTGTTAATGACTGCAGATTTCTGCAGCATCTCAGAAGATGGGAGACCTTGACTTAATTATTCATCTTGTCTCAAGCTTGAAACACAAAAGGCCCATTATCAAAAAGGCTGTTTCAGTCATTTCAACAGCCAAATTCAACCCAAAATTTCTAAGTCACTTAACTTTAGTTCTTTGCTAGTGTTAACTAACAGCAGTAATGAAAACTGAAAAAAAAACCAGCATTGCTGATTGAAGCAAATGATACTAATTCAATCAGAATTTGATTTGTTTTCTTGAACAGAAGAGATTATTTATAAATAAGAAGTATAATGCTTGATTGCAAGCATCCCTTTCATTAAACCCTGAAACATTTCAGATACTTTATCTGTCCTTTAGAGTGTCCAAAACCATCTGTGCATCAAAGGGGACTTCAGGCACATTTCCAGTAATGACAAATTATCATCAACTTCATAATTAACATTTATACACTTGTTTTCTTTCATTGTGGAACTGACTTTCTTGAGCTTTAAAATGTCCTGGACAGCAGGGTCAAAAAAAGACAGGGTTTGTCCTGGCAAAAGGCTATCAAAGACCACTTAAAAGGCTTATCCAGCTTTTTCTATGTATTTTCTCAGCAAATTTGAAGTTGTCATACAGTATATTCACCTGTTTCCTGGCACTTTCTATCATCTTCATTTTCATATTAAATTTGCAGCTTTTAATCATTGAGTGAATGCTTTCACTCTGTTGATCCACTTCCATTGGAATACCAGCACTGTATTCTCCATCCACCTCCATACTGTCATTGGCCTGATCAGAGGGAAGTTTCTCCTGCAGTTTGTCAAGAAAGAAACACCTGCACAACAATAACAGGGGTATAGATCACTCTGGCATATATATTCAAGGAAATTAATGTTCAAAAGTGTTGATTTGCCTAACAGCAAATAAAGTTAATAAAAAAAGTCAAACTACAGCTATCACCTTTAGCAGGGCTAAACACAGGCCTCAGAGTCTGGACTCCTAACAGGGGTCAGGTTAACCCTGGGAGCATTCAGGATCTTGAACTGATAAGATTAGTATTAGAAAACATCC
Organism: Muscicapa striata striata; assembly: GCA_030060385.1. Lineage (NCBI taxonomy): Eukaryota > Metazoa > Chordata > Aves > Passeriformes > Muscicapidae > Muscicapa > Muscicapa striata. The sequence continues at coordinate 1,620,495 of JAREIS010000215.1, forward strand.
ATTATAGAGTGGGAATTTTTTGTTAGTTCCTTTGTGCAAGCTACAGTCCTTATGTTCACCAAGCCATAACTTGCATTCCAGCTTCACAGATGTGCAAACAAACAGGAGTCCCAATCATTTAGTGTGAGTGCCAGGCTGTATTTTATGTGAACCTGCTATTCAAATGTTTATCACATCAACATGTGCCAACATGGAAATCCGTGCTACAGAACAGATCAGCAACCACACCAACTTTTTGAAAAGGGATGCCATGAATCAGTGCTGAATCCTGTTACTCCACAATAGGTCCTATCTAATTTAGTAGCACATGTCATTATGTAGACTGTTACTCAAAGCAGAGGACAGCACTACACTCTGAAGGGGCACTTGGCACATCCTTTGTTATTAATTTGAGACAAAGGCATTCTAAAAGCATATGAAGTGTTCAAAACCTTGACAACCCTTCAAGTCATAAATGTTTGGAAGCTTTTTTCAAAAGCAAGCCATGCCATGTATTCTGCCTAATTCTGAACTGCAATAAGCTTTCCTGTAGCCATGCTTTCCTGACACCAAGATACAACAAAGTAAATCAAGAGCACAGTATGCATCAGCAGAGCTACTGAAGAAGCTACCACACAGGAAAAGAGGACTAATGTAGATTTTCACTAGAATGAACTGGGAGGAAGACAGACACTAGGGCAAGGACAGAAAACTTTCAAATTTCAAAGAGCATTCCAGTTTCTTCAGAGCTAATCCAAAGGAGTCTCCAGAGAGCCTCTGTTCTTTCTAGCAACAGCTGCACAACAGAAGTCTCCAATTAAAGCACTGGTCATTAACTTTCCCATAAACAGGTGAAGCACAGAGTGACAGGGCTAGGCTTGTTTTGTATGCTCCTTCATTTTGGAACTGCCTACAAAGAAGGCAAGTATTTTTATTCATAACTGATTGGCCTTTTGGGTGGTGTTTCACTGAGCAAAATGCAGCTAGTCTACTCAATTACAAGTGAGTATGTTTAAAGGCTGCTGCAATGGGCCATCTTACACAGTGCATACAGTCAAAGACGTAAGACAGTGACTAAACTAACATCTTTCCCTATCAAAATACAATTTATTCCCTGGCCATTTCTCAGCTTCCTTTTGCTTCTCACCACAAGTTAGTCACACAAACTCCCCAGTTACATAGAAAGCTACTACCACAGTTAAAAAACAAAATAAAGTCACACATTGGACCAAAACCTTCCCAGACAAAAACAAGCAGCATTGGAAAAAGCACTTCCTGGAACTCAACAGGCAGACAGAACTTAAGCTAACCCAAGAACGCAATTTTACCGATTTGTAATGATATCATCCCAGATGTTCATAGGATCCATTTTAGCATCTGGATATCTGCTTGTCCAAGTTCTGAGAAGTCTCTTAAGGGAAGCTTCTGAAGCTAAGTTACCTAGAAATCAATTAAGAACATTTTAAATGCATCTGAAGCCAAACAGCATGAAAACAGGCTAAACAAAATATAGTCTAACATTCAAAGCAGAACACTGCAATTAAGCAACCCACTTGTATTTCTGGCCTTGCACTAAAAATGCTACTTAGGGATCATCACATTACTTTTGTTTATTGCTGAAGCACAGCAATAAACAATTTTATTGTCCATAAGGATAACTATGTCAACTGCCAGTGGGGATCACCACCAGGTAGTTTCCTTTCCATATATGAACATACTGGAATACAGTGGAACTGTTAACTACATTTAATATCTAAATTGGGTTATGCACAAAAATGGGTCCTTCAGGCCTATGTTAGTTGGTGCAACTTATAAACCACATCCATTTTTTCATCTCTGCTGCTATTTACTACCAAAAGTTAGTCCAATAAAAAAGGTTAGCTTAAAACTTTAATTGACATTTTCAAAAAAGATGCTTAACTCTTATCACAAGAGTTATTTGAATTAAACATTGCAATAGAACACAAACTTATGTTCAGTCCTATCTTACAAAACTGTAATAGGTCTTACTGTCAAGAAGACAGTAAGAAGTAATTTCAGACTCATGCTTCTTCAAACAGCAGTTCAGAAATTCAAAGTTCAAGAAACCACGATTACTGAACACAAAAGGAAATTGCTGAAAAAAAAATCTTTACTTCTCTTGGTCATAAAATTGATGAAATCCTGTATTTCTGTCAAAGCTTGTACAGACTGCAGTTTGGTCATTCGACTTTGATATAACAAGGAATCAATACTGGAGTAGCTCTGAAAAGGAAGGGAGAGAATCAAATACAGAATTTAAAGCATGGTTCTGTTCAGTGCTCTACAAATTATTGATCTGATGCTGCTGTAAGTTATGCTTTAGAACCCAACCGCTTACAAGCAATTTCACAGCTGATAATCAGCGAGCAACTCTGCTTTAGACAAACACAGAGGCATATTCTAGCTGCAATTCCTATTCTAGATTTTTAGCAAAGTCCTACAGTTTAATCAAAACCTGGTAATGGATGGAATGTATAACTTGTCAACACAACACTCTTTGCAAGCTTGTTCTGGGGACAGGAAGCCCCTGAAAAGATGAACAAAATATATTTTTTTATTGTCTGCACAAACAATTATTCTGAAAAATGTATAAAAGATCAAATCAACAAAACAAAACAAACTAAAACAGGAGGGTGTGCTCCACTGGCTCACTCACCTTTCATTATTCCAAGCAGTGAATTTAAAAGAAGTTTTGTCACTAACATGGAAGGCAACTAAATTTCATCGCATTTGTGTGAGTGTTTCTCTTGAGAGTATAATCTAGCAGCAGTAATAGCAACAGCAGTTTCATTGTTCCAGTTTACACAAAAAAAACCATACCAGAGACAGAACACATCATTACCTGCATGAAGATCTGCATGCCATTGCTAATGTAATATTTGGCTCTGTCAAAATCATCTTGCAGGATGTATAGGAGACTAAGTTCTTGGCTGTAGTGCATTTCTATAATGGCTTTCTTCTGTTCAGTCTTCATTGCCTCATCAATAAAGGTTAGCAAAGTCTGGTCATTCTCCCCACTGAGCAGCAACTTCAACTTACTGCGTATTATATAGGGTAGATATGTCTCCTACAAAGTGAGAACAGAGTCTTCATTTCTAGGAATGGAATATTGGATGATCAAATCTTCTGTTACCAGTGGCGAATCAAGTCAATACAAAAACATTTCAAATATTTTAAAAGTTATTTTCCCTTTAGACAAATTCCTATTTGTTAAGAAATCACAGCAGCCTCCTCCTATAGCTCAAAAAGCTGGTAGTAAATTCTACCAGTTTCAAACTCCACAGTTTGGTAACTCTTAAAACAGGAAACAAATATTAGTGAGAAAAGCAACAGAAAAAGACTTGCAAAAGGAAGGAGGAGATGATAAAGCTGGTCCTATGGGATCTGCCATAGACTTGAGGTAAAAATTAAACATCAAAAAGAACAAGCAGAAGCAATTGTTTCAATTTTTTTTAACGTATTGGACTGTTCACTAATTTTCATAATAAAGTAACCCAAACAATGCAATTGATTTTCACCCACAATCTCAATACTGTAGGACATTCCTGCAGGGATAAAAATGGTACAGTATCAATGAAATAATTTGTAAAAACCTGAAAAAATGGATCATTCCATGTTTTGCTTAGGTCTGGAGGTTTTCCACTATCAATATTAACAGTAGCACAGTACTCCAGAGACTTCCACATTGTGAGGTGGTCATAGCATTCCAGAGATGCAAGTTCCCAGAAGTCCTTCTCTGCTTCTGTTGGCTCTCCATCTTGCCAGTCTTCTTGGGAGAGTGCCTAGGGAATGAATTTGGAGAGGAGAATAGTGCCAGATTCCAGCCAAAAACCTGCTTCAATTCAAAGTCATCAGCAACTTAACTGTAATTCATTGTCTCATAAAAATATCTATCCATTCACCGGAGTGTGACAGCAACATTAAATGTAGAAAAATCAAGCTTGGCAGTGTTTATACATAAATTAATTTCAGGTAGCTGTCCTCAGTAAATCCATATTTTTGAAGAGTGAACATTTCAAAAGAAGGTTAGAGATCTGTCTTCAATTTTATCCACTGCAACTCATGCCATGAACACATGCAATTTGCTCTCTCAGGGTTGCAGTGTGCCCATGTGTTTTTATTTGTCTGCCTAGATAATTGCACTTTTTTTCTAACTTGATTAGTTTTAAGTCATGAGAGATTTATGAAACAAAAAATTCTTCTTGTCGTTTTACCTTATCATAATATTGAGCTGCTTGAGCATAATCATTCCTTGCTTCTGCCAACAAAGCTTTCTGTGTAATTTCCTTAGTCCCAATCTTACCACTGAAAATGCCACGAAGGGCATCATAATCTCCAAGGGATCTGTAGAGCCTAGTAAAATTGAAAAGAGAAATCTTCTAAATAGCTCAGCAGATGTATATCAATGCAAACAGATGCTATCTAAATAAAAAACTCAATAAGTAGTAATACTATCAGCTTAAAATAGTAAATTTTTAGGAAGTATTTCTTATGTAAGATCAGAAACACATACTTAGCTACATAAACTTCATCTTGTAATAGCTGAACTATGGAAACTCCTGCAGTTGAAAAGCTATGAACAAGATGTTTTTCAGCAGTCTGACTTCTTATGAGTCTTTGCAGCACCATAAGAGTGCAGTTTTAAAGTCTAGCTGCTCTCACTGACAGTATTAACTGAGAAGAAATTAAGAGCATATCTAATTCCAAAAGACAGAAAGACTGAAAATGAAATCCCACAAGCCATAACAGCAGAGTTCTTCACAAGGCAAGTCTAAGTGGGAGCGAATTGTCTCCAACAAGAATTTACTTAGCAAGTTCAATCCATCTGATGACATCTGGGGGCAGCTCTGTCCTCCCACGCATCCTTTTGGATGGGGGCTCCTCTGCAGGGGACAGAGCCATCAGGGCATGCTCCAGCAGCAGGATGCCCACTGGCTGCTGCAAACTTGCAAGGCAGCTCGTGCTCACATTAGCTGAGTCCAGTTCCAGCAGCTCTCTGTGCTGGTAACACATTTCCTGTAAAACAAAACAACAGGTGTGTCTACTTGGTGTAAAACTATACAGATCGTTTATTTGGTATCCTTTTTCTAACAGTGCAAGCTTTGGAAATCAGTCATTAGGCCTCCAGAAGTTCCCAACTCAGGGAAAACTGGAATCTTCTCCTTCTGTGCTGTTGCTCTTTGGACAGAGAACAGTACAGAGTAACCCCATATCCTTTGGCTCCAGGACATGGGACAACTCTCTGGACAGAATCACAAGGAAAGTGGGGGAGAAGTGGATGGACACATTGACAGCTTGAACTTTTCCTTCTGTTTGTTGGAAGGATTTTGCCTGCTGTACAGCAGCTGTGTTCCACTTAGCCTATTCAGTGGTGCATTCCTGCCATAAGCCAAAGGCACAATTTACTACAAAGTCTTCTCTGAGCTGGAGGTTTTCTATCCACACACTTAGCCAGCTTTAGCATATCACAGCTTCCTGTTAAGAGTCCTCTAGTACTGCACCCATCTACTCCTGCCCAATTTAAAGACATGACAATATTTCTCATTTTATCATATTTAACAATATATTATAATTTAAACAATAATTAAAATTATATTAAATAATTTAATTATTTAGTCCAACTACACAATCTCTTCTTCAGGGATAAACGTTCTTGTATAGTTGAAGTTTTCTTTTTTTAAAAATACTTAAATCATTATTCTAGATACAGGTACATAAATAAATAAAGCAGCATGTTTATTAAATCCAGTGTTATGTTTTTCCTTTGTTTTCTTTTTCACTGAGAAAAGTCACAATATTATCTCAAATTAACAGGAGGAAAAAAAATCACAAGATGGAAGAGGCGCAGTATAGCTTTCATGACAAGAAACAGCACCGCATTTTAGAACAAAAATTAAAATCAGATTCTTGCAACACAGCTTGTTCAAAAATACTATATGAAAAGAAATCACTGTTTGGAAATTGAACAGGAGACCAAGAACAATCGAGTTACATTTCTTTGATAAATGACAGACACCACAAAAACTACAGAGGAGACAAGTGGCATAAGCAAACTCAAGACACAATTTGTAGAGTTGGGACTCTCACACTAATAAATTTGTGCACAATAAAGAAAGAGGGGAAAAAAACAGTCTCTTGTAGCTTCCTGAGTTACAGACCAGGCAGATCCCAGTGAGAGGTTTGCACACATATTTCAACTACTATTAAGGCAATTTCAGTTAGCTGCACACATGCCCCAGACATATTCCTCAACTGCCAGCTTTTAGGGGTTACATCAGGTACACAGTGACAACTGCATAGCCTAAAACCTTAAGAAAAACTTTGCTAAGGCAAGACCAAAAGCCCTCTTATAACACAGGAAAAAGTGTAAGAACTGTGCAAATGTAATGGTATGTCCCAAGAATGAATATCCTCCCAAACTTAAAATTCACAGATGTCATCCCACATCAAAGGAGGTATCTTTCTATTTAGTGCATTTTGGTGACTATTTGATCACTTATCTTCTCAAAGCAGAGGGGATGTTCCCTGTTCCATATGCAACAAGCACTGTCTACTTGCACCATATGTTCAAAGATTAGGGAGAATGGCATCCAAGCTGGCCTGGCAGCTAAAATATTTCTGGGACAATTGTATGTTCTTCAGAGGCCAAGAATCTCTTTGGAGGCTATGTAAACTTTTGTCATGGAGTTAACCTCTTTTAGTATTCCAGCTGGTTCTTAATCTGCCCTGAAAGTGAATCCCAGAGCTTCATAGTCAATTTTAACATTATATTTGGTAAAAACCAGCTCTTTTAACCCACCAAGTTACTCTCCTGATGGGATATGAACCTGTGGAAGATTAAAAAGTCAAACAAGCAGAAGGAAACAGCAGTAAAGTAGGAAGCCATTCTGCAACCAGCCAGTATTTATTATGCTGTTGGTATACAGGAAAGAAAAGCTGTACTTCCAAATGGCCAAGCCACTAGGACAGTCTTTGTGAGTCAAATGAAAGCCTTGACACTGCTGTGCTCTTGCTCACAGCTTGCTCTCTTGATCAATGTGAACTCAATTCCCTACTGGGAAAAAACTTCCTCTCACTGCCTGCAGGCTGTTTGGACTTCATGATATTGTACTTTTGTTATTGATGAGGATGGCAAGGAGATGCTCTTAGAAAGTCTGTGTTTTTGATGAAATTGAACCTACCAACTTCTTGAGTCTTCATTTTATGTGTATGCAGAAAAAAAAAGTAGCCTAATGCAACAGTGTTACTAGCAGGGTCTAGGCAGCATAATTCAACACAAATAATATCATCAAGACAGAGAACCAACAAAAGCAATGCAATGTCAAGAGGAAGTATTAACAGATCGCTATTGTGAGACGCTGGCTCAAAAAATACTAAGACAGCTCAGAAAAATCCCCATAGTATTAGACCTTTTATGCAGCTGCACAGAAAAAAGTAAACAAGAAATTACATTTTTTCAGATGTGTAATTACAAGCACTAAGCAGCAAAGTTTCTCTCTGTTTACAAAGCTAGTTCAAACTAGATGGTTCTCCTGTATTTGGAATGACACCTACTGCCACAGAGTACTTAAATTTACATGACAAAAAAGAAACCATTAGCTACCAGTGGAAAAAAAAAAATCTTTTGAGAGCTAAGAATCCAACACAACATCAACGCAGTAGATAAGAATCATTAAATACACTGACAATGGGTCTGTAACAGGTGCTGGGACAAGGTATTTTTATCTCCCTGAAAATTGGGTTAAAAGACAAAATTCACAATCTATTCCAGGTCAGTATACTTTCATACCAGAAAGGCTCGTGTTTCCTTTCCAATGAAACAACTGTGATGCACCTACTCATCCTCTAGTGAGCCCCTCCTTCATTACTGAAAATCCCCAGACAACTACTTCAGGGGACTAATTTGAAAAAAATAAACAATGGAGGCTAACAACAAACGGTCTGACAGCGACTGATATCCTCAAGACATCAAAGAATTCCTCAGTAAGCACTTCCCAGAAACAGGAAGATAAGCAGGACACCCACATAACCCTTTCAATTGTTCTCAACTCCCACTTCAATTGAAATAGCTTTCATTTGTAATCAAACCTCTTCTTGTTAATGATGGGATTAAAATATTAAAAGGTGACTCAAACTCTAGAGATAAGAAATCATAAAACCTTCAAAAATCAGTTCAGAGGTATGAACTACCTTGCTCACCTTAAGTGCTGCTTGAAACACCCATTTGGTTAACAATTCTCCTTCCATCTCTGTCTAAGCTTCAGTGACAGTGTTTGACCTTCACTCCCACTGGGTTTATCACACATTCAGACAGACATATCCAGTTACTTTCATGCCATATATCAGGATTTACCTGGATGCACGCAATGAATGGTGGAAAGTATGACAGGCTCATACTGAGGAAATTATTGAAGTCGTTTAGCAGCTTCTGGACAATGGTGCTTTTCTCAGGGTTTTTAGATTTTTTTACCTCATGAAAAATTCCACTAAACAAACTGCTGAAAAGTTGCTTGGCAAACGTTGGATCTTTCTGTAAATTACCACAAAAACAGTACGGTCAATGAATTTTGCTGTGACACAATAGACTACTAAATAAAATTAAAAGATATGACCCACTCTGAACCTAATCCCTAGACCCTCTTTGAGAGTGGACTATTTAGTCTGGCATACATCTCACCTGTGCTGGGAATTACTGCACTATCCATTCAAATCCCATTCCAATTCTTCTACTTAAAGAAACTCCAAGGCAATAAAGGTTTTCAGGCTAGAGTGCTAGCTGAGAGGGTGGAATTTGCCATTTTCACATACTCACAACTCCCATTACAGGAACCAAACACCCAATATCATGTTAGGGGACACCACAGTCCATGAAGTGAGTTTTAGGTAAAAAAAGAAGACATCAATGTGTCCAGGAGACCTGGTCCTAAAAACTGAGTGAGCTAACAGAGAGACAGACTGTCTGCACAGACAAACAATTTCATCTGAGACTTAAAGGCACTTTTTCAGTACAGAAACACATTTGTGTGTGTAACATAATCTTATGCATCTTGGTCTATCATGGGTCTGGAATTTGGTCTAACTCTTTATCTAAGGCTATCCACAGAACTCGTGAGTGTGCTACTTCCACCCTTCACAGAGAGAAAAGGGACTATCAAAAGCAATGAAATACAACAAAGGTAATCACAGCCACAGTAAAGACTGTGACTTCCCAAAGACTGTAAAATGGGATTCAGACTACTGTCCAGTTCAGTCTATAGTTTCTACTACTCTCATGTAGGAAAAGAATATTAGATCAGCTTTACTGAGCAGTCTGAGTCCAGTCTTAGCCACACTAAGTTCATTTGTATTTTTACAAGTCTGTTACAGACATACAATAGAAGAGAAATGGTTGTTTTGTGAGATGCCCTTTGCAATAATGTCTGCAGAGACCACCATCTGTTTCTCAAGCAGAGGAACCTGCAGGAAATGGACAACAGCTGATATACCCAGTCCTCAGCTGCTCAGGTGAGGCAAGCAACAAAGCCTCTCCTCTGAACAGTGCAGCAGCACAGGGGTAGGAGAAACACTCCCTCAGAACAGTCTTTAAGTGTGTATCACAGTAGTTGACTGCAAAACTACAAATCAAAGTGGTTGCCCAGCTACATGACACTTTCCCTACAGGACCAGAAAACTTCACAAGTGACTTTTGAAAAGCAGACAGACCTGGGCAAGGCCCTGCAGAGGGGCAATGAGACTGCAGTATTCAATCTGGATGTCAGGAAGGTCTCCCACACGGTAACTTCTGTACAAAGTGACCTGGGCATCATACTTCATCTTCAGCTCAGATTTCATCTCCTGAAATGCATTAATCATGTTAAAATATAGTTAGGAAATGGTCTCAAGCTGTGCCAGGAGAGGTTAAATTAGATATTATGAAAAAGTTTTCACTGAAGGCGTGGTCAGGCTTTGGAACAAGCCTCCCACAGAAGTGGAGGAAACACCACCACTGGAAGTGTTTAAAAGTCAGGGGATTTTGTTGGGTGCATTTTGGACTGCCACAGAGAACACATTTACAGGTTCTCTCTTGTAGGCTGGGAGGAAATGGTAGCTTTAGCCTGCAAGTAAAAATAAATGGGCTAAAATAGGTGTTTGTGTGGTTCTTCCAGACATAAGTTCTGTTTACACAGTTGTCTGCACGAGTGTCTCAAACTGGTAGCTCTTAGTCCTGGGTTCCTTTGCTCTTGGGACTAAATGCTATCATTTTTTGACAATAATATGTGTTATTTTTAGTAACAGGATCCTCTGAAAAACTGCTACAGAGCTTAAAAACACTTAGATTTATTGTAAGGACATAACACCACCAGGAAACCCACAAAGTAGTAAGTTTATGGCCTTGATAAACAGTCAGCAAATGATTATGACTGACATTCCTTCAGGTTAAAAGTTCAAGCCAATTCTGGTTAGTCCATCAGCTGTACCACATTTCTGAGTCCACCTTCAGACACTGGATAATGTTTTCCAACTATTTCTGCAGTGTACTGTAGCTCTAAGGCTCCTAGTTTCCAGACTGACAACTGTAAAGGGCTTCCAACAGCTGTTAGGGACTCCCAGCACATAAAACCACTTCATGCACTTTAAGTGGCAGACTGGAAGTGTTATCATCCAGCTTTTTTCTTGCCCATGCTAAGTAACATCATTTAGCTTTAATAAATAGCATTATTTCCAAATTAAACATTCTAAAGCTCTTGGAGTAGCAATCAGTACCTTACACCTACCCTTTCTTCACAAAGTTACTACAAGAGATGAAGTACAAGACTGCAAATGGCATCAAGACTTAAAATTTTAAACGCATTTGGACTGACAAACCTTTTCTCTTTTCTGTTCAGCCAGACTTTTTCTAGCATAAATCAGACTGAGTTTGTCTTGGTCCTTCAAGAAACGTCTTCGCAGTCTTAGAATTTCTGCTCGTTCTTCTATACCTAGGGAACATATGATCATGTCCACAGCTCTTCCTTTCAGATTTAAGGCAAAAGCATCACATAAAAATGAACATAATCTTTGTATTTACTAGCTTACCAGCTAGTCTCCTAAATTTCCTAACAAACAACTCAATGCAAGGCCTTTCAACAAGCCAGCCAATGTTAACAAATTAAGTTGCTCTTAGGAGAAGAGGTGATAAGCATTTATATAGAGACTTCAAGTGCATGGATGAGGTATAAAGATCAAACTATTGGACAGGGAAAGACACTAAAACTCATGAACAAATATGCCTCATATGCGAGATTTATTTTAAGCTCTCAAAGGCATGTATTGCATTGGCACTATATTCCACAAAATGTATAACTCTCTAAATAAAAGAGGTGCTAAAAGATATTCAAATCTTGTGTAGTAAGAATATTGTACTGTATTTTTTAAGGTATGACTACAGAACTGCCACTGGATCTACTCCTGCTCAGGACAGTCATGGGAAAAGGCAACTTAACTGACTGTCAGTTCAGTAAACTTCCTAGAAAAGGAGAGTGAGCAAACAAAAACACACCTCTGTAACTGGCATTTTCCTGGGTAGAAGACCAGGGACTAACTAAATGGTAGACTGACCTCTCTATTTCTATAGTTCTGCATGAACTACAGTCCATTAATCATAACTGCTCTGCAATACCTCTCAGGTACTGAAAAGGTTGATCTTTATAGCTCTGTGCCAGAACTCCTAACGTCATCATTTTGGTCAAAATTTTAATGACAAAGCAGACAAGGGTTAAAGAGGGAGAAGTCACTAAGTCACACTGATCCTAAGTCACTTCAGAGCAGTACAGCTATTTTTCACTTATTGACTGGGAGCATTCTCAGAAAAAAATCAAGGACTTCAAATTACATTGAAAAATGTTGGAGATCATGTCAGCAGAGCTGAAACGGTTTAGAAAATAAATTTAAGGGGATCTCTTCTTTAAAGAGTTGTATTTAAAACAGAAGGGTCATATCTGTCTGATATTCATGCTGTGATACTCTTAAGGAGACGTAAGAATGCAGAGATCACACTGACTGGCTTCTCATCCAGCCAGTTCTTTCAATCAGCAACATGTAATTTTGCAGTTCCTAGCACAATCCTAGCTTTTTGTGACATTCTATGTATCATCACACAATCCTGAAAACAAAATCTCTCAAGGTGAACCTCAACTGGACTGTCTCAAAGATAACAGACTGGCAGCCAAATAACTGACAAGGATTGTTTATAGAAATTGCACAGTAAGGCTTACAGACCTTTAGTTTTGCTGTCCACTTCATCTCCGGGCAAACCCAACCTTTTTTTCCCAAAATCCGGCCCCAATGGTTTAAAGGTTGCTTGTTTAGATTTTTCACTCCGTTTGCTAACCAACAGCATGGATGAAGACAAGGATTCAGAGGATGAAGGAACTGCATACTCTGCCAATGTGTCAATGCTACTTCCAGTTAGCCAATTAAAAGAACTTCTACCACCTGCAACAAGAAATTGCCAAAAAGCTATAACATACTCAGATATAAATAAAGCAAAAACATCTATGAGGCAGGTATTTTTTCTCTCCCAAAAATGTAATTTCCTAGTGTGTAAGGGCAAAACAGATCCAAGCTGCTAGGTAAGACAGCGTTTCTTTTACATTAGGCAGAACATAAAATATGTATGACACTAATAAAAATGTGCTAGTTTTTCTCATACTATACACAAAAAAAGCCCTTAAAAACAAAATATCAAACATGTATTCACACTTCTACAAGGAAAAAATCATATGCAACAGAAATTACATCATTCCTACAGCAAAAAACAGTATTTCAGAAAGGACTGGTCTGGACTTACTGCCATGCTGTGTAGGTGTAAATTCATACTGCCTTTGGGTAGCCCTCACTTGCCCACCAACTGACCCAGAAGGAGAAAGGGATCTTTCCTGGGACAAATTCCTGTGTGTACTTAAAGAAGCCTGAGCCTCCACAAACATTGGTGTGAGCACAGTACTTCGGTAACGCCAGCTGGAATCAACCACAAAGTCCTATAAACAGAGAAAGATTTTAAGTAGAACAACAAAGATGGAGGCTTTCTGCATTTCTTCAGTGAGCAGGACAGCAGGAATTACAGTCCAGAAATCAAAACACCCTCCCAAGCAAAGGGGCAGAACTTAACTCTATACAAAAAACCCCAACAAACCACAAAAATGCAGAAGTTATTCACAGCTCAGTAAAAAAAGGTCACTAATTTTAGACTGGTCAGATGAGGACTGATTTACAGCTCTTGCACCAATATTCCTGTTTCTTGACAGTATTTCTCCAGTTGATGGTGCTTCTCTCTGCTACCTTCTTTTTTAGTATTTCAGTACTCTACAAATCAGCCATATTTTAATTAAATATATATATATTTAAAATAAAGTACCATTATTGCCCCCACAAAATCATCTAACTTCTGATTCTGTGCACAACTTGCAACTGCTTCACCTGTTAACTCTGAAGCACAAAACCCTTTGAAAAATCCCCTTCATGATGCCATTCTTTTCTAATTCGTAACTATATTAAGAAGTAGAATTTGTCACATAGTTGCATACAGGACAACACAGTACAATTCACCTGAAATTTGCATTCAGACAGTGGATGCTCAAATATTTTTCTGGAATAGTCCGGGCTCTTGCTAGTCATTTCAAGCAGAAAATTTGTGATTAGACTCAAGTACTGTGTTTCAATCTTGGTGGAATATAAAGAACTTAACAGTGACAGCATGCGGTCAAGAGTATTTGTGGGCAACCTTGTCTCATGACTCCAAAAATTCCTAACAATTAATCTGTAAAGGCAAAGAATAAAGTTACTCTTAAACAGAACCCCACTTCTAAAAAAGCTAAGTTAAAAAGGGAAAAAAAAAATCCCCAAACCCACAGCAAAAAACCCCAAAACAATAAGCTGTTAAGGCCTTAAACTAAAACTTCCATGCCACTAATCTTCCATTGAATTACACCAAATTCCTCATTCATCTGCCATGTCCTGTGCCTCATATAAAAGGTTTACTCTGAAAAAATTATTTCTGTCAAGTACTTTCCTCTTGAGAAGTGCTATGGATGGAAAAGCACCAAGATAACCTTTTTATCTTTTGCTTTACCAAAAGAAATTCTAAAAATCCAACATTTAATCTGTTGTTATGTGTTTGTGTACAGCAGGGTCCTCCTTGCTCAAAAACTCTAGAACCTTAATGCAGAATTAGGTTTAACACAATGAAACAATCTCCCCTTAGAAGTTTGTTTGAATGCTTCACTTACACTTGGTGTAACACCATGGAACACAATTTTATAAATTAACTTACTGGAAGAAAAGAAAATGGTATTATCTCAGTGTTACTCTTTTATACTGAAATATTTAAAACAAATTCAAGGATCAACTTTTTTGCTATAAATAAAGTAAGAGAAATGAAGGTATTTTAATTTCAGACAGCTATCAAAACACTCTTTACTCACTGCAGTTCAGCATTCTCATCAATCAGTCCTTGAAGGAGCATTTCTTTTGCCACTTTGAGTATCTCCTGAGAATCATCATCTGCTTGACTTTCTGGATCACTGAGATAGAAGAAAAATATCTCTTAATGACTTCTCTCCAACAACTCATAGCAAAATAAGAGGATGAGGTTGCGGATGCTGGCACAAAAAGGAGGAATATGCTCTCTGATAAAAATCTCAACTTGGCATGACAAAATAACATGAGGTCTTCCTTGCCAAAAATGCCTTGTATCTCCACTTCTTATAAAAGAAATTATCTAATAAGCTAACTAATATGTTAGGTATTTATTATGAACTTTGCAAGGCTGAATCTGAAAAAACAGGCAGAGAATGCTTTTCATAAGTGATGCCTGAGTAAAAATTGATTGTACTTTTTTTTGGTAATAACTGTCCATTCAAATAGTTATCTTGGGAAAAAGCACATAAAACCCAACAAAGATAATTCAACAGCAACCCTCTTGTCAGACTGAGTATGTGCTGTTCCCTATTCTAAGGGGTCAAACAGCAAGACCATCTTTATACTACCAGATGGAAGCAATCCAGATCATGCCATGTGCCTTAATGTATCCCCTACCTAAAAGCAAATTTCTTTAATGTATAATTTTCACTAGTTATAAATTCCAGCAATGCTGGAGCATCAAAGTTAAGATCTCTTATGGCATCCTGCTGTGGTGATGCAACATCCTAGTTGTGGTCCAAGTATTTATCCCTTAGTGGAAGTGATAAAATTGTCACCAAAGGCCAAAGCCAGTTAGGCAAATCACAGACTTTGTTCTTCTGACAACCGGAAAAACCCCTCACTGAGGGATATGAAGTTGTAAGACTGTTACAAACACTTTCATTATGCCTGGGACAAACCACTGAAAGACAACATCTGCAGTGAACACACACCTGTAATTATCATAAATCCACATCAGGATATCATACATGCGCTGCCGACATATCACAGAGGGGTGAGAAATGAACCCTGTCACTCCAGGCAGAAGTTCTTTAAGTTCTAGTGGTTTTAATTTAGACAGCATCTTGTACACTATATCCAAACAAACCCTTTGTCTTTCATCATCCCTAAAAGAAGAGGGGAAAAAAAACCCAGTTACATTGCTTTTGTCATCACTGCTGCACACAGAACCAGAAGATCAGTTTACGTTTTAGCAACAATATTTGGTTTTGCATAAGGAGATTTAAGTAAATATTTTTGGACTCAATCTAAGAGTAAGAATATAAGTAAACTAATAGAAACTACAGAAACATCCCACTGGTGTTTCACCCTAAGGCTATTTTAGGGGTGTTTGTTCACTTTTCACAATGAACTAACCATCTTAACTCCCAGATTACATTAGCTCAAATTAGAGGAATAATGACCAAAAAGTGAAGGTGAATTATAAATGCTTCTGAATGTAAAAATGTTGTGGGCAGCATAGAAAATGTTATCAAGAAACTGAACTATCCATCATAATCACATGACTACTTACCTATGATTCATAATCTGGATAAAGTCTTTACTCCTTAACTGCAAGTGGAGATCAGGCACTTCCTCAGCCCGACACATTATTACTTCCAGACAAAAGGTTTTCATCACACCATGAAGTTTGGGTATCAAAAAGAATACTGCATTCATAAACCTTAACATAACCAGAAGCCCACAAAGAAGAACAAGTTATTCTCTACTGTTCCTCTAGATTTACAGTCATAGCACATAAATCATGATATACCTGTCAGCAAGAGGTGGAAAATTCTTAACAACTTTATTCAAGCACTGAATAAACTTATCATGTTGCGTGTTCTGATGATGCTTCAATTGTTTTATAACACAATCATAAACTGGATCTTCAAGTACCTGAAAATGAGAAAGACAAGGATACTCACGAAAATCAAAACCATCTTAATGAAATATGGTTTTACTGCTATACTGCTTGATTCCTGGGCATTTAACTAAGCAAGACCCAGCCAAACCATCTTAACTTTTATGATGCTTCATGGGGGTCCTGCACAACTCTGACTGGGTAAAACAGATGTTGCTTAAAAAATATATTTGTGAGCTTCCTTTGATTGGTTTGGAACCAATACCTCAATTTTGTAGTACAAGCTGCTTAGCATGCTTACATAAATAATAAGCAGCTTCTCATTCAATAGACAAGATTTCCAACCTATGAATGTAAAAAAATCAGACGTTTTTATTAAAAAGGTGAAAGACAACCAGCAACCTGTTACTAACATCAAAGGAATAAGCCTTGTTCACAATAAAATTTGCTTATTAATTCAAAATACCGATTATAATGGAACTTGCAAGACAGAGAGACTTCATGAAGACTTGTGAAATATGTTTACAAACTGTGAAAGAACAACCAGAATGCAATTAAGTGGAGAAAGAAGGAATGATAATAAGGAGAGAAGAAAGAATAACCTACAAGGTCAGGCTAATACTCTACTTAGCCAACAACTTGGTATTTTTGTCTTGAATAGCAGCTACAGAATTATATTTAGGGGAACACATGATCCTGTCTGCATTTTGTCCTCTTTTCTTCTTATACAACCCAACACACATTTGTCATTAGATTAAGGATCTTTGAGTGTACATTGCTGTCTGTTGTATTTATAACCTGTCCATGACTTTTTTTTTTGTGCATGCATTTACCTAATTTCCCTCTGAACCTGCTGATCTGCTTACCCTAGAACCTCTTCTGGCACCAAACTCCAGAAGCTCCCAAACTATTCCATCAAGAATAACTTCTGGCATGTGTCTCAAACTGACTTCTGTGATCATCAAGCACAATCCCTCAGTTCTACCACTGTAGGATTTGGTGAGCAACAGTTTTGCATTCACCTTATCCACTACCTACAAAATATTCTGGAATGGATTCTGATACAGTTATTCAAAAGGTAGTTCCAAACCTCCCAACTTGCTTTTCTTTTCCTCTTAAAACCCTCCAGCTTTAAAACATAGCATGCTAGTGTTGCTGGCTGGCAAAAGCTGAATAAAGCCTCAGAAAGAGATCGTTCACTGTCAGCTCCAAAAGAGCAAGGCGAAAATTCTGCACTTAGTCTGCCCTCAAATTCTTTTCCTGTTGAGTTAGTAGTTTAAATCTTTAATTAATCTGTTGGATAAAGACTGCTGAGTTTTAAATACATTCACTTTTGGATCTGAACTGAGTAGTCATATAAAAGATAAATATAAAATTAAGAGAGGAAAGGTCAAACACAAAATACAGTTCACTTACATTTTCTCTCTCAGCTATGTATTGAAGAGCAAGTCCCAAAACTTCTGCTGCAGCTGCATAAACTTCTCTATACTTTAGTAAGCCCATGTTGCTGGTCAAAGCTTGAAAATACCTAGCACAAAAGACAGACCTGCTGTAAGCCACTACTCCAGCACATAAATTTACACTGAGGCAAAAAATTCATCTGCGCTGCCTAGAGTAATAGTGACTGCTTTCAGAAGAGCTGAATACAGTACAACATGCATTTTCCACTTGCAGTGTCTCAAATCTCTGCTTTAGCAATTTCTGACTCTATGAATTTCCACAAAACCACAACCCTGGGGCCCACTGTAAAAAATTGTACAACTTTCTAGATACCTTCCAAAATAAATGTGGTCTGCAATTTGTAGCTAGAAAAGTATTACATTTGACAGATGATAGCAAAGGGATGATGGGAGAAAGGATTCCAAAGAACAAGCTCCCATTTGTCCTGCTGACAAATTAAACTTGCTGTCTTTGGTTTGAGATTTTTTTGAGATCATTCACAAAAAACTGCATTTCTCACCTGACACGATCTATTTCACACTTTGGGTCAAAGGGTGGCAAATTGTTAGCAAGAACAATTCCCAGCAGCTGAATTCCCACTGAATTATCCTTTGTATCAGGGTCTCCACTAGAAAACTTTTCAAATATTAAACTGTTGGATAAAAAAAAACAAAAGCAATGATACATATGAAAACCCCAAAATAGACACACCATAAATCACTCACTGCCTTTCTATCCAGGGATGCATACACACATGTACTACCCATCAAAGGGATATTGTCAGAAAGCAGTAGATATTTAGTTTCAATGAAGAAGTCTTTGCAAAGAAACCAACACCAAAACAGCTGAAAAGAGATTGTAAGTCCACACAAATGCTTGACATGTTCACAAGCATGGCAGATAGCACAAGTCTTATTAAGAGTGCACCAATATTCAGTGATAACATTCAAAAAACAGTAAAAAAAAATTAGAAAAAAAGTATCTTTGCAGAGATTACTCCTGCTAATGTTGCTGCTCCTACAATCCTTTACATGTTTTCCCATCTCGCTCTCTCTCCTTGCTGCTTTTCAAATTAATTTATAATCTTTGGAGAGTTTGGTTCTGAGGTTCTACTGTTCACCATAGGGACAAAAAGTTTACTACTGCAGCTGAATTTACCTCCCTGTATCCCTTGATACTCTTCACTTACATTTTTGACATATTGATAAAAGAAAGCAATTGTCCAAATATTTACCTGTAAGGTATGGAGAGACAGTTCTTCCAACACTCTATAACTGTCTTGATGATTTCCAGATTGTGTCTGAACACAGCTCTTTTTGGGTGAAATGCATTCTTCATCAAGAATTCAAGCAGTCTGTTAGCCAAAATCTCATCTTTAATATTCCCCTACAAAAACCAGGATCAAAAATAAACATAGAGACTCCAAGAAGATATACATTGCTTCATGAAAGCAAGTAAGTAAACAGGTTATGTTTGAAATTAATATATAAAAGAACTGTAAAATGCAAAAGTGACTGATGTACAAAACTATTTAAGAGCATAAAAACAAGCTTAGTCATTCTTTACCGAACAGTCACAATAACAATAAAAATGAATTTATTTCCTTACTTTGGGAGTGGCTACACTTGTCCAGGAAAGGATTGTAGCTACTATTTCCACTACCATGTAATGAATCCCTTCACCTCCATTATTTCCAGAAACAACAAGTTGCAGCAATGGACCAAGCCAGTGCTTGGCATAAGGCCGGAATACCTATGAAGAATCAATGATAAAGTACAAGTTACCCAACTATTTAGCAACCTGTTGTCCAATAAACATTACTGGAAAGTCTGCTAAACCAACCTCTTTAGCACTTTGCTCAACCCCTGAGGGAACAATCATAACAATTTTAAAATAAAAAGTATCCATAACAACATTTCTCACTTTTGCTTAGAAACATCAGACCACAGAGAGTGAATTATTTCACTAGAGCACAGACACAGCACATGGATGTCACCTAGAAAATCTGCCTGTAAAGGATTTGAAAGAGTATGCCATTCATTTACCCTTCCATTTCAGACAGCTTTATTAAGAAAGTAGCACTAAATGGATATAAAGATTCTTGAATTAATTCTGAAATTCAGCATTTTTTATTTTGAATATTCCAGACAGAATCATTATACTTTAAAATATTGTATGAAGTAGGTTGAGAATGTTTTACCCAAGAATGAGAGTTAGCATAATGTGTGTTTACTTGAGAAGCAACATTTTCTATCCCAGTATGTTTCTGCAACAAGAACACCATTTAGCTCAAAGTGTTTCTATAAGACTCATCTATATCCACTAATAAAACATTGTATTTGCCCTGTGAAGATGGAAAGTATAATCAGCCCCACCTCTTGCCTAGTATCATTACTAGTGGTTTCCAGAAGACACATATTGTGATACCCTCTACTCATAGAAGTAGAATATGGGAGAAAAAGTATTAATAATGCATTCAAAATACTTGCACTATCTAGAATTTTGGGTCATAAATGCACTCCCTTTAATCACAGCAAACTACTCAATCTGAATGCCCCAAAGGTGTCAGCTGATGAAATATTTTACCCTGCAAGAGTTACATATTTGATATTACGAACAAAAATTACTCACATCCTCAGTATTAACAATAAGTTTTGCTATGAAGAGGCGAATATTTAATGGTACTGATGGGTTTCTTAATTTGCCATGAAGAAATTTCATCCAAAGAGGAAGATCTACTGGAACTGTTCCCTGAAATTCAGAAGAGATGAGCAAAAATCAAATCACTTCTTACATCCAACAGGCTTACCAAGCCAAAAAGCCCCAAGCTCAAACCACACAGGTTTCACTATAATATAGTCTAGAAAATTAATAAATGAAAGAATTCAATCATCACTCTTTTCTTGGTAGCATTAATGGAAAAATGACAACTTTCTAGTTAATACTGGCCTCTTCCACTTTGGGTGTGATCTGTTTTCTCTGCATATGTTTAATCAGAGTGGTCATAGAGGCCATACATTCATGTTGGTTGAATTCATCCATTTCCAGTTCCATTTCATCATTTAAAACCTTGGGTTCTGTGGGCTCCTGAAAAAAAAAAAACAAACAAGCTTTACTATGGATAATAACAACAATGTATTTCCTTTTCAATCCCAATCATGCCATGAGTCATTCTGATCTTATCTGTGCTCAGATTTGACTACACAATCAGTGTGTGCAACTGGGAATACATCAAACGTGTTGTTCAAACAGATGCCTCCCAAATGCACGCACCAGATCTGCACATTCTTCACTTTTTGTGCCAACAGATACCAACTTTATGTTACTCTGACTTTACTGTCTGCCAGGACAGGTGTGGCAAATGCTGAAAGCAGGAGGAGTTAAGCTGAACTTCAAAGAAATTATCTTGTTTCATACCACCTCTATTTCTATGGATGTGTTGCTTCACACTGACCAGCATCTGTAGCAGCTGTCTTTTGCTACATGGAGTAAATCACAAAAGAAAATAGTTTATAGAAATTGCAACATTACTAGGCAAACTAGAAGTGTCCTTCCTATCCTGCTTAACTTCCTGCAGCTAAAACACTTCTCTGCTCCAAAACATGGAAAGTTTACCTTCACCAATGTTAACAGTTATTTTCATAGATTGTGTCTTCAGTGTCTATGATACTTCTACAAGCGTTCTGTTTCATAGTAAATATCTATTCTATGAGCATTACTGCTAGTGAGACATCTTTTGATTGCAGAAGGAACACAACTTTAAGTCTTTGCTGAAAGAACAGCATTTAATATCTCCCAAGAGCAATAGTTAAATACAAGGTGCCACAACAGAAAAACAAAAATAATTGTTTGATAATTTATTCTATCCATTTGATACAGCCTGTTCCGTCACAGTCCAAAAGAAGAGGGAAATGAGGAAACCAGATGCCTAACAGCAAAACATAACCATCAGAGGATGTGTCTGAGTGCAGTCACAAGCCATCATTTTACAACTCAGGCTGACTGCACTCACACTACTCAGCTTTAGAAACACAGCAGGGCATTACTTTTTTTCAACTGTGGACAGTGGAGAGAGGAAAAAAGAAAAGTGACAGAAAACAGCACAAGTCCCCTCCCTCATCTTCTGGAGGAACCCATTCTCATCAGGTAGAACAAATATAGAAGACTAGAAATTTCTCTTTCTCAACCCCAATAAATGTATGCAATTCCTCAACAGCATAAAAGTTTTTCTCACAGCACATAAGTCACTAAATTACCTTTCTCCTGAAACGAGTGCTGCTAGCTGTAACATCTTGGGAGCTGTAAGAAAAACCTTGGACTCCAGTAGAAAAATCAAACTGACTCATTTCCTCACTCAAACTGCTATCCATCATGTATGATGAAGAAGCCAAATACTTGGGTTCATCTAGACAGGAAAGAACAGTAGAACAGTCCATTAATCAAGGTAACTACAAGAAACAAGCCTTTGCTGACCACTAAAACTTGATGGTAGCTGGGAACTGATTGTTAGATGAAATACATCAAATGCTTTTATTTGTTTCTGCTACTGCAGAAGCCAGCGAAGAATACATCAAGAACCACTTTATGACAGGTAAGAAAGCATTTTTTTCATGACCATAAATGACTTTCATACCCTGGCTGCTATTCCCTGCATCCCTGGCCTCTTTCCTAATAGCAATGTATCGCTTCTTCCTTTCCAGAGGCACCTAAACAGCAAGAAATAGAGTTATAATTACTTAATTTAAAAAATAGTTAATTAATTTTTAAAACATTTACAGATTATTTACATTTATTTCTAGAGATACCAAAATATTATTTAAACTATTTGACACAAATGAAAATCTCATGTTGTAAATTATTATTATTAATGCTACAGAAAAACAACTGAATTTTTGATTCTTACAGCTGCTCACTATCAAAGTAAGTACACTAAAAAGTATGATAGAAATTATGTGCATTACAGGTCTGTTTTAAATTTCAGGTTTGGAATTCTCTCAGAAAAATGTATTTTAAATCATTAGAGGAATATTCAATTTTTTTTGTATCCACTACTCAATTGTTTGTATCCTCTTTCTCCACGTGTGAAAACTGACCTAGTCTTCAGTACCTACACTGTTAAAAGTCATACCCTTTTTTTACTTAGAAATGCTAAAGGCCAGAAATTTCACTCACCTCAATTTCAACAGGAAATGTATACTGACACTTCAGGTCTATCAAATTTTCAAAAATCAGCAAGTTCTGAAACCAAAGTGTGTTTGGAAATAGCAAAATTATAATGCTGTGCACAATAATAATTGCTTTGAATGTATTTTATTTCTTCTTTAAAAAAATTCAACAAATCAATGTAGAACATAGAAAGTGTGTAATTTTCTGCATCAGTACTCACAATTTAAAAATTTGGTACTTAAGTACTCAAGAATTCACAGCACAGAATGTGGTCTGTAAAATGGTCTCTCTCATTCAAGTATATTCCAAGCACTGGAGAAGTTAAACAATAGGAGCTTTTTCTTCCTACTTTAGAAAATTGATTGGGAGTGGAAGTAAAACAGTATCACTACTTCACCCATTCCCAAACAGTTGGTAAAACTTTCATCAGCTACCACTCCTTCTATTGCCTCACTGAGTAGTTTGTTAGCATAATTGCATGTCATTCAGGTTTCATTCTTTGATTTATTGCCATCAGGTAAAATCACTTTGTGTCTTATGCTCTGGAAGCCATCTAACAGCAACAGAAGCTTCTCACCTTCTCTGGTTTTTCTGAAAAAAGAAAGCCTTGATAAAATTTACTTTCAGTGAAGACACAGCTGATGACAGCGACAGCACAGTTATAGGCTGCACAGTGATACTGTCTCCTCTTCTCCAGCAGCTGACTCTCTCCTGCCATGTTCTCTGTAAATGCATCATAGCATGACCTTAAATACAAACAGGCAAGAAAACACCATCAGAAGGCTTTTATTAAGCAGTATAAGAAGGGCTCCAATCAGATACCAGCAAACCAAAGGAATTTCAAGGAAGCAGTATCCAATTAAACCACCTCACACTTGTTCAATTATCCTGCAGCGAAATGGAACTGAAATGGAACCATTCAGCAATGACAAAGAAAATTTGCCCAACTATTTACACAGGAGTCCTTAATGTCAGAAATGTGATGACAGGTAATGTTCAGATAAGATGAATATTTGTTTTGCTGCATACATAAATTTCTCTCATGGTTCTTTGCCAAAAAATTACGAATGGACATGCATGCTAAAGTATTTTATGGATCAGCTGAAGAAAAGAGTTCAGGTATGATTTTTAAAGATCTTTGGCACAAACCCAAAATTAGATCTGCAAATCATAGCCAAGAAATTCTTTGAAGTCCTCACAGGACATAGTATTGTAAAACAAAAATCAAAACAAACAGAAATTCAGTAATCTTATCTTTTACTCTGAATATTAAACAAACTAAACAATACGAATTAACATCTATATTCAGTATTTCTCTTTTGTCCCCCTTTGCAGTGATGATCAAGCCAGTTACTCCTACAGGGTGTGCTGCTGAATCATGAAATGTAAATGAAAATCCATCCCATCTTCTCATCAATCATATAAATACCAATTTTGCAATACAGAGCCATACTCCACATAAAAGTGTGAGTATACTGAAACTGAAGTTGTGAAAACACAAATTAATGGCCAAGAATCATATTGAAAAGGTAAAATAAATGTACAAGGTTAATAAATTTTAAAAGAAGTACAAAAGCAGAGAAGGCAAAGGTTATCCTAACACAGAACTACACTACAGATAATTCTTTCAATGCAAACTCACTATTGTGTATTTCATTTAAAATCAAAAGCTATGTAAGAGATTATATTTACCCTTGAACAAATGCATCTTTTGCTTCACATGGCCTACTTAAAAAAGCATATGTGGTCAAAATCAGAAATATAAAGTAAACAAAATAAACAATGGTCTTACTTTATTAGTGTCTTTGTAAGTTCATTTCCTTCTACACTCATGGAGCCACGGTAAGCTTGGTTAATTTTAGAGTCCTTGGAGTAAACTTCCTCTTTTGAAAGACGCACATACATCACCTCTAGCAGCTTGTAATACCCCATTTTCTTGGTGACTTGTGTATCAAAAGTATATTCATGGGACTAGAAACAAATAGGCAGAATCTCAGAAGGAAATTTCCTGACTCTTGTCCTTTCTAAATAGTTCCACAGTTACTTTAAATTTCTTAGACAGCCTTCAGCTTATCTCTACCTTCTAAAACACAGAAAAGAGCTAACAACAATAAAAGACTGACAGATTCTATGTTCCTATGTAGTACAGTTATTAAACTGTGTTGACCCATGCTAGTCTGGTGAGCTCTCTTCACTACAATTGGTCTAAATGATTATAAGGATCCTGGATGAAAATAAGCAGAGTACTGAGTGACAGCTCAGCCTCATGACACATGTAAGCAAAACACATGCCTGTCATCATCCTTGGTGTCATTCATGAGTTTCTTTATGCACCTCATTTTGGTGCCAACACTTACAGGAACATGGTGTGGGTGACTCTACACAGATCTTAGTCTTTTGTTTTAGTAACTATTACTAAACTTCAGTGATTTCAGCATATTGCTTGTGAACACCTGTACCAGCAAAACCATGGGACTGAAGAACTATAGCAAGAACAGAGACCTCCACTGGAAATAAGATAATTGGCATGCAACTATACTCCTGAATTGGAAGACAGGCTGTAAACAGAGAAAGGATGATCTGTGCTCCTAATCCCTTGCTGCTGAAGGACCTTTGCAATGTTTACAGGTGTATTTCTAGCTCTAGAAGTAATGTATCTAATTTCAGAGCTTTTATTCCAACTTCAATTTTTATACACAGCAGATAAGCAAACATGCATTAAATCCAGATGAACAGTGTGATGGGGAATAAATAAAAGCTTTCAGTAATAATTTATATAACTGGCACATACTCCTGTTCCATGATACACAAAACTAGAAATTGAACTTTTTTTTCAATGTTTCCATTCAAAGTTAAGCAAAATGTACATACCAACATCAGCATTTTCTTAGACCTCCCCTAACCTTAAATACAAAAAAGATAATTCATACCTTTGTAAACCTGGAATTAAGTGTATCCATTGCCTCTACTACAATCTTGCCAAAGAATACTCTCAGTGCATCCAGGTTGCAGTGCCACAAGAGAGTGAGGAGGGACCGATCCACAAATGCTTGGCGAGCAGTATTTGAAAGAAGTCCTTCACTTTGGAACATTTTGTGAACAGTGTCCAACAGCATCACTTGCTTGTCAGTGGTGCTCCTAAACAAGATGCAATTCTCAAGATGAAAACTCTTTTACTAGAATTTACTTATGTCTCACATCCTTAGGATATTTAAACTTTTATTGACTCCATTCATGCCCTCTTGGGTTATCCCACAAAACATGCAAAATCAGGCTGAGCTACCAAGTATTATGCAGTATTAAAGCCCACCTCAGCTTCTTAGTCTGCTACAGGAGATGGCAAACTTGTTTGTGTATCTTTAATAATTTAATCCTAAAGCAAACATTAACTTTCTCAGTTCCTTTTTACTGAAAAACCTGAAAAAAATATTATCTGGTACATGTGAAGGATGTAGGCAAACCACAGGAAAAACAGAGCTGTGGCTATCAAGCATTCCACTACTAGATGATCTATTATTCTGAATAATTTTATTAAAGCTAAAATTTCACAAATGAGATTTGGGCATAAGGTAAATGACTTTGTCCAGGAAATTACGTGCTCCACAATAGTAACTACTCAACAGCCCATCAAAAATTGAAATGTTGGTTTGGGAAGAGATACTGA
The DNA here is from genome assembly GCA_030060385.1 of Muscicapa striata striata. Lineage (NCBI taxonomy): Eukaryota > Metazoa > Chordata > Aves > Passeriformes > Muscicapidae > Muscicapa > Muscicapa striata. The sequence continues at coordinate 1,647,047 of JAREIS010000215.1, forward strand.
ATACCTCTTCTGTGGACAGAGTAGGTTTAAGTCTACAATTTACCACCATGGAATTATTCAATTAATTAAGTGTATTGTTTTACTTTCAAAGGGGTTTAACAAATTAATTCACTGTCAATTTAAGTGCTATCAACTTAAGTGATCGTGTGGTTAGACAGGGATAGCAAATATATAACAAACAAGTACTAATGTCAACTGGATTCTCTCAGAGGAAGCTTATTTACAGAGGGCTTTCCAAATCTGAACAGGCACTGGAAGTGTAATCTGGAAATGGATGTCACTTGTTCACACATGGGAAATACTTTGAAAATGTGAAGACAAAAGCAAAATCTGAATTAAAACTATTACACAAAACTTTATAGTGTTAATCATTACTATTTTAAGGACAATAATATGCAAGAAGCACATTTGCTTCAGCAAAAATTCAATGATAACAAGCACAAAATCCAGTGGACTAAACCCACCTTCTGGAAATTCTTTTGAAGCTGGCTTGAAATAAGTCCTCCATGAAATGTCTGTGGTCCCTACAGAGGATTTCTGTCATCAGTTGCAACAACATTGGACTTTGAGACAATTCTAATGCATCTAAAAACTGAAGAAGAAGCAACATGTAATATGAAAAGCCACACTGGATCAAATCACTTCAACCTAAGATGCAATTATTTTTTATTACTGATCAGAAGCAGATGCACAGAAGTGTGTGCTTACTTAATGTGTGCCACTGTAGATTCAATTTCTGGATAAAGACATAACCCAGAAACACAAAAGGTGATCTCATGTGAACCAAGAATCTCTCTTTAATTCCAGATCCTGTGAAACACTGTTTCCAGAACTTTTGTTCACTTTGGCCTCTAATTATGTATTTTTTAAAAATACTGACCTTCTTAGTGCAGTCTACATAGTTATTGTGCTTCAAGGTTCCTTTGGGAAACTCATCAGACCTCATGGGAAAATTGAAAGCTACAAGTTGATCCAGAGCATTCTTAAGGTCATTAAGCCTTTCTCCTGTCAAATTAGTGAAGAACGGGAGAATTATCACTGCTTGGCCCTGAAGAAAAAAAAAACAAACATAAAGATACAGTTTCACACTAAAAAATAAGTTATTCCCTAACTATGAAGCCAGCTGATTAGGACCACAAAACAGCACCAGTGGCTATTCTTATTGATTCACTGGCTCACTGTACTAATAAAAGTATGTTATGTAGCTGCTCTTCTTTCCAGCTGCTGGATCAGAAAACAGCTTTTAATTCACACGTCACTGCTGAGTGAGAGTTAAATCTAATTAATTATCTTGTGGCTGACATAACTATGAATAATATCTCATTGTTCTTTTAAGCAAGCATTCATTCTCACACAAGGCACTGATTTAATGCATCACCTTGTAGCTAAAGCAAAATCCCAAACTTTGTTTATTTTGAATACATAGGAAAGTACAAAACTCTGCCTAATTAAAGGCTGCCTAATTAAAGGCAGGCTGGCTGAGAAGCTACTACACAAAACTTTCATAACTACACAAAATTTTTTATTACTCTAATCCAACCAGCATCTTTTATAACTCCCACTTTCACTCTGCAGTACTTTATCTCCCTCTCCTGACCAAGCTGCATATAGCAGCTACTCCATTAGGATTGGTCTCATACTTGCAGACATGGACATTAAAATCATGACAAATGCTCATAACTGGACCTGTTGGAAATGCCACTCCTTGCTAAAATCCTGATTAGCTTGATTTCTCAAATGAACCTTGGGAATTCAAGACAAGTTGCAACTGATGCTGATTTTTTTTCCCTAACAATTACATTCCTTTCTTCTGAGCAAGGGGAAAAAGGAGCACCTTAAACCAAAGCATAGCATCTGTGATAGTGCCTTCTGTCTGAAGAACAAAAAGGGTGATTTACAAGTTCTAGGGTGTTGAATAGAAGAATAAAAACCCACAAGTCCATGATAAAAATTAAGCCAAAGAACAGAGAATTCCATGAATAACTAACATTCTCATATGGGGAGGGTAGAGAACTTTGAAGTGAGCAATTTACCTTAAGATTTAAGCCTAAATCCTGATCAGTAAGTAGACTGGTATAGGTATTAAAAACAGCTGTAAATGCTTCATGATTGGTATTGAAAGAAACTGAAGAGTCTATCTGGAAAGATAGAAGAAATAAAAAAATTAGTTGGAGTTTTTTTTAACTAGTTAAAAGAGATTTGTATTAAAGAATAATAAAAAGCCCTTGAGCTATAGAATTTTTTATTTCCAAAACTACATTGAATTAACAGAAAACATATACAGAGAGATTTTGGTTTTAAAAGAAGAGCTATAAAAGCTCCTACACAGTTCAAACAGAATCACAATGTTTGGTATTATTCAGTTCAAAAAAATATTAATCTCCTTCTGAAAGCCAAATTCCCTGCTGGCCATTTCAGTGCCACCTAATACAGCAATACAGTTCACACTCTGTATCCTAACACATACCTTTATTACACATCAAGTAATTTCCACCTGCCCCACATTTTTTTCTTACTTTGTTAATAAAAATACCCAGATTCTAACATTACCTTTTGTTCTTTATTTCCCCCAACATAAAACATTTGACTTGAATAGCGTTGCTTGAAAACATGATACAATCCCTACAGAACTAGAAAGGTTACCTGGAGTTTATAAAGCAGGACATACCTGCAGAACTTTTGCCAGCAGGGTCAAGACTGCTATTTTGCTCTCAGCAGATGAGCCTTTGGCCCACCAGCCATCCAGTTTCTCCCAGTTTCTCAGTACAGCTGTCACCAGTTTTGCTCCTTGCTGCTTGCGCACAGCATGGTCCCTAAAGCTCTGATCCAACATGCCATTCAAAATGCTCCCAACCTGGAAGGAAAAGCAACAGGTAAGATCCTTGCATCCCAAATGAAAGGATGATAGAATCACTTCAGTGGTATGGGCAGTCATAAAAAAGAAGCATCACAACGCAATGGTAGATTTAAATCTCAAAAGGATACAGAAGAAAGATCTCTGCAGGAAATTAAAAACACACCCTTCTCAAAAATAAAAAAAAATCTCTGCAATTTACTCCTGTTTCAGAGTAAAATGCAGCAATTAGTTCTGATGTCTTTGTGTATACATGGAGAAATAAATTATAATCCAGAATAAAGATCAATACTTGATAATTTAAGTTAGTGTAAAGTTGAAAAAGAGCACACAGGCTAACATATTCACATCCATTTTGAAAAGAAAAATAACCCTTGCACAGCAGGTATGAACTAAGCATGCCTGAAATCTCTTCTCTTCAGAAACAAACAGTCACTATCATCTATCAGATACACTTGAAAGAATTAATGTATTGCAGCATGCTCAACACAGGAAACACTAGATAATCATCACCAGAAACAGCCTATTAAAACATACACATTCCTCTACGGTCTAATTGAACAATTTTTGGTATCACCAAAAACAATGCTGCAAGTCTTTTAAACTACTACTTGGATGCAGCATAACATGTTCTAAGCATAACATTTCCAATTATAAAAGAGCCAATTATTTTTAAAGGATGATTCTACTTTGCTGAGCATCTTTTTAATCAAAAGGAAAACCAGACTTCTGATCTTTTTGACCCTTCTGTTTGTCAGAAGCCCTGAAGGAAGACTTCTCAGTTCTAAGTTTCCTTCATGGCACTGAGTTCTATGTAAGTGCTGCAGGCAAAATGGAAGAAATCTGTTGAGCCAAATAAGTAGTGCTGAGACTGAGTACATGACAAAGTATCCCATATCTATTTCAGCTCAGGAGGGTTGAGGGCATGTACATCTCTCATTTTAATACTCTGATCTAGCTCTGCTCTAGTCCTAGTGGATGAAAGGCCAATTAGTAGTTGGAGTTTTGTTTTTCAGTTTCGTTTTTTCCAAAACAAATCCAAGTCACACGCTCTGGGACCATTCAGCAAAGCATGGTAAATGGGTCCTCCTTTGCAATGACATTTTTGATCTGAAGTACTATGCAGAGACATCCTGAAATTTCAGGATAGAGGGAGCACTTCCCACTCAGTTTGATCTGAGAACAGAGTAATGTCAGGCTGTCAGAGATAGTGACGGCAGAACCAGTAGGTCAAGACAAAAAACTCCCGAAACTCAAACTGAAAACTATCAATGCACTGCTGTCTGAAATTCAACCCAATGCACTTTTTCCCCTACTACACACTCCACCTCTAAAGACAATAATAAAATTGTTACTTCTAATATTCCCTTTTGACTCTGTCCTTTTAAAGAGTAAGTCCAATACCATTTGAGGATTGCTGACAGAGGATTCCATAAGACGGACTATGACCACATCCAGGTTTTTCAGTAGCTGTTGATTGATGGTTTCTGAGAACAGGCTGTAGAAATATTGACCATGAGAGAAATTCATCAGGTGGTTCTGGGATGCTCCTGGTAGTGGCACAGATAACACTACTGTGTTCAACAGCAGACTTACTAGCTCCTCACACTGAAAATCAAGGTATAGAGACAAGAATTATTTCAAGGGCATCACATTTCACTTAGAAATTTCTTAGAAAAGCACACGATTTGTCTTTTCAAGCTCCCATCCCAAACTTTTTTCTTTTGTTTATTTTATATTAAGGATTTTAACTGGAGAACCACATCCTACCTGCTCATCAATAGCAAAGGCCAGCTGCAGAAGGCTATCAGCTAATTGCTTACTGCTGATGTCTAAGGAAGGAAGAGAGATCCTTTCACCCCCAGGTGCAATGCCTTTATAAACAACTGAAAGGAGCTTGGAGCCAACTGAGAAATGAGACCCTTCATCCTGTGGAAACCAACAAAGAAGTGACGATCAATAAAAGCTGAAAAAAGGCCTCCAATCCATCTGTATAGTTAATCAAAACACTTGAACTCCAGATGCTTTCCTTATAAAGCAATGCTAATATACCATGACAAGACACCTTCCTAACTCAGGGACAAGATTTTAAATGAGAAAACCCTACTGCGAACAAAGTTAAGAACAAATGAAAAGTAACCTGAAAATGTTCCAAATAATCTGGTCTTCCTCCACCTTTTCAGCTTTACTTGACTACAGAAGTAAAACTAACAGTTAAGCCAGGATGGGTGGAACACAAATTCAGCTCGTCTGATTATCAATATACTGCAACCACAGGTCTAGATTTTGTTGATATAGAGAAAGGATAGCACATAGAAATTAAATATTTTGTTACTTGTTAGCTTTGCTCAGCCTTCTTACAGACTCAATCACAAATTCTCAGTCTTTGTGACTGTTGCATAACCTGTTCCTTCAATTGCCCAAAGTAGAGATTTATTACAATCAGAAAATTAGTGGAAGGAATTTGAGTAATATAGTCTAAATCCTCAGACTTCAGAGGTCTCTATCCTGTTTTCCTGTAGCTCAGACCCACTATATTGCTTCTGATCAGTCAGGAAATATTCCTTTTCTAATTTCCCTCATTACTTTGAATGGTCTCTGTGTAAAAGTTGTTAAAAAAATGTCTCCTTTATAGTTTAGTTAATCCTGGTTTTTTGAGCTTTCAGTCTAGCAAAGCTCATTTAAAAGAAGTTAGAGAACCTACATTCTGATTTCCAGTGTCTGGAGCCAACCAGAGAAAGACTAACACAATTATAAAGGTTGTTCAAGCCTCAGTATTGTGCTACTCAGATTTGTAGAATAACCATAAAACACTTATTTTTGATCCCATTCAATACTAGGTCTTCATTGTTGATCTCATTTTAAACAACTTAATCTGATCTGTTCTCTGTTTTCATCCTGGTGTTTTACACAGGAAAAGCTCTTTACAATGTACAAGTGTTCACTATTATTTTTTGTATTAACAATTACCTGACCATGAAGAACAGAATGAAGCAGGCCAGATTTCTGGAGTTGCTTGCAGGCAGAAAGGACAGCACGAAACCTGACGTGATCCAAACGTGCCTCTGAATTAAACAGATCAAGGGAACAAAGGTCCTCAAGGCTAGAGAGGAAAGAGAAGCAATAATATTACATTAGTGCATCCAGAGACAACATTACTTAGTTTCTGTTTCTCATGGTGAAGGTTTGTTCTGAATTCATGCTTACCAAAAAGTTCCTACTTACCTCTGTGGTGTGATTCTTTTTTTTATGCACAGTTTCAAAGACTCCTGATAGGGAGATTTCATCAGAGCTTTCATGAGTCTTACTGAGATACCTGGGAGGTTTTTCATGACTTGCACATCAGCTGTGTTAAAGCCTACGTGTGCTGGATCACACACTGTCATCACCACAAGCTCTATAAAGCTTGCATTTAGCATTTCCTTCTCAAGCACCTAGAAAGAAAAAAAAAAACCTTGAAAAATTCAGATTTCTAAATTTAATTCTTCATAACTTACCATTAATCCTAACTCAAATGAAACAAAACATGAAACAGTACCTATTCTCACTGATTTTCTCTATTGAAATGTCTGACTTTCAATCATTTATGCAAATTCAGAGAAATTAGGTATCTATAAACACAGACATAGGATATATGCTATCCCACCAAACTGCAAGTTAGATCTCTTAAAATCACATAGGCCTGTTGCAGTCTTGACTAGAGACCTGATGTACATCCCCGTACACACTATCAGAGATTTGCTGGTAAGACAATCACAGTCTCAGAACTAAACTTGGCAGTGTAAATTTCCTAAGAGACTCATAAGTATTATACTTCATATAGTTAAATATGGCTTATACTGCATCAAATAGAGAGACCAATAGAGAAACAAGAAAAAGGCAAACAGAGGAACTTGAATATCTACACTGAATTCAAGAAAGGCAGATAGTGTCAATTCTTTCTGCCTTTTAAGCAGCTACCACCTTCACACATTCAATGCCATCAGGAATCATACAGGAAATATTCACTGCAAGTACTCCATAAACAGAACACGTATATTTAACTACATATAAAATCTGTGTATTTTATCCACTAAAGACTTCAGAGCCTACCTTCCAAAAATCCTGCTGGCACGTTTCCAGGATGACAGTGACAAACTCCATGATCCGGACTATAATGGTGCACTTGCTGTAGTTGTACATGTCCCTTTCCTGAGGGCTGAACATGCTGCCTTTGGAACTGCAATCAAAGCACTGCTCTGCTGTGTGGATGTCATGCAAAGCAATAGTGTCAAGGAAGAACTGCACAGCTTCCAAGAACATGGAACTTGCATTTACACCTAGAAAGAATTACACTAAGTTGAAATCACAGAATCACAGAATTCACAGAATGGTTGGAAGAGACCTTCAGATCATTGAGCCCAACCCATGCCCTAACACCTCAACTAGACCATGGCACCAAATGCCACATCCAGTCTTTTTTTAAACACATCCAGGGATGGTGACTCTACCAGCTCCCCAGGCAGACCATTCTAGTATTTTATCACTCTTTCTGTAAAAAACTTTTTTGTAGTTTCTAACCTGTATTTCCCTTGGTGCAGCCTAAGACTGTGCCCTCTGGTTCTGTCAGTTGCTGCCTGGAGAAAGAGACCAACCCCACCTGACTACAGCCGCCTTTCAGGGAGTTGTAGAGAGTGATACGGTCACCCCTGAGTCTCCTTTTCTCCAGGCTGAACAACCCCAGCTCCCTCAGTCATTCCTCTCAGGTTTGTGTTCCAGCCCTTCACCAGCCTTGTTGCCTCCTCTGGACGTGATCAAGCATCTCAATGCCCTTCCTAAACTGAGGGGACAGAACTGGACACAGCACACAAAGTGTGGCCTCACCAGTGCTGAGTACAGGGGAAGAATGACCTCCCTGCTTCTGTACTGTCTTTGGAAAACTCTGAGAGAGTTTGTAAAACCATCTATTCTACATTTGAGAAAAGAGCTTAAATTCCAAGTTAAGAACTCATCTTGGGTGGGCTTTGCATAACACATGAATGAACCTAATGCAACAGCTAATCACTCACCCAGTACTTCATAAGGTTTGATCATCTGCAGCTCAAAGAATGTATTGTAGCAATCCAGTGCTGCTAAGAACATGTCCATCCACTGCATGACAGCCTGTAAACTGAAGGGTTCCTGCATGCCACGGAGAGTTGGCTGAGAAAGAATTCCAGATGGACTTCTGGCATCAGTGCCCCCTCCTTCAAATTTGTTAATAAGGAAAGAAATATCTCTGTCTTCTAGAGTAGCAGCCAGCCAAGAAGATTGAGACTTGTTTCCTGACAGAAATAGAAACAGAAATATAGATTTTCTAGGTAAAACACATTTCAAACGAGCAAGGAACTAGAGGAAAATGTACTAACAACTTTGTGATTTAAACTGCGTCTTCTAGCAGAGAAGGTATTGGTTCTGTTTTAGCCTTGGTCACATTCCTAAAATTCCCACATTTCTTTTCCTTCCATAACGAAGAGGCCAATTTTTAAGACATTCACAGTTCCTCATCAACACATTTTGCTTTTTTCAGCTGGATACACAACAGCAGTTTTGGGTCTTGAAGTAACACTGCAATAAAAGCCTCTTCTATGCCCAAAAACATCCCTCAAACCCTGAGGTTCTCAGAGTACTCAATTTGCAATATAAGCAATAACTCAGTTTCTATTTAACAATGCTGAGTGAAAGATATTTACATGTAGGAAGGCATGCACAGGATATAGAAAGCAAAGATAATAGTGCACTGTGACTTAAAATACCTGGTAATAAGGGAACAAATTCATAGAAGAGCTCCATGGCTTTATGCCGGCACTCTGTCTGAGGTCGTCCACACTGCACTAACAGCCACATGACAATGTCCTGAAGACACACGGATTTACTTGCTGGGAATCCCCTGTACAAAAATATTAGGGATTAAGTCCTCTTGACATCTGCCAAGAAGCAGTAGTCTTTCAGTTGAAAAAAATCAAAATGTTCCATGAGCATTGTGAATCCCTTTTATCTATTGAACCATAGCCCATCTGCACTACAAGAAAGAGTTCTTCTACCATCATGTCTGATACTGCTTTCCCTTCTCCTCACTCTACTTGGGATCCCCAAAGCATAGTCCTTGTGGAAAACAATTTTAAATGCAGAAGAAGGTATCTTCCCTTCTCTTGGTCAACTCAAAGAGGAAAAATGGAGATTGAAGTTTAAATAAGCCTGCACAGTTTTTCTCCATCCCCATAATCATCCAGTCTCATAGCTTATCAAATGCCACACCAGTGACCCAAATCTAAACTCCACTTGCCAGTTTCTTTAAGATCTTTAATAATTTGGGCAAAAAGGGAATTAAGGAGGTCTGTAGTTCAACCTTCTGACCAAACCAGGGTCAGCTAGGTGACTCAGAGCTTCATCCATCCTGATCCTGAATCCATTTTTGGTTCTTTTATCTTTTTTTTGCTTCCCTTCATTAATTGCTGATCATCCTGTTGCAGCTTGTCCTGCTTCTGGTGACATTTAACAACAGTAAGAAAGGCTTTGGAGGAGTTTCCTCCACGTATTTGCTTTGTAGCACCAGTGCTAATGTTTTTATACACACTGCTGTGAGTGGAACATGCTCTTCTGCCTCTTCTTGCTAAACTAAATCAAGTTAACCTTGCTGGAATAAAGAATCATGCTCCTCTCACATCATGTCCAGTGTTTTCCCACACTGTTCAACAGACACATCAGGAGGTCTGTATCAGCAATTGTTACTGGATGAAGTCCTCATTCAGAATCCCAAGCATTTAACAGAACTACTACTGGTAGATACTGTTTATTAAAATGCAATATGAAAAAAAATGCAGATAGCTGACCGTGGTACGCGCCGTTTTCCTTCCTTGTTCAGAGAAGGTGCTTTATGCTTGATTATGCGCTTCAGGTGATTAATGGCATCACAGCACTGTTGGGCAGTACCTATAGGAGAGAGAGAATTGACATCTCTAAAAAAAATGTCAGTTATTTGGCTAAATAAATTAAGATAGCACTATAGACATGGTGCAAGAGACTTATACAGATGATAATGTCTACCAGCTCCACTACTCTGTACTTCTACAGTAAATTGTTCAAAGGTGCAGAACAAAAATCACAAAACACCAGACAGGCCAGATTGGCCTGAGCCAAGCTTAAAGCTTTTGATATAAAACTGTGCATTCTACTTTCACGCTTAGAGAAACTGTAAAATTTTCCCATGTGAGTAATTCTTCTGGGGACACTCCTACAATATCCTGTACTGCTCCTCTGAAGGAAAAGAAGTTTTGTTATACCAACTTTAGGCTTTATGTTCTAATTACTATTAATCAATGAAAGAGCATGGAAAAAAAGAAGAGAGAAAAGTAGATTTACTGAAAAATTATTAATACTGTGAAAGAGGTCACACATTCTTCTTACAACTACACACTTTTGTAAAGAATGACAAGACAATGAGGAAAAGGTATCACAAAATAGTGGAAATATTACACAGAATATATCAAAATGACAATTTGTGGAGCATTTGTTTGTTATATAAGAATAGACAGATTCTCATCAAGCTACATTTTTTATACCATACAATTGCAAAACCACAACTCAAATCTAAAGCACTACCAGCATTTTTAGTGTTATTACAAAACTGTAAATCATTGTAAACATGACAAGGTTTTTTTCTCTTGGGCTCCACCTTTATACATTGCAAGGAGTTGATTCAAAGAGTTCCTAAGCTAGATATCAAATGACCTCTCTACTGATAATGAAAAATAATTCTTCCTTTGTCACAGAAATAAGCTAATGTTCTTACAGTTACAGTCATTTTTTATAACCCAAGATTCAACAAAGTAACTTTTTCTTCATTCCACAGTTAATTAATTAAAGCTTACCTAATGACTTCTCATCTGTATGGGCTAAAGCCAGGCTTTCCAGAAAAACAACCAGTGCTTCAAATACAAACTGCTCCACCAGAGAATTTTCTTCCCTTTAAAAAATAGAAAAAAAATTCATGAGAAACATGAGTGGAAGAAGCACTAAATGTAAAATCCTACTTAAAAACCATCAAATTAAATACTGTAGAGACAGACTGCAAAAGATGTTTGCACAAAAAAGTACATCTAGACCCATTTAAAAAATAGCAGTGAAATTTTCTGAGCATCCTGAAAAGGTATAAAAAAGCTTCTTACAAACTTGTGATGAAAATTTTTATACACTTCACAGAGACAAAAAGCCCAAATAATGAAATTATTACTAAAAATATGCTGAGTAACTGAATTTTACAGCTATCATATACATTAATAGAATAAGTGTCAGTGGATAACTACTCGAGTTGTACAATTAACTCCTTACCTCATTGAACTTTTAAGGCCAAGCTAGTTACTATTTCAAGCTCTGCTTGCTCACCTGAATTCTCTGTAGATACTGTTAAAAGCAAGTGCTGCACCCAGCCTCTTGAAAGCACTGGGGTGAAGAGCAAGACTGTACAACCGTTTAAAAAGAGACTTGGTGTTTGCTGGGCTTTCCTCCTGCTGTCTCGGTGTTGTCTGCTTGATAGACCATTTCAAAAATTCTCGTATGCACTGGCCACAGAAATCTCTCAACGTGCTGTCAACTGGATCCACTATGCCACTCTGAAATTATACAAAGTTATTAGAGCTCAAGAGTGAGAAAAACCCCTGCCATTGTGCAGTATTATAGCAGCTTATCCACATCGCATTATTTGCAAATTAAAAAAAACTGCACTCACAGTTTACCAGATATCAACAAAGTTCACAATTGCTACTGTCCAAGGGAAGGGCAGAACTTTCAGCCCTCACAGTGCTGAATTACAGCTCTGGATTTACAGCTCTAAAGATCTGGATTTCTATTCCTGTCTCAGCTATCAGTGTAGGAATCTTGTCTAAGTCACTTCATTTTCTGATGGCTGTGTTTCCTCTGCCTAAGAAGTGGTGTGACAACACTGACTTTCATTAAAAAAAGTACTCCAATCCTCTTGACCTACCTTGCCTCCAACCACTTCTGTTCAGTGCAAATGCTAGTTCTAAATGCAAAACTTTTGCACCTGGAAAAGGCAAAGATACTTAGAGAAAAATTAAGCACACAAAGGCATTCAGGGGGATGAATGGTGAACATGCTTCAGTTGTTGCTAGTTCATACTGATGATAGAGTGTTTCATTTATCTGAAGATTTTATACCTGCATTTTAAGAATGCCGAAGAAAGAGAAATCCATCATCAAAATCTCAGTTAAGAAATATTAAATGGTTATTAGAAAATAAATAAATGAACCAACTATTTTCTTTCTTTCAAACCTTTAAGGGGCCATTCTATCTGTTCAAGTGTTCTTGGTTGCTTCAGCAGCAAAATGATGCTAATTAAAAATAAAGTCACACGGCACAGAGAAAAGAGAGAAAAGACTTATGACCTACCAGGATAGCTTCCAAGAATGCCACGGTATCTTGACTCTCAAATTTTTTGTTGTTGGTAAACCAGTGAATGAGTTGCATGACTAAAGGCTCATACAGCTGTCTTGCTACCTGAAACAGCAAACATTAACTAGGTTTCTAGGATTTATACATTTCCATGCTACTTTGCTATTAATATGTAAGAATAAAAAACAGTACTTTGAAAAAGGGTCTATGAAATGAATAACCCATTTCATATTACATTCCCATATCAAGGATCAAAAACCCTCAGACAATTAAAATGGCTTAGATGTTTCCTATTCAGCTAGCCTCAATAACCTCCAAGCTTATTTTCAGCAGTATCTTTTGAGACAAAGAACATTGCATGCCACAGACTGATGTGCCAATACATAGTAAGAGAAACAGGGATGTTTGTTTCTTAATCCATATTTAGATCTAAAAATCTATCTTCACCATTCATCTAACTTCCTGGATTTCAACAATTCTACCTGTAAATCAACCTGATTGAGTACTGTCATACTGTAGCATGGAGGGAAGAAACACTAAATACACTTATTTATGCATATACATATTCTTCAAGTGCAGTGACTATGGCTTGGACCAATCCAGACATCATTTACCTACAGCTAATGTCCAGTAACATGCCAGCAAAAGAGGTTTCACCTAATCTGGTAACATAGCTTCCTATTTTAACAGAACACAAAATCCCTTTGACCTAAAAACAGATATGGATGCCAGAGTCCAAGCAGCAGTCTGAAAAGGCACAAAAATCTGTAATTTCAGTGGAGATTAACCTATGTGTCTGATCTGTTTTTTGCAAATAAGGAGAAATATCAAGTTCAAATGTTTGAATGAAATACATCATCTGCAGGCATCTAAGAGGCAGCTACAAATTCTATCCCAAATGCTTTTCCTATGATTGTATCTTTGCCCACATGCAATATCAAAATAATCAACTTCACTTCCAATTAACTTATTACTGAAAGACTACAGAAATTAAATGTGGTGATAAAGAGGGTTACTGCCACAAACTCCCTGAGTAAACCATGAAACCTGAATCTCTCTTGTACACTCCTCTGAGATACTCTGAGCCAGACTGCATATAGAAGTATTTGAAACCAGTACTTGAAAAGGTTTTGATCCCACTACCAAAATCCCAATGATCCATCCCTAGAATAGAATTTCAGCCTACAAAATAATCATTTGAGGAAAAAAAAAAAAAAAGCCCAGCATCCTAGGAACACTTCTAAATTAATTCCCACATTTAAAACTATTTGAACAAGCTAAAATTCATATAAATAAACCTGCTTACCTGGTCTATGTCACAAGCAAGACGAAGCAGTACTGGAAATACTCGCTTATGTAAATGGTACATAGGTGGGGGACCCTGACGCCCTTCTGGCATCTGAGAGGCTTTCCCCAACATATATGTGACTATGCCATGTAGCAGCTCACATGCTGCAACCTGAAATTTAAAAATCCTTTTGGTTATGTATCCATTACTTTCACAGAGAAGACAAAACCGTGGGCAGGAGAGAGCAGGTCATATGAAATGTGTAATTGAGAAATCACACCTGTGCTAAATCACTGTTCCAGGAACAGATCATGACTGTGGAAATCATTTATACACATTCTAACTAGCCTTTTTCCTAATGTTTTAGTCTCTTTCATGAGCAGTCACACATCAGCTGCAGAAAGTTCATCACGAGATAAGTCACCCATGCTGTTTTCAAGGACACTTCCAGTCTCAACTCTCCTTGGGTATCAACATCCCAATCTAGCACAGCACCAAAATATTTGCTTAAATGCTCTGCTGGACTGAGCCCACAAGTTCATAGGCTAGGCATGAGAAGGAGGCCAAACAACACTAGTTTAAGAAGATCCACTAGTTTAAAATATTCATTTTTATGTTAAATCAGGCACAATGCTATCTGACAGAGCTTACAGCAACTTCTGCTCTTTAGCTTGTAAACACTCAGAATAGTGTATTCATAAAAGGGCACCAAAGCAGCACATTGCGACCTATAAATTAATTAAAACAGGTCTGTAGTGACAAGGAAGACATTATTTTATGCAATTTTATCAGCTAGCATAAAACAAGATATATATATATATTAAAAAAAAAAAAATCAATACTTTTGTTTGCCTGTCACTTGCAGAAACAGCCAGTTCAGTCACATGAGGCAAAAATAAGTCCAAGTAGATGACAGGCTTCATATCTGCAAATGGTACAGCAAAGCTCAGGCGCTTCTCAGTGTCCCAGGATACACATTTCTTCATCATCTCTTCTGCAGAGGTAGCTGATGCATTTGAAAGATAAAAACAAGCTTAATACAATATACATAGAACAAGTAGTTACTTAGGTCAAAAAAATCTGTAACCTTCCAACTTCAGTTAGACTACCATGCAATGTTAACACTTTATATATTTATATACATATATAAGGCATTATATATATTATATATACATAATGCCTTATATATAAATGCCTACTGAAAAAAATCGTAGCCAATGTTTCAGGTGAGAGTTGCAGCAGTCTCCAGTTTTAAAACAGGTTAAGTTTGGAGACAAATCCAGAAGACATTGAATCACACTTGATTTAAAATACTTCTGTAAGACATCCATCATAATGCAGTTGTCTTCTACTGTTACAGAAAATTCTTGAAGGTCAATCAGTCAAGAAGATCCAACATATTGATTTTGGCAATTGCACAGAAAATTACTACATTTACAGCCACTTATACCTAAATTCTCCAAGGAAAACTCGAATGCTTACTCCCTTATCTCCCTATATTCCCATATTTGTAATTTTTTTACACAAAATCTGACCACACTTTGTATCTAATTTCCAGAGAATAAGGCTACTTGTCTGAGTATTGTCAGTAAGTAACAGAGAAGGACTTGACAGAAAGAAAATTGATTGTTAAGACAGAAATAACAAACATAAGCATGCAAAGAAAGGAAAAAAAAATGCATAATACTAATTTAATTTTTAGATTAACTGAATTTTGTGCTGAATTTATCCTTTGAATCTCATGGTCAGATACTTACACTATTGTTTTCCATTTTCATTAGACTGAATTATATTTAATATTTAAATTATAAAGCTTGTTCATGGACTGGACAGAGAAAAGGAGAAAATACAATCTTTTTTTTTGAGGAGCACCCAAATGGAACTCTACTACCCACACATACTAAAGGCATTATGTACCTTAAACTCACAAGTGAAAAAGCTTGTTGAGATTTACACAATTCATGACTGCAGTTCTTAAATACTAAGAACTGTAGTAGAGGTAGAAATAAGTACTAAGGACAAACTGGGGCAAAGTTTTAAAATGGCTTTGCAGATAGAGGTGAAGGATGGAATAAATAAAACCATATACTCAGATGCATAGATTTTTGCTTTCAGCTTTAGTTTCCTAAACACTTCTCCTACTCCTTATTAAGTTGGTGAATACTTTTGCTCTACTAAACTCCAGAACGGAGTAAAAGAAATTTTGTTCAACGACAGCAACAAAAACCAGGTATATGAAAGTGATGTTGAGGCCTTAATGAAATCTAATTTCAAGAGAGACAGCAGAGGCATATAAATAATTTCAACAACATACCCACCTGTAATTAAGCTGTGGTTAATCTGCCCTCCCAAAGATCCAAGAAGGCATGCCACTCTAGTCCTTACTGCTTCCAATGACGGACTATTATCCTAAATAATTCAACAGATAATATTAGTTATAGAACAGTTACTTCTATATAGAAATAATTTGGTTTACAGAGTAAATGAAGGTCTTATGGCCCTTATTAAATACAGATGAAGAAGGTAAAATGAAACCATGAGAAGAATTGCATCAAACAAGACAAGAGCTGTGGTTTGGTTTGATAAACAAAGAGGGCAAGACTGGAAAGCATTTTCATTGCTTTTTGTGAGCTTTCAATTACCATTTCTCAAATAAAATTTTATTATCACAGATAACACACCTACAGAATGACATAACAGTGTAAAAAGCAGAAACAAATCTGAAGCAAAAACTGCTCTTTTCATTTACTTAATTCCATTCTGTACCTATACAGAATCACAGGATCATTTATATTAGAAAAGACCTCTAAAATCATCAAGCCTAACCACTAACTCAGCACTGCCATGCCCATCATCAAACCATGTCCTCAAGTGCCACACCCACATTTTGGAACACTTCAGGGGTGGTGATTCTACCACTTATCTGTGCAGCCTGTTCCAATGACTGACAATCTCTTTCATGAAGGTATTTTTCCAAATATCCAATCTAAATCAACTCTGGCACAACCTGAGGCCATTTGTTCTTGTCCTGTCACTTGCTACCTGGGAGACTGACCCTCACCTGGCTACAGCCTCCTTTCAGATAGTTGTAAAGAGCACTAAGGTCTCCCCTGAGCCTTCCTTCTTCAGACTAAACAGTGCCTCTCTCAGGCAACTGATTTTCAGAAGCAGCCTGTATGGGATATAAACTAAACTAATTTATTTTCACAGAATCACAGAATGACAAAGGTTGGAAGGGGCTGCTGCAGGTCATCTGGTCCAACCTCCCTTCTCAAGCAGGGTCATCCTAGAGCAGTAGCACAGGATTGCATCCACTTGTGGAATATCTCCAGTGAGGGGGACTCCATAACTTCTCTGGGAAATCTGTTCCAGTGCTCGGTCACTGCACAGTAAAGAAGTTCTTCCTCACATTCAGGTGGAACTTCCTGTGACTTGGTTTCTGCCCACTGCCTCTTGTCCTGTTGCCTGGCACCACTGAGAAGAGCCTGACCCCATTCCCTTGGCACCCTCCCTTCAGATACTGAGAGACATTGATGAGGTCTCCTCTCACTCTTTACTTCTCCAGGTTAAACAGGTTGAGATCCCTTAGCCTTTCCTCATAAGAGATGCTCCAGTCCTCTAATCATCTTTGTAGCTCTCCACTGGACTCACTCCAGGAGCATCATGTTTAAAGACAACCAGCTTGGAAAGACTTCTATATATAACAGTAACTAATAATATCACACCTAAAAAGTGGTATATTCCAAGTTACTTTGTGTACTGGAATATACAAATAAAGCAACACTTACATTTGAGAGGCCACTGGACAAAGTAATACATATGTTGGCCTCTAAAGACTGCAAGCCTATCCACAAGACATTTAAAAATCCCTCAAATGCTGAAACATTCACAAAACTGTATTGCATACTGCAAAGCTGCTAAGCTGGGACCTGATTTTGAGTGTTGGAGTTAGATTTTTGTTGCCATAATGTATCAGTCTAGCAGTGTTATTGACTTACAGGATTTCTTCAGTCCCCTGTTCCTGCTTAATTCCCATCCTCACCCTGGAATATAACATTTTCCCAGCTATGCTGATGTAACAGCTTTTTGAGCCACACTGCAGAATGGAATTCATTAAACTCACCCAAGATAGAACTAGCCCTCAAAAAAAAAAAAAAAAAAAAGTATGCATGCAAGAAAGCAAAAGCAACAGTGGGAAGAAAGGATTAACATTTAAGTCTAAAAACAAAGAGGGTTCTTACCACTGAAAATGTCTTTGCTTTCCTTATACGCTGTATCACAACTTTATTACGTCCCTTCTGGGCTGCTTGAGAAAGTTTCCTTACTTCCCAGTTATTCTGGGATTCAACTGATGAACAAAAAAACAGCATATCAATACCAGTTTATTGTACCAGCATCTCATGCACCTACTCATAGTGTCATTAAAAAAACCCACTCTTGTTTTGCTTATTTTTATTTTTAAAATGTGACAATTATTCTTTCATTTAAAATCTCTATTAAGGAAAGTAAGTCTCTTAGTAAAACTAAGCTAATTTAAGCAAAAAAAGGACATAACATACAGAAGTAATAAACAGAATGGCAATGATTACTGATTGTTCAGCAGAAGCAAGTAAATCCTAGTTTAAGAAAAAAGTGCATTTTGGGGTGTAAGGGAAGTTATGTTGTTCCAAACACAGAAAGTGCACAATATAAATAAAAGGGATGGCATATCCACATCTTAATAAAAAAAAATTTTCTCTTCCTTAAGACGAGGAATTTTTTGCATGTATGTACCTGCAGATGTAGAACTTTTCAAATAGCCATCAAGAAGAGGCAGGACATCTTTGTAATAGGGTTGCATCATATGTCTGGGGATGTGAGCTGACCAGTCTTCCAAAGCATCCAGGCCCAGATCAGCCATTGGGGTACAGCTAAGGCCCAGCTTAAATGCATTCTAAGTGTCAAATACAAAACTATCAGCTTTTCACACTTATTGACTAGTGTTACTTAATGGTAAAGGAGACAAATTCAAAAGCATTTAGTGTACATCTCCCTTTGCAATAACTTTTCTCTGCTTAGCATCTCACACAAGATCAGCACAGGAAATTACATTTATATTGCAACACAGGCACTAAGAGAGTCTGCTTAGTGCAAAAGCAAATTCCAACAATTTACTTTTCATCCAAAGGGTCAAGTCATTTGGATTCTATCTTACTGAAGACTGTAGAGAGTTTAATAGTTACCTTAATACTGACTTTGTTACAGAATGTTTGTACATATCTTAGGGAAAAAAAGTGTTAGTGTTAATGTACATCACTTTGACTCACCTGCAGTGCAGGAATATACACTTTGATATCAAGCATGATGATGTCATGTGGTAAAGAGAGCAAAAAAATCAGACAAGATGCCAACAACTCATCTTTATATTGTTTCATTTTTGCTGCAACCTAAAATTCAGATAAATAGATCGAGAACAAACATAAACCTTTTGAAATCTTGACTTAACTGTATCAATACCCACGCAAAACAAGCCAAAACCAACACTGGAATCTCATTCACCTGCAGATAGTTACCAGAAGTATTTATACTGTTATTTCTCAACTGTATATGAACTGGTGACTCTTTTGACATTAAATTAAAAACAGACAGAAAAAGATGTTAAAACCCCACTATGTTGCACAGCTCAAAAAGCAAGAATACTTCTACTGTATATGTAAGATTCCTCAGAAGATAAAATGTTGATTGAATCACATATGTTTATATTCAAAAACTTAGTGAGAAGAAAGTTGGTGAGCAAAATTCCTTACCTCTTTTCCAAACTTTACAAAGAGTGCAAAGCAAGAGCTCTTTTCTGGGTCTTCAGGACATTTTCTGAGGTTCCTTGGACTGGCACCCTGCCAAACAGAAACCACAAGTCAATATATTAAAAAGCACATATAGTACAATAGTACATATATGAACCACAAGTTCAACTCAGAATACATACATCATACTGTCCAATATGAAACTGGTGTCAGTGAAAGCTTGAAATGTATCTTTGATCTTTCAGAGGTTAGAAATTAACATTAATATGGTTCACTGAGGGTCAACTTTTTGGAATATATTAAATATTATAGAAATAAACAAGACTTCAAAGTAACTTTTAAGTGGTTTCATTTTCTCTGCTCATGCAACAAACCATAAAAACTCAAACTTCACTAATAGTGGACATCCAGGTGGCAAGAATGCTGGTATAATAAGAAAACAGTTTACAACAGTGTCCACAGTACAAGCAACTACACCAACGGGTTTCCAAATGTGCTTCACTTGGTGCCATCAGCAGCAGTGGCAGGGATAGCTCTGGGCTCTGTGTTTTAGTCCAATAGCTTCCAAACCACAGCTAGTGCATCCACCAATGGGGCATCATATTCCCTGTGGAAACCAGTGAGTGCAATAGGAGTATACCCCAGAACTTGAGTAATTACCCATACATGGCTCCCCTGTTCTGGTTAGATGATTTCTATCCAAAGTATCTTTTATACCACCTACATTGCATCCCATCTCTCTGTTCACCCAGCTCTGGATTTTGGAAAGAACATGGAGATGGAAGAGCATTGGAATAGGCTGTTCAGGGAGGCTGTAGACTCCCCCTCTCTGAAGACATTCCAAACTCACCTTGATGAACTGCTGTGTCACCTGCTCTGGGTGACACTAACTCACAGAGTGGTTGGACTGGATGAATTCCAGAGGTCCCTTCCAACACGAACAATTCTGAGATTCTGTGTTTACACATGGATGGTGTCTCTTCAGAAACTGGGCTTCTAGCCTAAATTCTGACTTTTAATGTGTTTCTAATTATGGAGGCATAGGAAGCTATAAACATTTGAAACAATCCAGTAACAGATTCAATGAACTATTTTCCATAGGGAATAAAATACTATACATAAAGACTGACACAGTCATTAATAAAATGTTACCCCTCCATGGGGTAAAAGATCTCACCTCAAAGTATTTTATCCTCCTGGCAATTTTCATTGTAACTGAGAGCAGTTTGTAGAATCCACTAATAAGAGGTAGTCTTGTTGAATGTATAACAAGCTCATAACCAAAGGAATATACCCAAGGGTGAAAGTATTCCACATGTTTCTCCAGAAGTATCTCTCTAAAACCAATGTACAGAAAAAACAGGAAAAGAAAAAAATAATCACATACCATGTTTTATTTTTAAAAAACTTTCATCTCAGTACATGAAAGAAATATTGCTGTAACAGAGCAACTCCAAAGACAGAGAATAAATGCATGCTACCTTCTGAGTCAAGCACAGGAAAAATTCCATTTTGCTTTAGAGGGTAAAGCCATTTATCCCCTATTATACCTCATTATTGAATTTATACAAATACACATCCTCATATATCACATTTTATTACTGGGACTCCACAAGCAACTAATGCTGTACCTTTCACTTAATGCCCTTTACTAGTCTATGAAGACTATCTCTTAAGTATTTAGGATATAACTAGAAGTTACAACATACAATGAAAGTCAACTACACCCAAATAATGATAGTGAATGTTAATGAATGTCTCCCATACTCTTTTAAAAAACCTGAGCTGATGAGCTTGTATGTGTTTACCTATGGCCCAGGTATCTGAAAAACCTCACTGTCTCTCTACTAATCATCTTCTGCATTTAAGTATGAGCTACCAAACTAACTCAGAAACACGCATCTTAAATGCATTTCACCTCAAACTTCTCCCAACCACTCTGTAACATTCAAATTACATAAAAACGTATCAATACCTGCAGAATTCCACAAGATTTATAAAAGCAATAAAATCTACTGGCTTTGTTGGCTGAAGGTTTGAAGCAGGATCAGAAGAAGGCCCAACCAAAGCACTGTCACCTGCATTTTCATCCTGAAAATAAGTATTGAAGAAAGAACACTGGATCTCTGACAATTTACACCTTTTTTTTGCCACATTAACAGTCTGTCTTTTTAGCTGTTACTAGGTACTCCGACAGATGAAGGGCTAATAGTTGACACATCAGTAACTGAAAGGAAAAATAAGAGACACCTGCTTCTAAGCCAGCTGGAAAATGAAAAACAGTAGATTCCAGAGTAGAAAGTCTAAAGTAACAGATTCTGTGAACTTCTATTGATTCTAATGTTTTCATCTAATACTTCAATGCAACATGCAGAAATATTAAGCAAAACATTTTATCTAAGATAAATGTGACTTCAAGGACACTAAAGGGTGCTATCTAGGGATAATGAAAACAAAACAAGGGACAGGATTTTGGTTCCCCTACAACAGCAAGAGCTAATGGATAGGTCCTCAGGTCTCACCTGTTCACTCACATCCATTTTCTGTAGAGTCAGGTCCAATTTCTCAATAATCTTCAAAACAGATTTTATAAGTTCATCATACAGGATGCGACTCAGGGATTGCAGCTGTGCATTTTCAGTAAGGAAGTCTGCATCTTCAAAAACACACTCCTGTGTAGGACAAAAATGGTTATATTTCAAAATACAAATTAAAATTATTTCTTTAATTTACAAACTAACATTTAAATGATCCAGAGAATCCAGTTTCAGATGTTTCTCAGCTATGAAAGCATGAATTAATCCCTGTTTAATTAATTTATCAGCCACAAAATCCAGCTAAAACCAGAGGACAGTCCTTCTACAGCATGACATTTGGAAAAAGACCAAGATTAGAAAAGCAGCTATCATGAAACATAGGATCGTGTTTCATTTTCAGCTTCATTTTGTATTTCCATGTTAACTATGCTTTACCTTTATTGTGTCACACCCCAGTAGACTTCTAAAGAGGTACAGATAGTCCTTATAAGTTGGTACTTTTGATCTTCGTGCCCCAACTTCTCCAGCTTCAAAAGCTTCTTCTGATTCAGAAATTTCTTTCCCAAAAAGGTCCTGAAGGGACACAATATCTGTCACACACATTGCTCTGGTGGTTTGACCCTGGGTGCATGGCAGGTACCCACCAGGCCATTCTACCACTCTCCTCCTCACCAGGATTGGGATCTTTTGGACCTATTGGATCTTTTTCCATAAGATGGAAAAAAATTAATGGGTCAAGACAAAAGCAGTTTGGTAGCAAAGGATGACAAAAGATTTATTCTCTACTTCCCATCAGCAGACAATGTCCAGCCACTTCCTTGGAAGTAGAGTTTTGGTACATGGAACAGAAGTTCCTGAAGACAAACACCTTAACCAATGCCACCCACCTCCTTCCTTCTGCCAGCTTTTATTGCTGGCCAGACACCACATGGCATGGAATACCCCTTTGTTCAGTTTGGGTCAGCTATTCTGGCTCTGTTCCCTCCCAACATCTTGTCCCCCCAGCCCACTGGTGAGGGGAAAATGCTGGAGAGCCAGCCTTGATGCCATGCCAGTGCTGCTCAAAATACTGGTGTGTTATCAACACACTTCCAGTTAAAAATACAAGCACAGGTCTGTGAGGGCTGCTATGGGAAAAATTAACTCCATCTCAGTCAAATCCCAGTACAACCTGACCCATGCAACACAATGTAACATTACTGCAGCAGGTAAAAACAACAAATGTTTAGCTTTCTCCGTCAATCTGAAAAGAGCACAAAACAACCACCTCCTTTCAGAAAAAAAAAACCAAAAACCTCTAAGGTTTTTCTCCTAGTACTCAGTTATTTGAGAAATTCTGCAGTTATTCAGCTGCACAGGATTGAAAAGCTTTAATATCCTTGCTTAACACAAGTATTCAATAATGTTTACAATGTCCAAAATTTAACATGGAAGAAAGCTGGATGACTTTAATTACAACCTACTATATTACAGACAACCTGACCAAAGAGAAGTCTATTTCCTGTAATTTTCTTTATTCAGCACAAGAGGCACATTCACACAGTGCTGAGCAGAGGTGGGGATGAGAGACTAAGAACAAATCAGCCAGTAACTAATAACACTAATGGACTAATAACAAAATGGATAGTACTGTTTTTGCTTCTTTGGGCCTTCCTTTGTTTACTGGGTTAGGTTGTCAAGACCTGGAATGGAATGTATGTCTAGGAATCTAAACGAAATAAAGGTTTACAAAGTTATTTTACCTTTGAAAATGTGATTGGCTTGGAGAAAATTCTGATTAATCCCTGATGCACTGAAACAAACAAAAAAACAAATTGCCTGAATAGATTTTAAAAGCACGACATTCATATAAGTCATTACATTAACAACGAAACAAATCAGTTTTCTATGTTCTGTCATGGTAAGGGAGAGGCAAAAGAACACAGATTTTTTCCTTTAAGGACAAAATAGGCCAAATTAAAGCCTTGACATTAAGATGTTCCACAGGTAACCAATCCTGAACTTGCTGCTTACTACTTTTTCTCAATACTGCTTTGACTTTTTCCTGATTATGAATGATAACCAAGGCATCACCCATAATGCCCTTATTGAAAAGGCAACAACCCCCAATGATTTCCATGGACTTAAGACCAGCAAGGTACTTGGGTGTATCACTTCCCAACTCAGCAACATGGAAAACAATGAAAATACCCCAGCAATAGAAAAAAGCCACGATAAAAAGTTGAAAGAAATAATAAAAAATAATTTCTGAAAATCATTGAAATGTCAGCATCCTTGAGACTACTAGAACTGTCAGTTACCAATGCTGACACATTCAGTATTAAATTCACAGAACTATACCCGACTAACTTCATATTTGGAATTTTGCTATTTAAAAGTTCCAGAACATGAAAAAAAAAAGCATTTCTAATAAAGATAGATAACACTCATCCTATTTTCTGTGCTGTTTTGTAGGAGAAACTGAAAGGATACTGACAGTTTTTTGCACACTTTTCTATGAAATCCCTTTTTCCCCATAATTCTTCAGAGCAGGAATGCAAGTCTTATCACAAACATGTATTCTCCTGCCCTAAATCATGTCCATTTTGTTATCCAAAACAATTGTTAAATGAATTTCTAAAGTTATTTAACAACAGATATTGAAAAAATATCACCATGTAAACACTCAACCTCCATTATTAGAGAACATAACAAGCTTCATTTTTGATCTTGAAGGGCTATTCCACATTTCTCTCCTAGAATCAGTTAAGCAATTAAGGGGGAAAAAAACCCCATGATCCCAAAAAACTCCAATGAAGCTAATATCACAGACTCACCCACAGTGCTAATAAAGCTCCAGAGAATGGGACCTTTTCCTGAGAGAGACAGAAACACCTTTATTATAGATCTGCAACAGACTGGCTGCATTTTTTCACTGTACTGTGGAAAGCTGCTGATCTGCAGCACAACTAGATGTTCAAGAACTGGCGTGTATACCTCAGGAATCTAGAATAAAAAAACAAAATATCCACTATGCAAATTATGTAAAATTATTTCAGCATATTACTTTGCAACAAGTGCTTTCATCATTATCTGCTCTGAGAACAGGGAGAGACTTAGCAAGCGAATTCATCTTAGACATACAAAAAACCCAAAGAAACAAACAAAAAACAACAACAAAATCCTCCCCAGATAAAACTAAACAGAGTAAGAAAGTTTCCTGGACCACATTAAGCAAAGTAGCACCTAAACAGATTAGTCTTCAGTCAATCTAGTTTTAAGCTTATTAATAAAGTACCAATTTAACTAAACAACAGTAACAGCACTATAATCTGCTTATTCATAACCACAATCGTACTTCACAAGTCCAGGTAAGATCCAGAAAGCCCTCATTTAAACAGACAGCATAACATCATAGCAGAATCAAAGCATCAAGACCAAAGTATGTCAGAGAACATGCCAAGTATCAGTACAAAAAGACAAAGCAGCAGCAGAGTAGTATAAACACATAAAGGTTGTGGTTATGTCCAAATAAATAGCATAAATAAAAACATTCACATTTGCTTATAATGGTTTCCATTTCA